>JBBGZY010000013.1:3232500-4432500 GCA_037952925.1 Lithobates clamitans
TCTTCTACTCCCCCCTACTCTGCTCCCCCCTACTCTGCCCTCACCCTAGCCTCACCAAACTCAGCCCACCTCCCAAACCACCCCTCTACCTACTCTTCCTAAGCAATACGTATTGGTAATTGGTATCGGCGAGCACTTAAAAAAAAAAAAAAGTATCGGTACTCGTACACCGTGTTAGAAAATGGTATTGGTGCATCCCTATTCCCTGCCATACTGTATCTCAGCAATACAATCTTGAAAGTCATTCAAACTTTTCCTGCCATATGGGTGGATTTCCCTCATTTCCTGTTCTGAGTTTTCGTGTTCATAGGACAGCAGATAGTTGGGCAATATAGCTGAACCCCAGGTAAACAGCTAAATACACCAATAAAAAATTAATTATTATTAACAACAACACAGTTGTACAAGTCATACGAATCCAGTACTGAGATTTACACAGCTCTTCCCCACAGCACAGTCCTGCCTAGCATACTTACCGAGACTAGATAGAGCATTTGTAAGTTCCAGTTTAAAGTTCAGATTCAACTTTGGCACTTTCAACATAGTTGGTTTCTCCCTGTTCAAACGACTGTAAAGTTGACTCTTATTCAGCTTATCCAGAATATTTGAGACATTCCACTCCATCTGATGAGGCATCACTATGACAAAACTCATGTTTCCTTTAAAAGGCAGCTTGGCCACCTAGTTGAAGAAAAAAAATAGAAGAGGTCATCCATCCAACATTCCCAGTTTCCCATATACAACAGTAAAGTTAAAGTGGATGTAAACCCACTACTCACCCAGTATAAACTAATGGCACAGTATTAATGTATATATACACACACACGCAAGCCTCCTGCCTATATCCCTACATTGAAAATGTCACCCCCTTCAGCAGTAGGAGCTCCACAAAACTCTGGAATTGGTGGGTGGGTCTCTTTGCCGGAGCTCGGTGGGCTGAGTCGTGATGTCACAAGAATCCCCGCCCACCTCTACACTCTCCTACGCCTACTCCTATTCCTGAGTTTTGAGTAACATCAAGTCAAAACTCAGGAAAGGCACCACATGACTTCAGCATGCCCAATCATGCTGAGGTGTGGAGCAGCCAATCCTGGGAGAGCTTGAGAAGAAAAGGGGGGGCGGGGGGGGGGGGAGAATCTGGAATTGTAACATACCTTCTGCTCTCAGGCAATTCATGAGATAAAGAAATGAGATGTCAGTCACAGCAGTGGGGAAAGTGGTGACAGACTTATCTGTGTGCTGTTTTTTTATCTTACTACAAAAAAAAAAAAAAACAACAACAAGAGGATTGCTCAGAGCTGGAATAACTCTTTGTGGCAAGACTGGGCAGAGATGACTTGACATCCTCTACTGTACCAGACAGAAGTGTCCATTTAAAAAAAAAAAAAAATCAGGTTTACATCCACTTAAAGAATCTTGTAAATCAGTTTTCTATGTTCATTAAATCAGTAATGGGTAAGAAATTAAAAAAAAAAAATATATAAAAAAAAGTTTTTCTAGTTTATCTCTGCATTAATTCACTTTTGTTTTGACTTTCACAATTTAGAACCATTCACACCATTGTGCTGCATTACCACTACACATGGCAATGCATGTTACATAGACTGGTGCGCCATGGTGCCATTCATTTTTAATTCAAAGTTGATTTATTTTGGATGGTACTCCAACTTACCTGTATTGCTCTGTACTGTGACACAAAAAAATGGTAGCGGGTATGATTTTAGGTTCACTCTCGAGCATTAGGCAGTCTATTCAAATGAACAGCCATCTTAATGCAACATGTTTAAGCCATTAGAACCATCGCATTGGACCTGACTAGTTTGAGAGCCTATTTAAAGACTGTACTACAGTAAAGCATTTAATGTGCAGTGGTGCTCTGCAGTGCCATATTTTGTGAATGCCAAGCCAACGCAACTGCAAATATATGCTCTTGCTGTACAGAGCAAATTAAAGGAAAAGCAGAATAGAAAAAAAAATTGGATGGCGGAAGTCTCAGCTTCACTGAAACTGAATAGCCATGACCTGGATAACACTTAGGCCTTATAAACATTGGGCAGAAAAAAAAAAAAATTCTGCTTATACATGCTTTTGGCATTCTTTTTCTTCAACCCGTATAAGCAACTTTGTTAGCCTACTTGTCCATGCACATTTGGCCATTTACAGGCATATATTTGCAGAGGAGCGTTTTCAGGGAAAAAAAAAAAAACCCACATTACAAGTGAGTTTTTTAGTGGCAGAGTTTTTGGGCAGAAAATATACTTTTCGTACATAAAAGCGCCTAAACCCGGTGTTTAGGGAATTCAGCATTTTCAAGTGTACAATGATTATAGTGAAAAATGAGCAGACGGAAAGTGTTTGGAAAAAAAGACTCATAAAAAGAAAATGCTCAAACTTTTGTGCGATACAAGACACTATGCACGTTTTTTTATGCTGATGTTTCTGCCAAAGGATCTGGCATTTTCATCTGTCTAGTGTGTATGGCTCTTATAAGGCAATAAATCATATTTAGTCACATTTGGTCTGAACAGTATTTGGGTCCAATTCTGATACCCCTTCATCCAATGGCCAGTATATTCAAGTAAAGCACCAATATACGCACACTTACCTGGCTATCTAACTTTTCAGACGTAAAGTAACTCAAAGGATACTTATTTGCCTGCATCATATCCACATGTATGGTCTCCTCATCGTTTACATAAAATGTATCTTCAGAAGTCTTACTGGGGTCAAACTTATTTTTCCAGACACCTGTACACACAAAATTTATTTTAAGAGGAAGTGGAAATGTGTCTGAATTACAGAATCAGTACTTTGAAACTTTATTAGCACCTACATACATTTCAGTTAGCGTCATCTCCTTTAATAAATATTGTCGTGACTATCCTTAAGGCCATGACTCGTTTCTCCTACCTTGCCTAATTTTTCTGCCATTTTTTTTACATGAATTCAACCCATTTAACAAGGGATTGTGCATGTGAAAGCATGGCTTGGCTGAATATAGTAAACAGTGCAATTTATTGATAAGATGAAGGTAGAACTATGGTCATTTATAATATACTGTACACAATAGCTCGGGGACATAATAGTGACATAGCAGTTAAATAGCAAGTACAATGATATGTTTATTATTTGTAATGACAGAGTTTCTAACTCTAAATGTCAAGCAAGAGGCTAAATACGTTGGTTGAAATACATATGCGGGAACTCTTGACCGACAGCACAGCCAGGTTCTTGGCCTTCACTGCAGCTGAATAGCTCGGTAAAAAAACAAAAAAAAAAAAAACAAAAAAAAAAAAACACTCCCAGCCTGCTGATAGGATAATGAAACATTAAAAGCACACTTCTCATGAGTCTACTCATTCTGCACTACCTGTGCATGCTGCAGAACCTGATTGACTTCTTCTATCCTCTCTCTCTCCCAGTTTTAATAGTGCTATACTATTACTGGTCAGCACGTGACATGTCACAAGAGTCAAGTCGGATAGCTGAACTGAAACACAAGCAGATTGCAGAGAGGTTTGAAAGAAAACGTTGAAAACCCCCACCTGGCTGAATGAGGCAGTCTATCCAAAGGATGGATTGAACTTCTTAGACAGGTTTAAGTGGATGTAGTAGCAATAGGGTGAGGCCAGGTTACAGAAAGTTCTGAATAAGAAAAAGCAGGAGGCTCAATTGACATGGTCTGAACCAGAATAACTGGTGCAGAGGCTGACTGGACCCCATCGGCAGGTGTAGCGACTGACTGGACCGCATTGGCAGATGTAGAGCCAGCGGAACTTGATGACAAGTTAGCCTGGATGTGGGTCCAAGAGAGTTTAGGGACAGGCACAAGTAGGAGTAATCCAGGGGGCTTGACTTCTGAGGGCTTAGAGTGAGCACAAGTTTTGCAAGCTTTTACATAGGAACAGGTGTCATTATGGAGTGAGGGCCACCAAAGCCCACGAGAAACCAAAGAAAAAGTTTTAGTAATCCCTGGGTGCCTGGCCATCTTAGCGTCATGTGCTTCTGAAAGCACTTTAACCCCAAGGTGGTGGGGAACAAACAGCTTTCCAGGGGGTAGATTGGGGGGGAACACAAGACTGAGCCTTTAAAACAGAGTCCAAAAGGTCAGAAGAAAAGGCCTCCATTACTTGTGCTGGAGGTAAGATATTGTGAAATTTCAAAGTTTTAAAACAGGGATCAAGGCTGCGAGACAGCGTTAAGTTTGGCTTCCAGGTGGAAAAGATTTGAGCTGTGGCAATTGGCTGGAGAGCTGGTCTGTAGAGAATTCAATAAACTTGTCAGTGTCTTTTGCATTAACAGAATCTGATAAAGGCAAATGGTTATGCAAACTGGAGTCACACTTGGAAAAATTGTCATGATCATAGTTACATAGTAGGTGAGGTTGAAAAAAGACACAAGCCTAACCTGTGTGTGTTTTTATGTCAGCATTACATTGTATGTTGTGGTCGTTCAGGCGCCTATCTAATAGTTTTTTGAAATTATCGATGCTCCCTGCTGAAACCACTGCCTGTGGAAGAGAATTCCACATCCTTACCGCTCTTACAGTAAAGAATTCTACGCAGTTTAAGGTTAAACCACTTCTCTTCTAATTTTAGTGAATGGCCGCGTGTCTTTTTAAATACCCTTTCGTGGAAAAGTTTTATTCCTATTGTGGGGTCACCAGTACGGTATTTGTACATTCAAATTATATCCCCTCTCAAGCGTCTCTTCTCCAGAGAGAATAAGTTCAGTGCTCGCTACCTTTCCTCATAACGAAGGTCCTCCAGTCTCTTTATTAGCTTTGTTGCCCTTCTCTGGACTTTCTCCAGTTCCAGCACATCCTTCCTGAGGACTGGTGCCCAGTGCCCACAACTGGATGGCATACTCCAGGTGCGGCCTGACCAGAGTCTTGTAGAGAGGGAGAATTATCGTTTTATCTCTGGAGTTAATCCCTTTTTTAATACATGCAAATATTCTGTTTACTTTGCTTGCAGCAGCTTGGCATTGCATACCACCGCTGAGCCTATCATCTACTAGGACCCCCAGGTCCTTCTCCATCCTAGATTACCCCAGATGTTCTCCCCCTAGTGAGTAGATTGCATTCATATTTTTGCCACACAAATGCATTATTTTACATCTTTTTACATTAAACCTAATTTGCCATGTAGAAATTATTGTCCTGCTTAGCTTTGTATCATCCACAAATACTGAGATTGGGCTGTTTATCCCATCCTCCAGATTAATTTATGAATAAATTAAATAGGATTGGTCCCATAACAGAACCCTGGGGGACCCCACTTTCCACACCGGACCATTGAGAGTACTCCCCATTTATCACTACTCTCTGAACTCGCCCCTGTAGTCAGTTTTCAATCTATGTACTCACCCTATGATCCATGCAGACAGACCTCAGTTTGTACAGTAAGCGTTTTTGGGGAACTGTATCAAATACCTTTGCAAAATCCAGATACACCACATCTACGGGCCTTCCTTTATCTAGATGACAGCTCGCCTCCTCATAGAAGGTTAGATTGGTTTGGCAAGAAGGATTCTTCATGAATCCATGCTGATTACTGCCGATACCGTTTTCACTACTAAAATCTTGTATATAGTCCCTTATCCACTCCAAGAGCTTGCATACTATTGATGTTAAGCTAACTGGTCTGTAATTCCCAGGGATGTATCTTGGCCCCTTTTTAAAATATTGGTGCTACATTGGCTTTTCTCCAATCAGCTGGTACCATTCCAGTCAGTAGACTGTTCGTAAAAAAATTAGGAACAATGGTCTGGCAATTACTTGACCAAGTTCCTTAAGGACCCTCGGGTGCATGCCATCTGGTCCCGGTGACTTATTAAAAGGTTACGTTTTTCAAGTCTATTTCTAATTCTATCCTCTGTTAGCCATGAGGGTGCTTCCTGTGACGTGTCATGGGGGATAAACATTGCAGTTTTTGTTACTGAAGCCCCCCCCGTTTCCCTTGTGAAGACTGAGAAGAATAAATTCAATACCTTCGCCATCTCTCCATCCTTGGTAACCAGATTCCCTTCATCATTCTTTATGGGACCAATATGATCTGACCACCCTTTCTTACTACTTATATACTTAAAGAATTTCTTGGGATTTTTTTTAATCTCCTCCGCTATATGCCTTTCGTGTTCTATCTTAGCTGCCCTGATTGCACCCTTACATTTCTCGTTGCATTCTTTGTCAAGTTGGAAAGCCGACGATGATCCCTCAGCCTTGTATTTTTTTTGGCCTTCTCCTTTGCTTTTATATGCATTTTTACATTTGAGTTAAGCCATCCAGGACTTTTATTAGCTCTTTTAAATTTATTTTCATTGGGATGCACTGGCTAATACCCTTATTTAATATGCTCTTAAAGCATACCCATTTTTCCTCCGTGTTCTTTGTTCCTAAGATTTTATCCCATTTAGTACCGTCTAGCAAGGATTGTAGTTTAGAGAAGTTGGCTCTTTTGAAATTCAGTGCCTTTGTATTCCCCTGAGGTTTCCGATTTGTGTGATTTATACTGAAACTAATTGACCTATGATCGCAGTTTCCTAAATTGCCACGCATTTCCACATCCGTGATGAGGCCTGTATTGTTGGTAATCAGTAGGTCTCTTAACGCTTGGTTTCTAGTTGGTGCATTTACCATCTGACCCATGAAATTGTCCTGCAAGACATTTAGGAAATGGCGAGCTTTAGATGAATGTGCGGTTCCTTCCGCCCAGTCTGTGTCTGGATTAAGGATGAGCCGAACACCCCCCGGTTCAATTCGCACCAGAAATTGCGAACAGACCAAAACTTTGCAAGAACTTTAGAACCCCATTGAAGTCTATGGGACTCGAACGTTCGAAATCAAAAGTGCTCATTTTAAAGGCCAATATGCATGGTATTGTCCTAAAAAGTGTTTGGGGACCCGGGTCCTGCCCCAGGGGACATGGATCAATGCAAAAAAAAAGTTTTAAAGACTGCCTTTTTTTCGGGAGCAGTGATTTTAATGCTTAAAGTCAAACAATAAAAGTGTAATATTCCTTTAAATTTCGTACCTGGGGGGTGTCTATAGTATGCCTGTAAAGGGGCGCATGTTTCCCGTGCTTAGAACAGTCTGACAGCAAAATGACATTTCAAAGAAAAAAAAAGTCATTTAAAACTACTCGCGGTTATTAATGAATTGCCGGTCCCGAGTCTCCCGACAATACACATAAAAGTTCATTGATAAAAACGGCATGGGAATTCCCCACAGGGGAACCCCGAACCAAAGTTTGGAAAAAAAAAAACGACGTGGGGGTCCCCCTAAATTCAATACCAGGCCCTTCAGGTCTGGTATGGATTTTAAGGGGAACCCCACGCCAAAATTAAAAAAAAAAAAAAAAATTGGCGTGGGGTCCCACCAAAAATCCATACCAGACCCTTATCCGAGCAACGCAACCTGGCAGGCCGCAGGAAAAGAGCGGGGGACGAGAGAGCGCCCCCCCTCCTGAACCGTACCAGGCCACATACCCTCAACATTGGGAGGGTGCTTTGGGGTCCCCCCTAAAGCACCTTGTCCCCATGTTGATGAGGACAAGGGCCTCATCCCCACAACCCTGGCCGGTGGTTGTGGGGGTCTGCGGGCGGGGGGCTTATCGGAATCTGGAAGCCCCCTTTAACAAGGGGACCCCCAGATCCCGGCCCTCCCCCCTGTGTGAAATGGTAAGGGGGTACAAAAGTGCCAGTACCATTTCACAAAAAACTGTTAAAAATGACAAGACAGTTTTTGACAACTCCTTTATTTCTTCTATCTTCTTTCTTCCTTCATGCTTCGGTTTCTTCCTCCATCTTCTTCCTCTTCTGGTTGTTATGGTTCTTCTGGTGTTCTCGTCCAGCATCTTCCTCCATGGCGCCTCCTTGTCTTCATCTTTTCTTCATCTTCTTCTCGGGCCGCTACGCATCCACAACTGGATGGAAGGCTCCCGCTGTGTGACGCTTCTCCTCTTCTGACGGTTCTTATATAATGGAGGGCGGGGCCACCCGGTGACCCCGCCCCCTCTGACGCACAAGAACTTCCCTGTGGCATTCCGTGATGTCAGAGGGGGGCGGGGTGACCCCCTCTGACGTCACGGGGAATGCCACAGGGAAGTCCCCGTGCGTCAGAGGGGGCAGGGTCACAGGGTGGCCCCACCCTCCGTTATGTAAGAACCGTCAGAAGAGGAGAAGCGTCACACAGCGGGAGCCTTCCATCCAATCGTGGATGCGTAGCGGCCCGAGAAGAAGATGAAGAAAAAAAGAAGACGACAAGGAGGCGCCGCGGAGGAAGATGCTGGACGAGAACACCAGAAGAACCAGAA
Organism: Lithobates clamitans; assembly: GCA_037952925.1. Taxonomy (NCBI): domain Eukaryota; kingdom Metazoa; phylum Chordata; class Amphibia; order Anura; family Ranidae; genus Lithobates; species Lithobates clamitans. The sequence goes on from JBBGZY010000013.1 coordinate 3,240,816, forward strand.
CAACCAGAAGAACCAGAAGAGGAAGAAGATGGAGGAAGAAACCGAAGCATGAAGGAAGAAAGAAGTTAGAAGAAAGAAGATAGAAGAAATAAAAGAATTGTCAAAAACTGTCTCTTACCATTTCACACAGGGGGTAGGGCCGATATCTGGGGGTCCCCTTGTTAAAAGGGGGCTTCCAGATTCCGATAAGCCCTCCCGCCCACAGACCCCCACAACCAACGGCCAAGGGTTGTGGGGATGAGGCCCTTGTCCTCATCAACATGGGGACAAGGTGCTTTAGGGGGGACCCCAAAGCACCCTCCCAATGTTGAGGGCATGTGGCCTGGTACGGTTCAGGAGGGGGGGCTCTCTCGCCCCCCCTCTTTTCCGGTGGCCTGCCAGGTTGCGTGCTCGGATAAGGGTCTGGTATGGATTTTTGGGGGGACCCCACGCCAATTTTTTTAAAAATTTTGGAGCGGGGTTCCCCTTAAAATCCATACCAGACCTGAAGGGTCTGGTATGAATTTTGAGGGGGACCCCCAAGTCATTTTTTTTTAAATTTTGGCATGGGGTTCCCCTTAATATCCATAGCAGACCTGAAGGGCCTGGTATTGAATTTAGGGGGACCCCCCACGTCATTTTTTTAAAATTTTGGTTTAGGGTTCCCCTGTGGGGAATTCCCATGCTGTTTTTATCAATGAACTTTTATGTGTATTGTCGGGAGACTCGGGACCGGCAATTCATTAATAGCCGCGAGTAGTTTTAAATGACTTTTTTCCTTTGAAATGTCATTTTGCTGTCAGACTGTTCTAAGCACGGGAAACATGCGCCCCTTTACAGGCATACTATAGACACCCCCTTAGGTACGAAATTTAAAGGAATATTACACTTTTATGGTTTGACTTTAAGCATTATTAAAATCACGGCTCCCGAAAAAACGGCCGTTTTTAAAACTTTTTTTTGCATTGATCCATGTCCCCTGGGGCAGGACCCGGGTCCCCAAACACTTTTTATGACAATACCACGCATATTGGCCTTTAAAATGAGCACTTTTGATTTCTCCCATAGACTTTTAAAGGGTGTTCTGCGGCTTTCGAATTTGCCGCGAACACCCCAAATTGTTCACGGTTCGGCGAACTGGCAAACAGCCGATGTTCGAGTCAAACAGGAGTTCGACTCGAACTAGAAGCTCATCCCTAGTCTGAATAAATAAAATCCCCCATAATAATGACACCTCCCATCCTTGCGTTTAATCCAAATTGTGATAGGAGGTCCGCCTCTCCCTTCACCTGTACATAATTTTTTTACCCTCTCTATCCTGCATATATAGGGAATATAGGGAATACCCTTGAATGGTTGCCAGACAATCATGAGAGCTCTTGAACCAGGTCTCTGAAATTCCTAAAAATCTAAATCCTCCTTGTACAATAACAGTTCTAGTTCACCCATCTTGTCCACCAGACTCCTGGCATTGGCGAACATGCCACATAGTTTAAACCGGTCGCATACTATCTTCTTATTGGGTGTTCTGAGGTTGCAAATAGGACTTCTTACTGTACCGTATATTCTTGTGTACAAGTCAAATTTTTCAGCCCCTTTTTTGGGGCTGAAAGTGCTCCCCTCGACTTATACACGAGTCACCACCGTCTGCCTACATGATCAGCGTGTCATGCAGGCAGACGGCGGCCAGCGTGTGCTACATAGCACTCGGCAGCGGCTCTCACTGTTCAAAAGTCGCGCCTCCTTGTCTGTGATAGGCAGTCAGTGTACAGCCTATCACGGACATTCATCCGTGGTAGGAGGATGAGAGAATGTCCGTGATAGGCTGACCGCTGGGAAATGGAGTTTTCTGCCTACCATGGACGAGGAGGCGGCGCGGCTTTTGAACAGTGAATGGCCGCCGAATACTACACGCTGCACAGGACACAGGTAGGATACACACATACACACAGGACATAGGTACATATACACATATACACAGGACACAGGTTTATAACACATGCACATATACACAGGTACATGACACATATGCACAGGACACATGACACGTGCAAAGGACACAGGGAGGTATACAGCTGCAGATGGGCATTGTTGACCCTCTTTTTCCACTTACAGTAGCTGCTGCATTTTTCACCCTAGTCTTATACTCGGGTCAATAAGTTTTTTTGTGGTAAATTAGGGCCTCGACTTATACTCGGAACGACTTATTCTCGAGTACATACGGTACTTACCTCGGGTTTAGGTGGTTTAGTCAACCTACCACCAATGCCCCCAATACTACCCTCTGGAATTTGTTCTGTGCTGACTATCTTTACCTCTGGACCCTACCCCCCTTGCCTAGTTTAAAAGCCCCCCTAACTTGTCAGCCATCTTAACTCCCAGCAAATCTGCACCATCCTCATTTAGGTGCAGTCTGTCCTTTCTAAAGAGCTGGTAACTAACTGAGAAGTCGGCCCAGTTCTCCAGGAACCCAAACCCCTCCTTTCTACACCAGCTCCTCAGCCACTTTTTACTTCCCTAATCTCCCTTTGCCTTTCTGGTGTGGCTCGAGGTACCGGTAGTATTTTTGAGAATACTACCTTGGAGGTCCTTTTCCTCAATTTAGCTCCCAAGTCCCTAAAATCATTTTTTAGGACACTCCACCTTCCTCTGACATTGTCATTGGTGCCAACGTGCACCATGATAGCCGGGTCTTCCCCATCTCCTCCCAGTAATCTGTCCACCAGATCCGTGATGTGCCGAACCCTAGCACACAGTAGACAACATACAGTTTGGTGCTCCAGGTCTTTGTGACAGATTGCCCTCTTTGTCCTTCTGAGAATTGAGTCCCCTACCCCCAGAATCTGTCTTTCCTTTTCCCTTGGCTTTACTCCCGACCTCACTGAAGGAGTTATTCCCCTAGCAGTTAGGGGAGTCACTCAGCTCCAGTAATGCTAGTCCCTGACTGGTCTCACCAATGTCAGGCAACGGGCGTACTCATTGGGATGTTCCAGTCCCGGACCAGATCAGGATCTGAATAGGACTGTAATAAAAAGCACATGACTGGTACTGGCCACACCAGTGTTAAAAATGGGGAACTGGTCAGCAGTTTTAATGCAGTTCCCGGATGCAGGTCTGGGACCAGGATCTAATCTTTCCTGTAGCCCAATCTTTGTGTGGGTTATGAAATTTAAGCCAGGGATACCCTAAGATAAGGGGATAACCAGGAGATGTTAGCAAGTAAAAGTTGATGGTCTCCTTATTAAGGATGAGCCGAACACCCCCCGGTTCGGTTTGCACCAGAACTTGCGAACAGAGTAAAACTTTGCAAGAACCTTAGAACCCCATTGAAGTCTATGGGACTCGAACGTTCAAAATCAAAAGTGCTCATTTTAAAGGCTAATTTGCATGGTATTGTCCTAAAAAGGGTTTGGGGACCCGGGTCCTGCCCCAGGGGACATGGATCAATGCAAAAAAAAGTTTTAAAAAACTGCCGTTTTTTCGGGAGCAGTGATTTTAATAATGTTTAAAGTCAAACAATAAAAGTGTAATATTCCTTTAAATTTCGTACCTGGGGGGTGTCTATAGTATGCCTGTAAAAGGGGCGCATGTTTCCCGTGTTTAGAACAGTCTGACAGCAAAATGACATTTCAAAAGGAAAAAAAAAGTCATTTAAAACTACTCGCGGCTATTAATGAATTGCCGGTCTAACAATACACATAAAAGTTCATTGATAAAAATGGCATGGGAATTCCCCACAGGGGAACCCCGAACCAAAATTAAAAAAATGACATGGGGGCTCCCCCTAAATTCAATACCAGGCCCTTCAGGTCTAGTATGGATATTAAGCGGAACCCCACGCCAAAATTTAAAAAAAAAAATAAATGGCGTGGGGTCCCCCCAAAAATCCATACCAGACCCTTATCCAAGCACACAACCTGGCAGACCGCAGGAAAAGAGGGGGGGCGAGAGAGTGCCCTCCCCCTCCTGAACCGTACCAGGTCACATGCCCTCAACATTGGGAGGGTGCTTTGGGGTCCCCCCTAAAGCACCTAGTCCCCATGTTGATGAGGACAAGGGCCTCCTCCTTACAACCCTTGGCCGGTGGTTGTGGGGGTCTGCGGGCGGGGGGCTTATCGGAATCTGGAAGCCCCCTTTAATAAGGGGACCCCCAGATACCAGCCCTCCCCCCTGTGTGAAATGGTAAGGGCCTACCATTTCACAAAAAAACTGTCAAAAATGTTAAAAATGACAAGAGACAGTTTTTGACAATTCCTTTATTTAAATGCTTCTTCTTTCTTCCATCTTCCTTTGGTTTCTTTCTCCATCTTCTTCTTCTGGATCTTCTGGTTCTTCCTCCTGTGTGCTCATCCAGCATCTCCCTCCGCGGCGTCTCCTTCTCTTCATCTTCTTTTCGGGCCGCTCCACATCCATGATGGCATGGAGGGAGGCTCCCGCTGTGTGACGCTTCTCCTCTTCTGACGGTTCTTAAATAACGGAGGGCGGGGCCAGACGGTGACCCCGCCCCCTCTGACGCACGGGGACTTGACGGGGACTTCCCTGTGGCATTCCCCGTGACGTCAGTGGGGGCGGGGTCACCCACCCTCCGTTATTTAAGAACCGTCAGAAAAGGAGAAGCGTCACACAGCGGGAGCCTCCCATCCAATCGTGGATGCGGAGCGGCCCGAGAAAAGAAGATGAAGAGAAGAAGGCGCCGCTGAGGAAGATGCCGGACGAGAGCACTGGAGGAAGAACCAGAAGAAGAAGTGGGAGGAAGAAACCGTTAAAAGGGGGCTTCCAGATTCCGATAAGCCCCCCGCCCGCAGACCCCCACAACCACTGGGCAAGGGTTGTGGGGATGAGGCCCTTGTCCCCATCAACATGGGGACAAGGAGTTTTGGGGGGCTACCCCAAAGCACCCTCCCAATGTTGAGGGCATGTGGCCTGGTACGGTTCAGGAGGGGGGGCGCTCTCTCATCCCCCCCTCTTTTCCTGCGGCCTGCCAGGTTGCGTGCTCGGATAAGGGTCCGGTATGGCTTTTTGGGGGGACCCCACGCAATTTTTTTCTTCAATTTTGGCGCAGGGTTCCCCTTAAAATCCATACCAGACTTGAAGGGTCTGGTATAGATTTTGAGGGGGACCCCACGCCATTTAAAAAAAAAAATTTGTCTGGGGTTCCCCTTAATAGCCATACCAGACCTGAAGAGCCTGGTATGGAATTTAGGGGGACCCCCCACGTCATTTTTTTTTAAATTTTGGTTCGGGGTTCCCCTGTGGGGAATTCCCATGCTGTTTTTATCAATGAACTGTTATGTGTATTGTCGGACCGGTGATTCATTAATAGTCGCCATAAAAACGGCATAGGAATTCCCCACAGGGGAACCCCGAACCAAAATTAAAAAAAAAAAAAAAAAAAAAAAGACGTGGGGGGTCCCCCTAAATTCCATACCAGGCCCTTCAGGTCTGGTATGGATATTAAGGGATTAAGGGAACCACACGCCAAAATTTTTAAAAAAAATGGCGTGGGGTTCCCCCAAAAATCCATACCAAACCCTTATCCGAGCACGCAACCTGGCAGGCTGCAGGAAAAGAGGGGGGATGAGAGAGCGCCCCCCCTCCTGAACCGTACCAGGCCACATGCCCTCAACATTGGGAGGGTGCTTTGGGGGTAGCCCCCCAAAACACCTTGTCCCCATGTTGATGGGGACAAGGGCCTCATCCCCACAACCCTTGCCCAGTGGTTGTGGGGGTCTGCAGGCAGGGGGCTTATCGGAATCTGGAAGCCCGCGTTAACAAGGGGACCCTCAGATCCCGGCCCTCCCCCGTGTGAAATGGTAAGGGGGTACAAAAGTACCCCTACCATTTCACAAAAAAAATTGTCAAATGTTAAAAATGACTAGACAGTTTTTGACAATTCCTTTATTTAAATGCTTCTTCTATCTTCTATCTTCCTTCGGTTTCTTTCTCCATCTTCTTCTTCTGGATCTTCTGGTTCTTCCTCTGATGTTCTCGTCCAGCATCTTCCTCAGCGGCACCTTCTTCTCTTCATCTTCTTTTCTGGGGCCGCTCCGCATCCACGATCGGATGGGAGGCTCCCGCTGTAAGACTCTTCTCCTCTGACGGTTCTTAAATAACGGAGGGCGGGTGACCCCGCCCCCTCTGACATCACGGGGAATGCCACAGGGAAGTCCCAGTCAAGTCCCCGTGCGTCAGAGGGGGGTGGGGCCACCGGGTGGCCCTGCCCTCCGTTATTTAAGAACCGTCAGAAGAGGAGAAGTGTCACACAGCGGGAGCCTCCCTCCATGCCATCATAGATGCGGAGCGGCCCGAAAAGAAGATGAAGACAAGAAGATGAAGAGAAGGAGACGCCGCGGAGGAAGATGGTGGACGAGAACACAAGAGGAAGAACCAGAAGAAGAAGAGGAAGGTGGAGGAAGAAACCGAAGGAAGAAAGAAGTTAGAAGAAAGAAGATGGAAAGAAGAAGCATTTAAATAAAGGATTTGTCAAAAACTGTCTCGTCATTTTTAACATTTTTTGACAGTTTTTTTGTGAAATAGTAGGGGTACTTTTGTACCCCCTTACCATTTCACACAGGGGGGAGGACCGGGATCTGGGGGTCCCCTTGTTAAAGGGGGGTTCCAGATTCCAATAAGCCCCCCGCCCGCAGACCCCCACAACCACCGGCCAAGGGTTGTGGGGATGAGGCCCTTGTCCTCATCAACATGGGGACAAGGTGCTTTAGGGGGACCCCAAAGCACCCTCTCAATGTTGAGAGCATGTGGCCTGGTACGGTTCAGGAGGGGGGTGCTCTCATCCCCCCTCTCTTTTCCTGCGGTCTGCCAGGTTGCGTGCTCGGATAAGGGTCTGGTACGGATTTTTGGGGGGACCCCACGCCATTTTTTTTTTTTTTTTGGCGCGGGGTTTCCCTTAAAACCCATACCAGACCTGAAGGGTCTGGTATGAATTTTGAGGGGGACCCCTACGTCATTTTTTTTTTTAGATTTTGGCGCGGAGTTCCCCTTAATATCCATACCAGATCTGAAGGGCCTGGTATTGAATTTAGGGGGACCCCCCACGTCATTTTTTTTTAAATTTTGGTTCGGGGTTCCCCTGTGGGGAATTCCCATGCAGTTTTTATCAATGAACTTTTATGTGTATTGTCGGACCGGCAATTCATTATAGCCGTGAGTAATTTTAAATGATTTTTTTCCTTTGAAATTTCATTTTGCTGTCAGACTGTTCTAAACACGGGAAACATGCGCCCCTTTACAGGCATACTATAGACACCCCCCCGGGTACGAAATTTAAAGGAATATTACACTTTTATTGTTTGACTTTAAGCATTATTAAAATCACTGCTCCCGAAAAAATGGCCGTTTTTAAAACTTTTTTTTGCATTGATCCATGTTCCCTGGGGCAGGACCCAGGTCCCCAAACACTTTTTATGACAATACCATGCATATAAGCCTTTAGAATTAGCACTTTTGATTTCTCCTGTAGACTTTTAAAGGGTATTTCCAATTTGCCGCGAACACCCCAAATTGTTCGCTGTTCGGCGAACTGGCGAACAGCCGATGTTCGAGTCGAACATGAGTTTGACTCGAACTCGAAGCTCATCCCTACTCCTTATGAAATTCCCCAATGGTCAGAGTAACAGGTACAGTGCACAAGGTGACCAGGCCCATGGAGTTATCAACAGCTAAAACTGAAAAGGGTTTGTGTGCCTTAGTCACGGTAATCTGTAGACGGTATGCTTGGTCCCTATCAAAACATGCTAGCAGCAGCAGAATCTATGAAAGCCGAGAGGTAATGAGAAAACTTGGCAGAACTAAGTTTTGCAGGAACAAATAGTTTATTTCTGAGGGAAACTGACACAGTATAGTCTATAGAAGCAGACCCCACCCGCACTAGACTCTTGGTGTTTCTCGGCTTATTAGGGCAGCTGGTGACAAAGTGGCTGTGGGTATAAGCAGAGTCCCTGGGATCTTCTAGCCTTTTCCCTAGAGGATAAATTGGTAGCACCAATTTGCATGGGCTCATCCTGCAGGAGAGGTTGGAGCGGGCTCAGGAAGGGTTGATGAAGGAGGAGAAGTAGAGGGTGTACTGGGGGGCAAAGAAACAAACCTCTTTGTTCGCCTTTCTCGTAAACGCCTGTCTACTTGCATGGCTTCATTCAATGACTTTGGTTCAGGGTAGTGTACTAAGGAGTCCTTGACTGAGTCTGATAAGCCTAACCTGAATTGGCTTCTGGAGCCCAGCGGCAGAAATCAGAACAGTAGTATTCAGCAGTGCGTTTACCCTGACGTAATGACCTAAGGTTAGTTTCAGCTAAGTGGGCATGGTCAGGATCATTGTAGAGTAAACCTAAGGCCTTGAAAAAGGCTTCAACTGACCCTCTGGCTGGGTCATCTGCGGGGAGACTAAAAGCCCAAGACTGGGTATCCCCCTGCAACCATATAATAATCAGGTCAACCTGCTGTGCTTCAGAACCAGAGGAGTGTGGTTTAAGCTTAAAGTATAGCACACAACTATTTTTAAAGTTGTAAAACATATTGGGGGGGGGGGTCACCAGGAAAACAATCAGGCGGGTCATCTTTGGGCTCTGTTTACATGCACAGACAGTTCCTGGACTTGGCTTGTCAGTTTGGAAATTTCCTTAGCAAATAAACGAGCCTGTAGAGCATCTTCACAGAAATTATTATTTTTTTGTTGTTAAAGGCTTGTGATAATGTCACGTCTACCCCAACGCAGGTGGTCAGACACTACAGCTGGCTCCTGTGTTCTTCAATTTGTGTTTGTGTTTTTAGCCCCCCAAGTGCATTATCTTACATTTCCCCACATTAAACCTCATTTGTCATCTAGTTGCCAGGGCTGGACCGGGACAAAAATTTGGCCCTGGACTTCATTCAGACCAACCCACTTTAATTTTGAGTGCCCCCATCAGCAGTCCCCTTTCATCAGAGTGTCCCCATTACCAGCAGCCCCTTTCATCAGAATGTCCCCATTACCAGCAGCCCCCTTTCATCAGAATGTCCCCATTACCAGCAGCCCCCTTTCATCAGAATGTCCCCATTACCAGCAGCCCCCTTTCATCAAAATGTCCCCATTACCAGCAGCCCCCTTTCATCAAAATGTCCCCATTACCAGCAGCCCTCTTACATCAGAGTGTCCCCATCACCAGCAGCCCCCTTTCATCAGAGTGTCACCATCACCAGCAAACCCCTCACATCAGAGTGTCCCCATCACCAGCAGCCCCCTTACATCAGAGTGTGCCCATCACCAGCAGCCCCCTTACATCAGAGTGTGCCCATCACCAGCAGCCCCCTTACATCAGAGTGTGCCCATCACCAGCAGCCCCCTTACATCAGAGTGTGCCCATCACCAGCAGCCCCCTTACATCAGAGTGTGCCCATCACCAGCAGTCCCCTTTCAGTAGAGTGTCCTCCCTCTCCTCCCCCTCCCACGTGTACTCACAGTTCTGAAGGCAGCATCTCGTTCCTCTCACCAGTCATGTGATAAGTGACAAGTGATAAGGGGAGAGAGGAAGGAAAGTCTGCCGGCTATCTATCTCCCCCTGCAGGCTGGAGGGAGCAGAAAGCCTAATCCTCTCTCCAGCAAGTGACAGCAGCTGCTCCTCCTGACAGGAGTGAAATCGATCACTTACTGTCAGAGAGGAACGGCTCCAGGAATGCACCTGCCCGGCCCACTGAGCCATCAGCCCACCGGGAAACTCCCGGTAGTCCTGATGGCCAGTACATGCCTGCTGGTTGCCCACTCTATTATTTTGTTAAGGTCTTTTTTGTAAAATTTTGTATATCTTGCTGTGAAATTATTGCCCTGCTTATTTTTGTGTCATCTGCAAAAAAGGAGATTGAGCCATTTATCTAATCCTCTATCATTAATTAATAAATTAAACAGAATTGGTCCCAAGACGGAGCCTTGGTGTATCCCACTTACCACTCCAGACCAGTCTGAGTACACGTTATTTATCACTACCCTTTGGACGCGCCCCTGTAACCATTTTCCTACCGCAGCCCCCTTTCTTATAAGGCAAGCAGGCCTACAGGTACTTGGTTGCCCCCAGATTTTATACACAATGCTATAGTGCCTGGCTACCATGCCAGGGCAAGCGCAAACTGAGCGAAGCAAACAGGTACTTGCGGTTGGCAGACAGGCAGAGTGGCTCTATGACAGTCCAGGTAAAAAGGCAGGAAGAGTTCAGGGAATAGTCCAAAATCTGGTCCAAGGTCATACACAGGGAAATCCAACAAGCCGAGCAAGAGAGGGGGCTTGATCAGGAATTACACAAGTATCACTATCACAAGAGTGAGACTGAAGGTTTGTTTTCCACCCAGAAGGTGGACAAAGACAGGGAAAATGCCATAGGCAAAACCAGGATGCTGGAATGAGGAGCAGGAGCACTAGACGCTCTTGACAGCTTTGCAGTTACTGCTATTGCACCGTACTCGACTAAACCCACACTCACCCAGTCCACCCACAGCCGACATGAAAAAAACAGTGCATGTGCAACTACGTTCTAGCTGCTGGAAGGCAAAAGAATAGCCATGTAAGTGTGGTGTACCCTACATGCCAACATGTACATCCTGAGCAAGGGGGCAAACATTTGATACATGGTGGTTCACCCATTCTACACCATACAATATCAGCAGGGGGCGCAGTTATGAGATCCTTGCCCTGGGCGCTGAATGGATTTCTTCCAGTACGGCCAATAAGAAATACTTCATCAAACCTTAAAATAATTATAGTCCTTCTATAAGATGTATAGTGCTGTACAGTACTAGCGCTCTGTATTGATAGGGATGATACAATAACAGTGGTCAGACGTGTAACCCTGGACTGTCTGCAGCACCAAGTTCCGACAACCCTATACTATGTGGATTTTAAACGCTCTACTTCGCAAAAACAAACAGCACCACATAAAATAAAACAGACTAAAATAGTATACAGATGCTTTTACCTTTGAAATGTATGGCATTGAGAAGTATTAGTACAACTTTTTCCGAGATGCTCGAGAGAAAGTCTGTGATCTTTCCCTTTGTTGCATCACTGACCCACTTGTTGATGGATTCCAAATTCTGAGTCATGTTTTGGCTCAAATATACCGGCTTTGATCCGTAAAGTTTCTCAGACTTCGTAAGGAACTCTTCTTTAATTTTAAAACCTACAAAAGCGATTGTAACTGCGGTAAGTATCACATAAATTACAGAATAAGCAGATGGACACATGGGAGTTGATTTAATAAAACTGGAAAGTGCAAAATCACATATTTTTCTTTAAATATTACAGAGTCAATATATTTGGCCTAGTTTAGTGACTCAAAGTATTAAAGCTGGGTCAGCAGAATTGTCAAGCAGCTTGTATTTGCAGAAGGGGGTCGGCAATGGCAGCCCTATATTTCTCTAACAGGTTTACATAGTAGATAAGGTTGAATAAAGACAATAATCCATCCAGTTCAATCTATGTTGGTGAACGTGGGTCAGTGTCATTCATTTCCCATATCCCTGTATATTTTGTTCATCAAGATGCACGTCCAGGAGCCTTTTAAAAATATCAATACTCCCCTCTGACACCACCAATTGTGGAAGAGAGTTCCACATTCTTATCACCCCGACAGTGAAAAATCCCCTGCCTAGCTTTAGGTTAAACCTCTTCTCCTCCAATCTCATTGTGTGGCCCCGTGTCCTCTTACAAACCCTGAGACTGAATAGCTTTTCTCCTATGCTGGCATCACCATTAAAAAGGTATTTGTAAATCGCTATCATATCCCCTCTCAAGGGTCTTCTCCAGCAAGAATAAATTTAGTGCTTGCAGTCCTTCGTTCCTCGTTTCCCCATTTTAATTCCGTTGCTCTTCTTTGGACTCTCTCTAACACATGCCTTCTGAGGACTGTTGACCAGAACTGGACTGAATATTCCAGATGTGGCCTAACTAGAGTTTTATAAAGTGGCAGGATTATAGTTTGATCTCTGGAGTATATTCCCTTTATGCATGCCAATATTCTGTTTGCTTTGCTTGCAGCAGCTTGGCCTATCTACTAGGACCCCCAGATCTTTCTCCATTCTTGATCCCCCCAGAGGTTCTCCCCCTAGTGAGTAGTTTGCATTTGTGTTTTTAGCCCCCCCCAAGTGCATTACCTTACATTTCCCCACATTAAACCTCATTTGTCATCTAGTTGCCCACTCCATTATTTTGTACAGGTCTTTTTTGTAAAAGTTCTATATCTTGCTGTGAAGTTATTGTCCTGCTTATTTTTGTGTCGTCCACAAAAACTGAGATTGAGCAATTTATCCAAACCTCTATCATTATTGAATAAATTAAACGGAATTGGTCTCAAGACGGAGCCTTGGGGTACCCCACTTACCACTCCAGACCAGTCTGAGTACACGTCATTTATCACTTTTGGACACGCCCCTGTAACCAGTTTTCTATCAAAGAACAAAAACTTTATGGTCCATGCAAACAGGCCTCAGCTTGTAGATTAAGCTTCTATGGGGAACTGTATTGAATGCTCTTGCAAAATACAGCTACACCACATCCACAGGCCTCCCCCCTATCTAGATGGCAGCTCACTTCCTCATAGAATTTTAAGAGAGATTGGTCTGGCAAGAACGACCCTCAGTAAGCCCATGCTGGTTACTAATACTGATACTGTTATCTTCAGCAAATTCTTGTATATAGTCCCTTCTCATTCCCTCCAATAAATTTACCTACTATTGATGTTAGGCTGACTGGCCTGTAGTTTTCAGCAATATGTCTCTCCCCTTTTTAAAATATTGGTACCACGTTGGCTTTTCTCCAATTAGCTGGTACCAATATCGTCAGTATGCTGTCCACAAAGATTAGGAATATCGGTCTGGCTTTAACCTGACTGAGTTCTTTGAGGACTCTCAGATGTAAACCATCTGGTCCTGGTGATTTGTGTTAAGCTCATCTAGTCTTTCCTTGACTCTGGCCGCTTTTAACCAAAAGGTTACATCCTGTGACATTTTATTAACAATACTGTGGTCGGTATACCCCTCCTTTTCCTGTGTAAAAATTGAGGAGAAGAAAGTATTTAGCACAGTTGCCTTCTCTGTGTCATCTGTAACCATCCTCCCATCATTGTCTTTTATGTGGGCAAAGTGCTCTGATCTCACTTTTTTACTGTTAATATAACTAAAAAATTCCAGGGATTTTTTTACTCTCCTGTTAGGTGTCTCTCGTAGTCTTTTTGTCACCCTGATTACTTTTTACACCACTTATTGCATGCCTTGTAGTGTTGGAATGCTGTAAATGCCCCCTCCGCTTTATAGTTTTTAAAGGCCATTTTTTTCTCTTTATTAAAGACTTTTTATGTAACGATTTAGCCACCCAGGTTTAACCTTCGCCCTTCTAAATTTATTGCCCATTGGAATGCACTGTGTGATACCCTTATTTAATATTTTCCTAAAGCATTCCCATTTTTATTCCATGTTCAATCTCTTTAGTATTTGGTCCCAATTGATGTTTTGTAGTATTGAACGCAGTTCAGAAAAGTTTGCCCGTTTGAAATTTAGAGTCCTTGTGCTACCCTCATGCCTCCTTTTCCTAGGATTTACGCTAAATTTGATCATCCTGTGATCGCTAGATCCCAAGTTGTCCTGTACTGCCACATCTGAGATCAGATCTGGGTCGTTCGTAATTAATAAATCTAGCAATGCATGCTTTCTAGTCGGGGAATCCACCAATTGGGACATGAAGTTGTTCTGTAAGACATTCATGAAAATGACGGGCCTTTAATGAGTGAGCTGTCCCCTCTGCACAGTCAATATCGGGATAATTGAAGTCCCCCATCATGACGACATTTCCCTGCCTCGCCGCTATTTCTAACTATGATAGGAGGTCCAGCTCCTCCTCCAGGTTAACAAAACATACCCCCACAATTAATTCACTACTTCTTCTCTTTGAAGTTCTGCCCACACTGATTCCACCTCCTCCTCCCCCTGTCGCATTCACAATGTGACTCCTCTCTACCACCCTTGCATAGTTTTTGATAGACACACCCTTCCCCCTCTTCTACCTTCCCTGTCCTTACGATACAAGGAATACCCCTGGATGTTTGTCTGCCAGTCTTGTTAGCTGTCAAACCAAGTTTCTGTTATTCCCACAAAGTACACTACATCCTCCTTGTGTAATAGTAGCTCCAGTTCCTGAATTTAGTTAGCACGGATAACTAAACATGACTGTGTATACTCCTCTGTGTTGTATGGGTGCATATTAATTTCTCCTTATGTTTACTTGGGCTTTGTTCTTGGTTTGTCCACTCATTCACCCAGGGATTAGACGTTACGTCTATATCATCATTACTGACTCCACTCTTATCCTCTGTCCTTTGCTCACTGCTGGCTGTTGCTTCCTTGGAACCTCCCCCAACACCTAATTTAAAAGCACCTCCAACTTTGTGGCCATATTTCTTCCCAATAGAGCTGCACCATCCCCATTGAGGTGCAGGCCATCCTTACTAAAGAGTTGGTAACCGACTGAGAAGTCAGCCCAGTTTTCCAGGAACCTGAACCCCTCCCTCCTACACTACTTCCTCAGCCACTTGTTCAGTTCCCTAAGCTCCTGCTGCCTCTCTGGTGTATCTCAAGGCACATGTAGTATTTCTGAGAAAACCACCTTGGAGGTCCTTTTCTTCAATCTATTCCCCAAGTCGCTGAAATCATTTTTAGGACTCTCACTTTGTCATTGGTTCCAACATGTACCATGACAGCTGGGTCCTCCCCAGTCTTACCCAATCATCTGTTCACCTGCTCCACGATGTGCCGAACCCAAGCACCCGGTAAACAACATACTGTTCGGCAACCACGGTCTTTATGACAGATTGCCCTCTCTGTGCACCCTTTATACTTTTAATATGCATGAAAATAAATCCATGAAATATGCATGAAAATTAAAATAAATCCATGTGAAGCCCAAAAGGGCAGGTATTGGGTGTTCTGAACTCACTTTTGTCGACATACATGCAAGAAGCTATACTTAGCGCAGTCTGTACTAGCCGCTTTGTAACTTTCTGCATCTTTTCATGAAGGCATGGCAAGGATTCCACATGGAGTGTCTCCAACAGCTTTTTTTCAGTTTCCTTCTCTGCACCTAAACCAGAAACAAAGATCAAACAGGATGACTTTACAGCAACTGTTATACTTCTGGGGAATTCTGACCCCAGACCCTTAATCAAATAGGTGTTAGTAAGTTAACAATGCTAATTAGGAGGGGGGGGGGCACATTTACAATTATCTTGGGAAACCCGCATGGCCTAAGGTAGGCTGAATATTCAGACTAAGTCAAGTGCTATACCTTCATATCAATATGAATTGCGAAGCAAACAAACATACACATTTGTGAAGCACATTAAATAAACATCACCCCTAAACTGGTGCAACAAAAATATATTCAGTGAACTAAAAGTCCATAAATATAGTCCAAAAATGCTTAAATCCTGGTTATACTAATATCCTCTACCTCCGTGCTCAGCTCTCAAAAGCACCAAAAAAAGCTCACCAGATTTGCATGACCCCATATTTCTAAGAAGGTTATAGAACGCTTATCCCCTTTCTTTCCTCCTCCTCCAAAAGGCAGGACCTCTGTCCAAAAACACATTCAATACCCTCTCTCCTCCAGGTAAACCCTTGTTTGGTACTTTGGGCACGGAGGTGGAGGATATTGATATAACCAAGATTACAGACTTTTTGGATTATATGTTCATTGAATTAATTTTTGTTGCACTCCTTTAGGGGGTGAGGTTTCTTTCACATGCTTCAAATAGACATTATGTCATGATAGGTTTGCTTCACAATTCATATTAATATGAAGGTATATATGTGAATATTCAGATTCTCACTCAAGCCCAATCAAGAGAACAGTCAGTTTCAAACTTTCAGTCTTCAACACCCATTTTAAAAGCAGGATTTAACTTGTGGCCATAAAAGCATTTTTTTTTAAAACCATAAAAGTATTATTTTGCAGCTTATCAGTCCTTAGATGTGGGCGCTGCATGGTTTTCATTTTTCAGGATAAGAATATTTCCAGCAACAATATAAAACACCTGTTGATATGGTCAGAAATGCAGTGTCTGTCAATTCTTGTGAAATAAACTCAAATCAGAACCAAGGTCTTCTTTCTTCCAAGCCCTCTCTCCCTCCTCTAAACTACTGATTCCATTGTACGCCATAAAATGGAGAAGAGAGGAACATGTATGTAGTCCATATCAAGGGAACAGCCTAGTGACAACCATGGCTCCCTCCATAGATGCAATGGAGTGAGGGAGTGCAGCCAGCCTAAGAAAGCGTGCGCGTGTAATCCTCCCAGAATTACATGGTAAAAATAAAAGCAAAGAAAACCAATTCAGCCACCTCATCAAACAATTAATAAGCTGTTAACATAATATTTTTTGTTTTTAAAAAGTACTATGGACAATCAAAATGACATATGATGCAGTCGGTCACTGGTGTTAACACAGCAGTTTAGGTTTTCCCCGCAACATATCTGCTGATCCATCATTTTTCCAGTTCCTTTAATAGGCCAAACTGTCCAGGAAATGTTTCAGTTACAGGCATTGGAACAAACCATTAATGCTTGTTTGGTGCTTTACAATGGTCAGCTTTTATTCATACAGTTTATTATTTCTTCCCCAAAAGAAAAAAAGAAAAATGTTGCTGTAACTGTTTAACCACTTCAAATTGGTGCACCTTTACCCCCGTCCTGCCCAGGCCAATTTTCAACTCTCAGAACTGTCACACTTTGAATGCCAATTACTCAGTCATGCAACACTGCACCCAAACTTTTTATATATTTTTTTGAGACAGATAGAGCTTTCTTTTGGTAGTATTTAAAATTGCCAATGGGTTTGTGGTTTTTTTTTGCTATTTAAAGCGGAGTTCCACCCAAAAATGGAACTTCCGCTTTAAGGGAAGGTGACCCCCTGACATGCCACATCTGGCATGTCATTTTTTTTGGGGGGGGGGAGCGGAAACCCTCTTTTTAGAGGGTTCCAGCTCCAACTTCCTCCTGGCGCACCCACGGCGCCGCAAGGAAGATCACTTCTCCCCCCTCCCTCTCGGCAATCATCTGGGACACATCACAGGCCCCAGATTATTGCCCGGCCAGTCACAGCGCAGTGCATGCCCGGCTGTGGCTTCACAGTTGCCCACAGTAACAATGCCGGCGCCGCAGAGAGGAGGGGGAGACGAGCGGGCAGGGTCACCATCAGGGAGGTACAGCCGATACAACTGTAAGGGGCCTGAGCATCTGGAGGGGCCCAACCAGGCTAGCAGAAGGCAGGAGTGGGTGAAGGGGAGCAGTGTTGTGCAGTGCAGAAATGATCTGCTCAGACATTAAGCTCTTTACCTTCACCTCTGGCTACTATGCGCATGTGCACCACTCATGTGTTGCATGTACTGTGTTATGTAGTGTGATCGGCTGCAGCCCCTCTGTGTCTCAGCAACATGTTAGCTTCGTGGAAACAGGAGCTGGGACCAGGTAGGAAAATCACCTTTACAAGTAGAGGCTGTGAAGGAAAGGGAGGGGGCTGTTTGGGTACAGGGAGGGGCTAGGGTGTGTTTACAGGTGTGTATATGTGGGGCGCTGACAGACATACAGCTGTGATCGGTGGTGTGAGGAGGGGGGGGGCTGACATGTATACAGATGTGAGGAGGGGGGGGGGCTGACATGTATATAGGTGTGAGGAGGGGGGGGCCTGACATGTATACAGGTGTGAGGAGGGGGGGGCCTGACATGTATACAGGTGTGAGGAGGGGGGGGGGCCTGACATGTATACAGGTGTGAGGAGGGGGGGGCCTGACATGTATACAGGTGTGAGGAGGGGGGGGCCTGACATGTATACAGGTGTGAGGAGGGGGGGGGCCTGACATGTATACAGGTGTGAGGAGGGGGGGGCCTGACATGTATACAGGTGTGAGGAGGGGGGGGCCTGACATGTATACAGGTGTGAGGAGGGGGGGGGCCTGACATGTATACAGGTGTGAGGAGGGGGGGGCCTGACATGTATACAGGTGTGAGGAGGGGGGGCCTGACATGTATACAGGTGTGAGGAGGGAGGGGCTGACATGTATACAGGTGTGAGGAGGGGGGGGCTGACATGTATACAGGTGTGAGAAGGGGGGGCTGACATGTATACAGGTGTGAGGAGGGGGGGCTGATGCATACAAATTTAAGGAGGGGGACTGAGTGTGTACAGGTGTGAGGGGGGCTGACATATATGCAGGTGTGAGGGGGTGCTGAGTGTGTACGGGAGTGGGGGGGTGATGTACAGGTGAGAGTGGGGGGGCTGACATATACAGGTGTGAGGGGGCTGACATAAATACAGATGTGAGGGGGGTGCGGAGTGCATACAGGTGTAAGGGTGGCTGAGTGCGTATTTGGTGGGATGGCACTGGGGAATGTTGGTGGGCGGGAGGGGGCCCAAAAATTTCTGATGGCTGCCCTGCAAGCGGGGTAGCTGACTTTACATTTTTTTTTTATTGGAACTCCGCTTTAAATAACAAAAAAAAAAAAAAAAAAAAAAAAAAAGTTTTAGTTTAGGTTATAAAAGTTTGCAAATAAATCTTTCTTCATAAATTTAGGGCAAAATGTATTCTGCTACATTTCTTTGGTAAAAAATAACCCAATAAGTGTATATTAATTTACTCTGTGTGAAAGTTAGAGTCTACAATCTATGGTATATATCTGAAAATTGATCAATCCTGATTTACTAACTACCTCTTGCATTTTTTTGAGGACCTAAAATGCAAGAACAGAACAAATACCCCAAAAATAACCCCTTTTTGGAAAGTAGACACCCCAAGGCAAGGTAAGCGATTTGAAGTTGTAATTTTTGGTCACAATTTCTGGAACATGATTTTTTTTTTTTTTTTAACATCACGATCACCAGAGCAGTAGTGTCACCATAGCAACACTACTGCTCTCTGGGGAGGTGATCAGGATTTTTTTTTTAAAACACTGATTGCTTATGGAGTAATAATTGCTGTAGTAAGCAATCATTTTGTGAATGGCATCCATTCATGTGCCGTTGTGTACTGTTGTGATCGCTGTGGGTAATCACAGCTATCACATGGTAAAGGTCCGCTGTGACTGGCCCTGTACCATGTGATCACTGTGTCCAATCACATAGATCACAATTAATGTCTATAAATGAAAGCCATTGTGTACAACTGACCTGTGATCGCTGAGATTAGTCACAGCGATCACACCAGGGCCAGCCCGGTTCAACATTCTGTGTTCTGCTGTTTTTGGTAGACACAGCAGGTCACAGATTGCATCATATGATGGCCACCTGGGATAACAGTGCTCTCGCCCAGCAGCATTTTTATAATAGGCCAGGTGGGAGGTGGTTAAAGTGCGTTAGATGGAGGTAGGCTTGAATTTGCCCGATTTTAGTTTGTCTCTTAAGGCCATTTTAAACTATATGTCCATCTAAGATTACTCAGTCCTAGGCTGTCACCCTATTGCAGGAAGTGGAAAATAACATTTTTCAGGAATGTGCAAAACGTAATATTAAAACGTAAAAGTTCAAAATGTTACAGGGGCAGAGAAAAACAAACTGTAGGGTTTATGCTGATGAAGATCTGCATCATATATGCAATTTTGATTTGGCGCAGTTAAGCTTGTGGGTCATTGTCAAATACAACACGATTGCAGGTACATTCAAATCAGTGTGAAATGCTTCGGAGTTGGAGCTGCTGACTTCCGAATCTGCATCAGCTGCTTTTACATTTACTTGTATGAGAATACAAGCAGTTTTGAATGAACAAAAAGCCCACGTACAGAGGCCCTAGCAAAATACCCACCGAGCTCTATGGAGTACCAATCCTATGTCAATGAACGCCAATCAGATTTTTGGGGTTTAAGGACACTTAATGGGTGTAATGGGTGTAAAAGCCAAAAGATATTTTTCAGCATGTTTTCAGCAGTCTCTTACTTGGAGATCCTCCGTAACGTCACAGGCTGACATGGATAATCCACAACCTCCCAATTTGGCAACAGTGATGTCAGCCTTTTGTGCACATTCCATTAGTGGGCTACCCATCATGTGTTCAGAAGGCATGGCAGGTAGCCCAAAGGCCAAATAAAGGCGAGTATATGACAGGACAATAATATTGTTGCTGATTGCAAAGTAATGGCTTTGTGTTGTCAGCCTGCAACAACAAGCCACTCAATGACATTCTTATCAGCTCTGCTATATTAAATAATGCCCCCAGTGTATGCGTTTCTAAAAAAAAAAAAAAAAAAAAAAAAAAATGCTGTGTAGTACCTCATTTCATAGCGCCGCTTGGCGCTTACATGACTGGCAGCTTCTCTCCTCTCTCGATCTGACAGCAAAGCGAGTGGGGCTGAAAAACCCCCGCTGACGTTAGCCAGGAGGAGGAGAGAGGTGGCCGGTCACGTGAGCGCCGATCAGTGCTATGAATTGAGGTACACAGCTGCATTAAAAAAAAAAAAAAAATACACTGGGGATATTATTAACTATAGCAGAGCAGATTGTAGGAGTGTCATTGCAGTTTGATAGCAGCAGGAGGGGAGCAGATCAACACTCACACAGCTGACAGGCAGGGAGGGAGGGGGGAGAGGAGGACAAAGAAGAGCTGCTAATGATGGAGGCACGTAAACTGACAATGGTGTCAGGGCTCAGCAGCCATGATAACTGTGGGCAGAACCAGGCAGGGTTTGTAAGGTTATGCAGGGGGCCAAATTACACAGCACAAGCACAGGATGTTTATTTAGGGAAAAAAAAAAAAAAAAAGCATGTCCATTACCTAAAGTCAACTGTAGGAGCCCCAGAGCAATGCTTAAAGGTGAAACAACCACATTGGGGCTTTTGGATCCAATGTGAACTTGTTTTAAAAAGTCCGTGCTAAATTTCATCATGGCATCAGCAAATTTTCTCATCTCTGCTTGAGACAAGTCTCCATTACACGTGTTTTCTGAAGATGAATTAATTGAGTCTCGACTTGTAGGAGCCACTTTTTCATCATCTTGTTTTTCTGGTGTAGAAGTGGTTGTAAATTCTGTTGTTGCCCCGGGATAGAGGTCTGACCAAGTGTCTGAGGTAGAGTCTACAATGTTTGAGTGTGTTGCTTTTGTGGTTAATGGAGTTGTACTAACAAGCGTTGTTCCCATTTCAGTTGCAGACAATTCCTCCTCATCAATAACTTCCTGCATAAAAATAAAACATCAGTGAATTTCACATATGGGGCACATTGCTTTCACACAGATCTTACCATATTGCTACAATATAGCCCACCGAGTAGTAACATTTTCAACAGCTACACAAGAGGTTTTTTTTTTTTAACTAGTATTTACAATTGCATCATGCAATGGACTCATGGGATAAGAAAACACTTATGTTTATAACATATTATGAAACTACAGTGCTGTAACAGGATGTGGTGGTGTCTTATTGTACTTTTAGTGCAGCTGACTTATCAGCATAGGGAGCTTTACATTTTTAAATTTCAAAAGCTTTAGGGAGGAATGTCTTTAGGTACCCAGTTTGGAACCAAATTGAATAGAATCAGAATAATTGAGGTTACAAAATCAGCAATGATGGAATAATACTTTGCATGGAACATTTTTTTTTTTTTTTTTTACTTCTTTGACCCAGAGGGACGGGGAAGATTAGAATGTATGAGGTTTTAAATACTGTATTTATTGGTGTATAACATGCACTTTCACCCTGAAAATTGCGTGCAAATAGTGTGTGCGTGTTATACACCGATACTGCAATTTGGGCTGCCTAGGAGGGAATGGGGAGGGGGGCGGGACGAGCGTTGTCAGATTACATAGTGAGAATCTCCTGTTTACTCAGCAGCCTCTGTAATAGGAAGTCCTGTCTCCTGGGCCGGCATTGGACCACTGTTCTGTCTATCATAGAAGCCGGTCCAGGAGGCGGGACTTTGTATTAAAGAGGCCGCTGAGTAAACAGGAGATTCTCGCTGTATGTAATCTAAAGGGCGCTCGTTCCGCACCTCTCCCTGTCCCCTCCGAGGCAGCAGTAATCTGAGGTGAGGCTGCAGATGGGCATTGATCAGGCTGCATTCATGGCAATAGGGAGGCTGCATATGGGCATTGATCAGGCTGCATGGATGGGCAATTGTGAGGCTGCAGATGGCATTGATCAGGCTGCAGATGGGCAATGGTGAGGCTGCATTGATGGGCACTGACCCTTTTTTTGCTTCAAAGTTGCTTATTTAAAATTTAAGTTTTTTCCTGAAACTCCCCTCCTAAAATGAAGGTGCGTGTTATACGCCGATAAATACGGTATTTTTAATGTTGGGGCTAGACTGGCATTTGTTTTCTATTTTTGTATGTGTTTGTTTTGAGATGCTTTTCTATTGTTTATGTATTTGACATTTAAAAAAAAAAAAAATTTTTTTTTTTTTTTTTTTTTTTAAAACATGAAAGATTCCACTGAACCAAAGCGTCAAAAGATGCATGCTGTCCATTCGTCTGAAAGTTCCATCACACAGTCCTTCAGAACCCCTTAGCTCTGTCCCACCTCCTTGACCATCAGATTTTCCTGAATAGCAGTAAAATTTGTCTATAGGATGGAATGCAATACAATAAGATCTGGGCCCCTTCCCTTAGTTTTACTTTTGTCATATTCCTCCCGCCCTTCTGATATTTTAGCCAATGAGATATCATTTGATGCTCACCATTAACCTCCTACGCATTTGTACTGACATGGGTCCCATGCCAGAGAAATAAATGGGAATCTTCCAGAAGACTGTTGCTAATGAAACTTAAAGCTACAGCCATTTGTTCCACACATTCAATAATCAAGTGATCAACAGCAGCAGTGGGGAAATCTTGTTTGGGGAATTTTGACCAGGCAGACATGTTTTGACAAGGTATAGTCACATCCAGGATGGTGTAAAAAGGACAGTGAGAACAGAGCCCTGGAAAGGGCTTCCAATGGATTCTTGGTTGGGTCCTTAAAAGGTAGGCTAATGTTTGATAAGAACTTTGTTCAGCCAGATCTGCAATGGCAATAGACCCTTTTGTACAAAATCCTCCCTAAAATGAGTACAGGGCTACTAAGCACTTTCGTTGAACCAAAAACTTTTCAGAGTGTTTCCAATCTCTGTATAAAGAGTTTGGAAAGAGGGTGCAAGGGGAAAGACATTGAGGCCTTAAATGACCAAGACTAAACAGTACTGGTAGTGCTGATCCCCAAGTTTCAGAGTGGCGCACACTGCATCAAGTGTTAAACAGTCTCCTTTAATTTGTAATAGCAGTACACTTCAACCCCGCAGGGGCAAGCTCCTCATTTAGGGACAGGAGCAACTCATAATCAGAAAGTCTCTATGGCCAATGGTTCAGAAGCTAAGGCCACGGGAAAAATCAGAGAAAGAATCTACAGAAGGTATGGAAGCACGCTTATGACCTCTGTGCTCAAAATCAGCAAAATTACTGTGTGACTTCCAGGTCAGTAGTAAACCCCTCGGCAGAAATGGCAAGGATCCATTCATACCTTACCTCAAGATAAAAATTATTTAAATGATGGGATAGACTTTAGGGGCAGAAAACAGCATGACTACAAGCTGCAGATGTCAGCATCATTTGCAGGTGTGCTGTAAGCAGCCTGAATCCATTAGAGTGAAAGCAGAGGGCACCAGGTAAAGGCACAGTTTTCTCCCTGTTCCTGGAATCAGACATTTTGCTGCCACATAGCGGTAGGTCAAAACAAGACTCAAGGTAAAAGGCAAAGCTGCGCTACTCACAAAACAGAGTTGATAGCAGCTGAGAGTTCGATGACCAAAGGTAACCAAAGTAGACAGGCAGCAGGGCAATTTAAATTTTTAAAGTTCCACATGGTTCTTTACAAGCAGAAGCAACAGTGGAGAGATGCTATCCAAGTCTTGTATGGGGAGGTGCGCAACTGGCCTAGAACAAGTAGTCACATCAAGAATTAGGACTTTATATGACTTTATATTTGTTCAGGTAAGAAGCCGCAGCCTGCATGCATTTTCATGTTAAGCAATACACCAAATACACCTTCCAACCCCAGCCTGCAATTGGACAGTGAAGGAAAAGCAGAAGTAGTTATCTCCTTACTCTACCCTTCTCTCAGCTTGATCACTTTCCCCCAGTATCCAATTGAAGATCTAATATTGAATTGAGAAAAACAAACAAAAAAAAACAAACAAACAAACAAACAAACACTATACACGGGTTAAATCTACACATGTGTGAAGCCGCATGCCCCAAATGCAGACTGGGTGTTTGAGTGTATGCGGGGGGGGTTTACGCCTGTTTGCATGAGTGATTTTACGGACGTTAGTCATTACTAGGTGTGGCTAGTGATACACAAAAATAAGCTCACAAATTACAATGCAGTCCCAAAAGCGCCTATGTTTAAGAGGCCCAAGGCCTTTTATTTAATGAATATGCAACTGACAAACAGTACCCAATCAGTACCAATTATCAGTGTCAGTCTGTGCCATCAGTGCCTACCTGTTCCATCAGTGCCCATCTGAGGCATCAGTTCCCATCTGAGCCCATCTGTGCCACCTCATCAATGCCCATCTGCGCCAACTCATCAGTGCACATCAGTGCAGGCTTAGTACACACCTGTGCAGTCTCATCACCACCAGCAACCATGTCCAAAAGATGACGGGAAGCTCTCTTTTTTTGGATTCCCTTTCCAATTCGGATTCGGAGTCTGACGTAAATTATGAGCCAGTCCTCAGTAGTGGAACACTGACAGACTCAGAGGAGGAAGAAGATATTCTGCCCGCCAAACAAAGGCGTTCTGGTGAGGAGGCAGTGGCATCCACCAGCACCGCAGTGCCATCCACCAGCACTGCAGTGCCATCCACCAGCACCGCAGTACCTCGGCAAGAAAGGCCAAACACCAGTGGGTCAGCCCCAAAGGGTTAGAACCCATCCCAGCCTTCCCTATGCCCTTCAGAACCCCTTGTGGCTTCCTCCTAATTCAGGAAAAGCTAACATTCCCCCTTTCACTGCCCAGCCAGGAGTCCAGAAGGACACGGAGAATTTTTCCCCAATATCTTTGATTTAATTTTTATGGAGGACATGCTTGTATCAATTGTGGCCCAGTGCAACGAGTGGAGAGACCTAACAGTAGAGGAGTTATCCCCCTGATGATGACACGTGATCCCTGTGTCGAAGACGCGTAGGGGAGGGGCCAGGACGGAGAGACTGACACAGACTTTACACCAGCGCTGTCTCAGCACAGCATACCGCACCAAACTTCCACTGATTTTGCATAGAAAGCCGTTATAGTATGGTGCACTGACGCACCAGTGCCATGTGAGTACCCCGGTGTGGGGAGCGTTTTCTTTTAATAAAAGCATTTTGACTATATTACACTATATAGTTTCCTTTTCATTCTATGTATGGAGCCACATTGTTTCCAGCTGGAAGAGTGGAGCAGACACTGAGACTGAGCCCAGGGGTGGCTCCAAGCAATTTTGGACTCAGGGTAGAAGCTGAGTCACACGCTCTGAGGTGAGCACATTAGCTTAAGGGGGTCACGAAGGAGCACAGGAGCATGTTTTGCAGCACTCAGGATATCTTCGGCATGATGTTGGATTGTTGTCACAGCTGAACACCACCTGCACACATTGTTTTATTATCACTGCTGGACATTGTGCCATAGAGAACTTTTTTTTTTTTTTTTTTCATTTAAGAAAATTAGGTTACTGTGTATTGAGCACTAAGCACACTTTTTATGTTGATTAAGACACTATGTATGGTGTAAAAAGCACTAATAAGCACTAATTTATGGTGTAACAAGCACTTGTTTTTTCACACCTTGTTTATTTATTCTACATTCATATTATTTGTAATATTATCGCACTAGTAAGCACAAAATTGGTTATTATTAATTTTGTTTTTGGGGTCACCCAAGCGCAGCACATAACTTGTAAATTTATCCTATGCACGTTATATGAAGCATGATTAGCGCATGCAGCTGGAGGTAGCACAAGCAAGGCATAAGATCATTGTGGCTCACAGAATTTTTCCAATTTGAACAGTAGAGGAGTTGAAGGTTTTTTTGGGCCTCACATTTTGCATGGGACTCATAAAAAAAAAAACCTGGAGTTAGACTTACCGGTAACTCCTTTTCCAATGGTCTTCCAGGACAGCCCTTGAGAGATGGAGTCCCTCCCATCGACCCAGGAAACACATTGCCACAGTTCAAAAGGCGGCCCCTCAGGTCCCTGGTCAGTCATTTACCAAGAACCAAAAGGATGGAACTGAAAAATATAACCATAACAGGCAATAACGTTAGTACATCAACAATCAAAAAAAGGGTGGGATCGTGCTGTCCTAGAAGACCACTGGAAAAGGAGTTACCGGTAAGTCTAACTCCAGTTTTCCCCAGTTGTCTTCCAGGACAGCCCTTGAGAGGATCCCCAAGTACTCACCAGATTAGGGGGCGATCACAGCTTGGAGGACTTTCCTCCCAAAAGCCTGATCCTGACTGGACATTAAATCCTTGTAAAGGTGGAGAAGCTTGACCAAGTGGCTGCTTTACATATTTGCTCCGGGGTGGCACCAGCTCTTTCTGCCCAGGATGCCAACAATGCCCTTGTAGAGTGGGCTTTAATACCCCCAGGAGGATCTTTGTTTACGGACTTATACCCCTCTGCTATAGCTAGCCTAATCCATCTAGCTATGGTGACTTTATTCGCTTTTTTGCCCTTTATGTTGTCTGGAAAAAAGAACAAAAAGTGAAACTGAAATTATGAATGGATTGGTTACCCTCAGATACACCTCCTCACATCTAATAAATGAAATCGTTTTTCTTTCTCGTTTGAAGCCTTCTGACAGAAAGAAGGAAGGACAATATCTTGTGACCTATGGAAACTAGATGCCACCTTTGGTAAGAACCCAGGGTCTGTCTTTAGGATGACTGTCTTCTAGAATTTGGAGGAATGGCTCTCTGACAGAGAGAGCTTGGATTTCACCAACTCTACGGGCTGAAGTGATTGCCACAAGAAGTTCTGTCTTGAATGTAATCAGTCTTAGAGAGGCCTCTGAGACAGGTTCAAAAGGTGACCCCAAAAAGGCCTTTAGAACGATTGATAGATCCCAGGATGGAGCTATGTTAACTCTGACTGGTTTGCATCTGGAGATTGCTTTACAGAACCTAGCAATGAAAGGATCTTCTTGTAACCTTTTCTCCAAATATACACTTAAGGCAGCTATCTGAACCTTAATAGTACTAGGAGTTAGCCCCTTGTCTATCCCCTCCTGGAGAAACTGTAGGATACTTGCTGTATCCATGTTTACCTCACCTCGGCTATTCAGCCAGCTGTTAAATTTTCTCCAGACTTTCCTGTAAATAGCTTGGGTGACAGGTTTTCTACTCTGTAGCAAGGTCTGAATCACTCTTTCCGTCAGGCCCTTGCTCAATATTTCTTCCACAGTAACCACGCTGAGAGGTTCAGCATGGTTACTTGCGGAAGGAAGAGAGGCCCCCGAGACAGGTCTTGTTTGCAGGGAAGTCTCAGAGGAGGTTGGTCTGTCAACTGCAGCAACGTTGTGAACCATGGTCTCTTGGGCCAAAATGGTGCTACTAAGAATAAACATGTTTCTTCCGCTAGAAATTTCGCTAGAACCCTCGGGATGTGGTGAAGCGGAGGAAATGCATATGCCAAACTGAAGGTCCATGGAGTCTGTAAGGCATCTACTGCCAAGGGCTGATCTCCTGGGTAAAACTAGCAAAAATCTGGAATTTTTGCAAATAGGTCCACTACTGGTTTTCCCCAGTAAGCTGCTGTAGTCGAACACTTCCGGGTGTAGAGACCATTCTTGATTCGAAACTTGTTGTCGACTCAAGAAGTCTGCAGTGTTGTTCAGCTCCCCTTTCAGGTGTATTGCAGAAATGGATGCTAGATTGGATTCTGCCCATTGAAATATGCGACTGGCCACCAACATTAGTCGAGGACTTCTGGTGCCTCCTTGCTTGTTTATATGAGCTACAGCCGTCATATTGTCTGAGCAGACTTGTAGATGGTGACCCTGTATTGTGTTCTGAAAAGCTAGTAGAGCCCTGGGGATAGCTGTTAGCTCTTTCCAATTGCATGAGAGAAGTTTCTCCTCTGACATCTACCTGCCCTGGGCCCAGCCTGAGTTGAGATGGGCTCCCCAACCCCAGCTGCTTGCATCCGTAGTTAATATGGATGCGATAGGAGAGATCCAGAGAACCCCCTTGTTAAAATTCTACATGTCCTTCCACCACCAGAGGGAGCACTTTACACTAGTGGGGATTGAAATCTCTTCTTCCAGTTCCCTGTCCTTTAACTGTTCCAACAAGAACCTCTAAAGGTGGAACCTGGCCCATTGTACGGTCGGAATGGCTGCTGTCATAAGTCCCAAGACCGACATCACCTCCCTCACTGTACATTTGGTGCTGTTTTGAAGAAAAGACATTCTCTGCCACAGATTCAATATCTTTTCTTCTGGCAGTACTATTCTCTGCTCTACCGACAGGATTTTGTACCCCAAGTACAGAATTTCCTGTGTTGGGGTGGTTTTGGACTTTTCCAGACTGCGCTGTGTTAACTCTAAGTCCTGACGAAGTTGTTTCTCCGAGTGGGCAGTGAGGAGTAAGTCGTCTAGATATGGAATGATCGAGACCGACCAGGGGCGTAACTAGAAATAGCAGGGCCCCATAGCAAAATGTGGTATGGGGCCCCTCTGCAAACAGCCCCCCCCCCAGCTGCCCTAGTGTCAATGCAGCGTGACCTGTGCCCCATGCAGCGTGACCTGTGCCCCATGCAGCGTGACCTGTGCCCCATGCAGCGTGGCCTGTGCCCCATGCAGCGTGGCCTGTGCCCCATACAGCGTGGTCTGCCTGTGCCCCATACAGCGTGGTCTGCCTGTGCCCTATACAGCCCCACCTATGCAGAGGAAGAGGCAAGCCACCCGGATCAGCAGAGAGCGGGATTGCCCGCTGTAATAGCTTTCATTTGAATTTCCTGTCTTCCCGGGGCTCATCGTCACATAGCCCCACCTCTTGGCCCAACGCCTTTGATGATGTCACATGTCCCGCATTGGATCGGCGTTCTGTCTATCAAAGGCACCGGGCCAAAAGGTGGAGCTATGTGTCGTGAGCCCCGGGAACACTGGAAGTTCTAATGAAAGCTCTTACATCGGGCAATTCAGCTCTCTGCTGATACGGACAGCTCGCCTCTTCCTTTCCTCTCCCTTCCCTTGGCTGGGAGACTGTGCCGGCGGTGCTCTTATCCTCACTGGGCCCCACTCGGCTGTGGGCCCCATAGCGCCCGCATGGGTCGCTATGGTGGTAGTTACGCCCCTGAGACCGACTGTAGTCTTAACGGAACTAGTGCCTCCCCGAGAACTTTGGTAAAAGATTCTCGGGGAGGACGACAGTCCGAAGGGAAGTGCTCTGCACTGAAAATTATAAATTTTGGTGTCGATCTGAATCGCTATCTGAAGAAATTTCTGGCATTCCTTCCTTATTGGGATATGTAGATAGGCATCCCTTAAATCCAGGGTAGCCATAAACCCTTTTTTGGAGAAGATTCCTTATCGAGTAAATGGACTCCATTCGAAAATTTTTGTATTGGATGGAGCGGTTCAGAGGTCGGAGGTTCATGATTAGTCTGAACTTTCCAGGTGGCTTTTTTACCACAAAAATGTGCGAGTAAAAACCGTCCCCCTGTTCCTGAATAGGGACTGGTGTCAATACCTCTTGATCCACCATTTCCCCTATTAACAAAAGGTAAGGCCCTGGCCTTTTCTGAGTGTCTTGGAAGCTTTGTCACAAGAAACTTTGAGGGTGGATCGCTGTGAAATTCCAGCGCATACCCTCTTTTTCTAATGTTTAAGACAAACTCGTTTGAGGTTATCGTTTCCCACTGTGGGAGAAAATTCACTAAACTTCCTCCCACAGGAACCCTGATGTCACTGGGGTTTAGGGTTTGGATTGGGGCGGTTAAAAAGTATGCCCCCTTTATCTTTACCTCTTTGTCCTGACCAGTGTTTTTTGGGCTTGAACTCCTCTGACTTGGAGGGTTCCTTTGAGGGACGAAAAAATTTTCTTTGAAAATTTTTCTTTTTAGTGGGAAAGGTTTTTTTTATCCGCCTTTCTATGGCGGTATCTAATTCAGGTCGAAGAGCAAGTCTCCTGTAAAAGAGACACTGCACAGGCGTGTTTTGGACGCCGTGTCTCCCCCCCAAGTTTTCATCCATACTGAATTCCTGGCTGCGACAGAAAGTGCCGCAGTTTTAGCCGTAAAGTAGAAGCGTCAGAGATGAAACTTGTCGCCTTGAAAAGCATAGGGAAGGTTTTCAAGAGCTCCCCCCTAGGCGTGCCTGCTTTTAGGTGTTCTTCTAGTTGAGATAACCAGAGCTCCAGATTCCTAGCAACACAAGAAGTGGCTAGAGCTGGTTTTAAGCCTGCCATAGAAGCATCCCAGACCCTCTTTAAGACTATGTCTGTTTTCCTGTCCATTGGGTCCTTTAAAATGACCCATATCCTCAAGGTCGGACTGTTTTGAGACTTTGGACAGAGGGGCGTCTAGTTTAGGATTTTTATTCCTGACCGCCTCTGGGATCTCATCAAAGGGGAATCTTCTTTTAAGGGAATTAGGAAAGAAGACTTTATCTGGTTCGGCCCACTCCTTGCGGACAAGGTCAGAAAGCACTTTATGTATAAGGAATACCTTCGCTTTCTTTTTCCCCAGAGTCTCATACATTTTATCACGTCTGGTCAATTGAGTTTCTTCCTCATCAATTTCCAGCGTATCATAAATACGCTCAACAGCTCGTCTACTTCCTCAAGAGACAGCTTGTATTTTGCTGCTTTGTTAGCTACAACCTGATTCTCATCCTGGTCTGAGTCCACATCAGAGGATTCAGGGCTGACTAACACGGGGCTATGCTCCCTGACTGTACGGGGCTCCCCAGAGCTGGGTGTTGTAAGGCATGTTGAGGAGGGAATCGCAGCTGCTTTACTGGTGGAAGCAGACGTGTTTACATCTGCGATTGACTCCCGGAGAGATTTAAAGGTTGATGCCATCTCATCTTTAAAAGGAGCCAAGGAATTTTGCCAAGGGAGAGTCTGCCTCTGTTTTAAGTAAGCCTGCAGTACACTGTCTGCATAAGGCTTTGTTAGAGCCTGAGGACAACTTATTTCCACAATTGGGGCATTTTTTGCGGCCCAACTTGTCTTCCCTTGTGGCTTCCTTAGCCTGAAATAAAGAATTAATAATCTTAGCAGCAGAAATCCTTTTAACCCTCATTAAAAAACACCTGTGCTGCAACCACCACTGCATATACCCGGGACTGTGAGGTAACAACCACCATGGGGTACTACAAATCCCAGCCTTACAACAAAACCCCAGAAAAAAAACAAAAAACAAAACACACAGTAAGGGCTTGCCCAGCAGCCTACCTGGGTTTGGCTGGTGCCTGCATCCACTGGAGAGTCCTGGGGATTAGCCTCCATGGTTCCCCTCTCGAGCTCCGGATCCCGCCGCTAGTCCGGTATAGCTGGACGCTGGTCGGGATTTGTAGGCCCAGCGTGGGCTTTCCCCTTCCTCCTTGTGCCTCTAGAGACCCGGAACCGAAAGTCTTGGCACACAGCGATGACGCGGTTCCGCCGGAAATGATGCTCGGCATCTCCGACCCCAACCACCATAACAGCAAGGAACTGGGATAGAAGAATCCATCTATACTGCTCCTGGAGGGAACCTGCATCACCCTGCCACTGGCACACCTCGGCACTGGAAAGAGGGGGGGGTAACGGGTCTGCTCCTGTCAGCTGGACGGTACCCGAGCCCAAAAAATAGGGTAGGACTAACCTGGAGACCGCTGGATAGGACCCGGTCCCCCTGTGCGGCTCCGCTCCCCTCAGGCAGCCCCTGGGAGATAGAGTCCTTCTCCTGGTACCTGGCAACTTGTTCCTCTGACGGAGGAAACACAAAATGACTGATCAGGGACCTGAGGGACCGCCTTTTGAACTGTGGCAATGTGTTTCTCAAGGGCTGTCCTGGAAGACAACTGGGGAAAAATGAATTGCATTCCTATTGGTCATTCCACCCCATGCCGATCTTCTCCGCGGTAATGCCCAGAACCAGATATCTCATGATCATGAGATTCCTACATTTCAATGAGAATACCCAGTGCCCTCCCCGAAATGACCCAAATTATGACA
Organism: Lithobates clamitans; assembly: GCA_037952925.1. Classification (NCBI taxonomy): domain Eukaryota; kingdom Metazoa; phylum Chordata; class Amphibia; order Anura; family Ranidae; genus Lithobates; species Lithobates clamitans. The sequence continues at coordinate 3,272,987 of JBBGZY010000013.1, forward strand.
GGCTTTTCAAAATTCAGCCACTACTAAATTATTTTTCAGAAATATTACCCCAGTTGTTTACCCCGGACCAACACATGTGTGGATGAGTCCCTTGTTAAATTTAGCGGTAGGCTTAAAATCAAACAAATTTATTCCCAGCAAAAGGGCCCGCTATGGGGTGAAGGTGTACAAATTTAGTGACCCAGCCACAGGGTACACATATACCTTCATAGTGTACGAAGGGAAGGACACCCAACAGCATCCCCCTAATTGCCCAGACTACTTGGGATCAAGCAGGAAAGTTGGGACCTCATATACCCCCCCTACTGGAGAAAGGCTACCACTTGTATGTAGACAACTTCTACACAAGTCTGGCCCTGTTCCACAACCTTCACCGGAAGAAGACGCCAGCATGTGGCACCGTAAGAAAGTCCCGGAAGGGCTTTCCTCAAAGGACTTGTCAATATGAAGTTGAGAAGAGGAGAGATGGCAAGTCTGCAAAACAAAGAGATTCTGGCAGGGAAGTGGAGGGACAGAAGGGATGTCTACATGTTTTCTTCGATCCACAATAATAACTTTGTGGAAATCCCCAGAAGGAATGGTCCCACCCAAAAGCCAACATGTGTCCAATATAATTTGTTCATGGGGGGAGTCAACTTCAATGACCAAATGCTCAAAACCCTACCTTGCCACAAGACGGACATACTATTGGTATAAACAAGTAGCAATTTTTTGTTTTCATTTGGCCATATACAACTCCTATATCATTTACCGCAACTCCACCCAAAACCCCAAACCCTTCCTTGGCTACAGTACCTGACCGCGAGATTGTGTTTCCAGCGCGATAGCATCGCGCTGGTTCTCGGCGACAGGGTACTGTGAATGTCGCGCTGGCTCGCTCATCGGGAAAGGAAAACTTTGTCTTCCTCCCGCGATGAGTGACAGGCAGTGCTGACAGCTGTCTGGTATGAAGCCTGAGGCGGGAACACCGCGCCAAATTTTCAATGAAAAAACCGGCGTGGGTTCCCCCCTCGGAGGCATACCAGGCCCTTGGGTCTGGCATGGATTGTAAGGGGAACCCCCTATGCCGAAAAAAATCGGCGTGGGGGTCCCCCCCAAATCCATACCAGACCCTTATCCGAGCACGCAGCCCGGCCGGCCAGGAAAGGGGGTGGGGACGAGCGAGCGCCCCCCCCCCTCCTGAGCCGTACCAGGCCGCATGCCCTCAACATGGGGGGGTGGGTGCCTTGGGGGAGGGGGGCGCCCTGCGGCCCCCCCACCCCAAAGCACCTTGTCCCCATGTTGATGAGGACAAGGGCCTCTTCCCGACAACCCTGGCCGTTGGTTGTCGGGGTCTGCGGGCGGGGGGCTTATCGGAATCCGGGAGCCCCCCTTAATAAGGGGGCCCCCAGATGCCGGCCCCCCACCCTGTGTGAATGAGTTTGGGGTACATGGTACCCCTACCCATTCACCTAGGGGAAAGTGTCAATAGAAAAAAAAACACACTACACAGGTTTTAAGAGTCATTTATTAGTCAGCTCCGGGGGTCTTCTTCCGACTTCGGGGGTCTCCTTCCGACTTCTCCCGCTGTCCGGCCTCTTCTCCCGGGCCCCGCCGCTATCTTCTTCCAGCTCTATTGCCAGCGAGGGGCCCGGTCTGCTGCCGCTGTCTCGCCGCCGCTGTCCGGCCTCTTCTCCCGGTGTTCGGCCTCTTCTCCGGGCCCCGCCGCTATCTTCTTCCAGCTCTATTGCCAGCGAGGGGCCCGGTCTGCTGCCGCTGTCTCGCCGCCGCTGTCCGGCCTCTTCTCCCGGTGTTCGGCCTCTTCTCCGGGCCCCGCCGCTATCTTCTTCCAGCTCTATTGCCAGCGAGGGGCCCGGTCTGCTGCCGCTGTCTTGTCGCCGCTGTCTCGTCGCCGCTGTCTCGCCGCCGCTGTCTCTCCGCTTCTTCTCTTCTTTTCTTCTTCCCCGATGTTGACACGACGCTCTCTCCGGCTCGAATGCTGTGTGCGAGCTGCGGAGCCATTTATATAGGCGGTAACCCCACCCCCTTACGACGTCATGGTCCCAGCATGCGCAGGGACTCTGGCGTCATAAGGGGGCGTGGCCCCAGAGTCCCTGCGCATGCTGGGACCATGACGTCGTAAGGGGGTGGGGTTACCGCCTATATAAATGGCTCCGCAGCTCGCACACAGCATTCGAGCCGGAGAGAGCGTCGTGTCAACATCGGGGAAGAAGAAAAGAAGAGAAGAAGCGGAGAGACAGCGGCGGCGAGACAGCGGCGACGAGACATCGGCGACAAGACAGCGGCAGCAGACCGGGCCCCTCGCTGGCAATAGAGCTGGAAGAAGATAGCGGCGGGGCCCGGAGAAGAGGCCGAACACCGGGAGAAGAGGCCGGACAGCGGCGGCGAGACAGCGGCAGCAGACCGGGCCCCTCGCTGGCAATAGAGCTGGAAGAAGATAGCGGCGGGGCCCGGAGAAGAGGCCGAACACCGGGAGAAGAGGCCGGACAGCGGCGGCGAGACAGCGGCAGCAGACCGGGCCCCTCGCTGGCAATAGAGCTGGAAGAAGATAGCGGCGGGGCCCGGGAGAAGAGGCCGGACAGCGGGAGAAGTCGGAAGGAGACCCCCGAAGTCGGAAGAAGACCCCCGGAGCTGACTAATAAATGACTCTTAAAACCTGTGTAGTGTGTTTTTTTTTCTATTGACACTTTCCCCTAGGTGAATGGGTAGGGGTACCATGTACCCCAAACTCATTCACACAGGGTGGGGGGCCGGCATCTGGGGGCCCCCTTATTAAGGGGGGCTCCCGGATTCCGATAAGCCCCCCGCCCGCAGACCCCGACAACCAACGGCCAGGGTTGTCGGGAAGAGGCCCTTGTCCTCATCAACATGGGGACAAGGTGCTTTGGGGTGGGGGGGCCGCAGGGCGCCCCCCTCCCCCAAGGCACCCACCCCCCCATGTTGAGGGCATGCGGCCTGGTACGGCTCAGGAGGGGGGGGGCGCTCGCTCGTCCCCACCCCCTTTCCTGGCCGGCCGGGCTGCGTGCTCGGATAAGGGTCTGGTATGGATTTGGGGGGGACCCCCACGCCGATTTTTTCGGCATAGGGGGTTCCCCTTACAATCCATGCCAGACCCAAGGGCCTGGTATGCCTCCGAGGGGGGAACCCACGCCGGTTTTTTCATTGAAAATTTGGCGCGGTGTTCCCGCCTCAGGATTCATACCAGACAGCTGTCAGCGCTGCCTGTCACTCATCGCGGGAGGAAGACAAAGTTTTCCTTTCCCGATGAGTGAGCCATCTCGGCGCTGGCTCCTGCGACGGGGCTCGTAGGTGTCAAATCTCGCCGAGAAGTGCGGCGAGATTGACACAATATCACGGTCACCTACTGTACCAGTAGGAAATTTTCACTGGTCTTATATTCCCGAATGGCCCACTAGAATACATCCGATCAGATGTTCTTAGTCGACTCTCCAAACGCCACTTTCCCGACAAAATCCCTCCCAAACCAACAGGCCAAAGACGTAAAAAAAAAAAAAAAAAAAAAAGTAAGGTGTGGAGGAGTTAGAAAAGACATCTTATTATTGTCCCCATTGTCCTTCCCAACCAGGCCTCTGCATAGGTGACTGTTTTTGCCGTTACCATACTTCAGTAAATTATTAGTGAAGCATGGTAAACGTAATCCTCAGTTCCTGCCTTCACACACCTTATGCCACTGCCTGCTCTGTAACTGACCTTGGCTTGTTATTCGACCACGCTTCTGCCTGCCGATTTTGTACATACCTCTGCCTGATCTGGAACTGACCCCGAACTGTTATTCAACCATGCTTTTGCCTAACGAGTCTGTACACACTGTACCTCTGCCTGATCTGGAACTGACCTTGGACTGTTTGACCATGTTTTTTGCCTGCCTCATGGACTGATCTTGTACCCCGCTGCTGGACTAGTGGGATTCAACACAGGGGTCTCACATATGTGAGGGGCTCCAGAATATTTTTTCTGTATGAAGAAAACATTTTTTTTCCTAGATTAGGGTCTGGAGACTCGGAGACCTAAAAGGGATTTGGGTGGGAGAAGCCTCTACCCCGTCCTCATTCTGTCCTGAACGAGCCCCTACTTCTGCCTGCCGCCTGTAGGAATTACTGCCATCATGTCTCTGCCTGTCACGCTGACCACACCACATGTTCCTGCCTACCACCAGGACCAATATCTCTACCTGGACTGTATATGGACAGGATCCCTGCCTTGTGCCTGGTCAATTGTGTTCGCTGTTGCTGACCAAGTCCCCGCCTGCTGCCTGGATCAGTGCTATCCTCCTGTGGACAACTGCACTATTAAAACCACAACTAATCTTTTGTTCACCCTTTGCTCAACATAATTGGGGTGTAATTTTTGGTATGAGCATGCTATGTGTCCCTGGAACACCTGACGGTGTTCCTTGGTTTTTGGATCTCTGTATGTGGCCAGGCTGTGTAGAAATCCCACACATTTGGCATCACCATACTCAAAAGAAGTAGCAGAATGTATTTTGAATGTAGCAGAATGTATAGCTTGTAGACTCTCCAACTTTCACACAGACCATATAATATCCACTAATTTGGGTTATTTTTTACCAAAGATATGTAGCAGTATAAATTGTGGCAAAAATTTATGAAGAAAAATTACTAATTCGCAAAATTTTATTACAGAATTGAAGAAATATGCGTCTTTTTCAAAAATGTTGGTCTTTTTTCATTTATAGCGCAAAAAATAAAAAAAAGAGGTCATCAAATACTACCAAAAGAAAGCTCTATTTGCATGAAAAAAAAAAGGACAAAAAAAAAAATAATAATTTGGGTACAGTGTTGCATGACTGAGTAATTGTCAAAGTGTGAGAGCGCTGAAAGCTGAAAATTGGTCTGGGCAGGAGGGGGTTTAAATGCCCAGTAAGCAAGTGGTTAAAATCTCTACCCCAGCAACATGACAACAATTTACACATTTAGCCATGTAAATGTAAGGATTAACACTTTTTGCGGACTCCTTGACACCACTAGATTGGATTATGTAACTGGACCAGGGTGTTTCTGACACACCTCCCACCTGTTCTTGGACAGTCACTCTGACACAATCCATGGTGACTGGATTGTGATGGACCTGCACGGCTATAATTACAGTGGATAAGTTCCTTATACTCATTAAAGCAGTTGTAAACTTTTTAATTCAAATTATTTTAGGAAGAAAATTAAAAGTTCATACTTACCTTCTTCCTTATTTCCTCTTCTGGATTCCCTGCTATTCTTTTCTAAATGCCCCTAGCAAGCAACTTGGTATGGGGCCATGCTCCTGAGCCAGGCTGTGTGCATCCATAGAAAAACAGTGTGGCACAGCCCTGCCCCCACTTCCCCCATTACAGGATTTTATTGACAGCAGCAGAATGGCTCCCACTGTTGCCAGGGCCTCCCATGAATACAGGAAGAGGGGAGAAGAGTTTCTGCAGATGGGACAGCACTGGATTGAGAGAAGACTCAGGTAAGTGTTTAAGAGGGAAAGCTGGAGGAAGCCGCTAAAGTTTTTTTTTTTTTTTACATTAATGCAGAGAATGCATTAGGGTTAAAAAAAACAAAACAAAAAAACACAAACAAACCACACACACACACCTTTTACCTTTAGAACCGCTTCAAGCTAAAAAAAATAATGGTTTGGACAAACTTGGAAACATCCTTAAGACCCCTTTCACACCAAGGGCGTTTTGCAGGCACTATAGCGTTAAAAATAGCGCCTGCAATCCGCCCTCAAACAGCTGCAGCATTGTCTCCAGTGTGAAAGCCCGAGGGTTTTCACACCGGAACGCTGCACTGGCAGGACAGGAAAAAAAGTTGTGCCAGCAGCTTCTTTGGAGCGGTGAAGGAGCGGTGTGTTTACCGCTCCACCACTGCTCCCCATTAAAATCAATGGGGCAGCGCTGGGATACTGCCGGCAAAACGCCGTTATTGCGGCGCATTGCGGGCGGTTTTAACCCTCTCTCGGCCGCTAGCGGGGCGCTTTTACCCCCACCGCTAATCCGACGGTAAAACGCCGCTAAAAATAGCAGCGTTTTACCGCCGATGCTATGGGCGGCCCGGTGTGAAAGGGCTCTTAAAAGGGGTTACCTCCACTGTGCAGTTAGTTTTGCACAGAGTGGCCACGATCTACCTCTTCTGGGGTCCCTCAGCGGCACTCCTGGCTCCTCCCTGCATCGAGTATCCACATTGGAGAATCGCTCTCCTTGGTAGACACTCGTGCGGGCACGCTCCCGAGTCCTGCATCTGTGTCCATTCACACAGAATGCAAGACTCGGCCCCGCCCCCCCCCGGCGCCGTGTCATTGGATTTGATTGACAGCAGCGGAAGCCAATGGCTGCCCTGCAATCAATCTATCCAATCAGGACATGAGACACCAGCTAGAGCTGGGGTGCTCGTTCCCGGCCGGAGAAGGATCAGGGTCAAGTAAAATGGGGGCTCGGGGGGGGGGGGGGGCTGCAGCACCACAGAAGGTTTTTCCACATTAAGGTGAAAAACCATGGAGGGTTTACAACCCCTTTAACATAACAGAATGTGACTAACTACTACTGGCTATACCATGACCCAGATACAGCGGGAAAAGAATCACCCCCTTTAAAGTAAGTAATCAAATTTTGTTGCTCTGCAGCCTGAAAGACAGGCACAGTTTTTAAATTTCAGTGCAAGTTATAACATCCAAGTAAAAGATAACACCATGTCAGGAAAAAAAGAAATAAAAATTCTAAAACAGGATCACTGAGTTAGAAAAAGAATCAACCCCTTGTGTCAGTATTTTGTTGAACCACCTTTTGCTTTAATTATAGCCTTTAGCCTGTTTGGATAGGTCTCATACATAGAATGTATCCAGAAATAAATCCAATTTGCTGCAGATGTGGGGAAATTGAAAGAACAATTCTGCATATATTTTGGACTTGGACACGAGTCCGGCCTTTTTAGCTTGAGATTTGTAAACAGATTCATGACCTTACTGGCCTACTTTTAGCAGATAAGCCAGCAGCTTGCCTTTTGCATCTTAGTCCTCTATCGAAGAGAAAGTACCAACGCTCATTAGTAACCCATTTTATAAACGTGGCAAGGTCATGGTATTTCAGCAAAAAATGGAAGATTCCACTACTCCTACAGTAGGGTAGTGGCTGATAAATATAAATAAATTAATAATTGGAATATCGGACACGGTCTCTGAGGAATCAAGGAGAAGGATTCCATAAGACATGGTGCCAATGGACTAGGTTTCAGCTCACATCTAATTAGAAAGCGATTATGAAGACCGCTCCGCAGGACTAAATACGAGTGCTGCTATCTGGTCAGACGGGCCTCCCTTAGGTACTTTTTAATTCCTCAAACCCCCTCCCTTTCCGTCTCTTAGGAATATTCATTTTTAGACTAATACTATATGAAAATGTGTACCATTGAATACCGATCCAGGAACTGGATAGATATACATCTCTGCAATCAGGGGACACTGTGTGGCTTTGCTAAAGGGAGAGCCATTTCCCTCAAGTGCCGAGTTAATGCTGACCTGTTGCCTCATTGATACAGAAATAGGGCAGAGCAAAAGCATCTTGGGACATGTAGTCCAAATGGATAAGCCGTCTTGCTGAATCATTAGGTACTACAACTACCAGATGGCTGATGGGGAAGAACAAACCACTGGGAGGGACTATAAGAGGAATGGGTTGAGGCCTGGCATGCTCTCTTGAGACCCAGCCTGGATCTGAGTGCAAGGATTCTGTGACCGTGTGAGCTGCAGTTGAGTCGCGGCCTGCACCAGTGGAACCATTCAGTGGATATCCAGAGGGACACCAGCGAACAGTATCCCTTAGCCGTTCGGCGGCAGCTTGGAGGCTGCTCCTATTCCATCTGTCCAGCGGTGACATCAGATTCGGGTGAGCTGTGGCGCGGTGCAGCGGAGGCCAGACATCATCCCCTGAGCCACATTCTCATGGGACAGGCACCATTATCATCACCATCTTTTGTTCCAGTGTGGTGAGCGGGCAATAGCCCAACCTTATAAACACTGTATATAGACACCATTGCATCCTGCACTTTATCAGTCTTAGTGTCAAGGATCTAGGCCTAACATCATACATACTATATACAGACATCTCTACCTTCTATCACCCTGCTTCTACTTGTAGTTCTACAGAGGGCATCATCTTTAAGTCAGTGATTACTGTGAATCCAGTTGCAGTTTGTTCCACACAGGAAGATTGCTTATTTGTTTATTCACAATCAAGTGATTCAGGTTGCTTTGCTTTGCCATTTAAAAATTCCTTGTATGAAATTATCAAGGGCTAGCTGAAGATCAAAGGTTATAACATTGTATTTTCTTCTCTGCATCTATGTGTTGAGCAACAGGAGAGTGGTCTGACACCAATAAGAGCCATTCCTCTGCCTTCATGTAACCTGTTCACATAGGCATTGCTTGTGCCTTGCTGTGTACAGAAATGATAGTCCTCACTGTTGAATGTTTAAATCTGATATGTGATTGCCATTAAGTTATTGATAACATTAGTATAAAGAAATACCATTTTAAAATGTAAACTTGAGTTGACTTTCCAATCATTTTCATTTCACTAAAACAAGTTAATTGGTTTAATCAATTCTGGTGTACCTACTTCTTTTTTATTGTTACTAAAGAGGGAAAATGTATTTACATGCTACAAACCCATCGCACCTCTTTAAGCCAAGAAAGCCAAGCCCAAAAACATAGAAAAATGCACTGCAAATGCAGCGCAAAATGCATTCAAGCGCGTGACAAATGCATGCAAGGATGCAGTCAAAAACAGTTATGTGCAGTTTCTGGTGTGAACAAGCCCTTAAAGTGTTACTAAACTCAGGACCCCGAATTCACTATATCTGGTCTCACACAGTACACATCATTTGAATGCAATTATTTTAGTAAATATAAACTGCTAAATACCTTTTCTCACCAGCTATATATAGAAGCGACTTCTATCAGTTTGCGGTTAAAGCTTGTAAGTTGAGTTTTCATTCCACTCTGACTGTCCTATGAGGCTGCAGAACCCCCCGACGCTCCGTCTGGGACAATGCACGGCAGCATGCAGCTCTGCATACCATCATTAAATCATCTTCCATTCATTAACCACTTCTGGACTGCCCGCCGTCATATGGCGATACTTTGAAGAGGAATATCGTTGTTATGGCAGTAGCTAGCTGCCATAACCCAGGTATCCACTTCTTCAGCGGGCAGTCCACTTTCAGATAAAGGTGGTCTCTGCGTCGGATTCACCGCGAGATTACTTTTATCGGCGGCGGGAGAGGGGCTCTCCCACCGTACTCCAGTGCGGCGGCAGCCCCCCTCCCTTACCGGAGCCGGTAGCAGAGGCAATCAGGTCCTCTTCCGTGTTAGGTATGGAGCAGAGTTGGGGGGGGGGGGTGGGAGGAAAGATGGCCCACACCCGTCTCCATACCATCGCAGGGCGGAAGTAACATCAAAAACGTCACTTCCACTCATAGCTATTAAAGCTAAATTTTTCTCATTTTTTTTTTTTTCAAAAAACTTTTTTTTTTTTAATATATATTGCATTTTAGTGTAAATATGAGATCCTGTCATGCTTTTATTTCTAATACAAGGGATGTTTACATTCCTTGTAATAGTAATAAAAGTGAAACATTTTTTTTTCTTTTTTTAAAGAATGTAAAAAAAAAAAAAAAAGCCCTAGACCTCTTCTGTAACTCAAAACATGCAACATGTAGAATTTTTTAAACGTCGCATATGGAGATTTTTAAGGGCAAAAGTTTGTCGCCATTCCACGAGCGGACACAACTTTGAAGCGTGACATGTTGAGTATCAATTTACGCGGCATAACATCATCTTTCACAATATAGAAAAACAAAAAAAAAAATTGGCTAACTTTACTGTTGCCTGGCTGCGCAAGTGTGTGATAGATAGATCATGGTCAAACAGGGCATGCGCGCGATCGCGGGCGCGTATCCTGTTCCCACTTCCGGGAGCCTCAGTGCGGATATTGACATCACTGCCCGGGCTCCCTCCTCCTTCCCTGACCCATGGGCCAGTAGGAGAGAGGAGCAGAGCGCAGCTCATGCACAGTAGGGTTCCCGGCGTGAAGCCATAAGGCTTCACTGCCGGGTTTCCTTACTCACAATGGCGGCAGCATGGAAACATCAGCTGTGGTGCCGACATCACTGGACTCATGGACAGGTAAGTGTCCGATTATTAAAAGTCAGCAGCTGCAGTATGTGCAGCTGCTGGCTTTTAATTTTTGCAGCGGTGGGAGGACCTCTGCTTTAAACTAATTTTAGTGCATGCAAACAATACGCAATTTTATTTTTGGTAAAATATAAAAGATGTTGCGTTGAGTAAATAGATGCCCAATATGTCAAGATTTAAAATTGCTCACGCCCGTGAAATGGCCACATACTACCGTATATAAAGTATCCATGGGTTAACATTTTAAAAACCTTTATAGATTATAAGTTTAAAGTTAAATGTGAGCTCTGGAACTAGAAATATTGCTCTAACTATAAACTTTGCTGTGATACCTCACGTGTGGTGCAAACACTGTTTACATATGTGTACAGAACCTATGTGCATGTTTGTAAGTGTGCTTACCCATCAGTGTGGTAATGTGTTCAAGTGGTCCAGGTTGCTTTCTGGCTGTTGCTCTCCCCATTTCAATTTTGGGAGGCGTTTATTGCCTCAACCCCAGGTGAGGCTACTTAAAGTGGAACTTCTGCTTTAAGTACTCCCCCTAAGTACGTCCCCTGACATGCCACAATTCGCATGTTTTTTTTTGGGGGGGGGGGCTGGGTACCTGGTTTGGAGTGAGACTTCCTGTCGAAATTCCAATTTCTGGCTGCCTAGGCGACTTCTCCTCTCCCCCTAGGTGGCTCCTCCCTCCCAGCAATGTTCTGGGACACATCACAGGTCCCAGAACATTGCCTGGCCATTGACGGAGCGCAGTGCACGCGTGGCTGTGAAGCCACAAACTGTCACAGCCGGGCGCCCACCACACTTACAATGTCGGTGCCACGAAGAGGAAGGGAGAGAACGGAGCTTGCATCACTGGACCGTGGGACAGGTGAGTGTCGCTTTAATAAGAGTCAGCAGCTATACTTTTTGTAGCTGCTGACTTAATAAAACTCAAAAACCAGTGGAACTCCACTTTAATCCAGGCTACCGTTAAATCCCATTTAGGAGCTGTGATTAGCTTGTGAGTTGTTCTTGTATGTATGTATGTATGTATGTATGTATGTATGTATGTATGTATGTATGTATGTATCATTGAAGCTGACTGTTCCTTTTCATTTCCCCCTATATAGAGGGTTTCATATGCTAACAGATGTTTAATTACTCCAATTCTTTAGTATTTACATGCATCCGACTCCTGATGATTGGTTACAAGCCATGAAACGCGTTGAGTTTCCAACTAAAGGGTGCCTAAATTATGTATTTTCATCCATTGACCCCTGTATTCACTATTGATTATGTTCTTGGTTCTGATTTATTTAGCATTGACTGTATCAACCATGTCCATTGATTATTAAATGCTTTTATATGAGATTATGTAAATCCTTTATGATTACACTATTCAGTATATATTAATTATTGATGTATATTTATCATGGACCACCCTTAGGGGATTATGATATTGCATTAAATTAAATTCAATCTATTCTTACACTAAACAATTGGATATATACCCTTTTGCATGCCAAGTCTCAATTCCAATTCCTATCCCTTTCTTTCAAACAAATAGGCATGGATGCAGGTCATTGTTATACAAAGGCTGGGACAGGTCACACTCATCCTTAATTGCTCCAACTATAAAATTTGCTGTGAGACCTCATGTGTGGTGCAAACACTGTTTAAATATGTGTACAGAACCTATGTGCATGTTTGCATTTGCATGTGAGCACGGGGTGTGGGGGGTGCTTTATATTTTTTTTTTAAACACCCGCTCTCTCTTCTGTTCTCCAAGGCAACTGATCAAACAGAGCACTGATCCGGAAGTGATAAAATCCTTGTTGCTTCCAGCTTAAATTTGTCACAGGGGAGATGGGAGAACAGGAATAGTGGCAGACGGCATCAGGAGGAAGCCAATACAGGCGGACGTACTCCTCAGGAGTACGGGGTTCATCACATTAGCACCTCACAACTGCAGCTTGTGCTGGCATCTTTGGATAGGATTGCGGTCTCCACTGACAGCAACCCCGCAGAAGACCTTGCAACAGGGCAGAGTGCTGCTGGCCTCTGCCCTCAACTAACAGAAGATGGAACTGCGATCTCCACTGGCACAACCCCAGAATAAGGTCTGGCATTGGGACAGGAGGATATCAGCCTTACTCTCACAATACTGGGGGATTTTCTCAATTTCAAATCTTTTTTATTGATAGCAATATATTAAAAGTTACAGACATTGCGTGGCGCGCTGTGTTAAAGTGTAATTATCCAAGACAATAAGGCATATTACAAGGACAAAAGAAAAACTAATTAGCAGCCATCTCTGCAGTGCGCTGTGATAATTACAAACATTTATAAAAGGTATAAGTAGTAACAGCTTGCAATATATTGTTTTTCTCCTTTTGCTTCCCTGCTCTTCCCACCCACCCTTAATCTACCACCCATCTTACCACCACTCCCCTCCCTAATAAACAGCGCAATAGTTAAATTTATTAGCACTGAGACTCACGCCATTCTACAATCGGTCTAAGCCCCGGTAGAGCATGTTCCTACTCCCGGGTTTATCCGGTTTGGGCCTTTATTCGCCCCTGCACTCATAAGGGGTCAGAGGGTAATTAGTTCAGAAGAGATGCCGTATATTCAGCTCCTGGAGCCAGGGCTTCCATATACTAAGAAATTTATTATAATTCCCTTTTTTAGTGTATACCGTCCTTTCTGTCCAGACCAGGGAGTCCATTGTTTTAAGCCATTCCCCTATAGTTGGAGGATTTGCTGAGAGCCAGGATTGTGCTAACAACTTTCTCGCTTGATATAGGCACCTTACTATGGCAGTGGTTGTGCTGGGATTGCCCATGTTAGCTCCTACCAACCCTAGTACACACACCTTAGCATCTAATTCCAAGTTTACCTTAAATCTACGGTTTATTATCCCGACCACTTCAGACCAATATCTTACCAATTTTGGACATCTCCAAACCATGTGTATGAGATCTCCTGACCTATAACACCTAGGGCATCTATCGTCTGGCCTACACCCGAACCTATACAGTCTTCTAGGAGTATAATATACTCTATGTAAAAGGAAGAGGTGTGAGGCCTTCTGTGACGGAGAGACGGACACCGTCTGCCCAAGTTCCAATATTTTTTTCCACTGAGTGTCCGTCAACTCCTCCACATCCGCCTCCCATCCCTCTCTAGAACCAAGGGGCACGCCTTGAACCAAAATCTTATCCAATAGCTGTCTATACACACCCCCAATCAGTCCCTTAGTGTTTGTTGCTTTTACTATTTTATTAAGGAGCGGTGTTTTACACCACTCCATAGGGGAAGACCTAAATTGGGTATTCAGTGCATGCCTGATCTGTAAGTAATTATAGAATGTATTATATGGAACTCCAAATTCCATTCTCAATTCCATAAAGGATTTCAGGTTAATATCACTATACAGATGAGCCAATCTATGTATTCCGTGACTTTCCCAAACGTATTCTTTTCTATAGACGTTAATTCCCCCAGAGATTCATTAAATCATATAGGCGAGAACTCGGTAATGCCTCTATACCCCATGATCTTCCTAACTGTCTGCCAGATCTTATTTACTAATTTATGTGTTGGCAACTTTCTCTGGAGTGAACCCGCCTCTAGTGCATCCACCAAACGCCTATGCGAGTTGCCTTCTAGCATTAATTTTTTGCTAGCACTTGCTTCACACAGGGATTCGCAACCCCCTCCATGTGCTGCATTTGAGCAGCTAAATAATAGCCATACGGATGAGGGATTGCCAATCCTCCTTCACAGGTAGGTCGCTGCAATGTCTGCAATTTAATCCTAGCCTGGCCCTTCTTCCAAATAAGTTCCCTAAATAAGGAGTTTATTTTCATGAACCATTTTCTCCCGATCCATACCGGGGAGTTATGGAGAATATAAAGCAGTTGTGGCAACCAAATCATTCTAATCAAATTTGAACGTCCTGCCAGCGACAGGGGAAGCCGACACCAAATGTCACATTTTCTTTTAAACTTTTCAAGCAAGGGAGCCAAGTTATCTCGGATGTAATTATTGGGATCGCTAGTCATTACTATTCCCAGGTACTTTATCTTATCAGTTACGTTTAACCCAGGGAGACCATCAGGGAGGGTGTTAGTGGTTGAATCAATCTGTAGCAGCAATGATTTATCCCAATTAATTACTAGGCCCGATATCTTCCCAAATCCTTGTACCAGTTGCATCGTTTTTTCCAGAGATGGACCCGTGTCCCCCAGGAATACCAAAACATTGTCTGCGTAAAGTGCAACTCTTTCTTCGCTACACTTCCTCCTAAAGTCTCGCAGTCCCGGTGACCTTCTTATAGCCTCCGCCAGCGGCTCCATTGCCAGAGCAAACAGGAGGGGCTATAGTGGCACCCCTGTCTTGTGCCCCTTTCTAGCGTCAAACTATCTGTGTACTCATTTTGACCTTTAACTTAGCTGATGGACGGCTGTACAAGATTTTTACCCAGTTGATAAAAATTGGGCCAAACCCAAATTTTTCCATTATTCCCCAGAGATAGCCCCATTCCAAGCTATCAAATGCTTTAGCTATATCCAGGGATATAATGGCTCTAGAATGCCTGCCTTCTACTGGAGTCTGCAAGTTCAGATATGCCCTCCTAATGTTGACACTGGTAGACCTATGGGGGATAAATCCTGCTTGGTCTGGATGTACCAAATTAGTAATACATTTACTTAGCCTAGTTGCTAGTACCTTTGCTAGGATTTTAATGTCCGAGCAAAGCAGGGAAATTGGTCTGTATGACGATACATCCAGTTGGTCCTTAACTTCTTTTTGAATAAGTATGATATTAGATTCTGTCATTGAGGCAGGGAGACCACCATCTGTGGACACCTCCTCTAATGTCCTCAAGAGGGTGGGGAGCAAAATCTCCCCATAGTATTTATATATTTCCAGGGGGAGTCCATCTGGGCCTGGAGTCTTATGATTGGGCATACCTGCCACAGCGCTCTTTAATTCCTCTAAAGTTATAGGGGATTCTAGGTTAACTTTATCTGCTGTAGATAGGGTTGGTAATACGAGTCCCTCCAAGAATTTATCCATCTCTCCCCTTGCTGTGGGCTGCTTCGACTTGTACAGAGAGCTGTAGAAATCAAAAAATATCTCCTTGACTTTCACAGGATCCGTCACGATTTCCCCATTTGGGGACCTAATCACAGAGATTGTTGAGGACGGGGAATTAGTACTTGCCACTAAAGCCAACATTCGACCCACTCTTTCCCCCTCCTCAAAAAACCTCTGCCTCTGAAAGAGCCTTCTATTTTTGGCGTTTCTAATTGTTACCGCTTTATATTCCTGTTGTTTCCTGATCCCTAGCTCCCCTAACTCTAGAGTGGGGCCCAGGACATACTGCCTTTCCCGCTCCATGACCTCATTTCTAATGCGTTCTCCCTGCATTCTTGTTTTCCGCTTTACCGTTGCCATTTGCTGAATTAGGAGCCCTCTGAGAAAGGCCTTTAGAGCATCCTAGACCACTCCCCCTGCCGCTGTGCCCGAGTTACATAACATAAACTCCTTTAAACTAGTAGAGATTTCTTCCATGCTCCCTATTACCTCCAACCATACTGGGTTTACTGTCCAAGGCCTATGTATTTGTCCATCACCGGTGTGCACCACCAGTTTTAAAGGTGAGTGGTCTGATAGTCCTCTTGGGCCATAATCTACTTTGTGCACTAAGGGGTGCGCTTCCTTATTGCCTATGGCTAGATCTATTCAGGATAATGTGTAGTGTGTCCCTGAATAACAAGAGTATTGTCTAGCATTTGGGTTGCGGATGCTCCAGAGGTCGCACCACCCCATTTCCTCCAGGAACTGCTTAAGCCTGCCCTCCATTGCCCTCTGTCCGGGTACCAGATGGGAACCTGTCCTGCCGGCTGTCGAGGACTGTATTAAAGTCGCCGATCAGAATCAACGGAGTACCTATCTTATTCTCCATATATTCCAACAAACAGTATAGGATTTCCAACTTACTTGGAGGGGGAATATATATTTTTGCAATAACAAACTCTCTACCATCTAACAGGCAATGTAAAAAGATATAGCAGCCCAGTGTGTCGATCCGGACATCCCTGCAGGTAAACGCCACCCCTTTTTTAACCAATATACTTACTCCTCTCGAGCAGGAAGAGTAAACTGAGTGGAATTGTGTTTGAAATTTCCTACCCCCAATTCATATCTTGGTTTCATTTGTCAAGTGCGTCTCCTGCAGGCAGATCAGTCCAACACTCTGGGCCTCCAGCTCTGATAGTAGAGCAGCTCTCTTAACAGGATCACCTAAACCCCTAACATTCCACGATCCTATTCCAACTATGCTAGGCATCAAAGAATAGATGGAAAATTTTTAACAAAAAAAAACCAACCCAAAGAGTAAAAAACCATAAATAAACCCCCACAAAGAAAAAAAATACAAAGTTAGGACCAGAGAGGGAAAGAAACCCCAGAACCACCATCTTATGCAATATAAAATAGAAACCACTTTTTTGCCCAGACCCCCCAGTCAAACACATCAAACTTCTTAACATTTTTTGTAACTCCTCTGATTCCTAAATCAATAATCAGTGTTAAAACTATATTTAGAGGCGTGAGGGGCGGAGAGAGAAGGCAAATACCCTCCCCCTCTTGTCTCCCCCAGGCCCCCAATACTCCAATTCTTTCCACATGCGTGTATAAGTAACACAAACCCTTAATTGATTACCCTCCTCCCACCCCTGCTTCAGTTTACTAATGTGTTTAAGTCCCGTATGGGGAATAATTAACTCTTTACCCAGTGACTTCCCCTTACCCCTCCCGTGCCTGATTCGGCTAGCCCTAGGAGCCTTTATTGTGACCCAATCTAACCCATACCTCCATACCTCAACTGTTAACAAACGTACCCACCCATCACCTTCCTCCTGCCCCCCATCTCTTTTATATCATCTCCCTTAAGGGGAAATATTCTCAAAACTGTAAGACAAAAAAAAAAAAAAAGGAAAAAAAGAAAAAAAACAAAAAAAACAAAACCACCCTACAACCTTAATCGTGTACCAACACTTTTAGAACTTTCTCACACTCTTCAACCCACACTCTCCCCAACCTCCAACCTATGCTGGGAAAAAAAAAAAAAAAAACACCCCCCCACCACCCTCAACCCCATGCCTTATTTAACTTTTAATAATACAGTGTTTTTCCTCTTTTTCATTTTTCTCTTTTCACATCTTTCCCGACTTCCTAGGTTTATAAGTTCTTTTTATTGTCCTCCAGCCATGCTGAGGCCTTGTCAGCTGCATCGAAAAAATAAACTGTCCCGAGGCTTCTACGCGTAGTCGCGCTGGGTTTAGCAAAGCATATGAGACTATGAGACCGTAGTGCGCGTTTCACATCCACAAAGCCTGCCCTTCTTTTTTGCAAGTCTGGGGAATAATCGGGGTACAGTGAGATCCTATTGCCGTTATGAAAAATATCTCCTTTCTCTCTAGATTTTTGCAACAGCATCACCTTGTCCTTGTAACAAAACAGCTTAAGAATCATTGGTCTAGGGCGGCCCCTTGATGCGGCGGGCCTGGTGGGAATTTGATGCGCCCTCTCAATGGCAAAGTAAGGTGAAAAAATATCAGACCCAAAAAGCCCCCTAAGCAGATTTTCCATATATACCTCAGGGCAGGGGCCCTCGCTTCCCTCAGGGAGACCCAACACCCTAACATTGCATCTGCGCATCCTATTCTCTATTTCGTCCATTTTGTTTCTATATATTTCAAACTGCGCTTGTATACTGAAAGGAGGTGGTTGGGTAGTCCTCAATGTAATACAGCACCTCATCCCAATAATAAGAAAAATTGTACGGAAGGGGGAGGATTGCAAGGATTATAGCGGTGCCAAAGATACACAAACTAACTTAGATAAAAAACATAAACATTTTATTCAGAAAATTCATAAAAAAGACATAGAGAGGTGTGCATTTGTAAATTCAAACAGTTAAAAACATTTGTAGCGACATTTTACGGGAATCAGCCAGAGAAATGTGGCAGCCAGTTCCGTAGACATATATGTTAAAAGTCCTACATGTTTCGCCAGATATGGCTTCTTCAGGGACAGGTGTTTATGTCTGAAAGCGCTACTATACAATCTATGAGAAGAAAATTTAACAATCAATACCAAATATAACCTAATTAATCACAAATTGAATCCAGTATCAATGGTTCAAAGAGATGAAAATAAACAAACAAAACAAAGTATTATATTTGTGGGCTGTCATGCATGAACCCTCACACATATACCCGAAATGTACCAGCGGGGCGCCGCACCCCACCCCGAGAGGGGGCGGACATCCCCTCCCCCACCCCCCACCAGGCTGGAACACCCACAAGATGGAAGAAGGAGGCTCCCTGTACGTCACCAGGGATGGACACAGAGAACTCCCGAAGCGGCCACCCGAGCTTAGGGTACAATAAGGGGCTGCAGGGGGCAAAGGAGGACCCGGCAAAAAATGTTTGCTAAAGAAAAAAAGGGAAACGAGTGTAATGGATGTAATGAATTGGGACATAAAAAATGTATAGACCCATAATAAAGGTTGAAAAATATCTGAATACTTACAATCTTTATTTAAAAGGATTATATATAGTACATGGGAACACACTGGATTTGTGACGTAGCGACTGCTTCTTATCACAAATAGGGTCCAAATATAGAATACCTATAAGTAACAAACATAAGAAACGGGGGAAGAAAGAGAAAATTGGATGTTGAAAAGCATAAGCTTATATGTGCCCAGCAGCAATGTGTTGGAAGGATATGAATGATAGGGGCTAGTAAAGAACAAGGTATGCAGCACTTACCCGTAAGGATAAAGCAGTAATTAATCGGATGATAAGTATGGAATTACATCTGTTTGTAGTACTGCATTTGGAGTGCTGGAGAGATAGATAGACATGTAAGATATCAAGCCCATAGATGTCTCAAATAGACATCCATCTGTCCATAGAATGTAAAACATACCAGGTAGAGATGTTGAAAGCGAATCCATATCCTATAAATCCCTGGGCGCTGGTACGGCCTGGGAAGCCGGCGTTCTTATGCCCCCCAACACACGTGTGGCGTCTGACGTCACCGCACGTGTGAGCGGACAGAAGGGCCACTGCGCATGCGCAACTCGCTGCCGTCTACAGGCCTACAAGGTCCAGAAGTCATAGCGAGAGTGTCAGAGTGACGTATAGGCTTACGTCACTGACACTAGCACTGTATTGAAGGGCCGGTAACAGCCGTTCAATACACTGGAGATGGAAGGATCAAACGATCCCAAGATGCCGTGGCTCGGGGCGGGCAAATGCAAATTGCAATGCCCTTGGGTGTCCATAGGGGCTCATGCAGCCGCGCCGGAAAGGCTCTGCGCCATCCATCTAGCTCCCCGCAGCAGCCAGATGCAGGGATCACATCAGCCAACCCGGCAGGAAAATGAGAGAGGGGGGGCACCCCCCAAGGGCATGCAAGACCCCCCGGGGACATCCCGGGGATAATGGGAGCGGGTGGAAACACGCCTGGGACCTGTGGATCGTGGCCCGCACACCATGGGCACAAAATAAAGGGGAAGAGGGAAGAAAGCCAGGTCAGCAGCGTGTGTCCTATATAGACAGGCATGACAGCTTGCAAATTACACAAATACATAAATAAAGCATAATAATAAACCAAATACTATAGAATTTTGATTCAAAAAAGATTATGAATATGCAATGAAAGGGAAAATATAAATAATATAACTGGTATGGTAGTGAAGAGTATACATTGTACATCAGTATCAAATATCGATGAATAAAAGCTAAATCCTAATCGACCAGGGTCGACCTTCAATGTGGAGAATGCTAATGGCGGGAGGAACGTATTACACAAAGTCTATGAGAGTAGCTATGTAAAGAAGACCTATTACAAGAATGACTTAAAACTAACATATTCATTGAGTCCTGGGTGTCGAGTGGCGTCCAGGATATGTATCCATTTTGTCTCTAGTTGTAATAGTTTTTGGTCAATATCACCCCCTCTAGCATGTACAGGAACATGTTCGAGGGCTGTAAAGCATACAACATGGGGGTTGAAATTGTGGTGGTCCGCTTTATGACGATTAATCGAAGTGGATGTCTTGTGTTTGTACAGAGGTTTGATGTGGTCGCGAATACGTACGTGAAATGCACGTTTGGTTTTCCCGACGTAGTAACTGCCACAAATGCATGTAGCCAGATATACTACGCCTATAGATTGACAGGTAACCTTGTGTTTAATTTTATGAAGTTGACCATTTGGTAGCAAAGATTCACGTGCATCATAAATGAAATCACACATATCGCAATTTCCACAGGGAAATGTGCCAAAGGTTGTCAATGTGAGATCAGATTTGGGTGCATGATGACTAGTTATGATTTTGTCTCTGAGTGATGGAGAACGTCGATAGGTAATTTGAGGCTCGGATTTAATATATTTTTTGATGGTGTTGTCAGCAGTGAGCAGAGGCCAGAACTTCTTGAGGATATCCCTGACCTCACTATGATGCTGTGAGAATTCAGTTATCACACGGACGGGTTGAGGATCGTCCGTGTTTTTATTCGAGTAGATTAGTTTAGTCCTATCGAGTTTCTTAACTTTATTGAAAGCTTGTTTCAACAACCTATGGCTGTATCCTCTTCTTTTTAGTCTCTCATATAAATCTTGAGAGGCTGCAAAGAAGTCCTTATCGTGCGAGCAATTACGTTTGATGCGAAGATACTGACTATATGGAATGCTATTGAGAAGTGGTTTTGGATGAGCGCTTTTGGCATGGAGAATAGTATTTCCAGATGTATCCTTACGATATAAGGCTGAAGAGAGATTGCCCTCCGAATCCAGTTGAATCTCCAGATCTAAGAAGGTAATCCTCTTCTGGCTACACTCCATCGTAAATTTGAGGTTGTATGAATTGATTCCAAGGGTATCGACAAATTTCAGGAGATGTTCATGAGTGCCAGACCAGAAGAAGTTCACATCGTCGATATACCTGTGCCACGATACAACGTGGCACAGGAAATCAGCGAGATCAGTGTTACCAAACAATTCCCTTTCCCACCCCCCCAGGTACAAATTGGCGTAGTATGGTGCACATTTAGTGCCCATAGCTACACCTTGCACCTGGAGGAAGTGGGAAGAGCCGAACATGAAATGATTTTTTGTCAAAATAAAGTTCAAAAGGTCAATGACAAACTGGCTATAGGCCTCAAATTTGGGTCCTCTTTCTTGTAAAAAGTTTGAAATTACTCTAATACCATTGTTATGAGGTATAGCGTTGTACAGACTCTCTACGTCTAACGCCACCATCCAAACACCGGATGGAAGGTGTAGATCTGCCAGAGTGCGAAGTAGGTGTATGGTATCCTTGACATAGGAGGGAAGGGCCACAACATGTGGACTCAGATATTTGTCCACTAAAGCACTTGCGTTCTCAGTGAGACTTAGACATCCTGACACAATGGGACGGCCAGGGGGACATTTAAGGGATTTATAAAGTTTTGGCAAGGCGTAGAAAGTGGGTATTCTGGGGTCTTTTACATTTAAGAATTTCCAAGTGTTGGCATCAATGATCCCTTTTTGGAAGGCCGAAAAAATAAGTTCATAGTATTCTGTAGCAAAATTGTCTATAAGCGATCGTGAAATGGGTCGGTACCACTCTTTATTGTCCAGGATGTTGCGGCACATGAATTCATATGCCGCAACATCCATAACAACCACATTGCCACCTTTGTCAGCTGGTTTTATAACCAGCCCTGGGTGGTTCTGTAGCGATTTAATGGCTTGTTTTTGGGCGATGGATAAATTAGAGGGATATATGGTGGAAAAATCATAATGTTTGATAGCACTTGTAATTTGTTCCACGAACGCCCAAATGTTAGGGTTCGTTGAAAGATTTGGGAAGGATCTAGATTTGGGTTTGAAAGAGGATGGAGGGGGGAAGGAAACGCCGGAGGCGACAATGCCTTCACTGTCCCAGTGTAACTGGCATTCGTCTTCGGTTCCGCCCTCCTCCAGAAGAGTAAGTAAATCCTCAATAGCTTGAATTTCGGCCAAAGTAGGAGCAATATTTTCAAATGATGGCTCTATAGTTGGAGCTTTTAAAGGTTTATCAAAAATGACTTTATACATTAATTTTCTTGCAAAAAGATGGACGTCCTTAATGAATTGAAATTTGTTAAAATCAGCAAAAGGTAAGGCCTAATTGAAGTACCTTGGTTTGTTGTTTGGTTAAGGGGAATGATGACAAATTTACCACATCTAAGTCATGAGTACATTGTAGTTGGGGGTTTTTTGATGCTAAAGTTTGGGACTCTGTGCCGAATCCAGTACCTGGGGTAAAAAAAATAGGAGCTAGTTTGGGATCAGTGGATTGTGTCGCAATGGGAAACATAGTGGTTAGATTTGGTTCACTTACCCGTCTTCCCATAGGGGCAGGGAGAGCAAGAGGTGCAGAAGTCATTGTGGTGAGTCCCGAGTGCGCAGAACGAGTAGTAATAAGTGCTGGACGTGGTAGTGCTCGTGTGAGCGGAGTGGAAGTGCTGGTGGTTTTTGGTCGGACGACCATAGGCTTGGTAGTACTGGTGATACCAAGGGTGCGTCGAATAGAATCCGTGGAGGTACGATGATTTTTCCACCATATATCCCTCTAATTTATCCATCGCCCAAAAACAAGCCATTAAATCGCTACAGAACCACCCAGGGCTGGTTATAAAACCAGCTGACAAGGGCAGCAATGTGGTTGTTATGGATGTTGCGGCATATGAATTCATGTGCCGCAACATCCTGGACAATAAAGAGTGGTACCGACCCATTTCACGATCGCTTATAGACAATTTTGCTACAGATAACTATGAACTTATTTTTTCGGCCTTCCAAAAAGGGATCATTAATGCCAACACTTGGAAATTCTTAAATGTAAAAGACCCCAGAATACCCACTTTCTACGCCTTGCCAAAACTTCATAAATCCCTTAAAATGTCCCCCTGGCCGTCCCATTGTGTCAGGATGTCTAAGTCTCACTGAGAACGCAAGTGCTTTAGTGGACAAATATCTGAGTCCACATGTTGTGGCCCTTCCCTCCTATGTCAAGGATACCATACACCTACTTCGCACTCTGGCAGATCTACACCTTCCATCCGGTGTTTGGATGGTGGCGTTAGACGTAGAGAGTCTGTACAACGCTATACCTCATAACAATGGTATTAGAGTAATTTCAAACTTTTTACAAGAAAGAGGACCCAAATTTGAGGCCTATAGCCAGTTTGTCATTGACCTTTTGAACTTTATTTTGACAAAAAATTATTTCATGTTCGGCTCTTCCCACTTCCTCCAGGTGCAAGGTGTAGCTATGGGCACTAAATGTGCACCATCCTACGCCAATTTGTACCTGGGGGGGTGGGAAAGGGAATTGTTTGGTAACACTGATCTCGCTGATTTCCTGTGCCACGTTGTATCGTGGCACAGGTATATCGACGATGTGATCTTCTTCTGGTCTGGCACTCATGAACATCTCCTGAAATTTGTCGATACCCTTGGAATCAATTCATACAACCTCAAATTTACGATGGAGTGTAGCCAGAAGAGTATTACCTTCTTAGATCTGGAGATTCAACTGGATTCGGAGGGCAATCTCTCTTCAGCCTTATATCGTAAGGATACATCTGGAAATACTATTCTCCATGCCAAAAGCGCTCATCCAAAACAACTTCTCAATAGCATTCCATATAGTCAGTATCTTCGCATCAAACGTAATTGCTCGCACGATAAAGGACTTCTTTGCAGCCTCTCAAGATTTATATGAGAGACTAAAAAGAAGAGGATACAGCCATAGGTTGTTGAAACAAGCTTTCAATAAAGTTAAGAAACTCGATAGAACTAAACTAATCTACTCGAATAAAAACACGGACGATCCTCAACCCGTCCGTGTGATAACTGAATTCTCACAGCATCATAGTGAGGTCAGGGATATCCTCAAGAAGTTCTGGCCTCTGCTCACTGCTGAGAACACCATCAAAAAATATATTAAATCCGAGCCTCAAATTACCTATCGACGTTCTCCATCACTCAGAGACAAAATCATAACTAGTCATCATGCACCCAAATCTGATCTCACATTGACAACCTTTGGCACATTTCCCTGTGGAAATTGCGATATGTGTGATTTCATTTATGATGCACGTGAATCTTTGCTACCAAATGGTCAACTTCATAAAATTAAACACAAGGTTACCTGTCAATCTATAGGCATAGTATATCTGGCTACATGCATTTGTGGCAGTTACTATGTCGGGAAAACCAAAACGTGCATTTCACGTACGTATTCGCGACCACATCAAACCTCTGTACAAACACAAGACATCCACTTCGATTAATCGTCATATAGCGGACCACCACAATTTCAACCCCCATGTTGTATGCTTTACAGCCCTCGAACATGTTCCTGTACATGCTAGAGGGGGTGATATTGACCAAAAACTATTACAACTAGAGACAAAATGGATACATATCCTGGACGCCACTCGACACCCAGGACTCAATGAATATATTAGTTTAAGTCATTCTTGTAATAGGTCTTCTTTACATAGCTACTCTCATAGACTTTGTGTAATACGTTCCTCCCGCCATTAGCATTCTCCACATTGAAGGTCGACCCTGGTCGATTAGGATTTAGCTTTTATTCATCGATATTTGATACTGATGTACAATGTATACTCTTCACTACCATACCAGTTATATTATTTATATTTTCCCTTTCATTGCATATTCATAATCTTTTTTGAATCAAAATTCTATAGTATTTGGTTTATTATTATGCTATATTTATGTATTTGTGTAATTTGCAAGCTGTCATGCCTGTCTATATAGGACACACGCTGCTGACCTGGCTCTCTTCCCTCTTCCCCTTTATTTTGTGCCCATGGTGTGCGGGCCATGATCCACAGGTCCCAGGCGTGTTTCCACCCGCTCCCATTATCCCCGGGATGTCCCCGGGGGGTCTTGCATGCCCTTGGGGGGTGCCCCTCCCCTCTCTCATTTTCCTGCCGGGTTGGCTGATGTGATCCCTGCATCTGGCTGCCGCGGGGAGCTGGATGGATGGCGCAGAGCCTTTCCGGCGCGGCTGCCTGAGCCCCTATGGGTACCCTGGCTGTATGGACACCCAAGGGCATTGCAATTTGCATTTGCCCGCCCCGAGCCACGGCATCTTGGGATCGTTTGATCCTTCCATCTCCAGTGTATTGAATGGCTGTTACCGGCCCTTCAATACAGCGCTAGTGTCAGTGACGTAAGCCTATACGTCACTCTGACACTCTCGCTATGCCTTCTGGACCTTGTAGGCCCGTAGACGGCAGCGAGTTGCGCATGCGCAGTGGCCCTTCTGTCCGCTCACACGTGCGGTGACGTCAGACGCCGCACGTGTGTTGGGGGGCATAAGAGCGCCGGCTTCCCAGGCCGTACCAGCGCCCAGGGATTTATAGGATATGGATTCGCTTTCAACATCTCTACCTGGTATGTTTTACATTCTATGGATAGATGGATGTCTATTTGAGACATCTATGGGCTTGATATCTTACATGTCTATCTATCTCTCCAGCACTCCAAATGCAGTACTACAAACAGATGTAATTCCATACTTATCATCCGATTAATTACTGCTTTATCCTTACGGGTAAGTGCTGCATACCTTGTTCTTTACTAGCCCAAATTCAGTGTGTTCCCATGTCCTATATATAATCCTTTTAAAAAAAGATTGTAAGTATTCAGATATTTTTCAACCTTATTATGGGTCTATACATTTTTTATGTCCCAATTCATTTGGGACTTATTATAACCATTACACTCGTTTCCCTTTTTCTTTAGCAAACATTTTTTGCCGGGTCCTCCTCTTTGCCCCCTGCAGCCCCTTATTGTACCCTAAGCTCGGGTGGCCGCTTCGGGAGTTCTCTGTGTCCATCCCTGGTGACGTACAGGTAGCCTCCTTCTTCCATCTTGTGGGTGTTCCAGCCTGGTGGGGGGGTGGGGGAGGGGATGTCCGCCCCCTCTCGGGGTGGGGTGCGGCGCCCCGCTGGTACATTTCGGGTATATGTGTGAGGGTTCATGCATGACAGCCCACAAATATAATACTTTGTTTTGTTTGTTTATTTTCAGCTCTTTGAACCATTGATACTGGATTCAATTTGTGATTAATTAGGTTATATTTGGTATTGATTGTTAAATTTTCTTCTCATAGATTGTATAGTAGCGCTTTCAGACATAAACACCTGTCCCTGAAGAAGCCATATCTGGCAAAACATGTAGGACTTTTAACATATATGTCTACGGAACTGGCTGCCACATTTCTTTGGCTGATTCCCGTAAAATGTCGCTACAAATGTTTTTAACTGTTTGAATTTACAAATGCACACCTATGTCTTTTTTATGAATTTTCTGAATAAAATGTTTATGTTTTTTATCTAAGTTAGTTTGTGTATCTTTGGCACCGCTATAATCCTTGCAATCCTCCCCCTTCCATACAATTTTGCGCTTGTATACTCTTAAATTCACGTTGCATTGGAGACACTGTATCCTCCAGTTGACTCAATCTTTCTTCTATAAGGGTGGTCCTTTCTACTACTTTCTGAAGTTCCTGGCTCATAGAGCCTAGTTCTTCCTTAAGGCCCCCTAGTTGGTTACACAGGTCATTCAGGGAGCCCTTGCATGAATTCACTGCGGCCAGTACTTCCTTTAGTGTGGGTTCGGGTTCGACAACTATACTAAGATCAGGGGAAGCGCCACTGGCTGGTACAGTACCTTTCTCCAGGGGAGCCAACTCTGGGCTTTTTTTATTTGTTGTAGTTTTAGTGCTAGCCGGTAGTACAGATGAAGCTGCTGACATTCTGCCCACGCTTTTCCGGTCCCCAGCCGGGCCTGTCTGTGTCTTCTCATGAGGCAATTGATTACCTTTAACAGGGGTATGTGCAGGGGTATGCGCAAACTTTTCTAATTTTGCTGCAGCCGCCGCAGGTACTGGTGCCGCTAAGTTCCCCTTTTCCTTAACAGAGCGGGCAGCTTGTGCTATTGTGCTTTCGTGTAGCTGTTGGGGCTCCTCACCCTTCTTCCTGGTCATCATTGGGGAAGCTGACAAGACAGGGATCCAACAGTGGCTTGCCCCTTGTCTGCTAATTGCTATGCCCAGGTGCTGCTACTGTCGCCGCCTTTGTAGCCTTATAACCCACCGCTGAAGCTTAACTGCACTCTTTAACAAACGATTTCCTTGCCTCTTTTCATTCTTCTCTCCTCACCTCTTCCTTCTCTCCCCTTGCTCTTCCAAAGTCTCTCTTTGCAACTACTGTATAACATTAGCAGGGTATAACAGGGTATAACCTTAGCAAGATACCGTACAGTCCACCTCTACAGCGCCAGGACTTTTAAGCTGAGCCCAGATGCCCTCATACCTGTCCTGAAGTATTTCAGAGGCTGCACACACTCTCCATGTGTGCCCGGCATCTGCCGCTGTGACTGTGGCTGGAGCGAGGGGAGTGAGGCTGGGACTGGACTGGAGCGTCTTGGCTGATACTTCCGAGCCTCTGTCTGGGTCACCAAGGATTTTTACAGCTCTCGCGAGAGCCCCAAGCGTTGCCAGGCAACCAAGCCGGCGGCGACGGGGAGGAACCCGCAGCGCGGCCCGAACACAGGATGCAGGATGCGGAGCAAGCCGACACATGGCAGCGCAGCGCAGCGGCAACAATGCACCACCTCTCCCGCAGGTAAGGTGCGGCTGGCCGGACACGATGGTCGTCAGATGGCACGGCATACACAGTAGCAGGGAGGCAAGCCAGACAGCAAGCAACCAGACAGCAGGCTAGGTTAGGCTGTTAGGGTTGGGGCTGAGCAGCATGGAGGCGGAGCTAGGAGGGAGCTCACACACACCCGCTCACATCAACATCCGGTCACGCCCCATACTGGGGGATTTTCATCTAACAAAAGTGGATGGGATTACAGT
Organism: Lithobates clamitans; assembly: GCA_037952925.1. Classification (NCBI taxonomy): domain Eukaryota; kingdom Metazoa; phylum Chordata; class Amphibia; order Anura; family Ranidae; genus Lithobates; species Lithobates clamitans. The sequence continues at coordinate 3,301,203 of JBBGZY010000013.1, forward strand.
CTCCACCTGTATATCCCAGGGTTGCTGGGCAGTCGGCCCAGATGCCCAACAGCATGACGGAGTGGACCCAGTCACCCTGTCTTCTCTCCAGTGTCTGAAGACTCCAGGGGGAAGGACCAGTCCACACTTCTCCCTAGGGCCGGATATGTTCTACGAGAGAAGCAGAGGTTGGCGGGGTGAGTAATGCCATATTCAGGATAATTTGTTTGGGGCACAGTCATTGGGGGACTGGAACTACAGACTAACTTCAAAGTCAACCCATCTGGGGGTCTCCTTCTGTGTTAGTCTCCGGTCAATAGGGGAGAATTGTGACGGGTGACCTGAGAAGCCCAGTCTGATGTGCACTAACCATACTCGGCATTTCATTTTACCCCTGAACCAGCCAGGTTGTCTACACTAGGATTAGAACACTGACATTGGACATTTAAACTGTGTGTAGGCACACATGTCCAAGTCATAGGAGAGGAGAAGCTACTTTAAACAGGTCTCTCCATAAAATAAGTGGTCTGCATGCCCATTTACTGTTTTAAATAGTTGTTGAAAGGCTAAATATGTTTCTGTACCACTGACAAAGTTGGCTGCAAGCCCAGTTTTTGTTTATAGATATGTTGATAAGTTTGAAAGTACCTGTGCCTCATGTGATTGGATGTAAAGTTTACCCCACCATGTTTCTCTGCCAGTAAGGAAGGGGGGGGGGGGGGGGATTATCTCCAGAGATGTATACTGGGGTTTGTTCTTCAATAAAGTCTTATGCAATTCACCCTACACTGAGTTACGGCTTGTGACTGGGCGAGCTGAGGGATCTTGGATGGTGCTGGTACCAGGCAAGGGAAGCCAATACGGCCGGACATACTCCTCAGGAATACAGGGTTCATCACAAACACCCTCCCTACAGTCAAGCACGGAGGTAGAAATATTATGCTTTGGGGCCGTTTCTCTGCTAAAGGTACAGACCAACTTTTCCACACTGAGGGGCCAATGGATGGGACCTTGTATTGTAAAACCAGAAGACTGAAGATTAGTCATGGATGGGTCATTCAGCATGACAAGCATTCAAAACCCCGCGCAAGGCAACAAAGGAGTGGCTCAAGAAAAAGCACATTAAAAGGGCATGGAGTGCTCCAGACCTTAATCCTTTAGAAAATTTATGGAGGGAGCTGAAACTTAGAGTTGCCAAGCGACAGCCAAGAAACCTTAATATGGATGTAAACCCGATTCATGAAATTTGAGCTGAATACTGAATACAACATATATCTGTAGAGTTTTCTCATCTCTCTTCAAAGCACTATGTCCCGTATCTATCTTTCTCCTGCTCAGTTCCTCTGTTATCAGCCTGATAACTTTTGACAAGTTCTGAGACGCCAACCTGAAGTGTGTGTCGGGGAAGGTTGCTATAAATTTGAATACAGCTTGCCGTCTCAGAGCAGAGCTCTGCACATTCCTTTTTTCCTTTGCCAATGTGGAGTGGGGGTGTGTGCACCTTTCCTCCAATCAGCTGTCTTGGCTGTATGCCAATAATCCACTCCCAGTGGTGAACAGGAAGAGAAAGTCTGTAACACCAAGAGCACTTTCTAAAGGATATATACAGCTGAAGACAGCAGATATACATCTTAAACTTATGTAGGAGGATTTGTTTCATCCCTGTGTATCATCTGAGGCTGTTCACTTCACTGGGTATATGTGAGGGTTTACATCCACTTTTAAAAAGAAGTATGGCATTTTATTTATTTTTTGCCGTTTTATACTTCCCTGGGTGGATACAGCATCGGACCGATGCTGTATCTGTCCCCCGGCGCCTCTGCACTGAGAACCAAGCCATCGAACACCGCCGATGGCTTGGGTTCTCTCCGCTCTCCGAGCAGAGAGCTGCTGCCTGTCAGTTAGCAGCTCTCCGCTCCCATTCCCCCTCCCCCCCACGCTCACTGGAGTGCTGAGCTGTGGAGGGGCAGAGAGTGGCCATCTCAAGCTCTCAGCAGCTCGCTGAGATGGGCATCAGTCCAGGCACCTGGTGGATCCAGACTTTGTCATGATGACGCGGTGCCTGGACTGATTCCTGTGGTGTCAGCAGAGAGCGGACTTCAGACCGCTCTCTGCTGAAAACGGGTCACAGGAATGCAAAACGAATTGCACTCCTGTGACCCATAGGAGAAGCCCAGCCAAACAAGCTCAGGCTGGACTTCTCCTTTAAGGATTTAGAGAAGATCTGTTTAAAAAAAAAAAAAAAAAAAAAAAAGGGAAAGAAGAAGAGTTGACCAAAATCCCTCCTGAGATGTGTGTAACAAATGTATTGTATCAAAGAGTGCTTAACAAAAATGTCAATATTTTGATAATATTTTGAGGACACCCTGTGAGCTGACTGACTTATTGACTACGGTAATTATGAGAGGCAATTTGAAGATTGGGGTTCTATGTGCTATTGCATGATGTTGATATATGTCATTTTGTTTTTACTGTCATAGGAGAGATTCTCTATCAGTGCATATAAGGTTATTTCACTATTTGACCTGGCTGTTTTCCATGTACCTCTTTCCATTAGACTTGGGGTGAGACCCCTTATTCTCAGTAAAGTGTTGCCTGCTACCCATCCTCCTCCTCTCATTGTATGGCTCTGACCAAGCTAAAAATAGAAGAAGATGTATAAAACAAGATAGCCAACTTCCATTCTTTTTCCTGTTTGTCACTAGGAAGAGTTAGAGATCAATTAATGGCATCATATCTATCATGAGCTGCATCTGCATTGTGCATGGGGCGCCATTACTCTGTCTAAGCTGGAGGGCATGTAAGTGGTGATTTCCCTCTCTTCTCAACCCTTGAGATTATGTTATACATGCAATGCTGTTCACCTTGTATGTTTGGATTTAATTAATTTTGTTGTGTTTCTTTTGGATAGGCCTAATGTTGTCTGTTAAGATATAACGGTCCTGAGGAAGCAGATTGTGAAACGTGTCGACCTCGGCGCAGAACAGTACAAGCTAACATAGCTTGGCCAATGGCTTATATTTATACATGAGCTTTTGCTCTTAATGGTTTTATCTATGTTGTTTTTAACAAATTTTGTAATAAATAATTTTTGATATCATTTTGGTTGCTGCGTCTCTTTCCGATGCTGTTAAAGTCTGTAAAATTGCTCCTTTTCTCTAAAATCTTTGGATGAGGCATCTATATATAGCCTTCTACTCATTTTTTTTTTTTAAATGTCAGGCCATCATGTCAAAATTAAACTGCAAATGGATGTTAACAAAAAGGATCATCTGTGGTGGGTCATCCAGAGTCGTTTAACCAGTGGAGGTAGAGAAGGAGGCCTGCAAGCCCTGGTGAGACAGACATGATGCTAAATAACAAATGCCGTTCTGCAACCCTAAATAAGTGCTTTCAGAGTATTATGTTTTTGGGTGTGAGACTAAGACTATGCTAACGTAGGGTTGAATATTTGCATTTTTACAAAATATTTTTACATATATCAGCATGTGACATGTTAATAAGCATATTTTACACCGCTATTTTTTTGGAAATGGCCTCTTCAATAAGAACTATTGTTCAAAAAAAAAAAAAAACAACAAGAAATGGATTGGCCCAGTCAAAGCCCTGATTTGAATCTCATTGAAATGTTGTGGGGGGGGGGGGGGAAATTGGTAGGAGGAAATTAGTGCAAGAAAAGCTATAAGCATTGTGCAACTGAAGAAAATTTGAATGGAGAAGAGGTAAAAAAGGAAAAAAAAAAAAAAAAAACTATATAAAAAAAAAAAAATAAAATAAATAAATAAACTGGTGGGCAGTTGTTCAAAAACGCTTACAATAAAAGTAATTTCTGCTAAAGGGGGCAATACCAGCTTCTGGGGCCAACGTTGTACTTCTACCATAGTACTCCATTACATCTATTGATAATTTTTGATAAATTTGGAAAATAAAATTACTGAAAAGTCAAACCCGTCCTTGCATTTTTATTTAAGTGCATCACCTTTATTTGTAGGCATTGGCTTATGAAAGATCTAATGTTTGTTTTTCAGTTGCGTTTAAAAAGTCAAATTCCATGGGGTGTGTTTTCAGACAACAGTTTATCCTGGTTAGGATATTCTAGGGATATTGCTCAAGTGTAGTGCTCAGTATTGAGTTCAGTCTGGCTTGTTGGCTTTCTTGTTTGAAAAGAAAGTAAAAGTTCCACAATTAAATGGTGGTCTTCATAGGCGTTTCCATCAACAACACTTCAGAACAAAAAAAAAAAAAAAAAAAAAAAAAAAAAAAAAAAAAAGTAAATAAAAAAAAAAAAACACCACGTCCTCAAGCCTCCTGGCTATCCTTTCACAGTGCCGCTGCTTAGGCCTCAAGTTTAGACATTTGGTTTGTCCCTCACAGTACCACTGTGCTCACATACACTTCTGTACCTCTGTTCCCGGCATCTTACAGCTCCCTGCTGCACTGACCTAAGCCATGGCTGGGGACCTCCCGTCTCCCGGGTGGAGCTCTATGGCCAGCTCCATTACTATAAAGGGTGTGCATACTTGCACACACATACAGCCTGCTAGTCTCTAGTAAAACCTTGACACTGGGGTAGAGGCTTTTTCCCCTCTTAAGAGTTCTTTAAAACTTCTGTTATTCTGTAAACACCAATCTGTATTTGTGAGAACCCGGAGTGCCTTTTTGTTTCTCTTTTTTCACAGTGGCAGGGCCCAGCATTTTCACAGGCCTATAAGCAACCTTAGTTATTTGAATGGGCATAATAACCAACTTAAAGCGGTCATCTTTTGTTGCCCAAATTCAGTGTCTCCCCCAATTCCTTTGTTGCAGACACTGCTTTGGGGGGGGGGGGGCACAGGAAACTGCTGGGGGGGGGGGGGGGCGCAGAGGGGACACTGCTATAGGGGTACAGAGGGCACTGCAATGGGGGGGGGGAGCTATTAGAAACCCCTTCACTCCTGGGGACAGGGACCACATCTCCTCTAAGAGCAGGAACCCCATCTCCAGACCATGCTGGCTGGCATCAGCCACTCTTGGGTGCCAGGATGGGGGAGGGGAAGTAAAATCCAAATCTCCAGCCACATGCTCCCTCAGGGTGAACTGGCTTTGTATTAGTGAAGCACCTTAAAGTTAGATAAACCTGTATGGTTATTACTGTAACACCCTGGAGTTTAGGCAGGGATGTTCCTCACAAAATTTACTTGCCAGGAATGGTTATCCTGGTTGGTCGTTAGAGAGCTAATAATTTCTCCTTAAGTTTGGCCTTGTTGAACTTTTCCCTTCTACCACAAGGTGGCCGGGTACTTGGTGGTACTAGATATGGGGTATCTCAGCCAATAGGTAGGGGGTTTCTTTGATCCCTTGGCCTGCTGGGAGAGCCTATATATTCGGGTGGAGTTAGGTGATCTGTGTCACCTGGACGGCTGTCTGGTTGGAAGTGTGTTGTACTGCCCAGGCTGCTAGGCCAGAGATTGGGCCTATTCCGGGCACATCTGGCTGCTAAGCTGTCCAAGGGCCTATCCAGAAGCAAGAGGGCGGCGCAGGGTTGGGATTGCGGCTTGCAGTCCAACCAAAAGTGACGGTTCTGCCGGCCGGAGAACCTGTCACGGTTGGAGGTAGAAGGGAAGCTGTCGCCACTAAGGGTCCAACCACCTTGTTACCAGGGATCACAGTAGCTGAAGCAAGTACCGGAGCAGCATTCTCACCAACCAGGGATAGTGAAGAATCGGGAAACTTCAGTGGGTATCAAGTCAGGGAGCCAGCCAGCAGAGGTGACGCTTGCAGAGCAGCCTTGAGTGGTCAAGTCAGGGACCGAGCAGACCAGCAGGGGTGAAGCTTGAGAAGTATCTAGAGTGCCAAGTTATGGACGCAGCAGAGAAGCGGGGGTGATGCTTGAGGAAGATACCACCGTGAAGATTGGAGGAGCTCAAGGGATTCAGTGGCAGTGAATCAGTGGGTCTAGTGAGAGACCGGGAGCTCAGTGGGCTGAAGGAGCGATTGTAGTGAAAGAACTGTTACGTTTGTGTTAGGAACTGTTACCATAGGAGACAGCATTCCTGCACATGTAGATGTGGCATCTTGCTGGATGCCTTTCACTGCATGGCTATCTTCCTATTGAAGTCTCCAAGTCTGCAAATTAATCTTGCAACTACCTAAAGGGTGCCCTGGCCCTAACCTTCTCTCCCCAAATAAAGTTTGTTAAGAGAAATAAACTTTCTTTTGCATTCAAGAATTGTGTGGCTCCCAATAACTAACTACTCTGCACCCACCATGCCTCACAACCCTCTACATACAGAAGGATGTCAGCTATCCCTGGCCCTGGAGGTTCTCATTAGATCAAAGGAGGCCTGGGACCTTGCTACATTACTATGTTAGGATTAATATTATCTTCATTTATTAGCAGGTGAATGCGGCATTCCATGCATTCACATACATTGTATCCGACCCTCAAGTGGAAAAAGGTTGCTGACCCCTGAAATACAACTTTTAGTGGTGATCAGTAACCACTTAATCATCCTTTCTCAGGATGTGGACATTTTTAAAATTCACTTTCTTTAAAAATGCAATCAACTACCCAATGAACAATACTGAATACAACAAAATATTCCACTTCCTCTGGTACTTTCATTCTTTTGAGATCATGTTTGCCCTTTGCGATCAGGGTTTGTATGGCCCCCTACAAATTACGCAATTTTACGTATGAATCAGTCGGTGAGCCCTAACAAAATAAACTTTATGGTCAAGTAAAAATTTAGGAAATTTGCAGGTTAAATAAACACTGAACATTGGCGGCAACCTCTTGATGCCTGCACAGGACTTACATCATCCTGGTAAATAAAGATGGTCAAATATGCCAAAACCAAAAGAAGGTGGTGTGAAGAGGTCAGCAGTGGTGTCCAGGAAAATCGTGGCTGGCAGAATGCTGGGTGGGGTCTGCCATTTAGAAAAAGCTTTGGGCACAAGCAGTGGGATTTAGTGTCCCTTATATAGATGTTAACTGTCTAGATGAATACTTTCCATGCAGTTGCTAGCCATTATAACATCATGGTTGGTTCATATTTATAGATACCTCAAGATGAATGTTGCAGTAAAGTCCTATTGCAGGGGCCCCTGAGATTGATCTGGCATCTTTCTGTGTTGGAGACCTGAAAACAAGATCTGCGGTCACTGGGGGATCCCCCAACTGTCGTCCAACCAGCCTGGAATGGAGCTCCTTACCACCCACAACCTCACCTAAGATGCTGAACAGCTCCCTGTCTGATCCTTTGGACTTTCTTGCCTTTTGTTTCTGGTGAACGCTTTGCTCCTCTGATATACTTTGATTTTAGCCATATCTCTGCACTTCCTGTTTGTCAAATTATTGTGCTATCTTCAGTTCATATCTTGCGCCTTTACATACCTGCAGCTGTTCTCATCTCCATTACCAAGCTTTGGCTTGTTCCTCGACTATGCTTCAGCTCGATACAAACCTGCAACCACTTGTTACCAACCTTTGGCTCGTTTGACTATGCTCCTGATTGATTCCTACTTGCTATATCAGCTACTGGACCCCAACTTGCTCCCCTCCTGGTGGGGGCAAGCCTGAGAACGGCGATCTGGTACTACACACCAAAACCCATCGCCACTATCAGGAGCTCTAGTGAATATCGTTTAGTGCTTAGACCCCACACCTAGAGTGAGCCTGCATCATCCGCCAGGGTGACTTGCTTGTTTACTTCTCCTGCTCGTCAGTGGGAACCTCTCTGCTGCTATAGCAACTGGTCTTTGAGCCTGACCCCTAACTGACACTGGAACTCAGAGTCTACTCTGCGCTTTAGTTCCTCCCCAAGAGGTTTCTAAGCTGACATATGACTGGACCTCTAAACCTATGAACCCGACGTGGCCACAGAAGCCCAACCTGGCTTTAGCCTATGCTGGTTATCAAGCTCTGAGCTAAAACTAGTTATAGAATCCCAGAGCAGAAGAGATAGTGTTAACTAGAACAGGAGCTGTATATAAACTAGGTTTGCAATAAACATAAATATACACTCAGCAGCTACAGGTATGCCATTAGATGCCATTAGATCATAAAAATACTTTAATAGTCTCTTCTAGTCCAAGATCTAGCAACATGGACAGGATATGTGGCGGAATCGCGCTCTCTTTAGATTTCCTCTTTCTGGGGTTTCAAAGCCAACAAACTTGGGGCAGGAAGTGCATGCATAATATATTTAGACATTTACAAATTCAGGACAGTAGAGGGCAACAGACTCCTACAAGCCATTTATTGTTTACAATGTATGCAACATTTCAGGGCACCAAGTTCCTTCATCATGCAAGGGTTTGCCAGATTAAAGTATTTAGGATTTCAAAACAGCGCGCGCACGGTGAACAATAGTATCAGCTGTTTTGAGTTTATGATATGCTGATGAGAATCAAAGTTCTATTTTTTTGTAATATATATATATATTTTCAACCTTCCAATCGTCCCGAATTTGGCAGGACTGTCCCGGGATTTGACGCAAGTCTTGGCGAATCAAGGCACAGAGTGCGCCCCCTCACAGAGTTCAGTGGTGCCCCTCCCGGGTTGCTCTGGTGGCTGAGGCATCGCCTCTCTGCAGAGCTCCCGATACTTGGGGCACATGTCCTGCATCGCTCACCTGGTGCCCCAGGTGCAGACACCGCTTGCCAGCAATCTTTACTGTACTGTAACGAAGAAGTTAAAAAAAAGATGTGGATGGGGAGGCAAAAAGGTAAGTCGTGGATGGGGAGACCATAGGCTTCTACCTCCCCAAAGTGTCCCTCATTCTCAAGCAACTTTAAAAGTTGGGAGGTATGCTGCAGGATATATGTAGTGTATTCAATATAGTTCCATCTTACTCACGCACAGAATAGTTAAATTTGTAATACTGGTAGTTGCAAATCACAATCTGCAGGTTCCAGAATAACTGGCTGATAAACCTATCCATACATCAGTGCAGAATCTCCCAATACAAGATAAAATTGCCAGCATTTATATGAAATCACATCACATGACAGGCACTACATCCCCTTCTGGACTAAGTGCAATAGAGTACTTCCACTATGATGGCCTTTAATAGATAGAGGGTTGAGGCTACAAATGCAGAAGGATACTGCTGGTTAGTAATTCAGCCGACTGAACACATGTTTTGCCAAACTAAGCAGCTAGCCTTTTTTGGGGTTGTAGGCACTTTAAAAAGTTTTATATTAGATTTTGTACACCAATGAGATGTTATTTATGAATTATACCACTAAGTTAGGAATTTTGCATGGTGTTGTGAGATATACATTTATATATCTTTTTGGGGGTTTTATTAATATATTTTTTTTTAATTTTAATTTTATATATTTCATATATTTTTTCTCCATAGAATATATGTTGTTTTACCCCTTCAGATGCGGTTAATATAATTATGCCTGATTAAATTGTTTATATATATGAAGAAGTGGTATGACATTGCATGAGGTGCAGTTTGGTATCCCATAATATACAGCTCCATTCTGGGTTATAATATATTTGAGTACATTTTAGTATAGATATATTATATACTTCCACATCTAGCTATAGGTAGCTAGGTGACTTCGATCCCTCTATCATTAGGTGCTAGGTTCACCGCTGATCGGAGCAGTCATTATCGTTATAATGGGAGAATACAACTGTAGCCTAACACTAGGTTGTCTGCAGTCTAAGGCAAAAAGGCCGCCGCTAGTATAATTAGACCAAGAGTGCCCGTCCAATTAGATCCCCCTGATGAAGGCACGTGATCCCTGTGCTGATCACGCGTAGGGGAGGGGCCAGGACGGAGCTGTCAGCACGGAGGAACAGACGAGAGGAGTAGACCACACCGCACGCCATACCAGCGCTTTGTTTTCTCATAAGTGAAGCCTTGATTAGGATGGTGCACTCACGCACCCACACAATGTGAGTACCCCTAGGAGAGGAGTGTTTATATTTGGAATACACATTTGTTTTGCAATGTTACACTATGGAGTTTCTTTTCTTTCATTTATGAAATGGAATGCTGTTAACTGAGCAAAGTGGAGGACATCATCATATCTGTTAGAGCCCAGGAGTGGCTCCCATGCGTGATTTGACATAGTTTAGGTACTGTGTCACACGCTCTGAGGTGAGCGCATATGCTTTTGGGGGGGTCACTGGAGAGCACAGGAGCATGTTATATATTTACACTTTTTGGATGAGCATGATGGATATCACTGGAGATGGACACTATATTTGTGCACTTTGCAATTTTTATTTATGAACTTTATTAAGCACCTTATTGAAAGAGTGAGCACTCTTTTCAAACTAGAGTTTGCACTTGGATTTTGGGCATTTTTTTGTGCACGTTGCACTTTGTCGATTATATCACTAAATAATTTACCACAGATTGTAATTGATTGTTTTAGATATATTGTGATATATATTTTTACTCAATATTTATTAATAATTTTGATTTCTTTACACACTGATTGTTAATTTTTATAGTTTTTCTAGCACAGACACATTTATTTGATTATATTATTATTTTGCACGGGTATGAAACGTGATTAGTGTTTGCAGCTGTTATCACTAGAGGTTTAATTTGGAGGCATTAACCCATTTGTGGCTCGCAAGATCTTCCTATATTCTTCACTTTAAAAAAGTTATTGTTGATTTTGTAAAAAGGTATCTGATGCAAGGGCTTCCAATTTGCACATTAACTACTCTTCCATTTACCTCTCAATCCCACATTTCAATTTAGATCAGGTTCTTTATTAAGTCAAACATCAGTTTACAAAAGGTCAGTAACTGATCCGACTACACTAAAGCTGAAAGCTGCAATCTGCTTAATATGTGTAAGTGCACACTATTGCCCTTTACAATGCCTTAGTAAATATTATATGTCACAAAGCTATGAATCTAAGGTAATATTTAGGGTGTCATCGGTTTTGTAGATTAGATTGTAAACCAAGTTAAACTGGGACTGAGCCACAAGGAAAAACAAGAACCTTGACATTTGATAAGCAATGTTTTATTTCTCTTCTTTGTGCATTATGTTGCTTAATCCCGTGGCTTACTTCACATATAACTAAGTATATTGTGACATTGGCATGGTTTGCTTAAACAGATGTAAACCCTAACGTGTATTACATCTTCTCTTTTCGTCTGTTAAAAATACTATTGAAAAGGGTTTTCTTATATTAGTGCAAAAAAGTGCAAAATACCTTTGATTCTGGAAAAAATCCAGGGAGCTCATAAATAGTTCAGTACAGACAGAACTTATCAGTTAACACAAGTCTAATCTTTCTCGGACTACAGAACACCTCCCACCTATGGAGAAGAGAGGGGGACATATACTGTAATCCTACCAAATCTTGTCCTAGTTGGATAACACTCCTCCTCCGCAAATAGTCAGGGGGCAAGCCCATACACATGTAAGGGGCCCAGGGTCACGAGGGGCCCGGTCGCCCCGGGCCCATGCTTGCCAACTGTAATCTGTCCTGCTACAGCTCAGTCCTGGGCTTTGTCAGCAGCAACATCATGGCATCTAAATACATACACTGCCGGGCGGTGTATGTATTTAGAAGATCTGAATATCCTTTCAGTCTCCCCCAGTGATCTCCTGCACACTCGCACTATGCCCTCCAGCACTCTGATCATCGAGAAGCCAGAGCACAGCCGATGCTGACACTGCAGAGAGGGAGGTGAGCTAAGCTGTGGTCTGAGGAAAGTTGGTACAGCTAAGCAGGTAGTCTTTCATGTCAGGATACAGAACGGATTTGTTTGCAGGACATGAGATACTGACAAGTAGGGTCAGAAGAGTAGGGGAGTGTGTGTGAGTGCGCGTGAGTGCGTGTGAGTGCGTGTGAGTGCGTGTGAGTGCGGAGTCGACTAAGTCTGCAGTCTCCCCATCTCCCAATCAGGCACACATCACTGCATAAGCATCCCCCAATCACTCTGTGTATGTCCAGATAATGTGAACGTAATTTATGACCATTCCAATTAATCCTGTGTTATCCAAACCCTGTACAATAAAAAGTGTAAACTCACCACATAAACTAAACATTCTATATACAAAAGAACAATCCTCCATAAACAGAGCGGGAGCGCAGTGTTCACAGCTATTTGCATAGTAGCACTATTGTATGAACACTGATTATTTAGCGAATAATTTATGTTTATAGAGGATTGTTATTTTGTGTTTACTCTGTTAGACTCAGTTCACAAATACAGGTGCGACCAAGCATGGATGTATTTATCACACGTCACGTACAGGGGGCAGCCCATTTAGTTCAATGGGCTGCCCTACGCGCAAGCGACGCAGACCAGAAGTCCTTGAATCGTTTTCAAAAGTGTGCTACACTAAACCACAGGGTGCTGTGGCACCATTAGGATTGGAATGACTGTTTGCAGATATATGGGTGCCATCAACGATTAATGGCGCTGCTAAAGGGCAGCGCATTTCTGTGCATGTATATATATATATATATCTATCAGGTACTTGTATACAATGTATATGTAAACCGCTGCTTAAATTGGATGGTGCTATACAAGTACCTGAAATAAATAAATATTATATATATATATATATATATATATATATATATATATATATATATATATATATATATATATATATATATATATATATATATATATATATATATATATAATCTTCTACGGCACATACTGCTCACTGTCATACACTCCTCTCCTGTACATACCGCCCACTGTCATACACTCCTCTACTGTACATACCGCCCACTGTAATACACTCCACACTCCTCTACGGCACATACCGCTCACTGTCATACACTCCACACTGCTCTACTGTATACTGCTCACTGTCATACACTCCACAGTCCTCTCCTGTACATACCGCCCACTGTCATACACTCCACACTGCTCTACTGCAAACTGCTCACTATCCTACCCCCCTCTCCTGTACATACTGCCCACTGTCATATCCTCCAAACTCTTCTCCTGTACATACTGTATGGGACAGCTTCGTTGCCTTCTTCATTGCTCTCTCCCTGCAGACCGGATGCTGGTTTGAGCACCGCTGTACATTAGGTATAGCAAACATGTGGAATCCGATGAGTTTCGCTACCTATGTTTCTTCAGGGTACAGAAGATGGCAGCCAAGTGAAGTGTCTTAAAATTTAAAAAAAAAAAAAAAAAGAAAATCCCAGGGTAATAACCTGTAAAGTTGCCCAGAAGCTTATTGGCCAAGAAGGTGGGATTACATATCTCAAAAAACACTTTATATCCAGGATGACACAGTTACAAAAGATGGATAGTTAAAGACTCCTGAGAGGAAAAGGTAGGGATGGACATCCAGAACAAACGTGTGGCTGAACCCACTATACTTCACTTCAAACGTCTGCCATAGACTGCATTTGCCTTATACACAGTTCGTGTCACCGATTCCAAACGATAGGGCACTATTCCTACCACTGACACCAACTGCATGGCCCTATTCTTACCACTGACACCAATGATTAGGCACTATTTCTTCCCCTAATACCAATGATGGGGCATTCTTTACTCCCATTAATGCCAGGGCTTTTTCTACTCACATTGGCCACAAAATTTGGAGACCCCTCTACTAGTGGATTACTTAGGCTTTGGGGCATTCCAGTCTGTCTCAAAAGCTACTAAAGTCAAACTGGATTTACTCAACTATACTCCACAAACACTTTATGTAAAGATTGCAGTGAAGCTTGCTGTGGTCTGAACTTTTCAAAGCTTAGCCTAAAAGTCTTTAGCAAACAGATTATAAAAAGCATATATTGCCGCCTACATACAAAACCCTGATGAGACTGTCATTTGGTATCAGTGCCCTTTACTCTTTGGCATTTCAGCACATTTTCGGTGAAACATGCAAATATTTGCATTATTCTGAAAACCTACTCGAAATAGCAGAAAGGGTTGCAACGCTATCATCACCACCAAGCAAAAGTTTGTAGCATAGTCAATACATAAAGCTCGCACCAAACTTTGTACTCAGATTATCATTAACCAAATATATCAGTTCCATTGCCATAATTGAGTTGCTGCTACAAACACAACACTCAATTATTACCAATTAAAATGCACAAGAAAAAGTCCCATGGCCGTGTATTTTAATAGTATTTATATATTTCCAAAATTTAAAAAAGCATCCCAAAATTTAAATACTATATGTATTTCTTTACTGAGTTTTACAGACATCCCAAGAACATAGAATATATAGAAAAAGCATAGCATCTAGCTCCAGGTGAATGTAGAAAAGTAGTGTGGAAAATCTGCATGGCCCTGATGTTATCCCTGGGTATAGAAGCCAATAAACTTAAAAGGGTTCTAAAAGGCAGAAGGTTTTTTCTTTCCCCCCCTTTTATCGTAATGGACTCAGGCATGAGGATAAAAAAAACAAAAAAAAAAACCCTTCAGTGTGCAGCAGCCCCCCTAATACTTACCTGATCCCCATCTCAATCCATCGATGTTGCACGAGAGACTCGGCTGTCCAGGACTCTCCCTCCTGATTGGATGAGAAACAGCAGCCGCCATTGGCTCCCACTGCTGTCAAAGTCAGTGAGCCAATAAGAAGAAGAGTGGGCGGGGCCAAGCCTCCGTGTCTGAATGCACACAGAGCAGCGGCTTGGCTCAGATGCCCTCACAGCAAGCTGCTTGCTGTGGGGGCACTCTGCAGAAGGAAGAGGGCAGGTGCACCGCGAGGGACCCAAGAGGAGGATCTGGGCTGCTCTGTGCAAAACCCTTGCATAGAGCAGGTAAGTATAATAGGTTTGTTATTTTTAACCACTTACCGTCCGGTCTATAGCAGGATGATGGCCGGGCAGTGGTTCAGTTATCCTGACTGGGCGTCATATGACGTCCAGCAGGTTAACTGCCAGTGATCAGTGGTGCTGCGTGTAAGTCTGACACACTGCTACACCGATCTTGGTAAAGAGTCTGACGGAGGCTCTTTACCACGTGATTAGCTGTGTCCAATCACGGCTGATCATGATGTAAACAGTAAAGAGCCGTTAATCGGCTTTTCCTCACTTGCGTCTGACAGACTTGAGTAGAGGAGAGCCAATCGGCGGCACTCTGCTGATTTTTTATCAGCGTAGCCCCCCCCCCACCACCACCATGGATGCCCACCAAAAAGGTACCTCATAAAAGGTATGCCACCCTGGACCACCAGGGAGATGGCAATCAGTGCCCATCAGCAATGCCTGCCAGTGCCACGTATCAGTGCCACCTATAAGTACCGCCTATCAATGCCAATCAGTGCTGCATATCATTGCCACCCCATTGGTGCCGTCTTATCAGTGCCCATCGTGAAGGAGAAAAATATACTTATTTACAAAAAATTTTATAGCAGAAACAAAATAAAAAAAAATTTTTCCCCCAAAAAATTTCCGGTCTTTGTTTAGCAAAAATTAAAAACTGCAGAAGTGATCTAATACCACCAAAAGAAAGCTCTATTTGTGGGAACAAAACGATAAAAATTGTTTGGGTACAGTGTTGTATGACTGCGCAATTGTCATTTAAAGAGTGACAACGCTGAAAGCTGAAAATTGGCCTGGGCAGGAAAATGGGGGGGGGGGTGCCTGGTATTGAAGTGGTTAAACTTTAGTATCACTGTAACATACCAGTCTACATCTTTGAAGCGGTATTAAACCCAAAAACAAAAAAAATGATTATATTGCAGCCGTGGTGGTTGCATTTTTTGTTCTTTGGATTTTTCCATTCTGTTTTAATCCTGGTGACCTGGCCAGTAAACTGAAACATTCTACTGGAGAGCTTCAGCTTATGAAACACAATGCACTTGCTGGCTGGATGACCAGGAAAATAGAAGCAAGCCTAACAAAAAAATAAATAAAGAAATAATAGCCTGATACAGCCACCACATCTAAGGATTGATAGGCTGCGATACAAAAAAGGTTTGCATCCCAAATTTAAAATTGTAATGTGTGTGTGCGCACACAGTGTGACAATTTAATTCACGGAATGCCTGCAGTATAGCATTATGGTGGGGATTCACACAGGGTGGCGAGTCACACAGCTATTCGCACTGAAGCGTGTCCTGACATTTTCTAACTTGCACTAGCCTGGGTTGCAGACCAGTTGGCTAAGGAATCTGGAGCAACAAACGAATATCAGATTTTGTGTAAAAATTGGCAAAAGTGTGAGTGAAACTTTATCTCTGTTACAACAGGTTATGGTGAACATCCCATGATGAAATAAAGTGTTTTATTGCATAGGCGGTTTAAGGAGAGCGGGAAGATGTCCATGATGACGCAAGTGGGCAGCCAAAAACGCGAAGGACGGATGCAAATGCTGATGATATAGTGAGAACCTTGGAATACTTATGCTGGTGTGTTTTTTGATAACAAGGGGATAGTTCACTATGAGTTCATAGAACACCGTACAACGGTCAAGCAACATTGTTGGATGGAAATTCTGAAAAGGTTACGGGAATCTGTTCAGAGGAAAAGACCAGCACTGTGGCCTGACAAGTGATTTCTCCACTAAAACAATGCTCCTGAGCATTTTTTTTTTTTTTTAACAGTCCATTCCAGGACTTACATTTTTACACCACACACACACACACACACACACACACACACACACACACACACACACACACACACTAAAGTTCAGTAACCCAAGGCAAACATGCTTACTGCACAGTGCTATGCCCTGCAATTTATCATTAAAATTAACCTATTAGAATATCCTATCTTTGTATTAAATGTATGGATATACACATGAATATAATTTAACATAAAACACTTAGAATCTGTGCAGTGGATGTCTAGGTTCATAAATATAGCCTCTGAATTCCCATTGATCTGTAGCGATCACCACCCAAGTGCTTTGCAGCATTTTTTGCGTTAAAAGCTTCACCAGCCCAAAGGTGGGATCCTTTCTGATCTTACAGGTCATGAGCAAGTAAAATATAGGCAGATGCCAGGTCCACATCTCCCTGCAGGGTCTTGTGGTCTGAGAGAAAGCACATCTGGCCAATGCAGCATCACCTATTGGACCTACTGCATAAAAAAAAAAGAATATGTCACTACGAAACCTACAACCCCCTCTACCAGCCAAAGTCTTGTAACATAGCAAGCACAACAAATTTGACATAATTGGTCACCAGGTTGGTGGCACAACACTAGTGACAACCATTTTCAGAGTTGGGGGGGGTCCATCAGTACAGATGAGCTGAGATGTGTTTGGACACAATTTCGAACCCGCCTGAGGAGCTATTCTACCGAGACGCCGTCAAAGTGGGCGGTCAGTCATAGGCGGTGGAGGCATTCCGCATACACCCCATGTCTCAACACGCATGAGCTCATTCCTGGTCATCAGCAATAACAGAAAATGGAATACTCGCCTTTCTGTAATTTTCCTTTCCTGGTGCCTATCCATGGCAGCATACACCATATGTATGCTGCCATGGAGACACCAGGGGAAAGAAAATAAATGAAAAATTGATGCTGCATGGACTGGAATACTACAGTACGCGAGTATCTGGTAACAAAAAAGCAGCAATATTTATTGTTTGCATTTTATTCCAGGAATGGAGTTTCACTTTAAATTATATTTAAAGGCATACCCCTTTTTTAAGGTTTGGATGGAGTGGAGAAGGGTTAGAACCCCTCCCTGTCAAGTTTTAATAGTGGTATACCTAATGAGGAAATTCATCTTGTTTATTTTTTTCTGGTTACCACCATGAGTGACATGGAAATCCATGTTTTTTAGAGCACTCATCTGAGGGTAAAACTTTCAATGGGGACACTTGATTCTGTGACAACTGTCTAAGAGGGGAAATCTCCTTACTTTTGGGATGATTTCCTCCCATTTCCAGTTATGTCTCCAAGGCAGGAATAAAAGGGAAATCTTCCTGGCAGAACTTAATCAATAACAAAATAGTTTTTTCCATTAACCCTTCCATGCTCTATCACAGGAATCTCCAAACTACGGCCCTCCAGCTGTTGTGGAACTACACATCCCATGAGGCAAATGTAAAACTCTGACATTCACAGACATGACGGGAATTGGAATTGGAAACCGGAGGGCCATAGTTTGGAGAAAAAAAAAAAAAAAAGGGAAGGAAGACAGTGTGTAACATTTAGGGCTCATTCACACCAAATGCCCAACACATAGACATGGTGATTTTCCTTATGTCCTATTGTTTCAGTTCCCACCAACATGCTGCATTAATGTGTGCTAACAAAAAAAACAAAAAAAAGGAAGGAAGGGAGGACATTCATACACAGCACCTGTTGCAATGCACTTCATACAAAATTAACAAAATGTCATTTTGTAACAAAAAAAAAAAAAGGGGGAAGAAAAGAAGAAAGAAAAAAGTTACATTGTTACAATGCATCAAACAGCACACACCAGAGCATGCATGCTACACCAAGTATAACACACATTCACCAGTGTAACTGGACCCTGATTGCTCTGAAATGGTTAAAAGTTGGTTATTACAAAATGTTCTTTTGCACAATGCATTGCTAGGAAAACATAAGAACAAGTTACAACAAACATTAAACAAACTTACAGCTAGTGAACAGCAAATTCCAGCCAGGAAAAACCAGAACAGAACTTTCCCCATGATTCTGAAAAGGACAAAAATCAGGAGTTCATCATATAGTACATCACCCCATCAATGGGCATACATTATATACAAGTATAGGAGATGTGAAGAAGTCCTCATCACCCACCTGATCCTCCGATGTCCTGCACTGTCTGCACACAGCAAGGTGATAAGCATCTGCCTTGCTGGATGTCTGCCCTGGCCCCACCCCCTATGACGTCACCCAGTGAGTTCCTCTATTACAACATCTACAACTTGAGCTTTTAGGTAAACAGTCTAATTCTCTGACAGGTACACCATTGTGATGCAATGCAGATCATGGAGGGCTAATCTATAGCAGTCTGAGCAGCTACCATTCCACCAGGTTGTCATGAATGCTGGTTATGGGTCTGGACACAGCTGCTAATTTTGTGATTATAAGATACACATGAAATCAGGATCTGACTTTCCTGATTATGTGACCACTTGCAATTACCTGGCTTGAGATCATTATCAGGAGCTCATGGCGTTTGGTATTAAAGTGGAGGTCCACCCAAAAAGAAAAAAAAAAATTAAAAGCCAGCAGCTACACATACTACAACTGCTGGCTTTTAATAATCGGACACTTACCTGTCCTGGAGTCCAGCGATGTCGGCACCGCAGCTGATGTTTCCATCAGCTGTCTAGGTGCTGCCCCTGCCATTGCGGGTAAGGGAACCCAGCAGTGTAGCCTTTCAGCTTCACGCCGGGAACCCTACTGCGCATGCGTGAGGCTCCTCTCTCTTACTGGCCCAGCAACAGAGGAAGGAGGAGGGAGCCCCAGCTGTGACGTCAATAGCCGCGGCTGAGGCTCCCCCCTCTCCTTACGAAAGGTGCCAATTGTAGCACCGGAGGGGGGGGGGAATCAGATGAGCGGAACTTCCACTTTTGGGTGGAACTCCGCTTTAAGTAGGCCATAGATGATACAAAGAAAATTGCTCGATCCCCCTATCAACACAATCAAGGTTGATGGGGGAATCCCTCCCGCGGAGCTATTGTGTTCTTGCACGCGGTACTAATGTATAAACATCAGATAATCCTGACTAAAAAAAAAATGCGAGGATGGGCTGTATAGCACTTGCACATATTTGCACATATTCACATGTACATGTACACACGCGTAAAGAAAAATTCTATTTATCAGCAATGTGATTTTTGTGCATTTTCGTACTGATCTATAAGCAGTGGAAGATTACGCGTCTGTGTGTACAAGCTCATTAAACACAATGATCTGCATTTAGATCATTCTAAAAAAAAAAACTGCCTGAATGCCCCAAAAGTGGATTTTTTTAGGCATCCCATGTTCAAGAGGCCTTAAAGTGACCCTGCAATTTAAGTGCTACTAAATTCTCATTTTATTGTAGTTAAAAATAACAGACATGTCATACTTACCTGCTCTGTGCAGTGGTTTTGCAAAGAGCAGCCCAGATCCTCCTCTTCTGGGGTCCCTCTTCTGTGCTTCTGGCCCCTCCCTCCTGTCGAGTGCCACCACAGCAAGCCGCTTACTTGGGGGCACCCGAACCGAGCCCACAGCTCCCTGTGTCCATTCAGACACAGAGCAGCAGCATGGTCCGGCCCCCTTTCTCTACTCATAGGATCACTGACTTTGATTGACAGCAGCAGGAGCCAATGGCGCCATGCTGCTGTCTCAGCCAATGAGTAGGGGAATCCTGGACGGCAGAGACACTCCTACAACATCGCTGAATCTAGCTGGAGCTCAGGTAAGTATTAGGGGGGTGAGGGGGGCTGCTGCACACAGAAGGATTTTTAGCTTAAAACTTTTTTTTTTTCATGTTGGATAGAGTAAGGGAGGGGTTTAACCCCTTTTAGTTTTATTTTTGCCATCTGTGTCCCATTGCAGAGATTTCCCTTCACTTCTTGTCCCATAGCCAAAACAGGAAGTAAGAGGCAAATAGGTAAAGGTAAATAGGACAAATAGAGAGGGTGAACCCTCCTAACAGAAACAAAGACAGCAATAAAAACCTGATAGGGGTTCTAATCCCTCTCTACTCTACCCAAGACAAAAAAAAAGTTTTGTCTTTGGTTATAATTTAACAATAATTTTTGAAGAGGTACTGTTTATCAGAAAATGGGTAGCACGATGGATTAGTGGTTAGCACTTTTAACTTGCAGCATCAGGGTCCTTGCTTCAAATCTCAGCCACTATCTGCATGGAAATTGTGGATTGTACTGGCAGGCCCACCTGGAGCAGTGGCATATTTCTTATTACATTTTCTGCATGGAGTTTGCATGTTCATCCTTGTGTTTATGTGGGGTTCCTTACAAACTGCTGGTAGATTGGCTCTGGAAATGAGCTTGGGCGCCCTTTGAACTCCTGCCTTTGTGTACTCCAATGAGTTGCAGGTCCAGGTCCTTCTCCACCCTGCTGCTGGTGGGTCTTGTCATCTGGCCTGCAGTTTATTGGAGTGCAGAATTTAGGATAAAGATGACAACAGAAAATGCCCAAGCTCAGCTCTAAATTGTTAGCCAGAGACAGTTTTCTTCTGACCCCCTCGCCCCATTCTCTGAAGCTTTTCTTGTTTAAAGCTGAACTCCAGGATAAGCAAATATTGTCTAAATACAAGAGGCATGCGTATTCTTCCTTAAATCTTGGTGTGCTCTGTGTATTTCTTCCACAGCTGTAAAGTAATCTAGTGTGAAACTTTCCTTCTGTGCAGGAACTTCCTATAATAAAGACCGGTCTCTACTGCTCTCTCTCCTTGTGCAGGATGACTAGTCTTGTCTACGCCCCCTTCTGTCATTTTCTGCAGGCAGCCTGTCTGCTGGGTTCCTCCCACAGTGCTACTCTCTGCACAGGCTATGTACAGCACGGTGATGATGTCACTGCTACTTTTACAAGATAATATCTTTGGTGATATTTGGTGATGGTGAACGGAAAGTGGATTTATATCCTCCGTGGCTATCGGGGAACATATTTAAATGAATGTTTATGTGTTCGGAGTTCAGCTTTACAATCCAGACAAATCAGATTTTCTTTTATTTTGAGAAAAGGTTAGAACCTCTGTCAGGTTTTTATTCATTTTTTTTGGTTAGGGATATCTACCTTCATTCTTTATCCCAGCGGCCCTTACTACCAGTAGAGCATACCATTTCAAAATGTTCCAGGTGCTACTGGAACATGTGTGGTGTGGATACGTTCTTCACGCTATCCAAAGAACAAATCTGGCTGGAGTTCAGCTGGCCATACGTGGTTCATTTTTTTCAGAATTTGGACACATTTGGGCATTAAATAGTACATTTATTAGCAGCTAAGCATGTTTTGTAATACCATAGATGTGCTCTGTGTTAAAGTAAGATGTTATCCCAGTTCCTGTCTATCAGTTATGCTCTGTGATGTCACATGGGCTTTCAAGAAAGATTGTGGGTAGCAACTCGATCACTTCCACAACCCACTAAAGGTACCATCCCCTCGCCTGACTGCCCCTGCCATGTATTATGTCACTTCCAAGTTCGGCTGTCGGTGAAGAAGCTAACAGAACACAATTGCCTCGTTTCCACTGAGCGGATCGGTTCGGTTCGGTACAGTTTGAATTGCCTAGAATGGTCCAGTCTACTCCGGTGAGCGTTTCCACTGCAAGTGGGACCACAAGGGGGCCATACAGGGTTTAGAAAAAATGCTAGTGTGATGTCATATTAGTGCGACAGGAAACCTGAGAATCAACAGCAATGGGGATCATCCAGCAGCTCATCTTTTCTCTAGTTGCCTTTTGGTTCTTCATATTTAAAAAACATGCCGCACTGTATGAGAGAAGGTTGCGAGCGGCAATGAGAAACACAGCAGAAAAGAAGAGAAAACTTCTAGCTTGGATATGTAGCCGAGAGGAGAAGTACACCTTTATGCGGCAAAGACAAAGACGGCAGCGCTATAGGGTAAGCAAATGACCTACCTACCTGACACACACACACACTGACCTACCTACCTGACACACACACTGACCTACCTACCTGACACACACACACACTGACCTACCTACCTGACACACACACTGACCTACCTACCTGACACACACACACACTGACCTACCTACCTGACACACACACACACACACACACTGACCTACCTACCTGACACACACACTGACCTACCTACCTGACACACACACACACAGACCTACCTGACACACACACACACTGACCCACCTACCTGAGGCACACACACACTGACCTACCTACCTGACACACACACGCACACTGACCTACCTACCTGACACACACACACACACACACACTGACCTACCTACCTGACACACACACTGACCTACCTACCTGACACACACACTGACCTACCTACCTGGCACACACACTGACCTACCTACCTGACACACACTGACTTACCTACCTGACACACACACACTGACCTACCTACCTGACACACACACTGACCTACCTACCTGACACACACACACTGACCTACCTACCTATGAGACACACACACTCTGACCTACCTACCTGACACACACACTGACCTACCTACCTGACACACACACACACACACACTGACCTACCTACCTGACACACACACACTGGCCTACCTACCTGACACACACACACACTGACTTACCTACCTGACACACACACTGACCTACCTACCTGACACACACACTGACCTACCTACCTGAAACACACACTGACCCACCTACCTGACACACTGACCCACCTACCTGACACACTGACCCATCTACCTGACACACTGTCCTACCTACTTGACACACACACTGACCCACCTACCTGACACACTTACCAAGAATAATGAAAAATGTATATGTTGTATGAATATTTTTTTTATTTTATGATCTGTTACCATCTGTGTTTGTTATGTTTTTAGATGCTTCTCCTCTTGGCAAAGCAGCGCCGCCGACCAGTCATTTGGGCTCTTCCCCGCGCCAATGAGTGGTGGGATGTGACCGTCCCGGGATTCACACACACACACAGTGGGTGCACAATTTCCGAATGTCTGAGGAAACCTTCTCTTACCTTTGTACAAAGCTACGTCCAGCGATGGAGAAACAAAACACCAACTTCAGAGCCTGTTTGCCTATGAGGAAAAGAGTTGCCATTGCACTGTGGAAGCTGGCTACCAACAGTGAATACAGAAGTATAGGTCATCTTTTTGGTGTCAGTAAATCATCTGTGTGCCGGTGTGTGCAGGACTTCTGTAAGGCTGTCTGCACATTGCTAGCTCCTGAAATTGTACATTTTCCGGACAGGGAAAAACTTAAAGACATGGCTGACTACTTTGAAAACAGGTGGGGCCTTCCACAGTGTGTTGGTGCTATTGATGGCTCACACATACCAATAATAGCACCACAAGAATACCACACTGACTACTTTAACAGAAAAGGCTGGCATTCCATCATCCTCCAGGGAGTAGTGGATGGAAAAGGACTGTTCTGGAATGTGAATGTAGGAAAGCCTGTGAGTTTGCATGATGCTCGGGTTCTACGATTGTCCACATTTTGGGATTGGGTTGGCCAGGGAGGCCTGTACTCTGTGTGCACTAAGAAAATTTGTGGGGTGAATGTTGCCTATTATGTGCTCGGGGACTCTGCCTACCCTTTACAAAATTGGCTCCTGAAAAGATTTCCTGACAATGGCCGCCTGACACCAGAACAGCAAATCTACAAGAAGAAAACATCCAGGGCACGGGTCGTAGTGGAAAATGCTTTTGGAAGACTTAAGGGTAGATGGCGTTGTCTTATGAAGAGGAATGACAGTGACATTAAACTTGCCAAATCCATGGTGCTTACTTGCTGTGCTCTTCACAATCTTTGTGAAAGTCATGGAGAAGACTTCCACCAGGATTGGAATACATATTCAGAAGAGCCAGTAGTGATAGCAGCACAGGATATGGAAGAAGAGTGCAGTGAAATACGTCAGGCTCTGATGCGGCACCTCAACGTTTAATTTCTTAACATTCATTTTTACAAGTTTTAATAAAGTATTACTGTATTGTTAATAAAGTGTTACGTTAAATCAGACATACTCAAAAAAGTCTCTCATGATTTTTATTTCACAAAAAAAATTTCTATATATTCTAGAAAGTCAAAATGTGAAAAATATAATTAAAAATAAGCGTTTTTTTATAAAAACTTAACTAAACTTTTTTTAACGAAACGTGTACAAGTGTACAATTCCTATGCTGCATGAAAGGCCCTACTGTCTGGTGGTAACCTGGGATCACGACTGGCTCCAAGCACTTGAACAAGCTGACCCAGGACACCAAGGAAGGCCTGGTTGAAGGTAGCCAACTGCTTCATCTGCTGCCGGGCGATTTCTGCCTCATGGCGCATAGCTTCCTGTGCATCCTGACGCAGTGCCTGAAATCGCCTCTCAGAAAGGTTCTCAATCCTATCCAGCTGCCTTTCCTCTGATGCCCGCATATCCTCCATGACTGTGCACCTGCTCATCTGTTCCACCACTGTACCCCCTGCACATCTGTCACACTGCTGAAGCCTCTGCTCATCTTTTCCACCACTGTACCCCCTGCACATCTGCCACACTGCTGAACCCCCTTATCATCTGTTCCACCACTGTACCCCCTGCACATCTGCCACACTGCTGAACCCCCTGCTCATCTGTTCCACCACTGTACCCCCTGCACATCTGCCACACTGCTGAAGCTCCTGCTCATCTGTTCCACCACTGTACTGCCTGCACATCTGCCACACTGCTGAAGCCCCTGCTCATCTGTTCCACCACTGTACCCCCTGCACATCTGCCTCACTGCTGAACCCCCTTCTCATCTGTTCCACCACTGTACCCCCTGCACATCTGCCATACTGCTGAACCCCTGCTCATCTGTTCCACCACTGTACCCCCTGCACATCTGCCACACTGCTGAAGCCCATGCTCATCTGTTCCACCACTGTACCCCCTGCACATCTGCCACACTGCTGAAGCCCCTGCTCATCTGTTCCACCACTGTACCCCCTGTACATCTGCCACACTGCTGAAGCCCCTGCTCATCTGTTCCACCACTGTACCCCCTGTACGTCTGCCACAATGCTGATTTATTTTAAGAAAATGCACAATTACAACTATCATCATGTCTTACCAGTATGCCGGGGTGCATTGGGCGTACTCTGTGGTTGGCTACTCTGTGGTTGGCTTGAGGAAATAGTACTGGTGCTGCTGAAAGAGGTTGAAGGTCAATCGTCGGAAACGTTTGATGCATCATTGGAGACTCCATCACTTGTTTCTGAAAATGCACATATGGTTATATATTTTTTAAATGGTTAGCAGAGCAAAATCTTATGTATAATAAAAAAAACTCACCAAAGGGGTCTATCATGGATTTGAGCATTGAAGTTGCAGAGTCCAGATCTCCCTCCCTGCCTTGGTTTGCTGGCCTATGACCGTAAATGGCGTCCATGGCGTCGTACCACTTCCAAGTTCTCCGACTGTTTCCACTACGGCTGTTGTTGTCCTTAAATTTTTTATATTGGCCTTTAAGCTTCTTAAGCTTTGCCCTACACTGACCCGACGTGCGTTCAAATCCCTCGGCTGCCATCCATATCTTTGTACACCTTTTCATTCCTTACTGATCCATCAAGCTCACTCTGAATAACGCTATCACCAATTATGCTTAGGAAAGTAGATAGTTCCTGTGATGACTAAACACGGCTGTTGTTAGCAGGCATCCTTCTCCTTTAATTCTCCTTTATATGCATGTGTTTGTTTGGCGCTTTCCTCTGACATCATCATAGCACAGCAGAGGGTTTTGTGTCAGCCAATCAGTGGAAAGTATCGTGTGACGCCGGTAGCTCCGCCCTAACCAAACCGGTCCATTTTCTATGGCCCCACATCTGAAGCAGGACCCTGAATGGAGCGGTACGGTTCGGTTCTATGGGCCACTTTCGTAATGGAAACACCCAAAATAGCGTACCGTACCGAACCGAACCAATCCGCTCAGTGGAAACGAGGCAAATCTGTACTCCATTAGCTTAAAGAATATGTAAACCCAACGTTTCATATCCCTATTATGTACCTGCTGTACCATGTACTTTTACATTGCTTCCTTTGTGTGAAATCCCTGATGTTCCTGTCAATCCCTCTGCTTTCCTATTCAAAACTGACCACATTACGCATGAGAACACACAGTTCTGGAACTCACTCTGCTCACCTCCAGTGATCAGACTTTTGCTGACATGCCCCCTGCACAGCCATTCACTGGGAAGACCAGTGTGCCGCTGCTTTTCCTCCCCCAGCTCTCTGGGCTCCTTATGCAGCTGAGAACAGAGGTTATGTAATCATTTATGAAGATGGGGAAAAAGGTATTTATAATGTTTTTTTTTTTTCTTTTACCTTTTTTCACATGTTTTTTACTTTTCACTTTTATTTTAAAGTAAACGGGTTGTTTTACAGTGTGAGGGTTCACATATACTTTAAGGGGAAGGCAGGGGAAACATTGGGCTCTAATAGACATCTGGTGAATCAAAAAAAATCCAAGAGGGGGGGCGTGGCCACGGCATGAGTGTGTGAGAATGCTCTGTGAACCCACCACACATTTCGCACCCACAGCAGCTCTCCTGGGGAGATTTTGGCACGAATCATGCCATCCAGACGACGGACATCTCTGCAGCTTAAACGGACCGTCCGGAACCGATCTGGGTCCCTGGATCAATACTTTTCGGAGCCCCGCCGCACCACAGCCAGGACTTCCAAGATGGCGCTGACTGGTAAATACCAGGACGCACGTGCAGCCTCTCCAATCCCCTCTCCACAATCCCCATCTCCCTCGCTCCCTCCCCCACCTCATCCTCCAGCACAGCCAGCCCAGTGCCTCACTCAGCGGTGGGAGATAACATGGGGGACAAGAATCTGCTGGCTCTTATTCTCTCCCTCCCCACTAAAGCTGATCTGGAGCTATTCGCCCACAGGGTTGAGAAGGCAGTTAGGCAGGACATTGAAGCACTCCAGGCTGATACAGCACACATTAGGGGCAGAGTGGAGGATTTGTAGTTAAAGTGGGAAGTGGTTACACCTGCCCTGCAACCACTTAATGAACGCTGCAAGACCCAAGACCGGTGAAATAACTCTTTAATAGATCAGATGGATGGCTTTGAGAATAGAAGTCGCAGAGTTAACATCCCTATTAGAGGTTTGCCAGAAGCTACTGCTCCCAGAGATATAGTTCCTTCCCTGCAAGGTCTTTTCAAACAGATTCTCGGCCATAAAGCACCTGATCACATTGAAATAGACCGTGCTCATAGAGCCCTCTGTCCACCTTCAGATGACCCAGATAAAACAAGGGATATCATTTGCAAGCTGCACAAATATTCCCTGAAGGAACGCATAATGTTCCACATCTGAGGTGTCCGCCGCGATGGCTCAAAGTTGTCTTTCTTCCCTTATCTTTCCAGACGCACTTTAATGCAACGTTGTGCCCTCAAGCCACTACTTGAGGCTCTTCAGGATGCAAAGCTGGTCTACAGATGGGGCTTCCCTTTTAATTTGTCAGTGACCAAAGATGACTGCCAATTATTCTTGCCCAATAAAGATGAGTTGCCTCAGTTCATGCAATACTTGGGCTTACCCGCCATGTTCCAGACTGGAGGTCTTCACCGGAGATTCCACTCCCTGCACGCCCACAACCTTGGCACCCTGTACGTCGAATGGGACGGAACAGGCGCAGGTCTAGAGATGATCCCCCCGGGCTATATCGCAATCTCCCCAACATTCCCCCCCTCAGAGAAGGTCCAGAAGGACTCATGTGAACTGACTGTCTAACTTGATATTGTTTCCTTTTACAGGGACCCCCAGGGTTCTTTTAAGATTTTTACTGCTGCTGTGGTAATTTGGTTTTGCACATCTTTGATGCTGCTGTGATCTTTATGCCGAACGGAGTTCTATGTTCTGGCGGTCTCGCACCTGGTGCTGTGCCACTTCCCCCACATAGGCCAACTCCTAGGAGTTATGTCCCATATTTGGGACCCCACGCCACTCGCTGACCTCCACAATATTTTTGGCCAGAAGGCCGAGTGGAGATTCTCGACTAGTAGTGGTTGGTATGTATTGTATGTCTTGACGGTTTTCTGTTCTCTAGGTTTTTACTTTTTGTTTTCTATTTTCTCAGCACTCCTTGATTCATGGATCAGTCACTTGCAGGTCTCTTCTCCCTCCTGACGGGGACTTGGGATACTTCCACAATTTCCGTACATCATGGCTTCCCTGAAAGTTGTATTGTACAATGTCCGTGGCCTAGGATTGCCTAATAAACGCAGTAAGTTGTGGTTCGAAACCAAAAGCTTGGGGGCACAGATTCTTTTATTACAGGAGACACACTTTCGCACTGACTTGGTCCCCTGCCTCCCCACCCACCTGTAAAATCAATGGTTTCTCAGCAACTCTCCGCAATCTAAATCGAGCGGGGTTGCTATAGCTATACATAAACAATGTCCTTTTGTCCTGATGGACCAGCTTACTGACTCTAATGGTAGATACGTTTTACTTTAAAGGCACCATTCCAGGTCATAAATTTACCTTTGCAACTGCGTATGCACCGAACACTCAACAGCTCACCTTCCTAGACTCCTTCTCCACCTTTAAAGTGGGCCAACTGATCTTGGGCGGACACTTCAACGTCAGCCCAGACCCATGGATGGACACATCTACGGAGCATTCTACCCACTCTTTCGCTTTCCTGTAGCACTTCAGAAAATATCTGCACTCCCACCATCTTGTTGATTGCTGGAGGGTACTCCACCCCACTGACAAATATTTCAGCTACTACTCGGCCACTCATACCGTGTATACTCAAATAGATCTGTTACTGATGGGTCAGTTCTCTCTGGAGACCCTATCTAGTGCATCAATCGATTCTATCACCCTCTCGGATCACGCCGGGTATCCCTCTCTATACATCTGCTGTCCTCCGACGCTGAGTCATGGACTTGGCGCTTGAATGAGAACATCTTGGATGATGTAGTGGTGTCAAAGTGCATATCAGAGTCTATTTCCCTGTACTTTGCCAAGAATTCAACGGATGATGTAGGGCTGGCGTCCATACAGGAAGGGCATAAGGCAGTGGTCAGGGGGGAGTTCATATTCCAGGGCTCAGGATTAAAAAGAGCACGTGAAGGGCATCTACAAACCCTTCTAAAGAAAATTGATTCTGTGGAACTCAAACATAAAGGTTGTCTGACCACGGAGCAGGCAGCAGAACTCCAGTCCCTCCACTTGGAGCTTGCCAACCTGCTTGATACCCGGATACGGGCACGCCTATGCCACATCTCTCGCAAATTTTATGAGTATGGGAATAAATGCGGGCGACTGCTAACCAGGGCCAAAGTTAAGGTGAATGGCATCCTTTCGGACACCTTCCCTATCCTAAGGTGCTAGGAACTAGGCAGGGCTGCCCACTTTCCCCCCTCATTTTTGCCCTCAGCCTGGAACCATTGCTCAATAGGATCCGCTTGAATCCAAATGTCAAGGGCCAAGGGAGCATAAATTTTCCGCTTATGCGGATGATGTCCTATTCTATGTGGCTGACCCCTTGATTTCTTTCCACAACATCATGGATGAATTACAGAATTTCAGCTTGCTCTCACATTTCAAAATCAATTATAATAATTATGAAATTCTATCCTTGATTTTCCCATTGAGCTTGCGTACACGGTAGCAATCCTCTTTCTCCTTCACCTGGTGCCACATTCACCTTAAATATCTGGGTGTCTATCTTACCCCCCTCTGCTCTTAGCTTTATAACAGTAATTGCGCCCGATACTCTCCACTATAAAAGCAGACTTACACAGTTGAGACAGAGAGACCTTCTCGTAGATGGGCCGAGTCAGTGTGTTAAAGATGAATGTGTTACCTCGAATCCTGTTCTATCTCCAAATGGTGCCTATCTCTTTACCCAAGTCTTTCTTTTCGATCCTTAACAGTACGTTCCTAAAATATATCTGGCCCCCATGGACGAAGCCCTCAGTTGACTCTTCGCACCCTACAGAGACCTATGCGGCTGGGAGGCCTGGAAATCACAGATATATACGCAAATATTATCAGGCAATCGCTCTGCAGATATTGGACTGGCACCATGGGCTTTACACTAAGGTGTGGGTATCTTTAGAAAAATTTCTGGCTGGCCGCACTTATCCCATGCCCCATGTCTACCCCAGGCACATAGAGGTCTGTCAACATCTGTTTCTACAGCTACTGTTCACGCTTTGCAGCAATGGGATGCCCTAAACAGGTCAGAACAGCTTGCCCCCGGTTCTCCCCCCTAGATCCCCTGGGAGGCTTCCGCTGGTTTGCCCAGGGGAACACCCATCTTTCTTCTGTACTTGGACTGCAGATGGCAAGGTGAGGTGTGGTAGATTCTTCCAAGACCAGAGAATAATCCCATTGGAGGAACTCAGAGCTCAATATGGTAGATTCCCCTTAGACGATTGGAGATATAGACAGCTTCAACATTTTACATGTTGTTTACCTCAAGCCATACACTCCTCCACCTCCTACACTCCTTTTGAGAAGCTGTGCATGTCAGCCAATGCAATCCCGCACTCCATATCTGTCCTGTATGAGATGCTACTAGGGCTGGGACCCAAGGGGAAGTCAATATACATTCGACACTGGGAAAGAGACCTGCAACATGAGTTTACTGAGCTGTAACTTGACCACTTATACCGCCTTATACATTCTAGTTCTGTTGACACGAAAATGCAGGATAATGGGTTCAAGGTATTAGCTAGATGGTATAGGGTCCCCACCAAACTTGCTAAAATATACCCAGCTTCCTCGGATGCTTGCTGGCAGGACTGCAGGGTCATAGGGGTTAGGATTGCCCTAAGCTCAGGGCCAGTGCTACCACTAGGCAAACTAGGCAGCCGCCTAGGGCGCACTGCTGCCTAGGGCACCTGGCCACTGGTGTTCCTACACTCTTCTCTCTGCAGCAAACAACTAAGTCTCAGCATCAGCAGGCAGCCGCCGCTCTGTTCGCACATAGTGACAAGGGCGCAGCGGCAGCGGAGGACTGTATCTGTGTCCCGACTCCTGAATGAATGGAAGCAAGCAAACATTCATTGATGGGCACTGGTAGGCTGCATTGATTGGCGCTGGTAGGCTGCATTTCATGGGCACTGATGAGGCTGCATTAATGGGTGCTGGTGGGCTGCATTTGATGGGTGCTTCATTAAAAAGGTGGGGTATACATGGACAGGGCAAAGGGTGGAGTCAGGAGTGGAGTCGGGGGGGGGGGGATGGTGGCAAAATGAGATTTTGCCTAGGGTGTCAAAAATCTTTGCACCAGCCCTGCCTAAGCTACAGTCGTATTGGCAGGACATTAGAACCCAAATAAGCCTCATCTTGAACATAGACCTTCCTGACTCTCCAATGGGTTTCCTCCTTCATGTCACCACTATCCCTCTCAGCTTCTATTGAAAGTCGGTATTGCCCCACCTCCTGAATGCGGCTAGGAGATTGATCCCCATCTACTGGAAAAGAAGCCAAGTTCCAAGCCACTCGGAATGGGTTTGTCTTGTGAACAATATTAGGGCTGCAGAGGAGTGGATGGCGACATGTAAGGACAGACACAATAAATGGTATGGGATTTGGGCCACTTGGATTCACTATGAAGACAAACACAGAACCAACGGGTACCATTTTTGTGGGTGAAGTTTAACTGTCAGAAATGTTATAGACATGACTTGATCCTCTGAGGTATTTGATATATGACTGCTCGTACATCTTAATAGAGTGCTTCTTTTCTTTTCTTCTTTTTTGTTTGGTTTTAATGTTTCATGTTCCCTTTATCTGTCTGCCCTCTGGGCTCTAGTTTTTCTGCCCAAATCAGTGGTGTTTACTCATTACTACCGCTAAGTTTGATAGTAGGGCCAGAGACAAACTAATGGTGATATAGTTCATATGTTTTCATGACCACTAAGTAGACGCCTCCGTCTCTAACACCCTCTATGTTGAATGGTCAATCGGGCCTCATGTTATGTTCAAAATCCCCCTTGGGTTGCTTTGCTTTCTCTCTTTTTTTTTAATGTCTGTTACTTGATTGCTATCGTTTTTTTTTTACTGTTTTGTCAGAATTGTAAACATAAATAAAGATAAAGATAAAATTTATTTTTAAAAAGCATCCAAGAGGCACTGGGACTTTAAAGCGAGTTTAAAGTTGTGAGAGGAAAAAAACATTCTGAAGAGCTCGCTGGCTTAGGTTAGGCTGCTTACAACAGTGGGTACCCCAGCAGGTTACCAGAAAAAACAACATGCAATGGAAGGTCTGGTGCTTCATACATCTGTTGACGTTATACATATTAACGCTTTGAAAGGTGTGCTGAAGAAGATGCTTACTCTTTATAGAATCACTTATGAAACCCGTGGGTGCTCTAATAAGTTTTAGAAACTTTGGGGTGAGAGTGTAAGTGGGTTGAAGTTACGCTACTTAGATGCTGCCCCAGATGGGAGGGTGAGAGCTAATGCCTTTCTTTGGTTTTGGCGGGTTTTCTTTGGGTCTGACCCACTGGTCCTGTGTTATAAAAGAGGGACAGTGGTTCGGGGCCCACAAGTGGAGAAGAAAGAGAGTCCACTAAGAGGCCAGGGCCCAGAGAACTGCACTCGCGAGGAGTGAAAGAATGTTGCCCACCACTAGTACGACCGTAATGTAGAAGGTCAACAGGACCTGGGGCCCGTCCCCGAAGATTCCAGCACTGGGAAATGCCACTAATGGATTCATCATACATGGACTCTACCTTTGCAGGAATGCCGGGGTATAAATCCATGGGTTGAAATTCATGGGTCCAGCGCCCTGAATGTAGATTAGGGGCCGGGCGCATGTATTAGGGGGGCGGCGCCCCTGCACCTCTGATGTAGCGGCCGCCACTGCCTCTGACGATATCAGGTGGCAAGTCTTTGGAAATGGCGATACATTGTGCTTACTTGGAAAAGGGTTCAAAACGCATCCAGTTTGCATATATGTGAACCAAACCTAAGACCCTATTTACACTTGAGCATTGACGCTCAAAAACATTTAAAAACGCTCAACAAGAAAAATCCCATTCATTTCAATGGTCTCTGTTCACGTTTGGGCATTTTGTCACCTGTAGCAAAATGCCTGTCGCTCAAAAAATACATGAGCTTCTTTTCAATGGAAAATGCCTGAATGGAGAGAAATTAGCATTTTTTAAGGTTCCATTCACACCTGAATGTATTGATTTACTGGCGTTTTTCGGGTTTTTGTTTAAGCTTTATTTGCAGCTTTTTACAAGCTTTTTCAAAGCGTTTTAGAAGTGTATTACAAACGTTTTACATCTTCAGGCATTTTTGTTAGAAAGCACTAGGGGGAGAAGAGGGAGAGGGATTTAGAGGTGGAAAGCTGCTGTTTGAGCGTTTTACAAGCGTTTTTCTGCTCAAGTCAGGCGTTTCTATTGAGATCTATGGAGCCAAAAACACTTGTAATGGGTATTGTTAAATGTATTAGCAGATTTGAATACATTAACAATGTATTTGACAGTCACCAGCTCTCTGCAGCCTGAAGGCTGAGTGACCAGGGGTGTTTGATAGCTCAATTCTTGTTCTTAGAGCCGGCAGGGGATGAATGCTGCATCCACCTAGGTAAGTATAAATGTTTTTGTTTGTTTTTTATCCAAACTTCTCTTTTATTATATTTTATTGCATGTGCTGTGGTATAAAGGAACAATAAAAGAACACGTAAACCAGATTACAAAACTCTAATATATGTCTAAACGTGTTAATGTAATTCCAAAGGTATTTTTTTTTCTGCAGCTTTTAGTAGAACTCCAGGCTAAACCTAGATAATCTTAAAAAGCTCCCCCCAAACACTTATGCTGCCTAACCTGTCTAAGAAAGGTGTAAATACGTAACTATTTTCAGTCTGCTCAGGCCCGTCACATGCCCCCCCCCATATCAGTGTGTTGGGGGGGCAGGGTCATCTGTGCTCATTCACGTGGGATAACACTGGTGTGGAGGTGAAGACCCATGTGGAGATCTGGGCAGCTTCCAGGTTTTGGATGTTATATTTGCCCTTTATCAGGATTCCAACCAATCTGGGTCCCTTTAGGAATGGTCTTCAGGTGCATGTAGTGGCCATAATCTGCTGACTAGGTCAAGTTTGTTGGGGGTGCGGGGTCATCTGCACCCGTGCACGTGGGGTAACACTCACACGGAGCGCGCTCAATAATGCCTTTGACCAGCCGGAGACTGGAGTCATGTGAACAATCTAACATTAAGGCAGTTCCCCAACTAGAAGATGAGTAATAAACTGCATAGTTTCTCTAAAAAGCTACTTATCCCATGTCACTAAACACTGCAACATGTATGTTTGCATTATGAGGGATGTGCTAAGCCTGCTCCCACTTTACTAGTCCAGTGTACCTCTGTTACCTCACTTCCACTAACAGCATGAGGTCCTGCCCAGCACATAGCCTGGACCTCATGCGTGCTCGCACTTAACGCTGTCCTTCTCGTACCTAGGCCACAGATCTCTGTAACGCTAGTCTGCTCCCGGTTGCCATGGAAGACGGACTGCTAGGGATGGAGCCAGAACATCTACCCCTTTGCTATCGGTGGACCTATCAATTTACCAGCCACTTTTGGATTGGTTGCTGTAGCTTGTTCCTTCTCTTGGTTACTCATAGCAACTACACTTCTCTTCCTTGTCTTGATGAGTTAACACTTTGTAGTAGTGTAACTTCATACCCAGTAGTGCAATTCCAGGCCCAGGTGCTTTGGAATACGACAGAACCAACATGCACCCCTTTAAATTACTTCAGACCAGGCTTAGAGTGGTTAATATAACTTTACTGTAGAAAGACATCATGGCAATACAAAAGGAATAACTTCCTGTTCATAAATCTAACTAAACTAGCATAGTGGCCCAAGCATACCTTCGTAAGGTAAGAGTACATGTAGGCATTATCCATGACTTGGATGCTGTCCATGGCTCTCTGTATCTTTAGCGCAATCATAGCACTCACAGGTGCGCAATGACGTTCTCCACTCCGACCCCGATCTAAGTGGTCCCCTTCTTTATATATCACAGGTGGACCCGCCGGAACCAAAAAGCAAGTCAAAATGTTTTACCCCTTCTCCAGCCTGGGCCAGCTGCTGAACTAAGTACACACATTTTACCCTGCCTACAAGTGGCGGCTGCAGGGGAGAGAAGGGACTGATGGTCCATGGGGGCCTATGGGTAACATCATCGCTCCCAGGCATTCTCACCCATTGTCGAGCGCTCTTTCTTTTCCCTTGCAGCTGCCACTGGCATGACTGACTGTCTAGTTAGGTTGAGTCTGGAATCCTATTTTAAAAGAACCCTGGTGATCCTGTCATGAGGGTTCCTGTTCAGGCACTTACCATTATGGGGTGTCAAGTGTTTCCCAATTGTGCTCCTGTGTTTTCACGCATTAGGCGCTGTTTGGGTATTTCGAAGCTGGCGAGGCCAACTGTCAGATTTGTCCATCTGTGTGTAGCAGGTGCCTCATTCGGTCATCTGCGACCATGCCAAGCTTGCTGCCACGATGTACACAGGCTTTCCAGCCTGAAAGAGGGAGAGTGCTGCCTGTTATGTCTGTGGGGGATTTCTTCCCCCCTCCTTCTTCCTGATTCATTGACTGACTGAATATAATGTAATACAAGCTGACTCAAACAGAGTTGTTCACTTTGCAGCCACCCCTGTGTCCCTATTGGCAGGAAGAAGAAAGCCAATTAAAGGAGCAGTTACAGGAACCAATTAATAGGGCTTTAAAAAACAGCAGCTGAAAAGGAGTCTGGAAAATGAAGTCCCAGCACAAAACTGCTCACTGACTTTTAAGAGGGTCAGAAGGTCACCTTCTTCCAGAAGGGCGCTCTGTAGCAACATCACAGAATCGGCCGGTTCACCGGGTCAGCAGACTGAAAGCCATCGTGACACATCTGCAGCCAGGAGAATCGCTTGATCGCTCTTTGGAGGACTGCTGAATGCGTACAGGATTGATGAGGGGGCTTTGCCCAGGAATCCTATTGCCTTTCATAAACACCACACTTGAACACTGTGCACAGACACCTGTTATCCGGATCACATAGAGGAGTGCTATATCACAGCACCAGCTATTTTACATTGCTCCTCATCACTGTTACATTGAGGGAGCCTTGTCCATAGAGCTCCAATATGCTGGTAAAGAGAATATAGAAAAAAGAATATAGAAAAAAATATAGAATATAGAAAAAAGCCTTGCTTTTAGAACATTATTGTTGTCATTCTTAAAGGGGACACGCTACTGATACCTATAGTGTATTATTCTCAATAGACCTTGAGGAATTATAGGCTGGCCTGGGGTTCCCCTTTAGTAATATTAATATCTACAAATATCATTAGCTTGCTTAAAGATTTGTTTATTACTGTTTAACACTGTACACACTGGTGTTACTTTTGTTGTTGCTAATTGCCAATTATTGCTTTAATAGAAATTGTTTCAGCCAAGTCTTGGCTACAGGACTTGGCTGACTTATATCATTTTAAACCTCTTCCCTTGACCAAGTGTAGCACCCTGGTGTTTAGGCAGGGTCAGGGCCTACCACTAGGCAAACTAGGCAGCCGCCTAGAGCATACTGCTGCCTAGGGTGCCCAGCCACTGGTGTTCCTACTCTCTTCTCTCTGCAGCAAACAACTAAGTCTCAGCATCAGCAGGCAGCCACTGCTCCATTCGCACATAGTGTCAGAGGCGCAGTGGCGGCGGAGGACTGTGTCTGTGTCCCGACCCCTGAATGAATGGAGGCAAGCAAACATTCATTGATGGGCACTGGTAGGCTGCATTTGATGGGCGCTGGTGAGGCTGCATTTGATGGGTGCTGGTGAGGCTGCATTTGAAGGGCCCTTCATTAAAAAGGTGGAGAATACATAGGCAGGGCAAAGGGGGTGGAGTCAGGGGTGGAGCCAGGGGGGGCGACAAAATGAGGTCTCGCCTAGGGTGTCAAAAATCCTTGCACCGGCCATGGGCAGGGTTGCTCCTAAATTGGTATAGCTACCTTGGCTAATTGTTGAGAATCAATTGATTTCACTCTAAGTCTGTAATTGCTGCAATTCTCTCTTGTCACTAGGTGGCCGGGCACTTGGTGGCACTAGATAAGACAAGGGCACTGCAAGGTCAGATTATGGGTGTATGGGGTGTCTCAGCCAATGGGCAGGGGTTTTCTTAAATCTCTTGGCCTGCGTGGAGAGCCTATATATTTGGCTGGAGTCAGGTGATCACTGTTCTGTGTCACCTGGACGGCTGTCTGGGTGGATGTGGGTTGTATTGCCCAGGCTGCTAGGCCGGAGTTTGGGCCTAGCCCGAGCACATCTGGCTGCTAGGCTGTCTGAGGACCTATCCAGAAGCAGGAGAGCAGCGCAGGGTTGAAATTGCAGCTTGCAGTCCAACCAGAATTGACGGTTCTGCCAGCCAGAGAACCTGACGTGGTCGGAGGTAGAGGGAAAGCTGTTGCCACTAAGGGACCAACCACTTTATTACCAGGGACCACAGTGAGTAGCTGAAGCAAGTACCAGAGCAGAATTCTCACCAACCAGGGATCGTGAAGAATCAGGAAACTTCAGCTGGTATCAAGCCAGGGACCCAGCCAGCGGAGGTGATGCCTGCAGAGCAGCCTTGTGTGTTAACCCGGGGACTGAGCAGGCCAGTGGGGTGAAGCTTGAGAAGTATCTGGAGTGCCAAGAAGCTAGGGACCCAGTAGAGAAGTAGGGGTGACACTTAAGGAAGATACTACAGTGAAGATTGGAGGAGCTCAAGGGATTCAGTGGCAGTGAATCATCTAGTCTAGTGAGAGAGACTGGGAGTGGAAAGTAATTGTAGTGGAAGTGAAAGAACTGTTGGGTTAGAAACTGTTAAAGTCTGTTGCCATAGCAGACAGCATTCTTATGCCCTGTACACACGGTCAGATTTTACGACAGAAAAAGTGCGATTGTGTTGTCGGAAATTCCGATCGTGTGTGGGCTCCAATGGACTTTTTCCGTCTGAATTTCCGACACACAAAGTTTGAGAGCAGGCTATAAAATTTTCCGACAACAAAATCCGATCGGATAAATTCCGATCGTGTGTACACAAATTCGACGCTCAAAGTGCCACACATGCTCAGAATAAATTAAGAGATGAAAGCTATTGGCTACTGCCCCGTTTATAGTCCTGACGTACGTGTTTTACGTCACCGCATTCAGAACGATCGGATTTTCCGATAACTTTGTGCGACCGTGTGTATGCAATACAAGTTTGAGCCAACATCCGTCTGAAAAAATCCATGGATTTTGTTGTCGGAATGTCCGATCAATGTCCGATCGTGTGTACAGGGCATTAGACATGCAGATGTGGCGTCTTGCTGGATGCCTTTCCCTGCATGGCTGTCCTCCTGTAGAAGTCTCGGAGTTTGCTAATTGACATTGCAACTTCCTAAGGGTATCCTGGCCCCAACCTTCTCTCCCAAAGTTCTGTTAAGAGAAATAAAATCTCTTTGGCATGCAAGAAGTGTCTGGTGCCCATGAATCTACCTTACATTATATCCACTATGCCTTGCATCTCACCATATTCAGAAGGATGTCAGCTATCTCTGGCCCTGGAGGTTCTCATTAGACTGAAGGAGGCCTGGGACCTTGCTACACAAACCTAAACTTAAACTCAAACTTGAGAGAGCTGAACTGTGTCTGTGTGTCATTACTCTACTATCCTATTTACCATATTGCTACGTTTGCCAGTAGGGGCAGAGACGGTTCTTGGGGTTGAGAGTAACAGATTGAACAAACTTAAGCAGCTCCTTTGGTGGTATATATGTGGGGGCTTGTCCGGGGCTTTCTGCTACTCTGCAATCAACTCCCTCGCATCCCTACAAGCGCCAGGATGGACTCTGCCGCTGCAATCCAGTGGTGTGAGGAAGAAGGCGCCCGCTCAGAGTCGAGCATGGTGATCAAACTCCCTGGGGAGGCCCGGGGTGAGGAACAAATCAGCCAAACTGTGAAAACACTGTCCTCAGACAGGAAGGAGTGGGTGATTGCTGTCAAAATAGACCGTGGGACCTCTCGCACCTATGCGCTGTTAGAGTGTAGAGAAGGAGTCCCTGAAAGCTTCAAAGGTGCCAGTGTGCAATTGGCCAACAGATGAGAGTCCCACCAGTTCCAGTCAAGCTGAGTCAACTACGGAAGGAGTTCCCTTCCCCATCACCCCTGGCCTTAATCGGGGGCCAGAATTTTTTCACAGCCATGGGAGAATTTGTATCAAAATGCCAGAAGGGCAATCCAGTGTGTTCTGGGGCTGGATCCTGGAAGCTGAGGATCTTCTCAGGAAAGGAGCCCATTCCCACTGGGCAAGAAGCATATGGAGTTTGGATGGAACAGGCGATGCAGGCCCTAGAAGATTGGGACCTGCCAGAGGCCCAAAAGAAGCAACGCATCAGTGAGAGTTTACGAGAAGCCGCTGCTGAGGCTATCAGGAACTTGAGATTTAGTAACACGACCTGTACGGCTTATGATTACCTGCCCATGTTACAGGAGGAGTTTAGGTGGACAGAGAATACATCAGACGGCTGAACAAGATGCTATACCAGATTGTGCTAAAAAAAGGATGATGCCTTCTGCCAGGCCAGAATACAGCAAATCCTAAAGGGGGCCTTACGCTCTGCCCCAGTCTGGCTTCCGCTGAAGACCTCTGTCTGTGTTATGTCCCTAAAATACCCCGATCTCATCAAAGTAGTGAGAGAAGAAGAGGCCATGTTCAATGACAAGTGAGTAGTTGTTCGTCCAGCCTCTACACCTCTGGCTGAAGTCGGATCTGTGGGGGCAGTGGAACAAAACTCTAAAATAGCTGCCCTGAAGTCTCAGATGGCACAGATAATGGAGATGATGACCTTGATCTCTAAGACCCTCGATGAGAGTGTTACAGGGGCAAGTGTGCCTCCGACCCCACAGGCTGCCTCTGGCAAGAGGCCGATGAGCAATAAAGTATGCTTCAACTGTGAGGAGGAGTAGGACATTATCGATGAGTGTGTCCAAGCCCAGTAAAGCTTGAAGCACAGCACCAGAAGCTGGTGGGAAACTTCAGAGGGCCCTGGTGAAGGAGCCAACCAGGTGCCCACTTACAGCAGCTAGCTCCAGAAGCAACGACGTGAGGAAACCACAGCGGGAGTCCAAAACCTCTCTGAGGGCTCCCGTGGTTGTCTATAAGTGACCCAGTGTCCCACTTCCTTTGACACAGGCCACCCGGCGTCGGAGAGTCAGTGCACACCAGACTCCCAGAGCTCAACGGAGATTTAAGCTGGATCAGAACCTCCGTAAGAAAGGATCGCGGATACAAGCCAGCGAATAGGCCAAGGCTACCACTTACCACAAATTCCCTGCAAAGCTTGTGGGACCTTCTCCGGTTGTCTCCATCCAAGTAGAGGGAATTTACACCAATGCTCTCCTGGATACGGAGCTCAAGTGACCCTCCTCTAAAGAGACTTCTATGACAGGCACCTCAAACACCTGTCATTGTAGAAGTTGGAAGAGCTAGAGATATGGGGAATCGGGACTCAGAATATCATCCCCTATGATGTCTATCCACCAGTCAAGCTGACCTTCAATCCCTCCGTAGCTGGGAAAGCTGAGACCTTTGACACTTTGGCAGTGGCCTGTCCTCGCCCACCAGGGGCCAATAAGAGTTTTCTCATCATTGGGACTAATATTGATCTTGTCAGAAGACTTTTGACATCTCTTGTCCAAGAGCTGGACACTTCAACTACAAGTGTGCACCCCATGTTGAGACAAGCCTATCAGTGCCTGGTATAGAAAGCCCCAGCTGAAGGAGTGGGAAAGATCTGGT
Organism: Lithobates clamitans; assembly: GCA_037952925.1. Taxonomy (NCBI): domain Eukaryota; kingdom Metazoa; phylum Chordata; class Amphibia; order Anura; family Ranidae; genus Lithobates; species Lithobates clamitans. The sequence continues at coordinate 3,342,550 of JBBGZY010000013.1, forward strand.
GCTTGGACCAGAGTGAGAAGGTGTTACAACCTGGTGAAGTGGCCTGTTTACGGGCATCTGTCAAAATAAATTGGAAACAACCAGATTCTTTCATTGTCCTTGAAGCGGACAGAGAGAAGACATGGGAGTGGAGATGATTCCCGAAGTGGTTTCAACCAAAGCATTGCAAAGAAGTCACGAGAGGATCTTGGTCAGTGTCCACAACATAACAGCCTCGCCAGTGAAGATCCTGGCTTGGAAGTTTCTGGGACAAGTGAATCTGGCTACCCCAGTCTCACCATCTGATTTGGTGGGGGGACTGTTGAGAAACCTGGGTGTCCCTGGAAAGCACAAGTTGGCTGACCGCTGGAAGTTGCAGCCCTATGTCATCCGGCCAGAAGGGAGCACAGACACACTGAAGACTTGGCACTGCAAACATCTATTGCCTCTGTCAGAAGCAGTTCATTTGCCACCACAACCAGATTCACAGTCCACACCCACGGCCTCTCTGAGATCCCAACCAGTGACTAGAGCTCTCTGTGCTCCTTGCTGAAGAGGATGAGAATAGTGAGGATGAAGAAATTGGAATGGATTGGCTGTGGCTCAAAAGCCAGGGCCTGCCACCCCCCCCCCCTTCATCTCCTCCCAAAGTGACTGACAAAGGGATTTATAGGCCAGAGGCTCCTGAGTTTCTGCCTCAAAGTCCACCTTCTGAAGGGTTGGAAGACCCTCAATCTTCCTTGCTGACAAGAGACCCTGAAGACTTCCCATCCTTAATTGAAGAGAAAGCTGAGGCTGATAGGCAGGAAGAAGAAAAAGCTGTGGATGAAGAAGAGATCAGTGTGCCTGCAACGCCAGAGCCTAAAGAACAGAGAGAGCGAAGAGCTATTCACCCATCAAAGACACTGACCTATGATACTCTGGGTGAAAGCTCTGAGGAAGCTATTATCACTTCAAAAAGGACTCTTGAGGCGCCTGGTTCTTCCACCACACGTTTGGTGGAGGACAACCTCAACTCACCCCCTGGCACAGCTAGCTGGGCCATACCAATTCAGGTGGCCTGTAGGCAGGACAACCTTCCTTTTTTATGCTCATTGGTGGGAGGTTCCTCTGCCAGGTTCTTATGCAAATGGTTTGTTTTCCTATGTACACTAACCTGCTTTTCCTCCGCATGTATATACAAAGCATGTAACAGGTTACAGACTCTTTACCTCCTTTGGAGGCCCAAAGGTTCTTTGGTGGGGGCAGTGTGTAGCGGGTGCCTCACTCTGTCACCCGTGACCACACCAAGCTTTCCAGCCTGAAAGATGGAAAGAGTTGCCTATCATGTCTGCGGGGGATTTCTCCCCCCCTCCTTCTTCCTGTTTCACTGACTGACTGAATCTAATGTAATGCGAGCTGACTCACACAGAGGTGTTCACTTTGCAGCCTCCCCTGTGTCCCTATTGGCAGGAAGAAGAAAGCCAATAAAAGGAGAAGTTACAGATACCAATCAATGGGGCTTTAACAAGCAGCAGATGAAAAGGAGTCTGGAATATGAAGTTTCAACACCAAGCTGCTCACTGACTTTTAAAGGCACATAACTACAAAACCCAGCCTGCATTGCATAGAAAGGAGAGGATGATGGGGGAGACTATAAAATGCTGTGTGAGGGGACTGCGGCCTACCAAGGGGCACACAGCCTGCAGCTCGAGCCCAGAGGGTCAGAACATCACCTGCTTCCAGAAGGATGCTCTGTAGCAACGCTGAACATCACAGAATAGGCCGGGTCACCGGGTCAGCAGACTGAAAGCCATCGCGACACATCTGCAGCCAGGAGAATCGCTTGCTCGCTCTTTGGAGGACTGCTGAATGCGCACAGGATTGATGAGGGGGCTCTGCCCAGGAATCCTATTGCCTTTCATAAACACCACACTTGAACACTGTGCACAGACCCCTGTTATTCTGATCACATAGAGGAGTGCTATATCACAGCACCAGCTATTTTACATTGCTCCTCATCACTCTGTTACATTGAGGGACCCTTGTCCATAGAGCTCCAATGTGCCGGTAAAGAGAATATAGCAAGGCCTTGCTTTTAGAACATTATTGTTGTCATTGTTAAAGGGGACACACTACTGATACCTATAGTCTATTATTCCCAATAGACATTGAGGTATTATAGGCTGGCCTGGGTTTCCCATTTAGTAATAATAATATCTACAATTATCATTAGCTTGCTTAAACATTTGTTTATTACTGTTTAACACTGTACACACTGGTGTTAATTTTGTTGTTGCTAATTGCCAATTATTGCTTTAAAAGAAATTGTTTCAACCAAGTCTTGGCTACCTAATATCATTTTAAACCTCTTCTCTTGACCAAGTAAACTTGAGAGAGCTGAACTCTGTGTGTCATTAATCTACTATCCTATTTACATATTGCTAGGTGTGGCAGTAGGGGCTGAGACGCTCCTTGGGGATGAGAGGCAGAGTAACGGATTGAACAGACTTACGCAGCTCCTTTGGGGTATCGCTACATGTGATATATAGTCTGAATAGGGGAATTGGTTAGATTTATTTTTAAAATCTTTCATGTGTATTCCAGCTTTAGTTACCTTCTTCTGAATGAAAGCTGATCACCTTTGTGAGACATTGGTCTTGATGAAGCCTTTCTTCAGTCTAGTCAGCTATGTAAAAAGATTTAAACCACCTTTGGTTTACAGTAGAAAGTTCCAGACTATGAAATGTCTCATGTCTCTAATCACACTACCAAGAATCATATGCTCTCCTGTGCTAATAGCAGTTTCTGTCTAATATTATAGAGTACTAAAGGTTCTGTGCAGTGTGGAACACATCTGGATCACAAAGTATAATTAAATAACTGCACCTAATCAGCAGCCTATTCATCTGTGGCATAGAGCTCGGGGAGAAAATGCATTGAACGTCAGCAGAAAAATATACACTATAAATCTCTAAAGTGTATATTAATCTGCCTACGTTATTGTGTGTTGATTACCTTTCTGAGAGACCATTTAGAAGCATTACGTGCAGTGGGTTTCTGATTATTAAAAAAAAAAGTTCTCAAAACTTCTGTGTAACAAATTTTTACCTTCAGGGAGTACTTTTTGCAGTGGGTTTCAGGACAAAAGCAACAACGTCACTTAGCAAGTTAAAGAAAACCTTTACTGAAGGGAACATGGAGGCTACATCTGCTGACCTGTCTGGTTGTCATGCTAATCCATTGTGTTAGTGTGCTGTTGATCATTGTCCAATTACAGGCTGCAGTGAGTCATTGACCAAGCAGTATTGCTCAATGTACACCTGTCATGTGATAAATAAGAGGCTGCTCTTGCTGAAGTCCTTCTGAAAATGATAATTGCCTGGTTGTTATGCTGGTTCATGCTTGTTAGTGTGCTGCTGCTCCGAAACGCGTCGCATGTAGAGGACTTCACTTCCGGTTTGCTGTCCACGCTGGTTGTTGATCCCTTCCTGTTGACATCACTTCCTGGATTCGGCTTCCATGCTATCTCAAACAGCCTAGCTGTCTTCCCAGTATCCAGGCAAGTTGTGGCTTCCATCAGCCGGCCACTTCAGAATATGCTACCATAGAATTACACCTCTGGATATCCCTGAGACTCCTTGGGACTACCAGAATGCCAGACCATCTGCCATATTACTAATATGATGTGCTCCTACCTATCCACCCTTTTGTAGGTGTTTTTAATCCTTTTGGGAAATATAAAGTTTTACTTCTGCACAGAGTTTGCTTCTCTCTTCAAGTGCTGCCGGAAGTGCATGAAGACCCTCTTCTATTTCTACATAGACTGATATCTGCTTGGTCTGTTACTCAGCGTGCCCTTATACACACTTTTATCTGTTGCTCAAAGTACGCTTGTCATGTATGAAAAAACAGCTACCCCTCCCAAATTCCTTCTAAAAATGATAGTTGCCTAGTAGTCAAGTTGATCCACTGGTTTCAGTACCTTCAGAATTATGCAGATTAGAAGTTTGGACTTTACTGTGACTCAACTTGCTGCATGCTTGTTGTTTATTAGGAATTTTTTCTCGGTGCAAGTTTCTTAATACCAGCTAACCTGAAAAAAGCCCACCTGCCTTTCACATGGGCCAGATCCAGATGGGCTGAGCTGAGCGGAGCTGCTGGATAACAGGCCCCTGCTCTCTGCGCTTATGCAGAGCGGACAAGGACACAGCTCGCTTCGCTCTATGGGCAGTCGGATGTGAACCAGACTGGGTGTCCATTTACTCCCGACTGTCCTCCAATCTGATCAGACAGAAAGGAACGGATTCCCCTTCTGTTTGTTTTTGCTGGCTTGGATCAGATCGCAAATTCATTTACATCTGACTGCCCATAGAGGAGAATGGGGGATCCGATCAGGTCCACCTGGGAAACAGACATATGGACACAATCGAATTGGCCCATCTAAAACATGCCAAACACAAGTCAGATAAGAATGATCACTGAGCACCTAAAAAAGCCCACTTTGACAAGAATTATCAATATTATTTTTAATATATAAATAAAGCAACTCCAATTGTTTTTTTTTTACGCCCTGTTCACACGCTTTTTGTGACATTTCAATAAAATTAAAGTGGAAGTAAACTTCCAACATTAAACTTTACCTATAGGTAAGTCTACAGCAAGGCTTACCTATAGTGTAAATATCTCTTAAACATGCACCGTTTAGGAGATATTTACTGTATATGCAGCCAGTGACATTATTGGCGCATGCGCTCAGAAGGAACGGCCAGCCGTGCCGTTCCTTTAGAGTCCTGTGCTGTGACCAGCGGCTCCCATGCGCATGCGTGAGAGTGACGTCATCGTGGCTCCAACCAGTCACAGAGCCAAAGTCTGCGAACCCGGAAGCAAGATGGGTTAAGATGAAAGCGTCCCTCCAGCGATGACATTGCATTGCTGGAATGCTTTATTTGCAGGAAAGTTTCACAGGATGTGCTAGTATGCGATGCATTCTAGCACATTATGGCTTTACCTTGCAGGTAAAAAAAAAAAAAACAGTTTACAACCACCTTAGTATAAAAAAATACTTAGTGTGCTAATTAATACATCACACCCCCCTTCACAATGCACTCCAGCCGTGCATCATATGGAACCCTTAAACATCTGTGGCAGCACCTCTTATACCAACCTGATGAAGGAGACCATGAATAGGCCCAAAAAGTTAAGTTGCATTTTTATATTGCAAATTTGTTGTAAAGCTCACTTAATAAGGACGATTAATGTGATTGTTCTATGATGCCGCCATCTGCCTGGTCACTTGAACACTTTTAGTTCTGAGAACTGTTGGATGTGTCAATGTCTCTTAAAGTGAGCCTGTCCTGGCCCTTAAAGAAGTTTGGGGTTATAAAAAAAAAAAAGAAAATACATCAATGCTCACCTTCATGCTGCAGCATCAGTCTAATGCGGCAGTTATTCCTAGCCAGAGAACTGAGCGATCACATGACCGCTGATATTCAGCTTTCAGTCCGCTCAGGATGGAGGGCATTGACTGTCAGTCACTGGTCTTTGCTCTGCACCTCCAGTGCTCACTGGATCACCAGGCCGTGGAGCGGGCATCGAGCGTTGTGCTGAGAGGCTGAGCCAGCTGCCAATCAGGCATCTTGGTGGATTCCAACAATTTGGTTGAGATCATTCCAGAGCCTTGAGCTGCTCTATGATGTCAGCCGATAGTGTGCTTTAGCCCACTGTTAGCTGATTCTGGGTCACAGGTGAGCAAAAGTAAGTGCACACCTGTGGCCCCCAAAAAAAGTATGGCCAGAAAAGTTTTGGTCATACTTCCCTTTTCTGGTACAATATTTTTTTATTGAGTAAGACAATGCCAAAATACAGGCCTGAAGAAAAGAAAGGCAAAATGGTCCCACACAGGGGAACAAAACATTACTTTTCAAGTAAATACAAGCAAAACACTCTTTCAAAATGTAAATAGTAGAAGCATCCGGCGATAGTGCGGGAAGTGGGAATGAAAAACTGGATTCGGAGATCCGAAACATGGTAAGACTAACATTCAAATCAAAACAAACAAACAAAACAAAAAAAGGGGTGGGGGTGGGGGGTGTAATAGGGAGGGGCGGGGGGTGAAGTGGGGAGAGCAAAAGTGAGAGAAAGGAAAGAGAGAAAGGAGATGTAGAATTAGGCCAGAAGGGAAAAGGAAAAACAGTCAAGACAAGAATGTAAAAGAACGTGTAGACTTAGAAAAAGAAAGAGCGCGGGGCCTGCGGGTTGAGTGGCATATTAGAACGGTCCGGAATACCCAAGCTGGCTTGGGCAGGGCGGGGAGAGCATAAGACGGCCATGGGTTCCGCACTTTGAAGAACTTAGCATGGGAGTCATGAAGTACACTGGTCATCTTCTCATGTAGCATGAGAGTGGTCAAAATGCTCTTCAGTCATACTTGCCTTTTAAACATTTACAAGGTAACTACAAGAATTAAGTACAGACATCTTGTGGTTCTTGCAAATACCCATGTGAGTCTTCAAATCAATCCCTCTGTCACTATGCGGTCCCTTGGATGCTAGTCCTAGCCTGTACACGGAACTTCAACTGCCCACATCAAACTCCACCACACCCGGTGTCAAGCCCTCCCCTTTGCCATTTTAAAATAGCAGAACTTCAGTGGGCAGTTAACACTCTTTCATTTAATACAGGCCTTTATCCCCTAAACACAAAATCCAGTGGTGTTGCTTGCAGCTCTGACTGTTGCCTCAAAATCGCACCATGTTTGGGGTGCCATTTGAGATCAATAGCACGCAAACATGCATTGTCGCAGTTTGGAATCACGCTAATTCTTCCCAAGATTCCTAAGCGACCGAGTGTGAACAGAGCCTTAGTAAGCAAAAGCAGAGCATTGCTCCTGCCATTTTGTTTTTCTGCTTTTTGCACCCTTGTTGGAGAGTTATTCCTCCTGTGTATATCTCGTCATGTACCCAAGTATTTGTAAGCCCAAATATCCTTTAACATATATAAAACGACCTTTCAAACATACATTAATATTTTCATACCTCCAAATTTCCTTAAAATAATACTGGTCAGTCTGCTGTGAAGGTTCCTGTTCAGGCACTTCCTGTTATAGGGTGCCAATATTTTGTCCTCATCTCTCAATTATGGTTCTGCATTGACACCCTGCCACAGGGGCATTTAATGAAGACTGCAAGGAGCCATTTCAAGAAACAGTAGGCAGGCATGGTGCATTGTTTTCCGCAGCAGGAAGCCTGCTCTGAGAAATGCCATGCAGCTATGGCAGAAGTGCATGCGTGTAGATGTGAAGTGACTACAAAGAGGCTGCGGGTGGTCAGCAGCACTGAGATGAAAAAAAAACAAAAAACTGCTGTGCTTTATAGGTGACTTTTTTTTAAAGGAGCAGTATGGATGCAGTAAGGTAGTGCAATGTTCATATTGTTCCAAATTGGGACATATTGAGCAAAAAAAGTGTCTGAAAGGAAAGTGTACATGTTGCCTGTATAAACAAATCCATTTTCTAGTGCAGGCTACAGAAAAGAACAGGAATAATTTTGTTGATCAAGGCTACGCACTTTCCTTCAGACACTTTTATACAAGTGATGATGATTGGTGATCTGCTCTTTAATTATGTGCTTTAATTTAATTACTTTGCTGCGGTCTAATTAAGCATGTTATTGTTAATAAACATAATGACGAGGAAATAGGGAACTTTACAACATGGAAATAATAAAATATGATGTGCTGATTATTTTGTTAATTAGTAGAATACAGTAAGTGGAATGTTAGGAATAAAGCAATCGGTTAAGTATTATTAATTGCTCTGGTCGTGTCTGAGAAAACACTCTAGCTCCAGATTTACAATATTGAATTCAGGTAAGGTGTTCACTCTAAACACTTTAAACATGTGCAGGCAAAAATGAAAAATAGACACAGTAGTCCTCCCCACAAATCAGTCCGTGTGTATGAGGCCGTTACTACATATGTTAACCACTTCAATACCAGGCACTTATGCACCTTCCTGCCCAGACCAATTTTCAGCTTTCAGCGCTGTCGCAATTTGAATGACAATTGTGCGGTGATGCTACACTGTACTCAAGCTAAATTTTTATAATTTTGTTCCCACAAATAGAGCTTTCTTTTAGAGGTATTTGATAAATAAAAATAAAATTTAAAAAAAGACCAAAAATTTTGAAAAAAAAAACATTTTTTTTTGTTTCTGTTCCAAAACTTTGTAAATAAGTAAGTTTTCTCCTTCACTGATGGGGCTGCACTGATAGACACTGAAAAGGCGGCACTGATGGGCACCAATTAGTGGTATTGATGAGGCACTGATAGGCGGCACTGGTATGCAGCACTGATGGGTACACATAGGCGGCACTGATGGGCACTGAAAGGGGGCACTGATGGGCACTGATAGGTGGCACGGTTGGGCACTGATAGGCAGCACAGATGGGCACTGATAGCTGGCACGCTTGGGCATGGATGGGCACCGATAGGTGGCACTGATGTACACTAATGGATGGTACTGATGGGCATCACTGATTGGCAGGCATTGTGGGCACTGATTGGCAGGCATTGTGGGCACTGATTGGCAACCATTGTGGGCACTGATTGGCATCCATTGTGGGCACTGATTTTTATCCCTGGTGGCCATGGGTGGCATACCCCCGGGTGCGCACAGCGGCTTGATATCCTGGCGACGTCATATGATGTCCGGTCAGGATATCGCAACCACTTTGCCACCCTCAATTTGCTATATGGCTGGTGGCAAGTGGTTAAAGTGGATGTATACCCCCATATATACCCAATGGAGTGAACAGCCTAAGATGATACACAGGGAAGAAACAAATCTTCCTACATAAGTTTATATATCTGCTGTCTTTATCTTTATATATTCTTTGGAAAGTGCACATTGTGTTAGAGATTTTCTCTTCCTGGTCACCGCTGAGAGTGGATTATTGGCATACAGCCAAGACAGCTGATTGGAGGAAAGGCGCACACAACCTCACTCAACATTGGCAAAGGAAGAAAGGAATGTGCAGAGCTCTGCTCCGAGACGGCAAGCTGGCTGCTAATCTATTTATAGCAACCTCCCAGGACACACACTTCAGGATGCCGTCTCAGAGAACTTGTCAGAAGTTATCAGACTGATAACAGAGGAACTGAGCAGAAGAAAGCTAGGGGACTCAGTGCTTTAAAGAGAGATAAGAAAACACTGCAGATAGATGTGCCCAACTCAAATTTCATGAATCGGGTTTACATCCATTTTAAGGTCCCATTCCCATTTTTTCTGCAAAACACTTGAAAATGCTCAAAAAATGTTTTCATTATATTTTGGAAATGATAATCAGTGGTGTTTTCATGCTTCTGCTTTTGTCCATCATGGACCCTTCAATTGATGGTCAGTTGGAAGGATTCCCCATTACTATGTGGGTCATTGGAGGTTGGTCCTATGAATCCTTAGTTTGATGGTCAGTGGGAAGAATGTCTCATTACACTGGGGCAGGGCTGGCCCAAGAATAAAATGCTGCCCCCCTGAAAAAAAAATTCACGCCCACCAAAAGACGCCCACATCCTATGTGTGAGTGTGTACAGTAAGTGAAATAAAGACACAGGGGTGTCACAGAGTATAATGGGGGGGGGGGTCTATGGAAAGGTAATAACATGGGTAACATCATGTGACAGGGAGGGTGATGATTAAAGAAAATAATGCAGGGCAGTCATTATTACATGTAGGGACTATAAAAGTCCTATATAAATTGTAGCATACAGTGGAGTATATATGCCCCATTTATGTACATTGTGCCTCATAATGTGATAAAGCTCATACAAACCAGTAATACATAACATAGGTATATATCATATATACAGTTGTGCTCATAAGTTTACTTATGGCAGAATTTATGATTTCTTGGTCATTTTTCAGAGAATATGAATGATAACACTTATGCCCTGTACACACGGTCGGACATTGATCGGACATTCCGACAACAAAATCCATGGATTTTTTCCGACGGATGTTGGCTCAGACTTGTCTTGCATACACACGGTCACACAAAGTTGTCAGAAAATCCGATCGTTCTAAACGCGGTGACGTAAAACACGTACGTCGGGACTATAAGTCTATAGTAACCAATAGCTTTCGTCTCTTAATTTATTCTGAGCATGCGTGGCACTTTGTGCGTCGGATTTGTGTACACACGATCGGAATTTCTGACAACGGATTTTGTTGTTGGAAAATTTTATAGCAAGCTCTCAAACTTTGTGTGTCGGAAATTCCGATGGAAAATGTGTGATGGAGCCTACACAGGGTCGGAATTTCCGACAACAAGGTCCTATCACACATTTTTTTTGTGTACAGGGCATAAAACTTTTCTTTCACTCGTGACAATGACTGACAATTGCGCGGCTGTGCAACGTTTTACCCAAACAAAATTGATGTCCTTTTTTCCCCACAAATAGAGCTTTCTTTTGGTGGTATTTGATCACCTCTGCAGTTTTTATTTTTTGCGCTATAAACAAAAAAAGAGCGACAATTTTGAAAAAAAAAACACAATATCTTGTACATTTTGCTATTATAAATATCCCCAAATTTAAAAAAAGATAAAAATTTCTTTATCAGTTTAGGCCAATATGTATTCTTCTACATATTTTTGGTAAAAAAAAAAATCACAATAAGCGTATATTGATCAGTTTGCGCAAACGTTATAGCGTCTACAAAATAGGAGATAGATTTGTGGCATTTTTATTATTTTATTTATTTTTTATTAGTAATGGGGGTGATCATGGATTTTTATCATGACTGGGACATTGCGGCAGACAGATCGGACACTTTTGACACTTTTTTGGGACCATTGATATTTATACAGCGATTGGACCTAAAAATAGCCACTGATTACTGTATAAATGTCATTGGAAGGGGGCTCCTAACACTAGGGGGCAATCAAGGGGTTAACCGTGTTCCCTCAGTGTGTTCTAGCTGTGGGGGGGATGGGACTGACTAGGGGAGGAGACCGATCGGTGTTCCTACTTAGTAGGAGCACATGATCTGTGTCCTGTCCCCTGAGAAAACCGGGATTTGAGTGTTTACACACACAGATCCCAGTTCTTGCTCTGTCACGAGCAATCGCAGGTGCCCGACGGTCATTGTGCCCACCGGGACATGCATCGGCTCCGGGGACACATTGCGGGCGTGCGCACGCCTGCAAAAGCAGCTTAAAGAGCCGAAGTATAGCTACGACGGCTCGTGCAGGGGAGCCATACTGCCGCAGTATAAATGCGGCGGCTGGTTGGGAAGGGGTTAGGTCGTAATCACAACAGAAACCACCCAAATTACCCTGATCAAAAGTTTACATACCCCAGTTCTTAATACCGTGTATTGCCCCCTTTAACATCAATGACAGCTTGAAGTCTTTTGTGGTATTTGTGGATGAGGCTCTTTATCTTCTCAGATGGTAAAACTGCCCATTCCTCTTGGCAAAAAGCCTCCAGTTCCAGTAAATTCTTGGGCTGTCTTGCATGAACTGCACATTTGAGATCTCCCAAGAGTAGTTCAATGATAGAGGTCAGGAGACTGAGATGGCCACTCCAGAACCTTCACTTTATTCTGCTGTAGCCAATGACAGGTCGACTTGGCCCTGTGTTTTGGATCATTGTCATGTTGGAATGTCCAAGTACGTCCCATGCGCAGCTTCCTGGCTGATGAATGCAAATGTTCCTACAGGATTTTTTCATAACATACTGCATTCATCTTGCCATCAATCTTGACCAAATTTCTTGTGCCTTTGTAGCTCACACATCCCCAAAACATCAGCGATCCACCTCCGTGTTTCACGGTAGGAATGGTGTACATTTCATCATACGCCTTGTTGACTCCTCTCCAAATGTAAGGCTTATGGTTGTGGCCAAAAAAAGCTCAATTTTGGTCTCATCACTCCAAATGACTTTGTGCCAGAAGGTTTGATGCTTGTCTCTGTGCTGTTTGGCGTTATGTAAGGATACTTTATGGCATTTGTGTAGTAATGGCTTTCTTCTGGTGACTCGACCATGCAGCCCATCGTAAGTGCCTCTTGAAACTGCTACACCACATGTTTTTAGAGAGTTCTGTATTTCACCTGAAGTTATTTGTGGGTTTTTCTTTGCATCCCGAACAATTTTCCTGGCACTTGTGGCTGAAATTTTAGTTGGCCTAGCTAACCGCAGTTTGGTTTCAACAGAACCCTTCATTTTCCACTTCTTGATTAGATTTTGAACACTGCTGATTGGCATTCTCAATTCCTTGGATATCTCTTTATATCCCTTTCCTGTTTTATACAGTTCAACTACCCTTTCCCGCAGATCCTTTGACAATCATTTTGCTTTCCCCATGAATTAGAATCCAGAAACGTCAGTGCAGCACTGGATGAAAGATGCAAGGGTCTGTCAGGGGTCCAGAAACTTATATACACAGGACACTAATTACAAGCAAACAGATCACAGGTGAGGATGGTTACCTTTAATAGCCATTCAAACCCCATTGTGTCAACTTGTGTGCATGTTATCAGGCCAAAATCACTATGGTATGTAAACTTTTTAACAGGGTCATTTGGGTAGTTTCTGTTGCCATTATTATTTAAAAAGAGTAAACACAGTTGATTGATAATAAATGGCTTCAGTCAAACCCAACCATGAGGGAAAGAAATGTTTTTGTGTTATCATTCATAGTCTCTGAAAATGGCCAAGAAATAATAAATTCTGCCAGGGTATGTAAACTTATGAGCACAACTGTATAACAATAAGACATCTATAATGTAGCTGTATACATAGTGTCCGTATATGTACCATGGCTCAGTGTAATACATGGATAGAACTAGGAGGACATTACTATAGGATGCGCGGCTTAAAGTGGTCCCTATGTAGACTCAGCCTCTTCCTTCCCTCCCAGTGATCAGTCATCCTCCATGCAGTCCTCTTGGCTGGGGTTCAGTCACCTGGTGCACTAAAACATGGTGTCACCCCCCCCCCCCTAAATGCATGCTTGCAGGCTAGCGCATCGGCATGGCACATCCCTCCCAGCCTGCCACAGTGCTCTGTCCTGCCACTGCAGAGTGACAAGCAGGAGCAAGACAGAGCAGTAGACACTTGGCAGGCTAGCACATCAGGCTCTCTTGTCTAGCCTGCCACAGTGCCCTGCAGGGTGCTGGGCATGCTAGTTTTGGGCCATCATTGCAGGGCCACAGTCAGTAGTGTGTAGAACAGTGTATGGAGGAAAGTGGTATGTGGGGCAGTGTACAGATGTCAGTGCTATGTAGGGCAATGTCCAGAGGTCAGTAGTATGTAGAGCGGTGTACATAGGTCAGTAGTATATAGAGCAGTGTACAGAGGTCAGTAGTATATAGAGCAGTGTACAGAGGTCAGTAGTATGTAGAGCGGTGTACAGAGGTCAGTAGTATATAGAGCAGTGTACAGAGGTCAGTAGCATGTAGGGCAGTGTACAGAGGTCAGTAGCATGTAGGGCAGTGTACAGAGATCAGTAGCATGTAGGACAGTGTACAGGGGGGTCAGTAATATGTAGAGCAGTGTCCAGAGGGCCGACCATAGTATTTAGGGTAGTGTACTGTGATCAGTAGTATGTAGGCATCAGCAGGACAGAGGACTGGGACAAATCACTGGGAATTAGCAGGGCAGAGGACTGGGAATCAGCAGGGCAGTGGAGAGGGGTCAGTAGGCCAGGGGACCGGGACCAACAGGGCAAAGGCCATGGGTGAGCAGGGCAGAGGCCAGGGGTCACCAGGGTGAAGTACAGGGGGGGTCAGGAGCATGCATGGTACAGTACAGGTGGTCAGGAAAGCACAGGGCACAGTGCAGGGTGTGAGGAGGGCAAAGTACAGTGGGGTTGTTAAGGAGCCAGAACCCAATGGCATCCTTAACAGCCAGTGATAATGCCTCCCCTTAGTCTGTATGCTCCAGCTCAGGAGCAATGCTACCATCGGAGGGGGAAGGAGGCGGAGAGCCAGTGGGCAGAACAGCAGGGAGCATCGGCTACCAGAATCTGAGTGGAGAGGGCAGGGGAAGGTCAGGCCAAGCTACTAGTGAGCACCAAGGGGACAGGAGGGCACTGTTTACATACCCGCTGATTGTTAAAGAAGCCGGCATGCGCGGGTTCCTTAACAATCAGCTATTCACTGGTTGTTAAGGACATTGCTCCTTAAAGTAGTTCTAAAGCCTAAACATTTTTTACCTTAATACATTCCTTTCATTAAGGTAAAAAATGTTTAAGCATTGATTTTGCTCCTAACCTCCCCTCATACTTACAGTGCCTTGAAAAAGTATTCATATCCCTTGAAATTTCCCACATTTGTCATTGTCATTTTTGCTGTTCACAGACAGTCTTCATCCAATCTGACAGAGCTTAAAGTGGGGTTCCACCCAAAAAAAAAAACTACATGAAAAATCCTAAAAAAAAATACAAAAAAACATTTGGATATATATATATATATTTTTTTTTACTTACCTCTAAATGCCTGTTGCTAGGGGGTCCCTCGTAGTCTGCCTCTTCCAGTGCCTGGGCTGGTGACATCACTTCCCCCTCGGCACAGGAAGGGCTCAGCTCTGTTCCCTCCCTCCTGTCAATCATCTGGGACCCATTACAGGTCCCAGGTAACTGAGCGGCCAATCACGGCGTGCGGCGACGCTCACGCATGCGCAGTGGGTGCCAGGCTGTGAAGCCACAGCCTGGCACTCACAGTTGCAATGCCGGCGCCGCTGAACGGAGGGGGAGACGAGCGGGGCTTAGATCCCCCGCATCGCTGGACCCTTTGTAGCTGCTGACTTTTAATTTTTTTTTTTTTTTGACTGGACCTCGGGTGGAACTCCTCTTTAAGCTATTTTGCAAAAAAGAATGGGCAAAAATTTCACTCTCTAGATATGCAAAGCTGGTAGAGACATCCCCAAAAAGTCTTGCAGCTGTAATTGCAGCGAAAGGTGGTTCTACAAAGTATAGACTGGTAAAAAAAATTTCAGACCATTTATAATTTTCCTTCTACTTCACAATTATGTGCTGCTTTGTATTGGGCTATCACATAAAATCCCAATGAAATACATTTATGTTTTTGGTTGCAACATGACAAAATGTGGAAAATTTCAAGGGGTATGAATACTTTTTCAAGGCACTGTACCTGAGCCCTCATTCGATCCAGCGCTGTGCACGAATGCATCTCTTCTCTCCCTTCACTTTCGGGTCTCACTGGCTTTGCTGGGACACTGGGGGCCTTTGGCTCCCAGTGCTGTCAATCAAAGCCAGTGACGAGGGAGCCAGGGCGGGGCCAAGTCCCACTGTCTGTGTCAATGGATGCAGAGGGGCTTGGGAACAAGCACGCACAAGTACTCCCATGGGAAGTGGCTTCCCATGGGGATATTGGACGGAGAGGAGGAGCCAGCAGTGCCAGTGGAGAACCTTAAAAACAGGAGGTTTGGGGCCGCTCTGTACAATTCCATTTGGTGCATTTTTGTTGTGGTTCAATGGAAGGTGCATCTTTGGTGCGCTTTTTAAAAGTGCACCAAATATGCAGCATTCAGGACTTTTCAAACCACAGCGCAAATGTAACGCAGCAAAAAGTCTCATAGGCTTTAAAGGGAAATCATTTTTGGTGCGTTCCAGCGTGGCAAAAGCGAATCAGTAGGAAAGAGCCCTTAGACTGAGCTCTCTCATAGGGGACAAGTCACTGCTGTGGTTACTCTGTAAAGGACAGCTCTCAGCTAACTCAACAAATATTAATATGCCATATTTAAAAAATATCCGCACTTTTCTATTTTTGTTGGAAACAGTGCGAGCAGGAGGAGTAATAATTGGTCGTGGCTGAGAGTGTCATGTGACTAGTCTGTCTGGCAAGCTGGCTGACCTTGCAGTTTAGTATAAGAGTCATCACTCTACGGCAGTGGTTCTCAACCTGGGGGTCGGGACCCCCTCAGTGGTCGAATGACGATTTGCCAGGGGTCACAGAATCCTGGGCTGTTCCTGAAGCCCGCACTGCTTTCCTAGCCTTTTAACGGCTGCCCAGCAGGGCTATCCCTGGAGCCTGCGGCCGCCCATGTAGCCTCTTCACAGCCACCCAGTTCACAGGATGGGTGGGGGGCAGAGACTAGAGGTCAGCTGACTGGTGAGGAATGTGAAGTGGAAAGGGCTGGAGGAGACCCTATCTCTTGATTTCAGCATAGGTGTCACTGCTGCAAGACATCACAGAGCTGGAGACACAGTGAAGCCAGAGACACAATGAGTAACACTATCTGTGATTAGAGTTGCCAATAAACGTCCCCAATACAGTTCTCAGATCAGTAGATGACCTTGATCAAGAGCACCTAAGTTGGCTGATCAGAACTCCCACCAGCACTGCCATTTATCCCATCCCCCCCCCCCCACCACCACCACCACCAAGGTGTAAGAGTAGGAATAAAAATAGAGAAGGGAGAGGAAAAGAGAGGGGGGAACAAAGAAAAAGGGAGAGGAAAAATAAGAGAACAAGAAAAACGGCTAGAGAGAGGTATGGGGGAAAAAACAAGAAAGTAGGATAGAGACAGATAAAAGGGAAAGAAAGGACAGCAAAGAGAGAGTGTTACATCTCAAAACGTACCAGAAGAGGTTTTAATACTGTGCGAGTGGAAGAGACTCGGGGGCGCTAAATGTCCTTGGGTTAGGGGTGCAAATTACTTGTCTTGCCTTGGGTGCTGACAACCCACGCTACGAAAATAATTTTACTGTTAGGGGTCCCCACAACTTGGGAAGTTTTATCAAGGGGTCACGGCACTAGTTGAGAACCACTGCTCGACAGTGAAGATGGCTGCGAAACTTATAAAAAAAAGTGCCGAAAATTTTTGAAGAACCTGTGGAACTTAGTTATCCCTACCCTGAAGTCCACTGGTACCATCATAAAACAAAAATATCAGTTAATTATTAAGTAGCTCAGTTGTTACATGTAATGTTTCCCTTTTATCACACACACCAATGAGTTTGAAATGCAACAGTTAAAAAACAAAATTTAAAAAAAAGCACAAAATTGCTTTAATTCAGCACTATCAAAGCCCTATGCCTGCATATCCAGCTGTGAAATCAAGGTCAATTGAGTCATAAGTTGACCGTAAATGAACTGTTAAGGATGGATTTTCGTTGTATTTAAGAACACATTGGACTGTATAATTATTTCCTATTAGCACAAGACATATTGTCCTGATAGCTCTTACGAAAGAGAGGCTTATAATCAGAAGCAAAGGAGGGGACCTTTTACATGTCTGCTCTTAGAATGCAATAAATTGTGGATTTCATTAAATAGTCCTACAAATATGTACACTTCATAGACAAAATGTTTTTTTAATAAAATATGCCTTTTGTGTAGCTCTCGTTCAATAACAAAGATGTATGTAGTTATTAAACATCTTAAGTATTCTTTGTCAGTTTTTGTCTCTGCAGAATTCACAGTATAATTGCATAGTGCTGTTAGGTGGAAACATAATATAGCTCATATAAACGGCACAATATGAACAAGGTATTATTGCACATTTATCATAATAGAATTGCTAGCATTTTCAAACCATTTTCAGAGATGTGTTGCTGCTGAATAGGCCTTCAACACATCCTAATTTACTATATACCATACTTAATCATGTGTTTAAAGAAGTGCTCTGTCTAAACCACTGCCCAGGTACAGTGCTTGCTTTATTATCTTCTTTCCCCAAGAGGTAAGTCCAAAGCTCGGTGTTTGGAAGCCATCAGCATTTAAAGTGAAGTGTGGAATGCGGCAGGTCCCAAAAGATCCTCCAACCGAAGGCACAGTGCAATACACAAATTGCCCCCATTTCATTTGCTCCTCTCATCTGCCCTTGTATGGATCTGCTTTTCAAAGTAGAATTCTAGTCCTTTTTTTTTTTTTTAAGATAAAGTGGGGAAGGGCTAGTGACTATCAGTATTTTACGGTTGTGTCCCACTTTTTGTTTAGTAGTTGTTGAACATTTAAAAGCTAACTCCACCTTTTTCAAAGACAAAAACTAATGCATACATTAACAAAAAAAATGCATTTATTATTTTTTGCAGTTGAAAATGCAAAGCATTACATCCGCAATTAGTGGATCCAGGTGCAATGCTCTGGCTCCTGCAGCCTTTTCCTCCAGCCCGTATGGAAACTGCCAGTGCGGGAAGTGGCTGCTGCGATTTTTCTGTGCGGGTGGTTGTGGTTGCGGGAACAGGTGTGGAACCGCAGCAGGAACCACCCACACAAGTGTGAACCAGGCCTTAATTTGTAGGATACAATTTATGAAATATGTTTGTACAAAAATGTACTGAAAGAAAAAGAAACTTGATAATAACACTGTATATGAGCACTGAATGGCACTAATAAGCAAGAAAATGAGCTGCCCTGTGAGCATTCCTATTTACAGGAATCAATAATGAATCAATGTATTGTTAGATTAATATCTAATCTTTATATTAAACGAGAGCAGGACGCCGCTCAGCTGACCTGGTGCTTGTTGAAGTGAATGGCTTTAGCCGGTGTCTTGCCGAGAATGTTCCCTCGGCGGATAAGTTCCCCCCTGTACTGCGCAGGCGCAGCGCCTGCGCAGTAAATACTACACTCAGCCGCCGGAGATAGCCAAAGCTCAAATGCTTCAATCAGCTGTACACGGCGCCTGCGCTCTGGGTCCAGGTTCCTTCCCCACCATCCAAGTGGACCTAGAGGGGGAATCTAAAAGTGCCGAGCGCAGCGAGGCCGTGCCCGAAGCGTGGCGGGCGAAGCGTGGCGAGCCCGCGAGGGGCCCTCTTACAGGCGCCGTTTTCAGCTGATTTTCAGCTGTTCTGCTTCGGCTATTTCCGCCGATACCTACTGCGCAAGCGCAGTAGAGGGGGGAACTTATAAGCCGAGCGGAACTTTATCGGCAGAACACCGGCACTGCACCAGCAGTCATGCCCACTGACACGTTTCGCCACACCTACCGGGGCTTAGTCATAGAGGTGAAGAATATGCATAGGACAAGAGTTTATAAGTGCCTCATTGGCTGTGAGAGAAGAAAGAGAAATGTGTTTATCCACTTTAGCCCCGGACCATTTGGCTGGCTAAAGACCAGAGCACTTTTTGCGATTCGGCACTGCATCGCTTTAACTGACAATTGCGCAGTTGTGCGACGTGGCTCCCAAACAAAATTGACGTCCTTTTTTCCCCACAAATAGAGCTTTCTTTTGGTGGTATTTGATCACCTCTGCGTTTTTTATATTTTGCGCTATAAACAAAAAAAGAGCGACAATTTTGAAAAAAAATATATATTTTTTACTTTTTGCTATAATAAATATCCTCAAAAAATATATAAAACAACATTTTTTTTCCTCAGTTTAGGCTGATACGTATTTTTCTACATATTTTTAGTAATAAAATTGTAATAAGCGTTTATTGATTGGTTTGCGCAAAAGTTATAGCGTCTACAAAATAGGGGATAGTTTTATGGCATTTTTATTAAAAAATTTTTTTTTACTAGTAATGGCGACGATCAGCGATTTTTATCATAACTGTGACAGTATGGCGGACACATCGGACACTTTTGGCGCTTTCTTTTCTCAATCAGTCATTCCCACATTATCTTTGACACACTTCCCTTGCTTACATTGATTATAAACACATTTCTCTTTCCCCTCTCACGGCCAATGATGCGCTTGTAAATTCTTGTCCTGCTCATATTCCCCACCTCTATGACTAAGCCCTGGTGGGCTGGGTGAATCGCGTCAGTGGCCATGGCTGCTTGAGTAGTGTCAGCTGAAGCCATTCACTTCAACAAGACTCTTTCTGTAATCTTCTTATTAAGTTATTTTTCTGGTGCATTTTCATTGCAGCAAAAATAGGTTGTGTCTCCGCCCCCACAACTTGATAGGACTGGTTAACTATAAATCAAAGACACCTGATCAGAACTCGAGTCGCAAAGAAATGCCTTTCCTTTTGTCGCCCTAGCCAAGTTTAGCCTTTCCTGGGTGGAAGTCCTTCCTGTATAGCCTCTAAATAAGCTATATGGTTGGAGCCCCATTCTGGTGGTCTGGTGGGCATGGTTCAGCCTCTCCTGGGTGAAAGCCCTTCCTATACAGCCTCTAAATGAGCTACAGTTGCGCTCATAAGTTTACATAGCCTGGCAGAATATATGATTTCTTGGCCACTTTTCAGAGAATATGAATGATAACACAAAAACTTTTCTTTCACTCATGGTTATAGTGTTTGGCTGAAGCCATTTATTATCAATCAACTGCGTTTACTATTTTGAATCATAATGACAACAGAAACTACCCAAATGACCCTGTTCAAAAGTTTACACACCCCAGTTCTTAATACTGTGTATTGCCCCCTTTAACATTGATTACAGCTTGAAGTCTTTTGTGATGTTTGTGGATGAGGCTCTTTATCTTCTCAGATGATAAAGCTGCCCATCCCTCTTGGCAAAAAGCCTCCAGTTCCTGTAAATTCTTGGGCTGTCTTGTATGAACTGCACGTTTGAGATTTCCCCAGAGTGGCTCAATGATATTGAGGTCAGGAGACAGATGGCCACTCCAGAACCTTCACTTTATTCTGCTGTAGCGAATGACAGGTCGACTTGGCCTTGTATTTTAGATCATTGTCATGTTGGAATGTCATCCCATGCGCAGCTTCCTGGCTGATGAATGCAAATGTTCCTCCAGTATTTTTTGATAACATACTGCATTCATCTTGCCATCAATTTTGACCAAATTTTCTGTGCCTTTGTAGCTCACACATCCCCAAAACATCAGCGCTCCACCTCTGTGTTTCACAGTAGGAATGGTGTACCTTTCATCATAGGCCTTGTTGACTCTTCTCCAAATGAAGCGTTTATGGTTGTGGCCAAAAAATAGGATTTTTATAACAGCTTACCTGTAAAATCCTTTTCTTGGAGTACATCACGGGACACAGAGCCATAGTATTAACTATATGGGTATATAGGCACCTTCAGGTGATGGACACTGGCACACCCAAGACAGGAAGTTCACTCCCTATATAACCCCTCCTCCTACCAGGAGTACCTCAGTTTTTGTAGCAAAGCAATATACACAAATCCCAAAAGAGGGGGGGACCTCTGTGTCCCGTGATGTACTTCAAGAAAAGGATTTTACAGGTAAGCGGATATAAAAATCCTATTTTCTTTATCGTATATCACGGGACACAGAGCCATAGTATTAACTATATGGGACGATAATGCTATTTGAGGGGAGGGAGACACAACCCCTAGGGCGCCCACAGACTTGACGACCTATACTGCTGCCTGCAGCACACTGCGCCCAAAGGCAATATCCTAATGCCTTTTTACATCCACCTGATAAAATCTGGTGAATGTATGTACTGAAGACCAAGTTGCAGCCTTACAGATCTGAGCCATGGAGGCCTGGTGATGCACTGCCCAAGAGGCACTAACTGCTCTGGTAGAGTGTGCCTTGACTTGAAAAGGTGGAATCTTACCCTTTAAACCATAAGCCTGAATTATAACTTGCCGAATCCACGTAAAAATAGTGGATTTTGAGGCTGCTTGTCCTTTCCTATGACCTTCTGGCAGCACAAATAAGACATCAGTCTTCCAGATCTGAGCAGTCGTCTCTAAAGAGACCTTGACCGCTCTCTCCACATCAAGACAATGTAGTGACTTCTCTTCCCTAGAACATGTTTTTGGAAAAAACGATGGTAGGACGATATCTTGGTTCAGGTGAAACCCTGAGACCACTTTAGGCAGAAAACTTGTACAAGGACGAAACACGACCCTGTCCTCATGAATAATCAAATATGGCTCTTTACAAGAAAGAGCAGCCAATTTTGAAACCCTCCTTGTTGAGGATATAGCAACCAAGAATACGAACTTCCTTGTCAGAAGGACTAAGGAAGTATGTTGTATCGGTTCAAAATGCTGTTTTTGTAACACTGACAAAACCAAGTTCAAGTCCCAAGTTAAAGGTGATCTAACTGGCGGATTAAGCCGCATCACCCCTTGCATAAAAACCCGGACCAAAGAATGTGAAGCAAGCGGTCTTTGAAAAAAGACAGATAATGCAGAGACTTGGCCCTTAATAGTACTCAAGGCCAGCTTCATCTCTACCCCTAATTGTAGAAAGGCAAGAATTCTGCCTATGCTTTTCTTCCGAGGGTGCCAACCCTTGGATTCACACCAGGAAATATAAGCCCTCCAGACTCTATAATATATGATTCTGGAAGCTGGCTTCCTTGCATTAATCAAGGTAGAGATAACTGGCCCGGATAGCCCACGTTTCTTCAGAATGTGGGTCTCAATAGCCAAGCCCTTAAATTTAGAGTTTGTAAGGTAGGATGGAATATCGGCCCCTGTGAGAGTAGGTCTGGACGTAGTGGAAGGGACCATGGATCCCCCACCGCCATCTTTATGATTTATGCATACCAGGACCTTCTGGGCCATGTTGGGGCTACAACAATTACCGTCTTTCTTTCCAGTTTGATCCTGCAAAGAAGTCGTGGCAGCAACCGAATAGGGGGAATGCATAAATCAGTGAGAACTGATCCCACGGGGTCACCAACGCATCTGTTCCAATTACAAGTAGATCCCTTGTCCTGGACACAAAGTTGACCAACCTCATGTTGAACCTGGACGCCAGAAGATCTACGTCCGGAGTCCCCCATTTTGTCGGGGTGAAGGGACCATTCCCCCGGGAGCAACTGCTGGTGGCTCATGTAGTCCACCTGCCAATTCTCTAATCCGGGAATGAAAACTGCCGATAGGCACAGAACATTCTTTTCTGCCCAAGTTAGGATATGGTTTACCTCCCTCTGTGCTTTCGAGACTCTTGGTGCCCCCTTGGTGATTGATATAAGCCACACCTGTGGCAATGTCGGATTGGATCCTAACAGGAAAACCTCATAATCTGAATGTCCAGGCCTTCAGGGCCAGACCCGCTGCCCGAATCTCTAGGATGTTGATGGGCATGGTTCTTTCAGTTCTTGACCACTGAACAGTTGTCTTTTCTAGTACTGCTCCCCAACCTGAAAGGCTGGCATCTGTCGTTACCACCTTCCAGGTAACTGGTCTGAAGGATTCTTCTTTCAGCAGATTCCGGGTTACCAACCACCAACTGAGGCTCTGGGACACCCTTGGGGACAGCCACATTGGCAAATCTAGAGCTCAAAACAACTGTTTTGCTCCAAGCAGACAGGATACTGTTTTCCATTGTCTCGAATGGAACTGGGTGTCTATATACCTATATAGTTAATACTATGGCTCTGTGTCCCGTGATGTACGATAAAACTCAATTTTGGTCTCATCACTCCAAATGATTTTGTGCCAGAAGGTTTGAGGCTTGTCTCTGTGCTGTTTGGCTTATTGTAAGCAGGAGATAAAAAGAGAAAAAAGCAGCGCCAACCTAAGTGCAGTATTAGAACATACACATTATATTAAAGGAAGAAATGCACTCACTCAAAGTATGATATATACAGGCACATCAGATATGATTGGTCCAGGTGGTAGGTGTGGTAGGCAGCAGGGCTCCACAGGGGGCAATCCTATGTGCTGGGGTGTTCTCCTCTTGTCCTGTCTGTCGGCGCCGGTGGTAACCAGTGTCTCAGGCTGGGGCAGGAGAGGTACAGCATGGATCTTCTGTTTGCATTTCCCGGGTCCCGGTAACGCTATGGGCGTGCACGCGTTCGGAGCATGTGTGCTTCTTCATTAGGCATAGCCATGCTGATGAAGGAGCATGCATGCTTTTTTCTCTTTTTATCTCCCTCCAAAGGTGTTTTCTGGCCTTCAAGCATGCTGCCTCCTGTGTTTTGCCAGTATCTCTCCCCCGATTCTCCCCTCGCCCATACCCCCACCAAGGACCCTATCCGTTTTATAATATTTTATGCTTGGACTACTGTACATCTACCCACGTTATTCCTGGAGGTTTTAATCATCTGATTATTATTATTTTTTATCATCTGATTGTATTTTACTCCATATATATCTGTTAGATATCAATGTTTTATTGCTCCTTTATACAAGCTGCTATTTACCTTTTAGCTAATGCTCACCCCAATCCTAAGCTGTTATCCCTTAGCGCAACAAATTATTGTATTTTATTGTAAGCAGGATACTTTATGGCATTTGCGTAGTAATGGCTTTCTTCTGGCGACTTCACCATGCAGCCCATCTTTCTTCAAGTGCCTCCTTATTGTGCATCTTGAAAAAGCCACACCACATGTTTTCAGAGAGTCCTGTATTTCATCTGCAGTTATTTGTGGGTTTTTCTTTACATCCTGAACAATTTTCCTGGCAGTTGTGGCTGAAATTTTTGTTAGTCTACCTGACCGTGGTTTGGTTTCAACAGAACCCCTCATTTTCCACTTCTTGATTAGAGTTTGAACACTGCTGATTGCCATTCTCAATTCCTTGGATATCTTTTTATATCCCTTTCCTGTTTTATACAGTTCAACTACCTTTTCCCGCAGATCCTTTGACAATTCTTTTGCTTTCCCCATGACTCAGAACCCAGAAACGTCAGTGCAGCACTGGATGAAAGATGTAAGGATCTGTCAGGAGTCCAGAAACTCATTGACCTTTTATACACAGGACACTAATTACAAGCAAACAGATCACAGGTGAGGATGGTTACCTTTAATAGCCATTCAAACCCCTTTGTGTCAACTTGTGTGCATGTTATCAGGCCAAAATCACCAGGGTATGTAAACTTTTGATCGGGGTCATTTGGGTAGTTTCTTTTGTTATTATGATTTAAAAAGAGTAAACACAGTTGATTGATAATAAATGGCTTCAGACAAACACTAACCATGAGTGAAAGAAAAGTTTTTGTGTTATCATTCATATTCTCTGATAAATGGCCAAGATATCATAAATTCTGCCAGGGTATGTAAACTTATGAGCACAACTGTATATGGTTGGAGCCCCATTCTGGTGGTGCAGGTCTGTCAAAGAAAGTTTTACATAAGCTTTGGCATAAGTGGCAGCGTTTTCCCTTTGCTTTCCATATGCTTTTCCCTGCTATTCTCTGTTTGTCAGTGGTTTCCTACATCTGTCTGTGTTGTGGGTGTTTGCCATTTTCAAGATGGCTGCAGCAGTGCATGTACACTCTGAGCATTGATTGCAGGAAGCGATGCAGCCACAGTGGCCAGTTTCCTGGCTTGCCCTTTTCCAAGATGGTGCTGGGAGCCCACAGACTGCGATCTGAGCATGCTCAAATCGCCATGTAAGGACTGGAAGATTTTCCCGCTTAATGACCAGGTCATTTTTTGCGATACAGCACTGCGTCACTTTAACTGACAATTGCGCTGTTGTGCGACATTGTACCCAAACAAAACTGACGTCCTTTTTTTCTCACAAATAGAGCTTTCTTTTGGTGGTATTTGATCACCTCTGTGGTTTTTATTTTTTGTGCTATAAGCAAAAAAAAGCCACAATTTTGAAAAAAAGCAATATTTTTTACTTTTGCATTAATAAATATCCCCCCAAAAATATATAAAAAAAAATTCTTCCTCAGTTTAGGCCAATATATATTCTTCAACATATTTTTGGTAAAAAAAAACAAAAAAACACAATAAGCGTATATTATAAAGTTATAGCTTCTACAAAATAGGGAATAGGTTTATGGCATTTTTATTATTATTATTTATTTTTTTTTACTAGTAATTGCAGTGATCTGCGATTTTTAGCGGGACTGCGACATTGTGGCGCACAGATCGGACACCTAACTGACATTTCTTACACTTTTCTGGGAACCAGTGGCATTATTTCAGTAATCAATGCTAAAAATATGCACTGTTATTGTACTAATGACACTGGCAGGGAAGGGGTTAACATCAGGGGCAATCAAGGGGTTAAATGTGTTCCTTGCAGGTATGTTCTAACTGTATAGGGGTAGGGCTGCCTGGGGAAACACAGATCCATCTTCCTGCATAGCAGAAAGACAGGATTTGTTTGATCTCCCCTGTCAGAACGGAGATTTGCCTTGTTTACACAGGCAGATGCCTATTCTGTCACTGCAGGGAACGATCGTGGGTGGCTGGCAGACATCGAGTCCGCCTCACCCGCTGATTGGCTCCCCCCCTGGCCGACGCACAAACTAGACTTCCTGAGCCGACGTACAATGGCGGTGATTTGTGGGAATGAGCTGACCTGCTGCAGTACAAAGACGGCGACTGGTCGGCAAGTGGTTAAAGGCATTTTTGGGCAACACATGGTGGTGTTCTCTACTCATGCATGCTGGATGTTTATGTGGTCATTGTTTACAGATAGGTTTTCCCTTTTTATGGCATTCACCTGGGCTTTTCCTGGGCTCATCTGACCACAATCCTTGTCTGAATCATTTAGATGTTCATTGGCAAACTTCAGATTGGCCTGTACATGTGCCTTCTTGAGGAGGGGGACCTTGCGGGTGCTGCAGCATTTCAATCCATGGAGGCGTTATGTGTTACCAATGGTTTGTTTGGTGACTGTGGTCCCAACTGCCTTGAGATTATTCACAAGCTCCTCCCATGTAATTCTGGGCTGATCCCTCACTTTTCTCATGATCCTCCTTACCCCATAAGGCGAAATCACTGGCCCCGGTCTCAAGAATTTTGTAGACTCTTAACAGGTTTTCTTCTAAGATTGCTTTGTATTTGGCTCCATCCATCTTCCCATTAACTCTGACTAGCTTCCCTGTCCCTGCTGAAGAAAAGCATCCCCACAACATGATGCTGCCACCACCATGGTTCACGGTGGGGATGGGGTGTTCAGGGTGGCGTGCAGTTTTAGTGTTCTGCCACACATAGCATTTTGCTTTTAGACCAAAAAGTTAAATTTTGGTCTCATCTGACCAGAGCACCTTCTTCCACATGTTTGCTGTGTCCCCCACATGGCTCTCGCAAACTGCATCCTGTCAGTTTAGGTGGACGGCCAGGTCTTGATAGGTTTGCAGCTGTGCCGTTCTCTTTCCATTTTTGGTTGATGGATTGAACAGTGCTCTGATGTTCAAAGCTTAGGATATTATTTTATTATCTAACCCTGCTTCAAACTTCTCCACCTTATCCCTGACCTATCTGTTGTGTTTGTTGGCCTGCTGTTGTGTTTCTGGTTTGCTAATTATGGCTCTCTAACAAACCTCTGAGGGCTTCACAGAACAGCTGTATTTATACTGAGATTAAATTACACACAGGTGGACTCCATTTACTAATTAGGTGACTTCTGAAGGCAATTGGTTCCACTAGATTTTAGTTAGGGGTATTAGAGTAAAGGGGGGCTGAATACAAATGCACACCACACTTTTCAGATATTTATTTGTAAAAAATTTGGAAAACCGTTTAACATTTTCCTTTCACTTCACAATTATGTGCCACTTTGTGTTCGTCTATTACATAAAATCGCAATGAAATACATTTACGTTTTCAGTTGTAACATGACAAAATGTGGAAAATTTCAAGGGGTTATGAATACTTTTTCAAGGCAATGTAGATACTGATGCAAAGGATGGAAACTATTAACGTGAACATTTGTGGAATGTATGTATGTATTCTCAGCCTGAGTACATTTTATCTATTGCACAATATTAAAACTGCTTCTCTGCATAATAAAAAAAAGAAAATAAGCCAGGAACATTTGGGATACATCTAAATAACATTACTTACTAAAACATTTGTCCTTTACGGAACCTGAACATAACTTGTGTAGTTAATGTTCAATACCGACACTAACCAAATTTTAGGGTGGGTCCATTATTCGCACAATTCCTGTTGGACCATTTTTCTCATTGATTATATAACAAGTGCAATAAAATAGTTATTACAGGAACTAAAGCTTTTTGGAACAGTTTTTGTGGATGAGTAATTCTTAGTCTGCCACACCATATCCGGACTATAATTTCTCATGTGTATTAAAGAATGTTTTGGAAAACTGAACACAATTTAATGCGTATTCATTTAAAAATACATTTTAGCATACGTACCTGAATCTGTCTTGATTATGAGCAGAACAATGTTAATGACTTAAGAGGAGTAGAAAAGCTTTCTTTTAAGCTATCATTTGATGGCCCAATTATTGTATTGTAAATTTTTCAGTGAAAATCAACATTTTTCCAATTGTTTCTAACATTAACCACTTGCCCTCTGGAAGATTTTGCCCCCTTCAAGACCAGGCCATATTTTGTTATTCGGCAAAGCGCTACTTTAACTGGTAATTTCTCTGTCATTCAATGCTGTACTCTCAATTTATATAATTTTCCCCCACAAATAGAGCTTTCTTTTAGTGGCATTTGATCACCACTGGATTTTTTATTTTATTAAACTGCTATAAAACTTATACAATAAAAAAATTAAAAATCTAAATTTCTTCATAAATTTAGGCCAAAATGTATTTGGTTACATCATTTTGGTTAAAGAAAAAAATTGAAAAAACTTTGGGATATATATACTTGATTTTTTCTTCTTTTTTTATACTAGTAATGGCAGTGATCAGCGACTTATAGCAGGACTGTGCTAGCAGGGCGGGCAATCTGACACTTTGTAGGAACTGGCTAACTCTCACTAACATCTGCAGTGACACTAATACAGTGATCAGTGCAAATACTATACACCGACACTGGCTGGGAAAGGATTAACATCTGGGGCAATCAAAGAGTTAACTCTGTGCCTAACAAATGTATAGTGCTTACTGTGTGGTGCTTTTACCAAGGGTTGTGCCCATTTTTATTCCCTTTGCAGGGAAAAAAATAATGGCACATCGCCGCTGTCAGTAAAGAGCTCTGTGTTGTTTACCTACACAGAGCTCTCTCCTGTCACTTACTGCACCGATCAGCAGGTCCCGGCCATACATCAATGGCCAGGAACCGGTGATTGGCATGTGCTGGAACCAGTGACAGCACAGCCGGATGGGCACAGCTGGATGGGCACCCCCCCACCTGGAAATGCAGAATCACGTATACACTGTGGAAATAAAGAGTCTACGCACCCCTGGTAAAATGTCAGGTTTCTGTGATGTAAAAAAATGAGACAAAGATAAATCATTTCAGAACTATTTCCACCTTTAATGTGCCCTATAAACTGTACAACTCAGTTGAAAAACAAACTGAAATCTTTTAGGGGAGGGAAGTAAAAATAAAAATATAAAATAATATGGTTGCATAAGTGTGCACACCCTCTTATAACTGGGAATGTAGCTGTGTTCAGAATTAAGCAATCACATTCAAACTCATGGTAAATAGGAGTCAAAACACCTGCCATCATTTAAAGTGTCTCTGATTAACCCTAAATAAAGTCCAGCTGTTCTAGTAGGTCTTTTTTGACATTTTCTTAGTCGCATTCTACAGCAAAAGCCATGGTCCGCAGAGAGCTTCCAAAGCATCAGAGGTATCTCATTGTAAAAAGTTATCAGTCAGGAGAAGGGTACAAAAGAATTTCCAAGGCATTAGATATACCATGGAACACAGTGAAGACAGTCATCGAGTGGAGAAAATATGGCACAACAGTGACATTACCAAAAACTGGACGTCCCTCCAAAATTGATGAAAAGACGAGAAGAAATTGGTCAGGGAGGCTGCCAAGAGGCCAACAGCAACATTAAAAAGTTGCTGCAGGAATATCTGGCAAGTACTGCCTGTGTGGAACATGTGACAACAATCTCCCGTATTCTTCATATGTCTGTGCTATGGGATAGAGTGACAAGATGGAAGCCCTTTCTTACGAAGAAAAACAACATCCAAGCACGGTTAAATTTTGCAAAAACACATGAGGGAAATTGTGTTATGGTCTGATGAAACCAAGGTTGAACTTTTTGGACATAATTCCAAAAGATATGTTTGGCACATGTTGTGAGTGTGGTACAGAATCTTAATTAAGATCTGTGTTTTGTTTTTCAGTGCTTCCAACCTTACGGTAAATTAGTGCATACCACAATCCTTTCCTAAGTTTGTTAATTTATTGGGTTTTCTTACCAAAGTATAAATATCTCCCAACAAAATTAATAAGTAAATAATTTGACTTTATTAACGAATATAATAATACAATTACATACAGAACTAGATTTTCTGGTGATTGATATTTCACACATACATTATCAAACCATTAACACGATAATAGAACGATATCGCTAAATACTACAATTTACTCAAGGAAGCCCAAATTGGTCTGTTGGAAAAATATGTGCGGTAATCGCATTTTATATTCAAGAACACAATGGAGGTTATTTACTAAAGGCAAATCCACTTTGCACTACAAATGCAAACTACAAGTGCAAAGTGCACTTGAAATTGTACTGAAAGTGCACTTGGAAGTGCAGTCTCTGTAGATCCGAGGGGGACATGCAAGGAAGATAAAAAAACTGCATTTTAGCTTGCACATGATTGGATAATAAAATCAGCAGAGCTTCCCCTAATTTCAGATCTACCCCTCAGATTTACAGCGACTGCACTTCCAATGCATTTTCAGTGCAATTTCAAGTGCACTTTACATTTGTAGTTTGCACTTGTAGTGCAAAGTGGATTTGCCTTTAGTAAATAACCCCTAATATCCCTTGTTGCTCGGGGAAACAGTCCTTTGAACTTCTCCAGCCGGAAGGAATCCAAAGTATATCTCACAGAGTCAATAGAAAAATATTGCCAATTTGAAATAAATATTAAACCAACAGAGCTGAAAAATTAAATGGGGCAATGGAACTCTCCCTGGGACCACAGAAATTTGAATAGATGAAAACAAGTATGTATGAATTCCCCTAAACACAGCTACAATAATACACGACCTAGACAATCAATTGATGTCATTACATAAGCTATAAAATATAATCCCTACAATTTTGAGAGAAAAGATAATTAGGATTTGTATGATCTGTATCTTACCAATAGCTTAGAAGGGGAAGAAGGTCGGCCAATATAAGTACATCGAGTGGTTCCAGTCACAAGGTCCAACAAGATGGGGAGTGGTCAAAGATCAGTAGACTTCTTGATCGTTTAGGGGTGTATCTGGTGTATGGGTCTGTGATCCCTTCTCTATGGCCCTCACAACCTTTATACCATTTTGGGACAATAAGCTCATAAAATTATCATAAGCTCAGCCCAGAAGGTTTGGCTCATTCTCCATTGGTTGGGGAATTCTAATGATTTACTTGAAAATTTTTGGTAATATCTTCAGCCACTGGGTGTCTGAGGACAGAAAATGTGTTCTAAATTCTTTTTGCTAAAAGAAGGAATATATTTTCTTTTATAATGAATATTTATCTATATTTTGGGGATATGAATATATGTCTATACTGTTTAGGGATCCCCAAAAATTGGTACAAAATATAGTCATTTAGTGTAAATATGATAAATTAATATCACACACCATGGATATTTATATGAACAACTGCATGACTCCTGTATCTCCTATGCAAACCTATTTGTCTTGAGAAAACAAATGTAATATGGGTATTTTCATATAGATGTGGTCACGGTTTCTTTGTCTCTACCACCATGATGGGTATCTAAACACAATTTTTCATTTGTACTATATTAAATTATATATATCTACTTTTAGGATCAAATATATTTACAATATTATTTACAATGCCATCAGTATACAGGTTTTCAGTGTTTTCTCACAGCATCTAAAATGAACCTTGAACATTTCAGACACATTTCTATTATTTACTATTCCGGAAATTGGTGTCTTATTTGTCCTTTTGGTGTAAACATTAACTTCGCATCTTAGTCATTGTCTGTGAGACAGCTTGAGTCAACACTGGGGTTGACTTAAGGCTATAAATTCATCCTTTGACACAAAGGGTTTATTTATCCACTTCTTTTTTTTAATTGAAAACTTTGTAACTTGGATTTGGAAAAACAGAATTTTTTCTTTGTCAGCTTGTCTTGGGTGAGATGACCTTAGTGTCCATGTTTATTCAGCTTCAATTCAGGATCCTGTTTCTTGATTTTAGCCTAAGTATCATATAACTTAGTCACCTATTTCTCCTGGGAAGGGAAATGCTCTTTTGGGAGCACTGACTCAGACTCTAAAGCCTAAATGAAAAAATTATGATATTTTGAGGTGTCTCCGCCATGACAAAATCCCCCTTTTGAATTCCAGGTATGTCATGGAAACGTGCCTGGACTTCACTCCATAACATGGCGAGGGTCAGATGTTGGTTGGTAGTCTTTCCTGATGGGTGGTAACTTGGTGTGCAGTGTAGTATAGATAAAGGTTGCTGGTACCCTCCGCTGATGAGCCTCAGGACTGTCAAGATGACTCCGGAGCTTCCTGGATCAGTATCTGTCATGAAAGGCGTCCTGTTAGCACAGCCTTCGACGGAAGATCGGTTAACAGAACCATTGTTGTTAGAGCCAGAGGACGCGTGCGGAGGCGCGTTGGCGCGAACGGACGCAGGCAGGTGCGCGCTAGTACGAACGGGTGTACGCGGGTGCACGATGGTACGAACGGTCACGTACGGTAGGTACACGGGCGCGCACGAGTGCGCGCGGATGCGCGCAGACGTGCAGTGTGACAGCGTTTGGCGCCATTAGGCCTATTTAAAGGAGCCTGTCAGCATGCTTTCTTGCTGTCTGGTCTACAGCGCTCCCTGTGACCCTAAGCTACCTGAATACCTGCCTACCTGCTTCCTGTTACCCGGCCTGCTCCTGACTATTCCTGTTTGCTGCCAGTCCTTGACCCCGACTCGTCTGACTATTCTCCTGCCTCCTCCTTCGGTTATCCGTTACCTGCCTGTTGCCAACCCGGACTGTATCTTGACTATTCTTCTGCCTCCGTTTGGTACCTGCTTGCCCGCCAGTGTTGACCCGGCCTGTCTGATTCTGCTTGTGCTCCAGCTGAACTATAGAACACCTCCCTGCTGCCTGCTGTTCCGGAGTTCCTGCTTGCTACAGTGCTTCCTCCCACAGCCAGTGGTTCCAGTGTTCCTGCCAGAGTTCCAGTGCACCCTCTTACAGCCTGCTGTTCCCGTGCTCCAGCTGGACTACAGAACACCTCCCTGCTGCCTGCTGTTCCGGAGTTCCTGCCTGCTACAGTGCTTCTCCTCATGGCCAGTGGTTCCAGTGTTCCAGACAGTTATCCAGTGCATCTTCTTACAGTCTGCTGTTCCAGTGCTCCAGTTGTACTTTAGAGACACCTGCCACTTGCCAGGCACTTGTGGCCCACTGCACTCTCGAGTCCCTGTTTCCTCTATCAGGGGTTCTTGAGCCAGAGGCACACGAGAGGCCACTCCCTGCACTCTGGGCTCCGCCACCAGGTACGTGACAGTATCCCCACGGAGGGTCTCGGTCGAGTGATGAGACTGGCCCGACCTGGCATGGACATCCACAGTAGACTACCAATGACTTTCCATACGGTGGTTTCCTGGGGCGGTCTCGGTATTGGGTCTCTGTTTCTGAAACCTGGGAAAATCGATGGGCCTACCTTTGATCATCCGGTCACTATTACCTCTGATCGTCAGTTATGATGGCGGCAGGGATATCACTTTTGAAAGAAAATAGTTTGAGTATCACGTAGATTATATATATATATATATATATAAATAAATATTATGTTCAGGTGCGTTAACCCTTTTTTATTTGACCTTGAAAGTATATGTTACCGAAGGTTATTCCTCCAGCAACTGTAATTGGAACTTGGGGTGGCAAGCACGTAATTGATTGATGTGCACCAATTTCTCTCACTGATTTCAACACTCTATGGAATATGTATTTTACAGTGGGGGGCGGAAAGTATTCAGACCCCCTTAAATTTTGTACTCTTTGTTATATCGCAGCCATTTGCTAAAATCATATAAGTTCATTTTTTTCCTCATTAATGTACACACAGCACCCCATATTGACAGAAAAACAGAATTGTTGACATTTTTTGCAGATTTATTAAAAAAGAAAAACTGAAATATCACATGGCCCTAAGTATTCAGACCCTTTGCTGTGACACTATATTTAACTGTCCATTTCTTCTGATCATCCTTGAGATGGTTCTACACCAGGGATATGCAATTAGCGGACCTCCAGCTGTTGCAGAACTACAAGTCCCATGAGGCATAGCAAGACTGACAGCCAGAAGCAAGACACCCAGAGGCAGAGCCATGATGGGACTTGTAGTTTTGCAACAGATGGAGGTCTGCTAATTGCATATAATGTTCTACACCTTCATTTGAGTCTAGCTGTGTTTGATTATACTGATTGGACTTGATTAGGAAAGCCACACACCTGTCTATATAAGACCTTACAGCTCACAGTGCATGTCAGAGCAAATGAGAATCATGAGGTCAAAGGAACTGCCTGAAGAGCTCAGAGACAAAATTGGGGCAAGGCACAGATCTGGCCAAGGTTACAAAAAAATTTCTGCTGCACTTAAGGTTTCTAAGAGCCCAGTGGCCTCCATAATCCTTAAATGGAAGTCGTTTGGGACGACCAGATCCCTTCCTAGAGCTGGCCGTCCAGCCAAACTGAGCTATCGGGGGAGAAGAGCCTTGGTGAGAGAGGTAAAGAAGAACCCAAAGATCACTGTGGCTGAGCTCCAGAGATGCACTTGGGAGATGGGAGAAAGTTGTAGAAAGTCAACCATCACTGCAGCCCTCCAACAGTTGGGGCTTTTTGGCAGAGTGGCCCGACAGAAGCCTCTCCTCAATGCAAAACACATGAAAGCCCGCATGGAGTTTGCTAAAAAACACCTGAAGGACTCCAAGATGGTGAGAAATAAGATTCTCTGGTCTGATGAGACCAAGATAGACCTTTTTGGCCTTAATTCTAAGCGGTATGTGTGGAGAAAACCAGGCACTGCTCATCACCTGTCCAATACAGTCCCAACAGTGAAGCATGGTGGTGGCAGCATCATGCTGAGGGGGTGTTTTTCAGCAGCAGGGACAGGACGACTGGTTGCAATCAAGGGAAAGATGAATGTGGCCAAGTACAGGAATATCCTGGACGAAAACCTTCTCCAGACTGCTCAGGACCTCAGACTGGGCCAAAGGTTTACCTTCCAACAAGACAATGACCCTAAGCGCACAGCTAAAATAATGAAGGAGTGGCTTCATAACAACTCCGTGGCTGTTCTTGTATGGCCCAGCCAGAGCCCTGACTTAAACCCAATTGAGCATCTCTGGAGAGACCTAAAAATGACTTTCCACCAACGTTTACCATCCAACCTGACAGAACTGGAGAGGATCTGCAAGGAATGGCAGAGGATCCCCAAATCCAGGTGTGAAAAACTTGTTGCATCTTTCCCAAAAAGACTCATGGCTGTATTAGATCAAAAGGGTGCTTCTACTAATACTGAGCAAAAGGTATGAATACTTAGGACCATGTGATATTTCAGTTTTTCTTTTTTAATAAATCTTCAAAAATGTCAACAATTCTGTGTTTTTCTGTCAATATGGTGTGCTGTGTGTACATTAATGAGGAAAACATGAACTTAAATGATTTTAGCACTTGGCTGCAATATAACAAAGAATGAAAAATTAAAGGGGGTCTGAATACTTTCCGTCCCCACTGTATATGCCACAGGGGAGATCTTGTCCACTATGTTGAATGGACCTCTCCAGGACGGCAGGAATTTCTGTTCCTTTACCTGGTTTCTCGTGAAATTGTAGAGATATACCTTGTCCCCAATCTCATACTCCTTCTTTGTGGTTGTAAGGTCATAGTATGTTTTAGCGCTATTTTCCTTTGGGCAAATGAGAGCGCATATTGTAAATGCTTCTGTAAATCTTCAATATATTGAGTTGTGGTGGCATTGATCAAGTTATGATTAGTGGTGCAGTACAGGAGGTGTTGGGGCAGGACCACCCACCTTCCGGTCATAAGTTCGAAAGGTGACATTTTTGTGACTGTTTTCGGGGTTGCCCTTAATGCCATCAGGACTAGAGGGAGCTTTACATCCCAGTCCTTGCCTCTTTCCTTTACAAATTTCTTAAGTATGTTTACAATGGTCTGATTGTACCGTTCCACTCCACCACTAGAGGCGGGCCGATAGGCGATGTGTAACTTTTTTTACACCCAATATCTTCCACAGTTTAAAAAACACCAGATATCCGCACTTAGGAGAAGAGAACTGCAGCCCCCCTAACAAGGAACATCACCTAAGTGAGGTTCTAAAAACAGGAAAAATCTATTTCAGCGGAAGTGGCGCTGTTCAAAAGTGATGAATTGTATGTGAACCCACTACACTAATTGATCTGAACAACTCTCCATAAAAGTGCTAAGTGCTTCGGATAAATATAAAGTCAAAAATAAGTATAAGTGTAAAAAAATGTGAATGCATGGAAAATATATAAATATATAAATATAACAGTGATAGTACCCCACATCAAATAATGATAGAATGTGCAGTGCTAAAAAGAGGGGGGTGACTTAATGAATAGGAAAAATGAGGAACAAGAGTGCCCCCACGTGGATTCAAAAAACATGATTCAAATAAATAAACGCCAAAAAATACCACGATCAAAAAATAAAAAGAATATAAACATATAAAAATAAATAAAAAGTGACAATGGATGATATCAAAAATAAAAATAAAAAATTATTATAAAAAAGTCCAAACACATGTACGTGAGTATATTGCTATGCACTTAAAAGTAAAAGTCTGTGAGTAATGATCCATACATAAATTCAAAATAATGGTCACTCTTCAGTGTTCACCATTTTCCTCCGCAGCACCCACTTGTGCCCGCACTCACCAGAGTTGCCTTCCACCTCTCCACGGATGTTTTTCTGGGAGGTGTAGGTGTCTTTCAGCTCTTGCTTCTCTTGGAATCCCACTGTCTCCCCTGCTCCTAGACTGAGTCGGCAATACAAAAGCCGAGAGCCGTGTGTCTTCCAGAACCTAGGACCTGTAATAAGAGGACTCACCTGCTGGTGGCACTGTTGGATCCTTGGGCCGTAGTACCGGTGTCCACCAGCGGGTGTATTCCAGCAGTGTGGAGCAGACAGCACCTTCTACGCTCAGGTGTTACGTGAGGTTAATTATTGGCAGCTTTATAAATACCCACCAAGCCCTCACAGGCTTGCCTTGCTCCTTAAGCCCTGACCTTGCTCACCTGTTACCCAATCCTGAGCCTTCATCTGACCTTGTTCCGAACTTATCCTGACCCGATCCCTCCTGTGTTCCTGTACCCTTTCCTTTACCCTTCAGCCCAATCCATCCCCTCCCTGTCCTGTTGGTTCCCAGTCCCTCATCTTCTGATCTCCCCATGTATGACCTTGGCCTGGCTAATGTTTATGTTTCTGGAACTTCCCTTGTCCTTCTGCTGATCTGCTGTGTATGACCCTGGCCTGGCTGACATCTGTGATTCTGGTACTGCCCCTTGCTGTATATACTGTTGTTGGTGGGTTTGTGCACTGTTTGTATTTTCTTATTTATCACCTATCTTAATAAATATCAGTATTATTCACTTTTCATGCGTTTTTGGTTATCTCTGTGCAGTCCACACAGTCTGGTCTACTCATTCTGCTGACAGGCTGTGATTAAATCTTCACTGGGGTTTTCATGACACCATTGCAATACATTTGACTTATCGGTCTTCCTAGCTTGTTGCCTAGTAACCGCTTCTCACTGTACTGACCCTAAGAGATGATCTATATCTAGCAACTCACCTGTTAGGGCTCCTTCTTTGGCTAGGGTATCGGCCTGATCATTCCCTTCCTTCTCTTTACCTATGACTTTGGAGTGGCTCTTGGTTTTCTTAAAATATAGGGTGATCTCATGTTCCCTCACCAATTGGTCGATTTGACAAAACAACTTACCATGTTTGACAGGTTTATGGTTACTATTTACCATGTTGTTCCGTTTCCATTGGGGGAGATACTCAACAAAACTATTTCTGACATAGTTTGAATCGATGATGATGGCGAATTCTTTAATGCTGTAATCTATGGCCATCTCAACAGCTTTCAGGATTGCATCGAGTTCAGGAACTTGGCTGCTTCTTGGCCCAAGTTTGTAGCCCACAGATTGGGGCTACCTCTTGGGTCGATATGATCCCGATGCCAGCCACTAGTTGGAGTTGGTCTTTGATCTTATGATGATAGGCACAGCCATCTACATATACACAGGGCAACTGTTTACAGTATTCATCATCATAAACCTTGTATGGAGACAACAGTTGTTCTTCTAAAAAGTCGGTGTCCGGGTCTCTGCACAGGGATCAGGGGTGGAACAATCGTGCAGCTCAGCAAGGCCCTGGGCCACTGGACTTTTCTTGTTCTGTTTATATCAAATTTTCAGGGGCAACCCTTGCAAGGACAGAGTCCAAGCAGTGATGTGGCTATTAGACACATTTCTAACCCTGATACGTTCACTCTGTAAATACTACAAAGGCTGGTGTGCGGTCAACAATAATTCTTTCGCCTTGAATGTAACTGCGGAAATTCTGCAATGCCCAGACAGTGGACAATAAAGATTTTTCGAAGTCAGAAAACTTAATCTCAACTGAGGACAATGGTTTGCTGTCGTAAGCAATAATCTTACTGACATTCTCTTATTTCTGATAAAGAACAGAACTCATACATACCTGCATGTATCCTGTCTCAAGGAAAAAGGGTTTACCTCCTTCTGGATACACAAGGCAGGGGGCTTGGGTGAGTCGTACTTTCAGTTCCTTCATAGCGTCTGTTTGTTCCTTGCCCAATGACCACTCAGTGTCTTTCTTTAGCAGATGAAGTAACGGTTTGCTAACCTCAGCGTAATTGTCGATGAACTTATGCGAATAATTAACCATTCCTAGAAACGATCTTAATTCTTTAAGATTAGTATGGACCTTACAATTAAATACTGCTTAAACCTTCTTCTTTTGGGGGTTTAACCCTTCTGAGGTAACTTCATGGCCTAGGAAGTTTACTCGGGTGCGGCACCATTGTGCTTTCTGAATGGATAGCTTCACTCCGGCTGTCCTTAGCTGGCCCAAGATGTGTAGGAGTTCTGTGAGGTGTTTGGTTGGTACTTTTAATAAGGATTTCATTCATATATGCCAATGTTCCTCTCTCCAAGGCATCTGGCATGGCCTTGTGCATGAAGACTGTGAATTCATGGCCAGAATTGATATAGCCGAAAGGCATGCGCACCCAGCAGTACTGTTGGTTTCCAAAGCTAAAGGCCAGTTTATATAGATCTTGTTCACTGACTTTTATGGTCCAGTATCCCTGGGCACAGTCGAGGGCCAAGAATATCTGGGATCCTTGGAGTTGGGCCAGGCACTGGTCTATGTAGGGTACGGGCCATCCTGACATGTAGACACGCTTATTGAGTTGTTGGAGATCAGCGCACAAGTACCACTGTCCTTTGGGTTTCAAAATTCCCAGGATGAGGTGATTGTATGAGCTGTGGATGGGCCTAATTATACTCCGTTCCAGTAACTTCCTAATGATTTTGGAGAGAGACTCATAGGAGGCTAGCAGAAGTCTATACTTTTTTACAAATACAGGTGGGGCCTGAGGGTCGGTCTGGATTTTGGCGACATGGAGATCAGTATTCCCACAGTATTCCCACAATCGTAGGAATCCTGAGCAAAGATTTCCTGGAATTCAAAAAGAGGTTAGCGGAGCAATTGTCGCTCAAGATCATTGGTGCAGGCATCAGCTAGGGCTATGATCTCTTCGACTATCTCTTTATATCTCGGAAAGCTTTCTGGTTTCCCTATCTCATAAGCCTCTTCAAACCTGGTGGTTAGGTCATTGGGTGTGCGAGGTGTATTTTTCTCCCAATCAGGTCCCTTGGGGTACTCTTGTTCTTTGATTGGTTGTTCAAAGACAAGAGATGTTTCCTCAGTTGTACAGGTACCATCCTTAGAATCGAAGGGGTAAATAGACTATATGGTGAATATACCCTCAGATGTAGAATTGAACGATTGTTCACTTAATTTCTCCTTAGATAAATATTCATATGGTATGAGCCAAATCATTTGGTTGGTGACTCCAAACGTGTGATATCCCGTCTCTACCGCAAGGCCGATAAGGGTGTCCTTGGGTAGGTGAAGGTCCTAATTTTAAAGGTTGTATATGTAGATGGACATTATTGACTGATGTGTATTGATCAAAGGTGCATGGGTAATTTGTATTCCCTCCTCCTGTATTCTCTGGGACAGGCATACTAATGCATCTGATCCCTTCAGTTTTTGTCCCTTTTTGACATTGATGAGGAGCAGGAAATTTTTTTATGTCCCTAGGGATGATAATTTCTCCAGCTACCTGAATCTCAACAGTATAAGGCATCTGTTGCTGGAACTTCAGGGCTTAGTCAACTCTATAAGCAATCATTTATCAGGTCAATTTGGGTGGTAAAACGATGCAGTAGGTCATTGCTGAGGTAAATTTGGGATTGGGGATTATCCAGCACTATAAACATGTGGGTTGTTGTCTTATTACCTATAGTGATTTTTAAGAGGCATCTAGCGACTGAGTTTTGGTCCACAGAGTCACCGATGGTATCTGTCATCCAATGTCTCTGAGGAGTGGAGAAACGGATCATTTCCCTGTCAGAAAGGTTATGGCTTATAAAGCTAAATTCTTATTTTAGATCAATTTTGGCATATTTTGACCTATTAAAACCATTTATCTGCATAGGGATAAAGAGGTCGCTGCTAACCCTTTCTATTTCTGTCAGGAACTGGGCGTGATTTCCCCCTTTCTTAGTTTTATTTTCTTGATGGAAGGATATGGTCAGTACGTTATCCTGGAGGGAGATCTCTTATTTTATCTCTGGGAATTTTAAAAATATGTTCCTCATTTCCTACTTCCAGGCCATGATTGTCAGGTTGTATAACCGTGACATCGGGGAACTGACTATTCCTGAAGTGGATTTCTAGAGAACCAGGCCTTTCTTCCACCAGGTGGCAGTGTGGCCGGGAATGGGGAGTTTGAAGTCTCTCATATTTAATAGGGGACTTGACCTGCGGCCACATCACTTGATTCACACAATCAACAATTGTGTTGAGCCTCTTAAGGACATTCATTCCAATGATCATGTGATGGTGCGGGAGATAAAAACAGGGTGTCTGATTTCCTTATTATCTAATTTGAGTTTAAGCCAGGCAGTACCCATGACTTGCAGTGGCTCTCCCCCCACCCCGATTAGTGAGCAATCAAAGCTCCTAAGTCTCG
Source organism: Lithobates clamitans (assembly GCA_037952925.1). NCBI lineage: Eukaryota > Metazoa > Chordata > Amphibia > Anura > Ranidae > Lithobates > Lithobates clamitans. Next base: position 3,383,552 of record JBBGZY010000013.1, read on the forward strand.
GTTTGCTGGGCAATGATTTTACTGCTTTATTAAATTGTTCCTGTGACAGGATGGTGGCTTGGGATCCAGTGTCAATGAAACCTGAAATGGGGTGATCACCGGCCTCATGTACCTTTACAGTAGTGAAATATCTTCCACCAGATTCAGTAAACTCACACATGAAATTAGCGTGGTTAAAGATCTGTGGGTTTTCCAACAATTTACATTTGGCATTTATCTCATCGCATGTCACAGCTTCTTTGTGCTTTTGATTCCTGCAAGATGGCATACAGGGCCTACTTGAGATGGAAGCACACGGAGTGGGAGGCATCCCGCCAGATTGGTCACTTACAACGGCTCTCAGCGGCTCAGCTACATTAGAGGGGTTAGAAGGATACTGAAAAACAGGAGCAGAATTAACAATCCCACCCTGATCCCCCCTGTTTAGGGGCATGTTAGGGGTGTGTTGTATGTCTCCTGTCATCGCACCCAGGGTTGTCCCCTGCAGGAGGATTGTCTGGGGTTCTAAGCATTCCGTGACCCTGTGTTGGTCACAGGAGCGGCCCCTAAAAAAGACGGGTTGGTAGATTGGTAATTGTTCAGATGTGTCATTTGTTGGCACATCTGATTGATTTGCGCCTCTACCTGCTCGATTCGCCGGCCCATGGTGTTTTGCCGATTTGCCCTATTTCACCTGAACGGTTGCGTTCAGGACGGGACTGCAGTGATGCATCAGATTCATCACCACTCCTCTGGTCTTGTTGTGGTGTCCTTTTTCTTGAGGGTTCCTGTGGTTCTCCTTGATTTTGGGGAATTTGGGGAGTTACACCAACCCTGGAGTGATTGACATGTTCTTGACTGGGAGGTGCCCTGCGATTGTCAGGATTCTCATTAAAATTAGGATCTCTTATGAAGTTGGGATCTCTGTAGTAACCAGGGTGGTCGTGAAAGTTGGGATTACTATTAAAGCATGGGTACCCTTGATAATTGGAGTCTCTGTTAAAATTAGGGTTTCTGCCAAAGTTAGGGTTCCTGCTATAGTAGGGGTACCTATTAGAATGGAGATCCCAATTCTAATGTGATTGTTGGTTATTCTGGGACCCCTGCAGATATCCCCTCTGGCTATTTCTGTACCCGGGGCCCTTTTCACCCTCACTACCGTAACCTGGCAACCTTTGTCTGTCCTCCATCATCTGCTGTGGTGAAACTCCGGGAGGTCCCATGTCCCATGTCCATCTCGGACTGCCTCAGCATACAATTTCCTCTGTTTGTAGACCATGAGTTTGGGGGGTCACAGTGGTTACTGTTATGGTTTTGGGGCTAGGTTTGGTTTCTCTTTTCACACCACCTTCGCTGGACTGCTGGATTGAGTACAGGTGATCACTCTCCCTGACTAACCAATCCAGATAATGTCCTTTCTTAAAATCCCTTGCAAGTCTTAATTTGATATAAGCAGGTAGCGCTTCAAAAAATAGAGTCAGGAATTCTGGCTGGTCCGGATTTGGGTCCTTTTCAGCCAGAAAGTAAGCGCTTCTTAACACGGCTAGGAATTCTGTGGGACTCTGATTAGGGCCACATTTTAAATTGTAGGCCGCAGCTTTAGCAGCAGTAACAGTTTTGTAGGGCCCAAACTCCATTTGACACCTATGTTAAATTTCCCTCCATGACTGGCCGTATAGAGCCTGCAATGAATCAAAGAATTGTCTGTACTTTTCTTCAAATATCCATGGCAGTAACTCAATTTTGGTACGATCGTCCCGAATGTTTAAGATTTTCAGGGTACGTTCATAGGTTCCTATATGGTCAGTGATGGTTTGGGAACCCTTCTTGGAGAAAACAGGTTTCTTTTAAGAATTTTATTATCTTGGGGGATGTCATATTTTTAAATTAGGGTCCTAGGCTTCCTTTTCTGCCCATATGAAGCTCTTTCTACTTCCTCCTCTGTACATTCTGGGGAGTATCTTTGCAGCTTAGGGGTTGGCCTGTCTTCTGATCCTGTCTCATTGTAACTTACCTGTGTCCCTCAGAAATGTAAAGATTTCCGTTTTTCCATTTCCTGTTCCTCTAAACGACTTTGGCTCATGGATTCGTAGTCTAATTGTTCCGTTAATCTTTCTATCCGTCACTCCATTGCTTTCTGCTCAGATTTGAGTCTCTCAATTTCTGCTTCACTCTTTATCTTTATCAGCAGATTTTGCTTCAATAGGGCCTTTTCTCTCTCGTTTGTAATATTCTATTTCTTGTTTACATTTTTGATATTTCTCTTGGATTCTTCATATAAGTCTTGGGCATTTTTGGCCTTCTTTAAATTGTCTGAGTCTACTCTCAGCCTGTTGGATGTGGTTTGACAGGGATTCTATCGTTTATGTTTTTTTATTTAAGTTGGTGCGGGTGTTGAACAATTCTCTCTTTAAACCTGGCATTTGTTCGGCAATTTCATTACACAAAAACCACAAGATCGGCCAAGACTCTATAATGAGCCGGTCTCGACTTTTTGTGTCTTTTGCGCTAGCGAAAGCCATAATCATTTGGTAAAACAAACCATCTTCAATAAAAAAAATCATCATTTAACCTCTGGGCCTGTTCTTTCTCTTCTTGAATAAATTTCTCTAAACTGCCTCCTATGATTATATTCGCAAAAGATTAGACAGTCACACCATAGTCAAGGACCCTACCTAAGTTTTCCTGAGGCCCAGTGGCCTTTTTCTGGCTTGAGGTAGTTACCGCTAGGGCAGGTTTCACCATCCTGGCCATTTCTAGATGAACACGATTCATTATCACTACCAGTCATGTTAATATACAACCGATATTTTTTACAATGTATATGCAAATACAATCACCAGTATGTTCTGTAATGTGGCAAGATTCCCTCTTACAAAATATCTCAGCAGTGCTTGCCAATTTTATGTTGTAAATGTGGTACGGAATCTTAATTAAGATCTCAGTGTTTTGTTTTTCAGTGCCTCCAACCCTACTATAAATGTGCATACCACAATCCTTTCCTGAGTTCATTAATTTATGGGGTTTACTTACCAAACTATAAATATCTCCCAACAAAATTAATAAGTAAATAATTTAACTTTATTAATCAACGAGTATATTAATACAATTACATACAGAACTAGATTATCTGGTGATTGACATTTCACACATACATTATCAAAACATCAACACGATAATGGAACGATATCTCCATTGCGGTAATTGCACTTTATATATATACACAAGAACACAATATCCCTTGTTGCTCAGGGAAACAGTCCTTTGAATTTCTCCGGCCAGAAGGAATCCAAAGTATATCTCACAGAGTCAACAGACTTAAACCAACAGAGCTGCAAAAATTAAATGGGGCAATGGAACTCTCCCTGGGACTACAGAAATTTAAATAGATGTAAACAAGTGTGTATGAATTCCCCTAAACACAGCTACAACAATACACGACCTAGACAATCAATTTATGTCATTACATAAACTATAAAATATAATCCCTACAATTTTGAGAGAAAATGTAATTAGGATTTGTATGATCTGTATCTTACCAATAGCTTAGAAGGGGAAGATGTCCGCCAATATCTAAGTACATTGAGTGGTTCCAGTCACAAGGTCCAACAAGATGGGGAGTGGTCAAAAATCAACAGACTTCTTGACCGTCTAGGGGGGTATCTAGTGTGTGGGTCTGTGATCCCTTCTCTATGGCCCTCACAACCTTTATACCATTTTGGGACAATAAGCCCAAAAAATTATCATAAGCTCAGCCCAGAAGGTTTGGCTCATTCTTCATTGGTTGGGGAATTCTAATGATTTTCCTGAAAAATTTTAGGTAATATCTTCAGCCTCTGGATGTGTCTGAGGCAGAAAATGTGTTCTAAATTCTTTTTGTTAAAAGAAGGAATATGTTTTCTTTTATAATTAATATTTATTTATATTTTGGGGATATGAATATATGTCTATACTGTTTAGGGATTTTTAAAGTAATTGTTTTAACCGGTTCAATACAGGGCAATTTCACCCCCTTCTTTCCCAGGCCAAATTTTAGTTTTCAGCGCTGTCGCACTTTGAACGTCAATTGCGCGGTCGTGCGACGTTGTACCCAAAAAAAATTGACGTCCTTTTTTCACCACAAATAGAGCTTTCTTTTGGTGGTATTTGATCGCCTCTGCGGTTTTTATTTTTTGCGCTATAAACAAAAGAAGAGCGACAATTTTGAAAAAAATACAATATTTTTTACTTTTTGCTATAATAAATATCCCAATTTTTTTTTAAAAAAACAAATTTTTTCCTCAGTTTCGGCCGATACGTATTCTTCTACATATTTTTGGTAAAAAAAAATCGCAATAAGCGTATATTGATTGGTTTGCGCAAAAGTTATAGCGTCTACAAAATAGGGAATAGATTTATGGCATTTTTAAAAAAAAAAAAATTATTTATTTTTTTAGCGGCGTTTGCGATTTTTTTTCGTGACTGCGACATTATGGCGGACACATCGGACACTTTTGACACATTTTTGGGACCGTTCACATTTATACAGCGATCAATGCTATACAATTGCATTGATTACTGTGTAAATGTGACAGGCAGTGAAGGGGTTAACCACTAGGGGGCGGGGAGGGGTTAATATGTTTCCTAGGGAGTGATTACTAACTGAAGGGGGAGGGGACGCTCAAGGGGAGGAGACCGATCGGTGTTCCTCCGTTCTGGGAACACAGATCGCTCTCCTCACAACTGACAGGCTGTGGATCTGTGTGTTTACACACACAGATCCACATGCCGGCCCGGTTAACGGGCAATCGCGGGTGCCCGGCGGACATCGCGGCCGCCGGGCACACGCACCGGGTCCCGAGGAACGCGGCGGGCGCGTGCGCGCGCTCCCGGCGGCGCGCGCGCGCCCCCTAGGCGGCCGGGAATCCCAGGACGTCATATGACGCCCACCCAGGATGGGAGATCCCATCCTAGGACGTCATATGACTATGGGCGGGTAGGGAAGTGGTTAAGTAATTGGTACAAAATATAATCATTTAGTATAAATATGATAAATTAATTTCACACACCATGGATATTTATATGAACAACTGCATGACTCCTGTATCTCCTATGCAAACCTATTTGTCTTGAGACAACACATGTAATATGGGTATTTTCATATAGATGCAGTCACGGTTTCTATGTCTCTACCACCATGATGGGTATCTAAACACAGTTTTTCATTTGTACTATATTAAATTATATATTTATACTTTTAGGATCACATATATTTACAATGCCATCTGTATACAGGTTTTCAGTGTTTTCTCACAGTGTCTAAAATGAACCTTGAACATTTCAGACACATTTCCATTATTTACTATTCCGATATTGGTGTCTTATTTGTCCTTTTGGTGTAAACATTAGCTTTGCATCCTAGTCATTGTCTGTGAGACAGCTTGAGTCAATATTGGGGTTGGCTTAAGGCTATAAATTCATCCTTTGACACAAAGGGTTTATGTATCCACTTATTTTCTTTAATTGAAAACTTTGTAACTTGGATTTGGAAACAGAAAATGTTTTCTTTGTCAGCTGGTCTTGGGTGATATGACCTTAGTGTCCATGTTCAGCTTCAATCCAGGATCCTGTTTCTTGATTTTAGCCTAAGTATTGTATAACTTAGTCACCTATTTCGCCTGGGAGGTGAAGTGCTCTTTTGGGAGCGCTGACTCAGACTTTAAAGTCTAAATGAAAAAATATGATATTTTGAGGTGTCTCTGCCATGACACGCAAAAAAAAAACCACTGCACATCACCAAAAGAACACCATACTCACCGCGAAGCATGATGGTGGCAACATCATGCTTTTGGGCGTTTTTTTTTTAGCTGGAACAGGGGCCTTATTCAAGGTAAAGGGAATTATGAACGGTTCCAAATACCAGTCAATATTGGCACAAAACCTTAAGGCTTCTGCTAGAAAGCTGAACATGAAGAGGAACTTCATCTTTCAGCATGACAACGACCCAAAGCATACATCCAAAGATTACTTGTCTTTATGTAATTTCTTGTACAATATGATGCCTCATGCTAAGTCTTCTGAAGAAGCTCCATTGAGCGAAATATGTTGAGAAAAGTGGTATTCTTATCGTGATTTGTCACTGGATTTTATGGATATTTTTGGGAATTTTTTGTATTTCAACTGCTCTTATGCCTTTTAATATTGTCTAAATATAATTTATATACTTAATACCCTGGAATTGATGTTTCCTGATCATCGACAATTTAATGCACCATTAAAGTCCTGAGGCTTATTGCCTCAAAGTCCAATTTCTTTAAATTAATACAAATTTGGGATGTGGTGTTATAAATTTTGGTCTTCTTTGTTTCACCCCTTTCTATATAAAAAGTATTTGTTGTATAAAAATTGTAAAAATGTTTGTTAAATAAAGATTATAAAAATATATATATATAATTTTTTGTTTGTCTTACTAGCAGTGGCTGAGGCCAATTATTGTTTAAGATATATAGACATAGGATCGTACAGCAGCAGCTCAGACTCCAGTATTTTTGCACGATCATCTTTTGAAAGAATGTTGAGGGAAAATGGCCTGGACCTGCCACAGGACTGTCCGCTGCTAGGGACAAATGGGCCGCCACTGCCATTTGTCTATGTTGGGGATAAGGCCTTTGCTCTCACTGACCATCTACTAAGGCCTTATTCCAATCGGTCTCTGAGTGAAGAGAAGAGAATCTTCAATTACCGATTAACTGACTGAAATCTTTTAGGTGGACGGAAGTAAAAATAAAGTAAAATAATATGGTTGCATAAGTGTGCACACCCTTAAACTAATACTTTGTTGAGGCACCTCTCGATTTTATTACAGCACTCAGTCTTTTTGGGTATGAGTCTATAAGCATGGCACATCTTGACTTGGCAATATTTGCCAACACTTATTTGCAAAAACACTCCAAATCTGTCATATTGTGAGGGCATACATTCAAATCGGCATACATCCAAAAATCCAGTAACAAATCACAATAAGAATACCACTTTTCTCAACATCAACATCAATGGAGCTTCTTCAGGAGACTTAGCATGAGGCATCATATTGTACAAGAAATTACACAAAGACAAGTAATCAATTATTAGATACAGTAGAACATGAAATAAATATACATAATTTTACTAGAGTAGAGAAAACATTAGAAAAGGAGTTATGCCTTTTTAATATTGTCTAAATAAAATCTTCCTTTTTATACAATACCCTGGAATTGATGTTCCTGATCATCAACAATTTAATACACCATTAAAGCTTATTGCCTCAAAGTCCATTTTCTCAAAATATTTTTTATAGTTGAAGAATTTGGTTCCACTGCTAATGGGCATCACTACTCTTATATGTTTGCAGTTAATTGCCCCGACACAATTCGGAAAATTGCATCAATCCCAGATAAATTCCGCTATCTTGCACTAATCTTCGGGAGTGGGCTTCTTCAGTACCAAATCCCTAAGAACATTCCAGATTTCTCTGCAGGTAATATTGCTGGCAGTAGTTTTGCCAACCAAGAACTCAAAATGCAAACTTGAAAAGGAATGTCTAGTTGCCAGGTACCCAGGTATCTAGTAAATACAGTTTATTAGAATGATGCATATTAACAGTAAGCTACTTCTATATTAAAACTAAAAACAAGCTTGGAAGGAGGTGCCTGAGGAAGTGAAGGAAGAAGAGGAGCAGGAGAAAGCCACCGGTGATGTACAGGGATAATTAATATGGTAAACACAATTACACCCACAATAACATGCTAGTATTTATTATTTCAATTCATGTAAAAAGGATCAAAGAATGATGTGGATCTCCAAATGCCACATATGAGGTAAGAAGAAGAAAAAGTAGGCATGAAAAGATACCTCAATGTTATAATGAGTCTTTCAACAGCCGGACTACTCCTTCGGAAACTACTCCTTCCTTTTTGTCACTCTAGATGGCTAGAGAGCAAAGCTAACAATTCATCAAAACTGTAAAGAGAAAATACATGGCTATATGGCTACACTGACCATGAAAAAAAGGACCATTTTTAACTCTATTTCCATTTTTTTATCATTTGCTCAGGTTTTTGTTAACACTTCTAGCTTTTCAGAACTAAAAACTAGAAAAAGAGAGTCATAGTGACCATGCATATACACGTTTTCCAAAATATATCTTGGAGCATTTGCAAGTTGACATAAACAAATGTTCTCACCTTCTAATTGACATCCATGTGTAGTTGAAGAATTTGTCTTCATAAGCTCGGAGGTTGTTATAAAGGACCCAAAACTGGCCTCTCCCTTCCCTTTGGGCGATGACGGGATGGATTCAAAACCTATGCCTTCTCCTCCTCCAGTTATCCTCTTCCTCATCTATTAATACTGCTACAGCAGCCATAATGACTGCTGACCCAACATATTGCATAGCCAACATGTTTGCTAAGCACTATACAACACGTGACAATGAAAGAGGAAGGGGAAATGACTAAGCAGGATAAGGAATTACATCACTATGACTAAATCGCAGAACATCAAAGTCGCACAAAGTCATTTGGAAAGTCACATCAAATCGCAACAAAAATCACATTGCAAAGTCGCAATGTAAATCGCACAACTTTGGGGTTGCAAAAGTGGAAACCTAGCCTTACTCAATTACTTAAGTCCTTTGGCAGATGAGACTGTGCTCATATACAATACTGTGCAAAAGTCTAAAGCCCCATACACACAATTAGATTTTCTGCAGATTTTTGTCTTTACCAAAACCATATAATATGAGGTCAAACCTTAAGAGTTTCAATTTGTATGCAATCAGGCAGGCCCTTGCACTACATGGTTTTGGTAAATCTGAAGACAAAAATCTGCAGAAAATCTAATAGTGTGTATGTGGTCTTAGGCAGTTCCTATGTATTCTTGCATAGCTGAGTCATAGCCTTGTTTCCATGTCCTATGCATAATAAAAACATGGGAACTGGGGTGTAGAAAAATGCAGCAGGTGGTCTGGACTGACGAGTCAAGACTTGAAATATTTGGCTGTAATAGGGTGCAGTTTGTTAACGAAGGGCTGAAAAGCGGTACAATAATAAGTGTCTCTGCAGACAACAGTGACGCACGGTGGAGGTTCCTTCCAAGTTTGGGGCTGCATTTCTGCTAATGAAGTTAGAGATCTGCTCAGGATCAAATGTGTCCTCAATGCAGGCAGATACAGTACCTATCCATCATGTCATACCATCAGGAAGGTGTGCGATTGGCCCCAAATGTATTCTGCAGCAGGACAATGATCCCAAACATACAGCCAATGTAATTAAAGACGATCTTCAGCATAAAGAAGAACAAGTCCTGGAAGTGATGGTTTGATCCCCACAGAGCGCTAATCTCAACATTGAGTCTGTCTGGGTTTATATGAGAAGATAGTAGGGTTTGAAGCAGCCTACATCTATAGACGATCTATGGTTAGTTCTCCAAAATGTTTGGAACAACGTACCTGCCGAGTTCCTTCATGTGCAAGTGTAGAAGAATTAAAGAATTGATGCTGTTTTCAAAAGCAAAGGGTGGTCACACCAAATATTGATTTGATTTGGACTTCCCTTCTGTTTATTTACTTTCCATTTTCTTAATTGATAAAAATAAACTATTAACATTTCTATTACTGAAAGCATTCTTAATTTAAAGCATTTTATTTACCCGCCTAAATCTTTTGCACAGTACTGTATGTGTTTCAACTTTGTAATTAACACCTTTGCTTCCAGCCTATAGCAGATTGACAGCCGGGTGGGACTTTCCTCCTCTCAGAAGGCCCTGCCCAGTGGAGCGATCTGTCACCAGCGGTGTCCACCAGACACCGCTGATGACTGATCACTATATTGGCCCGCTGCCGGTGTCATGTGAACACTGTGACCAATCACAGCAGATTACATGACAGTTGTGAACAATGGATGGCTTCCCTACATACAATTGTGTTGGTAGCTGTGATTGGTCACAGTAATCACATGGTACAGACAGGGCCATACACAGCTCATCCAAACCATGTGTTTAGCTTTGGCCAATCACAACAAAAGACACTTCATGAATCAGCTTCCTTTACTAAAAATGGTTGCTTATACCAATGAATTTAATTACAGTATTTAATTTAAATTTAAATTCATTAAACCAATAAATTTAATTACAGTATATCAGAAAATCGATCAATACTGATGGTCCATCTCATTTCTTGAGGCCCGAAAATGCCAGAACAGCACAGATACTGTATCCCCCAAATTACCCCTCTTTGGAAAGTAGACAGAGAGTCCAAGGTATTTAGTAAGAGACATGGCGAGTTTTATTTTAAGTTGTAGTACAGCATTTTCATAACTACTAAACTAGAGTAGTTCTAGTTTAGTAGTTATGAAAATGCTGTACTACAACTTCAAAAAAACTCGCCATGTCTCTTACTAAATACCTTGGACTCTCTGTCTACTTTCCAAAGAGGGGTAATTTGGGGGATACAGTATCTGTGCTGTTCTGGCATTTTCGGGCCTCAAGAAATGAGATGGGCCATCAGTATTGATCGATTTTCTGATATACTGTAAAGTATTCATACCCCTTGAAATTTTCCACATTTTGTCATGTTACAACCAAAAACTTAAATGTATTTTATTGGGATTTTATGTGATAGACCAACAAAAAGTGGCACATAATTGTGAAGTTGAAGGAAAATGATAAATGTTTTTCAAAATTTTTTTACAAATAAATATCTGAAAAGTGTGGTGTGTATTTGTATTCAGCCCCCCTGAGTCAATACTTTGTAGAACCACCTTTTGCTGCAATTACACCTGTGAATCTTTTTGGGTATGTCTCTACCAAATTTGCACATCTAGAGAGTGAAATGTTTGCCCATCTAGAGAGTGAAATGTTTGCCCATTCTTCTTTGCAAAATAGCTCAAGCTCTGTCAGATTAGATGAAGAGCGTCTGTTAACAGCACTTTTCAAGTTTTGCCATAGATTCTCAATTGGATTTAGGTCTGGACTTTGACTGGGCCATTCTATTCACATGAATATGCTTTGACCTAAACCATTCCATTGTAGCTTTGACTGTATGTTTAGGGTTGTTGTCTTGCTGGTAGGTTAACCTCTGCCTCAGTTTCAAGTCTTTTGCAGACTCTAACAGGTCTACATCTAAGATTGCCCTGTGTTAGAAGATTTTAAGTTTATTATTATTTTAAGTGATAAAAGTTTCTGAAAAAATATATGAAACACATGAATGTTATATGTAATTAGTGATGGTTTCTGAAGGTTACAGGATGGAGGACAGAGGACAGAGAGGAGTGGTTTTGCTGGGTAGATATTTCTATTTTGAGCTACTATGTCAGGACAATGGGTGGAGTTATACAACTGTATCTGTAGACTGAAGCCATATAAGAATGGGTGTTATTTTAGGATATGTGGACATAATATTATGAAACAGTATAAGAGTGCATGAGAATTATGGTAGTAAGGAATGGAGAAGGGTTGAATAGAGAGAAGTAACTCTACGCTTTGGAGAATGTAACATCAAGATGTCTCCTCCTCCTCCTCCTGAGACCATCAACATGCCATATGTTACCAGAAGTCAGTTCTGTCTTTGCTTATCTTTCTAAACAAACAACCTTTCTGGAAGCATTGTATGAACAAAGGATTCTTAAATTTCTACTAAGAAACTAATTCCTAAAAGTAAGTTGGAAATGCGGCTTTGGATAAAGACACATACATATCTCATTTACATACACTCTAGGAGAGAGGAAACTGGCATATTTACACAAAGACTTTGTTATTCATCTAGAAACGCCCCTGAGAATAAGAATAGTAGATTTTAGATATATTTCTACTTTCTTCACCCTGTGTTTGGCTCCATCCATCTTCCCATCAACTCTGACCAGCTACCCTGTCCCTGCTGCAGAAAAGCATTCCCACAACATGATGCTGCCACCACCATGTTTGGTGTGTTCAAGGTGATGTGCAGTGTTAGTTTTTCCGCCACACATGGTGCTTTGCTTTTAGGCCAAAAAGTTCCATTTTGGTCCCATCTGACCAGAGCACCTTCTTCCACTAGTATGCTGTGTCCCCCACATAGCTTCTTGCAAACTGATTATTGGACTTCTCTTCTTATGGCTTGTGTTCAACAATGGCTTTCTTTTTACCACTCTTCCATAAAGACCAGATTTGTGGCGTGCGTGACTAAATGTTGTCCTATGGACAGATTCTCCCACCTAAGCTGTGGATCGCTACAGCTCCTCCAGAGTTACCATGGGCCTCTTGGCTGCTTCTCTGATTAATACTCTCCTTGCCCAGCCTGTCAGTTTAGGTGGATGGCCATGTCTTGGTGGGTTTGCAGTTGTGCCATACTATTTCCATTTTTGGATGATGGATTAAACTGTGTTCCGTGAGATGTTCAAAAAAACAAGGAGAAAGAGGAGCCTCTGGGTGCAGACGTTTAAAACAATTTATTAAAATTACAGCAACAGCTGGTGATGCACTCACATTTTAGTAGAAGGTTATAGGCAAAAAGAATGTCCCAAGGCAATCGAGGGGATCCGTGGAGTCATCTCTCTCGGCTAGTGGATGGTAGAAGCTCTGGGCAGTCTGTGGACGCTGGATGTATTTGGCCAAACAGCGGAGACAGGCACCAGAGAGAGGCTTGGATTGCAGCCGATCAGGCGAGGGATGATGACGTCACTCGATATGCGACGCGTTTCCTAAGCTGGCTCGCCGTGAGTGGTGTGACGGCGGCGCTCCTTTGTCAAGCTGATTGGCTGGGAGCTGAAGAGGAAGTATAAATGGAGAGCGCTGATGGGGAAGGGGGCGGAGTAAGGGATGGGCCTGAAACCTAGTGTATAGAGGTGTCAGCAGTGGAGGGAATTGAGGAAAACAACAATGAGAAGGGATACATTATGCTAATGGGAAAAGACTATTGGCCAAGATGGGAGGGGAGGGGAAAGGGAATGGAGGTGAAGAAATAAAAGATAAGATCATAATATACACAGATGTAATGAATGGGATAGACGGGGCAGAGGACTATAATGCAGTTAAATGAAAAATCCCACCAACGATTTTACCTCAGAAGCTGAGCTTCTGATTTCAACTGCCCTCAGTGATAATATCATCTCTAAGGTGGAGAGCCTTTTTTTCCGTAAACCATTTTATTCCAATCCTTACTTCTACCATCTACCCAAAATCCATAAGAACCAACATAATCCCCCAGGTAGGCCTATCATGGCCTCCATGGACAGCATAACTTCAGGCTTCAGCCTATATGTTGATAGGTACTTACAACCTTTAGTCCACCAACTTCAGTCCTATATATGGGATGGGACACACCTTTTGGAACAACTTTCACCATACAGTTGGGAACCTACGTACTCTTGGTTATCTTTAGACGTAAGTTCCCTGTACACTTCAATTCCCCACGACTTTGGTATTATGGCTCTTGAGTACTTCCTCTCCACAGACCCACTCATCAATCCCCGCCAGGCCACCTTTATCATAGAAGCCACCAAGTTTTGTTTAACACACAACTACTTTACATTCAACGGTGACTTCTATCTACAGTTACAAGGGACGGCGATGGGGGCGAACTTTGCCCCCTCGTATGCGAACTTGGCCATGGGGTTTTGGGAACAACAGTACATTTATCACAATAACCCCTTCTCGGCTAATATCGTCTTTTTCGGCAGATATATCGACGATATCATAATTATCTGGGATGGACCTCTAGATCTCATTCCATCATTCACCACACACTGCAACAATAACAAGTACGGATTATCTTTCACATATGACAGCAATCAGACTTCTTTAGCCTTTCTTGATCTAGAATTAAGATACGACAACCAGGAGATATATGCCAAGAATTATACCAAACCTACTAGTGGCAATTCGTATCTTCACTTCAAAAGTTGCCATTATCCTCCATGGATAAAAAATATTCCCAAAGGACAATTTTGTCGGTTGAGACAAAACTGTACTAAAAAAGCTGACTATATAGATGCCAGTACCCATCTTAAACAAAAGTTTTCTGAGAAAAGATATCCGGAAGATTTAGTGGAGACAGCCTATGAATTATATCTTCACGGAAAACCTCCACGCAGTAATACGCCCCCGACGAATTGCCCCATCCGGTTCATCACTACCTTTCACTCCCAACACAACAAAATGGAGAAGATACTCCGAAAACATTGGGATATCCTTCAACAAGACCCCTACCTCAGATCCATTCTCCCCACACACCCACAGGTTACCTATCGAAGGGCTCCCAACCTCAAAAACAAAATTGCTCCCAGTAAACTTAAGACTACCCCGACCTTCGCGCCTATTACCCCACTCATCCCTCTAGTAGGGATGTTCCAATGTCAGAAAAAACTATGTAAGACCTGCTGCTTTGTCCAACATGGCCAAAAATCCTTTTGTACCAAAGGCCGGACATACATCCTCAAAGACTTCTACAACTGTTCGTCCGACTACGTGGTGTATGGCTTGACTTGCCCATGTGGCCTCATTTATGTCGGTCGTACTATTCGGCCCCTGAGACAACGGTTTGGGGAACACAGGAGATACATTGAGGGTGGTACAGACCCCCATAGTGTACCGAAACATTTCGCTGTAGCGCACAAGGGCTCCACCCTTGGACTATCAGTCTGGGTCATAGAACAGATCCCTAGGTCTCTCTCGCCTGCCGAAAGGTTCAAAAAATTGTGTGCGAGGGAGACCTATTGGATCTACCGTTTAGATGTCCTCTCGCCCGGAGGAATTAATGAATGCATCAAAACCTCAACCATCTTGTAAGGCGGACATGAATATAAGCTAATATGGTACCCATATTCTCATTTCTCACTCACTTTCATTATCCCATTGTTTTTAAAAAAATTTTACTAAGTTTTTATCAAGTTGTATTGTGTAACGTATATGTTGTAAATATGTAGACATGCAACCCGTGTTCCATTCTTATCCAGACTCTGTTTGTCATAACATGCATAGGTGTCATTTTCCTCTCCCCCCCTCCCCCCTTTCCCCCCTTTTCAATTCCCCCCCTCCCCATCTTTTTCTCTTTCCCCTCCCCTTTCGCCCTTCCCCTCCCTCCCCTTTCCCCCTTCCCCTCCCTCCCCTTTCCCCCTTCCCCTCCCTCCCCTTTCCCCCTTCCCCTCCCTCCCCTCTCCTCACATATATATATATATATATACGTATTTATATATCAATACCAATACTATTTATATGGATGAGCACCATCGCATGCATGTACCACATATACATATCCTTATATGTCACCCTTTTCATGTAGCGACTGGTCTCTTTCTTTTAATACTATTTTCCACTACTAATGTGAGTTTGAATCCACCTATTTATATGCAGCATACACCATATTGTTGTCGCGCATATATACCCGCACACATATGCTTGCTAACATACTTGTCTTATGTTTCTTATATGACACATATGGTCATTATTCATTCCCCCATATATACAATCTCTCTAGTATCCTCCTTTTGGTTGCCTTACAGTCCTCGCCCTTTGTCTATTACAAGACCTTATAATCATTACTCATTCTTTTTTATATATATACTTTTTTTTTTTTTCATTTAACTGCATTATAGTCCTCTGCCCCGTCTATCCCATTCATTACATCTGTGTATATTATGATCCTATCTTTCCTTTCTTCACCTTCGTTCCCTTTCCCCTCCCCTCCCATCTTGGCCAATAGTCTTTTCCCATTAGCAAAATGTATCCCTTCTCATTGTTGTTTTCCTCAATTCCCTCCACTGCTGACACCTCTATACACTAGGTTTCAGGCCCATCCCTTACTCCGCCCCCTTCCCCATCAGCGCTCTCCATTTATACTTCCTCTTCAGCTCCCAGCCAATCAGCTTGACAAAGGAGCGCCGCCGTCACACCACTCACGGCGAGCCAGCTTAGGAAGCACGTCGCATATCAAGTGACGTCATCATCCCTCGCCTGATCGGCTGCAATCCAAGCCTCTCTCTGGTGCCTGTCTCCGCTGTTCAGCCGAATACATCCAGCGTCCACAGACTGCCCAGAGCTTCTACCATCCACTAGCCGAGAGAGATGACTCCATGGATCCCCTTGATTGCCTTGGGACATTCTTTCTCCTTGTTTTATAGTGCTACTGGGATATGGCTTTCACTCCCATTGGAAGGCTGCCTTGAATGTGGATTTTACACTTTATTCCTGCCTCCTTCATCTGCAGTGTTACATCACGGACTAACCTTTTCATTTATTGTTATGGAATTTCTTTTTCCCATTTGTTTATGCACATCACTGTATAACTAGGATTTTTTTGTCTTTTTTTTTGCGCCGACTACTTGCTGTATACGTGAGATGTTCAAAGCTTGGAATATTTTTTTTTATAACCTAACCCTGTTTTAAACTTTATCCCTTACCTGCCTGTTGTTTTCCTTGGCCTTTATGATGCTGTTTGATAACGAAGGTTCTCTAAAAAACCTCTGAGGGCTTCACAGAATAGTTGTATTTATACTGAGATTAAATTACATACAGGTGGACTCTATTTACTAATTAGGTGACTTCTGAAGGCAATTGGTTCCACTAGATTTTAGTTAGGGGTATCAGAGTAAAGGGGGCTGAATACAAATGCACGCCACACTTTTCAGATATTTATTTGTAAAAAAAAAAATGAAAAACATTTATCATTTTCTTTCCACTTCACAATTATGTGCCACTTTGTGTTGGTCTATCACATAAAATCCCAATAAAATACATTTACGTTTTTGGTTGTCATATGACAAAATGTGGAAAATTTCAAGGGGTATGAATACTTTTTTCAAGGCACTGTATATACCATAATTTGTGGACTCTATAACACTCCTACAGACCAAATATACACTGATTTGTGTAAATTTTCACCAAGGAAATTTAGCAGATTACATTTTGGCCTAAATTTATGAAGAAAGGTTATTTATTTGCAAAATGTTGTTTATTTAGCAAAAAAAAAAAAAAAAAAACAGTGGTGATTAAATACCACCAAAGGAAAGCTCTATTTGTGTTTGCATGACCGCGTAATTGTCATTCAAAGTGCAATAGCGCTAAAAGCTGAATACTGGCCGGGGCAGGAAGGGGTATGAAAATGTCCGGTATTGAAATGGTTAAAGAAGTAAAGATAGTCAAAGCCCACATAAAGCTGATGTAGACCAATAGATTAGTACAAAAAAATTGGGTATATTATGTAATAATAGAATTACCGTGGGACATGTGGCACAGTCAAAGCACCATAGCAATATGGCTATAAAATGAGATCTTCCACAAAGCCATGTTAAAGAGACTCTACTGCTTACAAATTTTAGGTCAATACCTACAGAGTAATACTTACCTATACTGCCCCCTGAACTGCTTAACATTGCTCAGAAGCAAAGCAGTTTCTTCTAAAACTGACACTTTCAAGGGTTCCATTCTTATCTGTCCCCCACTGCACTTAGTGAGGTCTCCTGCCGACCTTCATATCACTATTGGATACAATACAATTGCAAACCACTAAACGCCATGAGAAACACATGAGATCAACACCGACGAAGTGTTGGTTTCAGAAGACACTTCAGTGCTTTGCATCAACATCATGTTCTGTGGCGCAAAAATCAAGAGAGGTAAGTAGTCCTTTGCTTCTTTGCAGGTAAAAAGGCCTAATTTTTGTGATCTTTTTTTAACATTTTGTGCCTTGGACCACAAGTTTATGAAATGCAGTACATCTATGCAGCAAAAGGGATTCTATTCACACTTACAACTTACCATGGTCATTCCAGAACATGAGTGATATACTAAACATGCATTTATGACAAAATGGCTTTTCCAGCCTTAGTTATATTCTAGTGCAGAAAACAAGAGAAGATACACAGTCATTTGGCAATTGCACATAAATTTGATTCCGCATTAACCACTTCAGCCCCGGAAGAATTTACCCCCTTCCTGACTAGGCCATTTTTTGCAATACGGCACTGCGTTGCTTTAACTGACAATTGCGCAGTTGTGTGACGCTGCACCCAACCAAAATTTACGTCCTTTTTTTCCCACAAATAGAGCTTTCTTTTGGTGGTAATTGATCACCTCTGCAGTTTTTATTTTTTGCGATATAAACAAAAGAGCGATCATTTTGAAAAACAAAAAACAAAACATAATATCTTTTACTTTTTGTTATAATAAATATGTATTCTTCTACATATTTTTGGAAAAAAAAAAAATCGCAATAAGCGTATATTGTTTGCGCAAAAGTTATAGCGTCTACAAAATAACGGATAGATTTATGGCATTTTTATTATTATTCATTTTTTTTTACTAGTAATGGCGACGATCAGCAATTTTTATTGGGACTGCGATATTGTGGCAGACAAATCAGACACTTTTGACACATTTTTGGGACCAGTGACATTTATACAGCAATCAGTGCTATAAAAATGCACTGATTGTTCAAATGTCACTGGCAGGGAAGAGATTAACACTAGGGGTTGATGAAGGGGTTAACTGTGTTTCCTAGGTGTGTTCTAACTGTGGAGGGATGGGACTGACTAGGGGAGGAGAGAGATCGGTGTTCATACTTGTTTACACGCACGCGCCTCTTACAGCGTCTTAAAGGCCCGACGTACAGCAACGACAGCTCACCCAGGGGAGCCATCCTGCCGCAGTATAACTACGGCGCCTGGTCGGGAGACAGTTAAGCATTTTTACAGCATCGCATTATTGATAATCCATAAAATGAGAATGCAGGTACAGATAGCTCTTCGACACTGACACACTTTTTGTGCAGCACATTTCATCAAACAGTGAGATGTGTGGAAAGGGAAGCAATTAATGGGGCTTGACAAATGGTGTGTGTACCCACTCTGAGTTGCTTTTTTTTTTTTTTTTTATAAGGCTACATAGGTAAGTCCATGCCTTCACCCGGCTTTTCCTATATCAAACCATGATTAAAAGGAATTTATCTAAAGAGGGGAAAGGAAAAGGACCATGTGATCACTAAGCAATTTTAATTTTGCATATCAACAAAAGCATTTAAGTGAATATAAAAGCAAAGTTTTGGGAAGAATGTGGAATGGTTAGAACTCGTCACATTTTTATCCCTGTCTGTGTCCCAGCTCGGGAGGTTTACCCTAATCATATGTCCTGGTGACCACTGTCTTCACCACTGAATGTAATGGGAAATCTAGAATTTTTGGGTTGTCACACGTAGAGCGCTTGTCTTACTTCCTGCTGTCTCTGGGACAGGAAGTGACTCAAGACAAAAAAAAAAAAACTGACAGGGTTCATAACAATTCCATATGCTATCAGCACTAGATTGTGACGGTCATAGACCGAAATAGAAACCAGTTAGATCTTCCAATTCTTTCCTGCTCTAAGAATTAAAAAAAACTTTGGCATTACACTTTCAGAAATGGAATTTTGTTAATGTTGACTTAAAGGTGGTTGAGCCATAAACTTGGATGGTTAATCTAGAAGATCTCAAAGACAGCATCTGCTCATGTAGCTTTGTACAGCGGTTTGTACTAAACCTAAGACTGGAAACAGGTAGGAATTAAATGATCAGAAACACAGAAGTATGAGTAAACCAAAAACTCACAACTCGGTTACACCAGTCCTTGCTTGGTGAAATAGTGTAAATTTCCAAAACATGCATTGGATGCTTTCCTCTGTGGAAAAGAAAATTGCCACGAGAAGACAGCCTTGGCGTAGTAAAAACCCATCTGTATTCAAAACATGTTAAGATGCGCCAGAAATGGCATCACAGTCTAGCCCTGCTGAATCACTTAGGTGGACTGGAACACTGAGAGGTTGAAAGGCTGCTAACTTACAAAGCATGGATAGTGTTTTTCCACATAGTTTTTGTATTATATATGTACAGAAGTACAAATCACATTTAAAACATTTTCTTGTAATGTGTTTAAATAAAATTGCATATATATATACACATTTCATATTTAACCCTTTTCTAGCCGGTAGGTGCAAAGTTAGTATGTATGATTTCAGATAGCTCGTTTAATGCCAAATTGTGAACACAAACCAGGCAAACCTGAACAACCACCTCCCTCCCACATCCTGCCCTGTGAAACTGGTGCCCTAAAGATAGGATCAGTCAACAAGCTCAAAGCTAGTGTTGGGCTTTCTTATTCAAAACTTTGAAAAAAAGTATTTATTACCTAAAAATAATAAAAATGTTCCCCTGTAAGAATTTATTATATGTACTTTTTTGTAATACTGTGGATATTAAAAAAAGTCTACCACACTCCTGTTAAAATGTCAGGTTTCTGTGATGTAAAAAAATTAGACAAAGAAATGAATTTCAGAACTTTTTCCACCTTTCAAATAAAAGCCTAAAATAATTGGTTGCATTAGCGTGCACACCCTTAAACTAATACTTTGTTGAAGCACCTTTTAATTTTATTACAGAACTCCTTTTGGGGATGAATCCATCAGCATGGCACATCTTGATTTGGTCATATTTGCCCACTCTTTGCAAAAACACTCCAAATCTGTCAAATTGCGAGGGCATCTCCTGTGCACAGCCCTCTTCAGACAACCCCACAGATTTTCAAATCGGATTCAGGTCTAGGCTTTGGCTCAGCCATTCTAAAACCTTAATCTGCTTCTGGTGAAGCCATTCCTTTGTTAATTTGGATGTATGCTTTGGGTCATTATCATGCTGAAAGATGAAGTTCCTCTTTATGTTCAGCTTTCTAGCAGAATCCTGAAGGTTTTGTGTCAATATTGACTGGCATTTGGAACGGTTCATAATTCCCTCTACCTTGACTAAGTCCCATACACACTATTAGATTCTCTGCAGATTTTCCAAAACCATGTAGTGCAAGGGCCTGCCTGATTTCATACAAATTGAAACTCTTAAGGTTTGACCTCATATGGTTTTGGTAAATCTGAAAATAAAAATCTAATAGTGTGTATGGGGTCTCAGGCCCCTGTTCCAGCTGAAAAACAGCCCCACAGCATGATGCTGCCACCACCATGCTTCACTGTGGGTATGGTTGTCCTTTGGTGATGTGCAGCGTTTTTGCTCCAAACATATCTTTGGGAATTATGGACAAAGTTCAACCTTGATTTTATCAGACCAGAACACATTTTCGCACATGCTTTTGGAGACTTCAGATGTGTTGTTTCAAAGTTTAGACGGTCTTGGATGATTTTCTTAAGAAAAGGCTTCCATCTTGCCACTCTACCCCATAGCTCAGACATATGAAGAATATGGGAGATTGTTGTCACATGTACCACACAGTCAGTTCTTGCCAGATATTCCTGCAGCTCCTTTAATGTTGCTGTAGGCCTCTTGGCAGCCTTCCTGAACAGTTTTCTTCTGGTCTTTTCATCAATTTTGGAGGGATGTCCATTTCTTGGTAATGTCACTGTTGTGCCATATTTTCTCCACTTGATGAGGACTGTCTTCACTGTGTTCCATAGTATATCTATTGCCTTGGAAATTCTTTTGTACCCTTCTCTTGACTGATGCCTTTTAACAATAAGATCCCTCTGATGCTTTGGAAGCTCTCTGTGGACCATGGTTTTGCTGTAGGATGCGACTAAGAAAATGTCAGGAAAGACCCACTAGAACAGCTGAACTTTATTTGAGGTTAATCAGAGGCACTTTAAATGATGGCAGGTGTCTACTGACTCCTATTTAAGAGGATGTGCGCACTTATTTAACCACATTAGTTTTTTTTCCAATTGAGTTGTACAGTTTATAGGCCACATTAAAAAGGTGGAACAAGTTCTGAAATTATTTATTTTGGTCTCATTTTTTTTACATCACAGAAACCTGACATTTTAACAGAGGTGCATAGACTTTTTATATTAACTGTAAAGAAGCATGACAAAATTTACCAAAAAGATTCCACTGACTGATGATTGAGGCGAGTGTATGGCTGGCATCACTTTCACATTTTACAAAGGTTGTTCACTAAGCAACAGCCTGAGGTTTTCAATCTTAAAGCAGAACTGTGCCTGTACATACTATGGAAAATAAAAGGTCTCACTTTACTTTTTTGTATGAAGCATACATGTTCTCATCCTCTGTTTGTACTACTGCTGTAATGATCCTCTGCCAGGCCGCTCAATATTGTATTGTGAGTTTTGACCTGATGAACAGAGCCTAAGCGTACACAGGGGCTGTGCAATGCACACTTCTCTTGCTTTGCTGCCCAGATATCAAGCACTAAATTTTGTGGAGCTGAGGGTAGTGTCACATGTTCCCCTTGTACTTAGAAGTACCAGATATTTCCCAGGTGAGTTGACACCAAAAAACGTCAGACTTATAAATTCTCCAGCTTTAAAGTTTTTTTTTTTTTTTTTTGGAAAACTGAAATATTGTGGAAATTCTGTAGAGAAAGACTCTGAAAAAACATTTTTTTTGTAAAATCAGGGGGGGAAAAAAAAGCATGCTTCTGCCCAAGGTTCGCATATTCGCATTCTGTGCAGCAGGCCGCATCTGCTCGGGCATGGCAGCCTATTCAATCATATGGGCTGCTGTGCCTACGTTTCCGCAAAAAAAAGATGCATGCACCTTTTCTAAAATGTGGCCTTAGGGAAATCACATGGCCTTTTTGATTATGAGGTTTCCCTGCAGTTCCTGCACCAGCAAACATGCTGAGATGTGTAGGGTGCCATTCAAAATTAATGACAGCCCCATGTATCTCCTAAGAGTAGCCTGATTTGGCTGCAGGTGCGGGAACAGATGTGATTGAACCTAGCCTTAAGGTGCATTTCCCTTTAATACATGTTTTTTCCTACGTTATAGAATGGCAAGGGCTGCACCATTTATTTGTCCTGGTGACCACTGTCACAAAGACAGAAAATGATGGATGATCAAAAATTCCAGAGCTGTCACCAATAAAAAAGGTGAGGAAATCTTCCAATCAGAACACCTGTCCTCCTGACAACTGTCTAAAAAGGACTTTCCTGTTCCTCTCTGGGACAGAAAGTACAGGCAGTCCCCGAGTTATGAACACAATACGGACTGTAGGTTTGTTCGTAAGTGGAATTTGTGTGTAAGTCGGAACACTGCTTGTAAGTGTAACCTTCGCCTGTGCAGCGATGTTGAATGTTACGGCTTCCGCCTGTGCAGGGATGTGGGATGTTCCGGGCGCTTCTGGGGCTCTTCTGGAAAAGCAGTACTGCTATGTGGGATGTGGCAAGATAGCTGCTCAGAGGTATCCAAGACCAGCGTGGAGCACAAGCGGCCAGCATTGAGGCCGTTCATAAGTAGGAGTTGTTCATAACTCGGGGACTGCCTGTAAAGGGAAAGTTTTAACCTGTCCTTTCCTCTATCCAAAGTTCTCTATCCTCTTCTCCAAAAATAGTTTGGGCTATATATACAGTGGGGAGAACAAGTATTTGATACACTACTGATTTTGCAGGTTTTCCTACTTACAAAGCATGTAGAGGTCTGTACTTTTCATCATAGGTACTCTTCAACTGTGAAAAAACTGAATCAAACAAAAATCCAGAAAATCACATTGTATGATTTTTAAATAAATATTTAATTTGCATTTTATTGCATGACATAAGTTTTTGATCTCCTACCAACCAGTAAGAAGTCTGGCTCTCACAGACCTGTTATTATTTTCTTTAAGAAGCCCTCCTGTTCTCCACTCATTACCTGTATTAACTGCACCTGTTTGAACTCGTTACCTGTATAAAAGACACCTGTCCACACGCTCAAACAGACTCCAACCTCTCCACAATAGCCAAGACCAGAGAGCTGTGCAAGGACATCAGGGATGAAATTGTAGACCTGCACAAGGCTGGTATGGGCTACAGGACAATAGGCAAGCAGCTTGGTGAGAAGGCAACAACTGTTGGCGCAATTATTAGAAAACGGAAGAAGTTCAAGATAACGGTCAATCTCCCTCAGGTCTGGGGCTCCATGCAAGATCTCACCTCGTGGGGCATCAATGATCATGAGGAAGGTGAGGTAACAGCCCAGAACTACACAGCAGGACCCGGTCAATGACCTGAAGAAAGCTGGGACCACAGTCTCAAAGAAAACCATTAGTAACACACTACGCCTTCATGGATTAAAATCCTGCAGTGCACGCAAGGTCCCTGCTCAAGCCAGCGCATGTCCAGGCCCATCTGAAGTTTGCCAATGACCATCTGGATGATCCAGAGGGGGAATGGGAGAAGGTCATGTGGTCTGATGAGATAAAAATAGAACGTTTTGATCTAAACACTCGCCGTGTTTGGAGGAAGAAGGATGAGTACAACCCCAAGAACACCATCCCAACCGTGAAGCATGGAGGTGGAAACCTTATTCTTTGGGGCTGCTTTTCTGGAAAGGGGATAGGATGACTGCACCTTATTGAGGGGAGGATGGATGGGGCCCATGTATCGCAAGATCTTGGCCAACAACTTCCTTCCCTCAGTAAGAGCATTGAAGATGGGTCATGGCTGGGTTTTCCAGCATGACAACGACCCGAAACACACAGCCAGGGCAACTAAGGAGTGGCTCCGTAAGAAGCATGTCAAGGTCCTGGAGTGGCCTAGCCAGTCTCCAGACCTGAACCCAATAGAAAATCTTTGGAGCTGAAAGTCCGTATTGCCCAGCGACAGCCCCGAAACCTGAAGGATTTGGTGAAGGTTTGTATGGAGGAGTGGGCCAAAATCCCTGCTGCAGTGTGTGCAAACCTGGTCAAGAACTACAGGAAACGTATGATCTCTGTAATAGCAAACAAAGGTTTCTGTACCAAATATTAACCACTTGCCACCCGCCATATAGCAGAATGACAGCAGCAAAGTGGTTTCAATATCCTGACTGGGCGTCATATGGCATCCTCAGGATATTAAGCCACATCCCGGGGACGCGCATCACGGCGATCGTTGTTGCAGTGTGTCAGTCTGTCACAGCGTAACACCAATCTCTGACGGAGACTCTTTACCACGTGATCAGCCGTGTCCAATCATGGCTGATCACGATGTAAATAGGAAGAGCCGGTGATCGGCTTTTCCTCACTCGCGTCTGACAGACACGAGTAGAGGAGAGCCGATCGGCTGCTCTCCTGACAGGGGGGGGGTCTGTGCTGATTGTTTATCAGCACAGCCCCCCCTCGGATCCCACCCAGGACCAGCAGGGAAGCCGCCCAGGACCACCAGGATGGCCATCCACACTGGACCACCAGGTATGCCCCCTAGACCCCCAGGGAAATACTAATCTGTGCCCAGGCAGCTGCCAATCATTGCCCAGGCGCCTGCCAATCAGTGCCCAATCAATGCCTACCACTGCCAGTGCCACCAGGGATGCCTATCAGTACTCATTGCCTCGTATCAGTGCTCAGCAGTGCCGCCTATCAATGCTGCCCATCAGTGCCACCCATAAGAACCCATATTTGCAGCCTTTCAGTGCCCATCAATGTCGCCTATCAGTGCCCACCAGTACCACCCATGAGTTCCCATCAGTGCCGCCTATCAATGCCCGTCAGTGCTGCATATCGGTGCCACCCATCAGTGCCGCCTACCAGTGCCCACTCATTGGTGCCACCTCATCGGTGCCGCCTTATCAGTGCCCATCAGTGAAAGAGAAAACTTACTTATTTACAACATTTTTTAACAGAAAAAAAGCAAAACTTATTTTTTTCAAATTTTTCGGTCTTTTTTTATTTGTTTAGCAAAAAATAAAAACCGCAGAGGTGATCAAATACCACCAAAAGAAAGCTCTATTTGTGGGTACAGTGTTGTATGACCGCGCAATTGTCATTCAAACTGCGACAGCACTGAAAGCTGAAAATTGGTCTGGGCAGGAAGGTGTATAAGTACCCTGTATTGAAGTGGTTAAGTTCTGCTTTTCTGATGCATCAAATACTTGTCATTCAATAATATGCAAAATACTTAAAAATTATACAATGTGAGTTTCTGTATTTTTTGTTTTAGATTCCGTCTCTCACAGTTGAAGAGTACCTATGATAAAAATTACAGACCTCTGCATGCTTTGTAAGTAGGAAAACCTGCAAAAATCGCCAGTGTATCAAATACTTGTTGTCCCCACTGTACATACATATTTCTCCAGTTTAAAGCAGATAAAACAAAATAACAGATGCTTTATAATTATGGAGAAATGATAAAAAGATAAACTGAAAAAAGAAGCATTGATAAGAAAATTATGGAAATTATTTGGCAAACGTAAGGGCAGAATTTTGAGAACAGAAATGAAAAATAAAGCAGTAAAAAAGCATTTTTGGGTCAAATAAAAATTGTAACTCCTGTACATTTAAAAACAAATTTTTCAGGAGGCAAACATAATTTGAACGACACCTTTATACATAATAATGAACATAAATTAAGTGGCCAGAAGCTTAATATACTTAGGAAGAATATGTTTAATGTTGTCTGTATTACAATATAATGCATCATCTTTCACCAGGACAGGAGGTGATTATTATTGGAATGAAATGGACAAGGTTTTGTAAATTCCAGTATGAAAGTTTCCAAAAACATTTATAAATTCATAAGCTGTTAATTTAATGGTTGTGCAAGCCAGGTAACATGAGCAGTGGCACAATCTTTAAGTTCCCATGGACGTGTGCAGCAAAGCCCCAAGTATGATGTAACCGTGCCACGGAAATCATGGCAGCAACACTAACAAACCTTATGTCCAGAAAAGGAGTTGTTGGATATTTTAAAGAGAATGAAGACAGCCTGATTATATATATACAGACACATATATGGTTCCTGAGATACCCAGGCTGACATTTCTAAAAGAAAAATTACATTTTTATTATATGGTCCTAAGAATATAAGTATATACAATTTCTCACTTCCAAATACCCATCAATTGAAAACAATCTATCATTAATTTCTATGTAAGAAACTAGATTTTAGCATGATTGTATTGCATAAACAACTCCAATATATTAAAAGGAATGGCACCATAAAGTCTCCTCAGTCCAAGACTAAAACATGCACAATTTACATAGAAATGATAATTTAGAATTCATTAGCAAGGAGGAAACCATTTTAAAGTGCAAACTACGAAAATGTAGCATGGAGGCAAGAGTGTTTCTCCACTTCTCCACTAATACTACACTGTTTTACTGCAATTAAGTGCAATTTTTATTAGTTTACTGTAATATGGGCTGCAGATCTGGCATTAGAGTTACAAGAAGGCAGGATTTCCAGTCATTTCATAAAGAGCCGTAATTCAGTGTGCTACCCCCAGCCACATTAAGGAGTTTTTTTTTGGTCCAATTGTGTGATGCCAAGGGTCGTCTTCTTCCTTGAGCAGTGAAAGGGTTCTGAATATTGCAGAGAGTGGTGCAATGTGGTACCATTCCCTAAAGCATTCTTTTGTGAGTCCAAGTTGGCTTCATGATTTACCACTAAAGGGCAGATCCTTGATGCCCATGTCTGAGAAAGTTGGTAAATGAGGTTGGGTGTCATTTAGCCTGGAAAAGGACTACAGCTAAACTCCCAAGTCGATTCTTA
This sequence comes from Lithobates clamitans, assembly GCA_037952925.1. Lineage (NCBI taxonomy): Eukaryota > Metazoa > Chordata > Amphibia > Anura > Ranidae > Lithobates > Lithobates clamitans. The sequence goes on from JBBGZY010000013.1 coordinate 3,410,957, forward strand.
TACACTACAAGGGGAGCTCATTCTCCATTACTGGTTGTGCATTCTAGCCTTCTGTGCTAGGCTCTCAAAACCAGTACATGGATTTTTTTTTAATGAAAACTACTTGGAACAACTATTTAGGTTTAGATAGGACTTGCCCCATAAACCAGGTTTTTAAAAAGCTTGCAGCGCCAAATGTGTGTGTTTAATACTTCCTGGATACAAACATCCAGAATTACATTCTGCTGCCACAAATAAAAAACTACTGGCTGATCTAGCTATGGATAATGTTAATACATATATATTGGTAATAGTTTTATGGCTTTTCAGAGTCCGTTTGTAACACCGTGGTCAATATGAAGGGGACATGGTTTGCCAAAATGAAACCAATTTCCATCAGGCAAGAAGACGAATGATACCATTATCGGAGCCCAGAAGTAGAAGTCTCTTTGTCGGCAGGACAGCTAGATTGGTCAAGGTCCCCTTGAAATTTTCTGAGCTGAGTTTAGTTGTGCTGTTCGGTTGTGAAGAAGAATCCAGGAGAGAGTAAATGCCAATCTTATTTGCCACAGTGCCGGTTATAATTTCACTGCCATAGAGATCAAGAGCATGAATAGGGTCAGAGTTCGATTTGAACTGATGTAAGGGTTTCTGCTCCAATTCCTTCCAGACAGTGAGAGAATGGTCAGAGGAAGAACTCACCACAACGTTCCCCTCAGCTGCCTGCATGAAAAGACAAGAGTAACAGTGAATCAATAAATACAGTTGCTTATAATTGTCTATATTCTTCAGTAAATAGGTCAGAAACCAACTGCAAGCTTACAGTAAACATGACATTTAAAGCAGAACTATATCATTTTGGATAAAGGGCTTGGGCAAAACTTTGTTTTTTCTTTACTTTATCTGCATTTTTTTTTCTTGTTCAGTAATGTTTTTCCTAATATAAAATTGGCTAAAATTTACAAAAAGTAGAGGTAGTCCCATTTAGTGGTATTGCAATACCAATACATTCAAATGACAGAGTAATTATGAGTGCTTTGTTTAATAGATAGTTAAAGAGGAGCTTAAGCCCTCCCACAAAAAATTAAAAGTCAGCAGCTACAAATACTGCAGTTGTTGACTTTTAATATATGGACACTTACTTATCCCAGGGAGCCAGCGATGTCGGCACCCCAGGCAATCTTTGGAACGGTTGTCAGGTGCAGCCAGCGCCATTCCTGTTAAGGGAACCCGGCAGTGAACCCTTTCAGCTTCACAGCTGGTTCCCTACTGCCCATGCGCAAAGTACGCTGCGCTTTCCAATTGGTCTGGCGGCGGAGGAAGCCGAACTTCCGAGACACAGTGCTGAGGCCCCGTCTTCCGGAAGTGGGGAACGGTACCTGTCAAAAACAGGTACCCATTCCCCCCAAAAGGTGCCAAATGTTGCACCGGAGGGAAGAGGAGACGGATAAGTGGAAGTTCCATTTTTGAGTGAAACTCCGCTTTAAAGTAGAACTGTGTCCCATTGGGGAGATTTCCCTTCACTTTCTGTGCCATAACAAAAACAGAGGATGAATGGCAGTCACCACTAAGGCACATAGAAAACAATTGTTTTCTATGTACACCGCTCACACTGCAACGCAGCCCAGAGATGTGGTGCAGTAAAATGCACACATGCTGCATTTTACCACAGCCACAAGTAAGCACCACATGTCACTACACAGCAAAGCTATGCACCATACTGCTGTGTGGAGACATAAATGGTCAGTGTATGCACTTCACATAAAAGTTCAAACAAAAAAAGATGAACAAAAGTGTGTGATGCACTGAAATGCACATTACACCACCCCCTCACTGCAAGCTGAAACTGACAGCTGACCACACAGCCTTTAGCGTGCAGGTAGTGTGTGCAGGCTCTACCCACCAATGTGTGTTATAGCTTCAATTTCCTGCTTTTTAGGATCTAATAAATGAAAAGAGTAAGACAACATCACATTTCATATTTTTATTAATATCTTATATTTTTCTCCATGCAAGTCTATACTACTACCACATTTACATTTGAAAAGTGTTACTTCTGGAGCAGAATAGTATGCAGTCTTAGTATACTGCAAGTGGTTTCTTTGAGAATGTCAAATTGGGAAAAAAGTAGGCGATAAATACACCCAGCACTCACTTTATTAGGTACAACTTCCACAAAAAGCCAAACAGGAGAACAGGAGACTAAAGTAAAAAAAAAAAAAAAAAAAAGCAAGCATTTGGTCCAGAGTATCAGCTGTCATTTGGCTGAACATTAAAATGGGAAAGATGCATGAACTAAGGGACCAACTATGAAATTAAATGTTTGCATCGGGTATGGTGGATGCAAACTGCTGTCCTCCTGAGATTTTCATAAATTAGAGTATGTATCATTCAAAATAAAATGTTAGTTGAGGGGAAGATCTGTGGCTGAAATAACCTTGTTAATTACAGAGAGATTAGACTTAATCAAAACTAATAGTAAGTCCACAACTCTTCAAATAGGAGCAACGAAGATCGCACAAGAACCTGTTGAGCCTTGAGAAGAAAGGGCTGCAACAGAAGACTGCTGAGCTCCACCACTGTCTGCTAAGGACAGGAAAATAAAGCCATACTTGGCATGGAATCACCAAAACCAGCCCATTCAGTACTAGATAGGTGTACCCAACCAAGTCTATTTATACGTTTTATTGACATTCAAAATGCCTGGAAACTGGTAGCCACCGGAATACTGTAGCTGTTACTTATCTGTCACACACAGTGGAGAGTTTCCTATATTGTCAATGAACTGTGAAAGATTTGGCTGTCCTGTTTCATAGGAGTGTTTTTTTTTAAGGGGAAGTAAAACAATGTTACATTAGGAGAGACATCTAGATTAATTGGGCAACAAAAATAATGATGTAGCAACAGGTGAAGGTCATGGGGGAACTGTCCATGCCTGCAATCATTCAAAATATTTAGTGCCTTGTGAAAGTATTCACCCCCTTGGTGTTTTTCCTGTTTTGTTGTATTACAACTTATTATTAATAGATTTTTGGGGCTTTGTACCATATGATGTACGCCATGTCTATAACTTTGATTGTAGTGCTATTACCTGTACTGTAGGTATTTGGGGTACTCCTATTAGATTATCAAACTGAGAATTCAAAAACATATAAAGAAAGTCCACTCAATAGTGTCCATGCTTAGTGACAGTTCCAAATTATAACACATAATAGTGCTCCAGAGAACAGGAGACAGACCACTAAAATTTCACACCACACTTACCAGATGGTTTTGACCCCTTGTGTTAGCAAGCAAGGCAAAACAGAAGGGGTACACAGATCCAAGGTATCACAGCTACAGTGTTCCCTATATATCTTCCTCCAGTTCTTTAAGGACAACACAATCTCCCCATTGTAAAGCTCAAAGTATTTCCTCCATATACAGGCATAAGAAGAGTGAAAGTTACATTTTTATTAACCTTTTGCCGGCCACCCCACGTACATATACTGCGGGGCTTGGCTCTCCTGCGCAAAATCTTGTACCTGTATGTGATTTCGCACTTCCGGGTCTGCAGCACGCACCCGGCTCCTACTGTGATTGGACAGAGCGGGAGCCAATCAGTGAACCAGATATCCGCGAGAGAGGAAGAATGGCGGTCTGCCTATGTAAACAAGGCAGATCGCTGTTCTGTAACAAGGGAAGACAGAGATCTTGTGTTTCTGCTAAGCAGGAACATGGATCTCAGTCTTCCCTCAGTTAGAAAGCACTCCCTAGGGACACATTTAACCCTTTGATTGCCCCTGTTAACTGCTTCCCTGCCAGTGTCATTAGTACAGTGACAGTGCATATTTTTTAGCACTGATCACTGTATTAATGTCACTGGTCCCCAAAAAACTGTCAGTGTCTGATTTGTCCACTGCAATGTCGCAGTACCACTATAAGTCGCTGATAACCACCATTACTTGTAAAAAAAAAAAAAAAAAAAATCCATTAAAATATCCTACAGTTTGTAGACGCTATAACTTTTGCGCAAACCAAATCAATAAATGCTTATTGGGACATGTAGCAGAATACATATTGGCCTAAATTGATGAAGAAATTAGATTTTTTTTTTATTGGATGTGTTTTATAGCAGAAAGTAAAAAAATATTGTTTTTTCTTCAAAATTGTCAGTCTTTTTTTGTTTATAGCGCAAAAATAAAAATTGCAAGAGGTGATCAAATGCCACCAACAGAAAGCTCCATTTGTGGGGGGGAGGAAAAAAAGACAGCAATTTTGTGTACAATGTCGCCTGACCGCGCAATTGTCAGTTAAAATAACGCAGTGTTGTATCACATAAAATGGCCTGGTCACGAGGGGTGGAAAACTTTCCAGAGGTGAAGTGGTAAAAATAAAGTGTATTGCACTTACATTGATAAAAGCATGCATTTGCCTTAGAAAAACGCCTTAATTAAAGATGGCTGCCGCCATCACCCTACACGTTTCGTCGTCAAAAGGTGACAACTTTTGTTTATGAAATGCGTAGGATGGTACTTTCAGCTGGCATTGCATCCGGAACTGGAAATGCACGGTGGCCATCTTTTGCATGCTTTCATCAATATAAGTGCAATACATTTTATTTTTAAATAATAAATATATTACTTTCACTGTGTGGGATTCCTCTTCTTCCTTATGTCTGTATATAGAGGGTATACTTTGAGCTATACAAAGGGGACATGATGCCTTTATTAAAAGAGGGAGATCTATGGGGAACACTGAAACTGCAATACCATGGATCTGTGTACAAATGCCGTTTTGACTCTGGTTGAGTGTGGTGTGGAATCCATGCAGTCTGTCATCTTTGGAGGAGAAATACTTTGGAACACCCTTTCTCTGAAGCACATTATTTTGTGTTGTAGTTTGAAACTGTCACCAAGCACAGACGCTATTGAGTGAATTTTATATGTTTTTGAACTATCAGTTTGGTTAAGTTTGTATTAACACATTGAAGAGGAGAAGGTAACGCTATTACCCATAGGAATTTGGGGTACTCAAACTTGATTATGATTATCAGAGGGGTAATCACACAGGATAACAACAGCAAGTTTGTTTATTTTTGAATTTGTAATATATTTGTTCATTAGTCATGGAGTGGGTATCTTGTATGGTATAATGTCTACAACTTTTTTTTAACTTTATTTCTTTATTTAAAAATTTCATAGTTATATCACAATATAACAAAACAGACATTACCTCCAGAGCCCTCCCTCCTTCCCCAGTACTACCCACTCCCTACATAAACGATGAGTGTAAGCCAAAAATTACGGTTTGGGTGTTACCTGGTTGGGTTGAGCATCCTGCAGAGGGGCCTGTCTAGGGATCTAACTCCATTTAAGATCGGCACCCATTCACTTCAACTGCACAACACCAACCATACCTTTCATTCGCCCAACTTTCAATTTCTCATAGTCTTCCTTTTTCTTTTTTCTCCCTTAGGTCCCAACCAGTCATTTTCATGTAATTCTACGGTAATAAAATTTACACATGAATCCCCCTTGCTTCCCACCAGGGTTTCCAAATCAGATCATATTTCTTTATTGCCCCTTGCTTTACGTATACAGATTTCTCCTTGAGAATTACCCCGTTCATACTAATTAGCCATTCCTTGCTAGACGGCGGAGACGCCAACTGATATCTCCGGGTAATCAAATTCCTAGCTCGAAATAAGCATCTCATGACTGCTAGCTGGTTATTTCCTGGGTTCCCCACTCCCTCCACCAACCCCAGTAGGCAATATTTTGCCTCCAACTTAGTGGAGGTTCCGAACGCCCGGTCTATGATTCCTGTCACCGCTGTCAAGGGCTGGACTTACTATAGGGCTTGAGTGGGCTCAAGCCCATGGGCCCCGCGGCGCCCGTGTTATAGCCGAAAGATGGCTACAGCGCGGACACCCATTGCCGGGTGGGCGTCCCTGGATGTCCTCCCGTTTGATTCCCCTTTGCGCGCCGCCGCGAGCACGCATCGGGGAAGTTCTGTGTTGGTCGTGTCCCTTGGACACAGCCAATCACAGATCGTCCTAAATGGCCAATCACAGCGGCCATTTAGCACTCGTCCAATGAGAGGTGATCTCATATGAGATCATCTCTCATCGCCGGCTCTCCCTCTTCACACAGAGACAGCGTGTGAGGAGGGAGAGCTTCCATGCTGCAGCGGTAACTGGTTACAGTTAAACACCACTACACAAATAGTGCCATCTGTCCCGACTCCCCAGTGCCAAATGTCCCCAGTGCCACCTGTTCCCAGTGCCACCTGTCAGTGTCACGTGTCATCAGTGCCACGTGTCCCCAGTGCCACCTATCAGTGCCACGTATTAGTGCCATCTGTCATCAGTGCCACGTATCAGTGCCATCTGTCATCAGTGCCACGTATCAGTGCCATCTGTCATCAGTGACACGTATCAGTGCCATCTGTCATCAGTGACACGTATCAGTGCCATCTGTCATCAGTGACACGTATCAGTGCCATCTGTCATCAGTGACACGTATCAGTGCCATCTGTCATCAGTGACACGTATCAGTGCCATCTGTCATCAGTGACACGTATCAGTGCCATCTGTCATCAGTGCCACCTGTCCCCAGTGCCACATAGTGCCATCTGTCATCAGTGCCACATATTAGTGCCATCTGTCATCAGTGCCACATATTAGTGCCATCTGTCATCAGTGCCACATATTAGTGCCATCTGTCATCAGTGCCACATATTAGTGCCATCTGTCATCAGTGCCACATATTAGTGCCATCTGTCATCAGTGCCACATATTAGTGCCATCTGTCATCAGTGCCACATATTAGTGTCATCTGTCATCAGTGCCACATATTAGTGTCATCTGTCATCAGTGTCACGTGTCATCAGTGCCACGTATTAGCACCATCTGTCATCAGTACCACATCAGTGTCCTGTGTCATTGTCCTGGTGCTCCAGGGCCTTCAAAAAGTGTAATAGGTAGTCAATAAGTTAGATCTGTAATTTATGCTCCTTGAACACTTGATGGTGCTCCCTGCATGTTGGGCCTCTCTATGTGGCCAGGCTGTGAAAAAGTCCCACACATGTGGTATCAGAATACTCAGGAGGAGTAGTAGAATGTATTTTGGGGTGCCATTTGTGTTATACACATGCCATGTGAGAGAAATAACCTATTACAATGACAATTTTGTGGAAAAAAAATAATTTTTCAAAGAATTGTGGGAAAAAATTACAACATCAAAAACCTCATCATGGATCTTACTAAATACCTTGGAATGTTTACTTTAAAAAAAGGGGTCATTCGGGAGGTATTTGTACTTTACTGGCTTGTTCGGGTCGCAAGAAATGATAGGCCGTCAGTACATCAGGTGTGATCAATTTTTTATGATTTGCACCACAGCTTGTAGACTCTCTAACTTTCACAAAGACCAAATAATATCCACTAATTTGGGTTATTTTTACCAAAGATATGTAGCAGTATAAATTGTGGCCAAAATTTATGAAAAAAAAAATTAAATTTACAAAATTTTGTCACAGAAACAAAGAAAAATTCATTTTTTTTCCCAAATTTTTGGTCTTTTTTCATTTATAGCACATAAGTTAAAAAAACCCAGAGGTGATCAAAAACCACCAAAAGAAAGCACTATATGTATGAAAAAAAGAGACAAAAAATTCATTTGGGTACAGTATTACATGACTGAGTAATTGTCAAAGTGTGAGAGCGCTGAAAGCTGAAAATTGGTCTGGGCAGGAGGGGGGTTTAGGTGCCCTGTTGTCAAGTGAGTCTGGCGCACCTTGTCCTTTTCTAGTCCTGATTTATAGAGCTGTGCTTCGCTCTCCAGGTTGCAGCCATTAGAGCAATCCTAACCACCACCGCTTCTCATCATCCTCCTGCGGTGCCTCTGAGAACGTGGACCCAGGACGAATACCAGTACAGTAGTATCCCCCACTTATACGCTAATATATTATCTACTTTTGCGAGTAGCCATTTGGCCGTTTTGTCTTGTTCAATTAAACAGAAGTTCTTTAATACTGAGTCTGGCGCACCTTGTCCTTTTCTATTTCTGTTTTATAGAGCTGTGCTTCGCTCTCCAGGTTGCAGCCATCAGAGCAATCCTAATGACTGTTCTTATACATAATATTTGGGACTATTTAAGGACTATATAGAATTATTCCTTGCGCCATCTCTCCTTTTCTCTTATCTTGAGGTTTTCTGATTGGTTATTGGCAGTTACGTGTAGTGCCTCGTTTACTGCCGTTGAGAAAACCTGTCTGCATTAGACAGTGATGTAATGGTGGACAAACGGTATCAGAGTGGCGCGCTTAAAAGAAAACGAAAGAATGAAAGACAGCAACGCAAAAAGGAAGTTCTCAGTAAAATTAAAATGATTACTGGATTTTTTACACCCATGACACCACAGTCTGATGTGCAAGCGGAGAATCCAGAGGACAACAACCCGAACCCGCTGGAAGAAAAGGTTGGAGGCGATTTGAATTCACGAGCAGGGCAGCCCATCAATGAATCATCATCTCTTCAGTCAGAAACAGTGACCGAACAATGTCCAACTACAGATTCTTTATCCACTGATCCTGCTCGCTGGGGTAAAATTGATTAAGCGTGCGTGCTTATAGGGCGCGAAAAGGTCCGGAGTCCGTTCAAAATAAGGATGCTAATGGCAAGGCTTCTGAACGCCACTACAAACATCAGAAAAGACTGTTTTCTAAAACTCATTTCAAACGCAAGCATTTGAATGGTGAGTACTTGCCCAGAGAATGGTTGCTCTACTCACCATCCACCGGTTGTGTGTTTGGTTTTGCTTGCCGCCTTTTTGGCGATGTAAACTGCTGCACAGAGACGGACGATTTTTTTAACTTCATTCAGACTTTGTTCAACTTCTGCTCGAAATCCACAGCTAGATGGAAGGTGGTAACTGCAGGTTTGCAGCCTAATGAAAACCACCGCATTGAGACACTAAAATCTCTCTCTGACACCAGGTGGGCTGCGCATGCACAGGCCACCTAGGCACTGTGCAGGAATTATGCCAATATTCAAGTGTCACTGATGAACATTGCAGAAGACAGCAATCAGAACCTAACAACAAAAAATGATGCTTGGTTACTGCATAAAAAAAATGAACTGGCTTTTCTTTGCACTATGTGGAATTATGTTCTACAACGCTTCATGGGACAAGTGTTGCACTTCAAGCTGTGGATCTGGACCTGTGCAATGCTGTTGATTTGGTGAGGTCACTGCGGGAATATATTGTTGGTTTGAGAGATTAATTTGATGTGTTTGAAGACCGAGCAAAAGTGATGTCTCCCACCGTTTCAGCAACATACAAGACACACAAAGACAAAGAAAACGCAAGACTCATGTGGGTGAGTCTGCAACACCTGAGGTTCACTTATCAGGAAAAGAACGGTTCTCATCTGGTGTGTTTCTAGTTGTGATGGATAGGCTGCTGGCTGAACTTGATCGCCGTTTTCAGTCCTATAATGACCACAACAGCACTTTTGGTTTCCTGAACATATCTACCCTCTCTGCAGAATATCTTCATTAAAAAGCAGCAGATCTACAGAAGAGATACAACACTGACCTGGAAAATCAATTTTGTAAAGAAATCATCCAGTTCAAAGAATTCATCTGCCAAGATGAACCATCATCTGCTAGGGAACTTCTTTTGTGCATTAAAAAAAGAAAACTACAGACCTTCTTCCCAAACATGGATGTCGCTCTCAGACTTTACCTGACTTTACCAGTCACAAATGAAAGTGGCTAGCGCAGTTTGTCCAAACTGAAACTAGTAAAAAAATAGACTAATATTCACAATTAGCAGAAATTAAATCATCTCACTCTGATGTCAATTGAGAGTGACCTTCTACATAAACTGGATTTTAATGATTTGATCAAAGACTTTGCTGCAAAGAAATCCAGAAGATGCCACTTCTAAATAGTTCTATGTTAATATCTTTAAAATGAGATGACATGCATGAAGTCATAACCTGATCACCTCTTTCTTTCTCTACCTTGCCTGTTGTTGTTTTAAATGATCAGCCTCTGGATTCGGTTGTTGATTTAATGCACTACTAGTGCACTACTTTTATTTTATTGACTGTACATTTCTAATTTGTGTGCATAGTTTAGATTTTTTCACTACAACACTCACGTACTACACACACACACACGCACAAAATTTATCTTGCACTTTGTTCAATTAGTTATTTTGCTATACTCTTGCAATTGATTTGTTATGATTGCAACCATACAAGGTATTTGTTTTTCAATATGTTTTCCAGGTAAATAAGTGTTTTATTCTCATTCTGACCAAGACATTTGTGCATTGCAATAAACAAATGAACTTTTGAACTTTGAACTTTTTTAATCATTATTCATTGGAAAAAAAGTTTTTCAAGCTTCAATCAGTGATCATATAAATAGATTATTGAGTTTTTTTTTACATGTAACACCTTCTACTGTACCAGTCAACATTTTGTTCTATTTAAAGTAATGTATAGAAGGTAGGGCCCGAAAGTGACTCAAACCCAGGGACCCCCACCACCCTAAGTACTGCCCTGCCACGGTCCAATAACGGAACAGCTTCGGACATCTCCAAAACATATGATGTACATCCGCCTCTAGAGCCCCACATCTAGGGCATCTTGAATCTGGTCGACGACCAAACTGAAAACGTTTTTTAGGAGTATAATAAGTTCTATAAATTAAGAACAATTGTAACATCCTCTGGGAGGGGGACAGCGAGACCAGAGGGGCTAGTTCCAAGATTCTATTCCACTGCAGATCAGAGATGTCTCCCACGTCTTTTTCCCATTTTCTCCTGTACAAAGGGGGTTCCATCCCTACCATTCTCACATTGTTAATATATGGGTATAATTTAGAAATCAAGCCTTTCCCTGACTCTGCATTATTTTTTGAAGTTCTGGAATTGTATTCCATGGAACACCCTCTAAACTGTTCATTCAATGCATGCCTGACCTGTAAGTATCTAAAAAAAGATTTAGTCGGTACAGCATATTGATCTCGCAGATCCTGGAAAGTTTTCAAAGTGCCGTCTGCGTATAACTGGGTGATACATTTTTTTCCGCATCTCTCCCATTCCTATAATGTCTACAACTTTGAATGTCTACAACCCCCCCGCTCCCCCAAATGAATACTTTGAAGAGCCACCATTTGCTGCAATAGCTGGCGGTACATTTAAAATTAGCTTAGCACATCTACTGGGACTTTTGCCCATTCTTCAAGACAAAACTGCTCCAGCTCATTTAAGTTATTTAGGTTGCATTGAAGTACAACAATCTTCATGTAATACTGCATATTCTCAAGTGGATTGAGGTCTGCGCTTTGACTAGGCCATTCAAAGACATTTACTGTAAATGTTTACCTTCAACCCCTTTACACTGACTGCCTCCCAGCCCTTTAGGAGTTCCAAAAGACAGGGGGCGAAGGCGTGAATTTGGGTCATGTGACCGCTGTGATTAGCTGTCAGATGATCGGGAATCTCCCGATGTACGCTTACCGATCCCCACTGGCCACCCTGCTGGGAATGTGCAGGGAGCGTACTCTCAGCACAAGTGGTTGCATATATGCATATGCCGTGATCAAGAGGTTAAACCGCCCCAGTGTAGCTTTAGCAATATGTTAAGGGTCATTATTCTGCTGGAAGGTGAACCTCCATCCCACTCTCAAATATCTAGCAGACTGAAACAGGTTTTCTTAACAAATAGTCCTGTATTTAGTGCCATCATCTTTCCCTCAATCATGACCAGTTTCCCCAGTCCCTGCGGATGAAAGTCATACCCACAGCATGCTGCCACCACTATGCTTCACTTTGGGGATGGTGTTTTCAGGGTGATGGGAAGTTCTGGGCTTGCACTATACTTAGCGTTTCCAACGATGGCAAAAAAGTTCAATTTCAGCCTTGTCCGACCAGAGAAATTTCTTCTGTTTTTTGGGGGGTTTCCTATACGCTGTTTGATTAACGCCAAACCTTTATTCTTATTTCTGTTTCTTAAGACCCCATTCACACAGGGACGACTTGTCAGGCGACCTAGTCGCCTGACAATTCGCCTCCCGTTCTGTGCTATGGAACCGTTCTAAGGGGAGAGACGCAAGTCGCTCCGACTTAGAAAAAGGTTCCTGTACGACTTCGGGGGCGACTTGCATAGACTTCTATACAGAAGTCGTTTTGCGAGTCGCCCGAGCAGTCGTTTGCAGGTCGCCTCGCTGAGGCGACCTGCAAGTCGTGTTGCCCCTGTGTGAATGGGGTCTAAAGCAAAAGGGTTTTTTTCCAGCCACTTTTCCACAAAGCTTTGCTATGTGGAGTGTAAAGCTTAAAGAAGAGGAGCTCTAGTCTCATAATTGAAAATTAAAAGTCAGCAGCTACAAAAACTGTAGCTGCTGACTTTTAATAAACAGCCACTCACCTGTCCCACAATCCAGCAGTGTGCTCACCCAAACCATTTTCTCCCTGTGTCCTCTCTTGCCATCATCTTTACTATAGGCGCCCGGCTGCGACAGCTTGCGGGTTCACAGCCAGGTGCCCACTGCGCATTCACGAGTGGAGCTGCACACTGAATGGTCTTGCAGTCTTTTGGGACCGGTCATGTGTCCCAGAAGACTTTGGGAGGGGGAGCAGAACTTTTGCTTCCGATCACCTAGGCAGTCGGAGTGGAAGTGGGAGCATGCACCCAGGGGCGCAACTACCACCATAGCGACCCATGCGGGCTCTATGGGGCCTGCAGCCGAGTGGGGCCCACTGAGGATGAGAGCACCGCCGGCACAGTCTCCCAGCCAGGGGAAGAGAGAGGAAAGGAAGAGGCGAGCTGTCCGTATCAGCAGATAGCTAAATTGCCCGATGTAAGAGCTTTCATTAGAACTTCGTGTTCCCGGGGCTCACGTCACATAGCTCCACCTTTTGGCCCAGTGCCTTTGATAGACAGAATGCCTATCCATTGCGGGACATGTGACGTCATCAAAGGCGTCGGACCAAGAGGTGGGGCTATGTGACGATGAGTCCCGGTAAGACGGGAAATTCAAATGAAAGCTATTACAGCGGACAATCCCGCTCTCTGCTGATCCGGGTGGCTTGCCTCTTCCTCTGCATAGGTGAGGCTGTATGGTGCACAGGTCACGCTGTATGGGGCACATGCAGATCAGGCTGTATGGGGTACAGGTCACGCTGTATGGGACACAGGTCATGCTGCATTGGGCACAGGTCACGCTGTATGTGGCACAGGTCATGCTGCATTGACACTAGGGCAGCTGTGGGGGGGGGGCTGTTTGCAGGGGGGCCCCATACAACATTTTGCTATGGGGCCCTGCTATTTCTAGTTACGCCCCTGCATGCACCTGTCAAAATCGGGCACCCGCTCCTCCCCAAAAGCTCCATTTCACATCCAGGAACGGGGGAGGAGGCCTTAAAGCAGAACTTCTCCTTTTGGGTGGAGTTACACTTTAAAGTGGTCCTATAGACAGATACTCCCATATCCACCGTGGACCTTTGCAGCAGCTTTAAGTTGTTTTGTTGCATCCCTGATTAATGCCTTTCGTGCCCAGTCTATGAGTTTTGCTGGGCGGTCCACTCTTGTCAGGTATGTAGTGGTGCTATATTCTTTCCCTTTTGTTATAATGGATTTAATCATGCTCTGTGGAATATTCAAAGTTTGGATTATTTATTTCTTTTATAACCCAATCCTGACCTATACGTTTTCATTTCACCTCTGAACCGTTTGGGGAGCTCATTGGTCTTCATTGTTGCTTGTTTAGTGGGGTTGCAGACTCAGGGGCCTTTCAGAATAGGTGTATCATTTAAAATCTACATCATTTGACAAATCCTGTGACACTAATTGCACACAGGTGACCTTACCCATTCTAAATTATGGTAGTTTTGAATTAACTGGTTTGACTACATCCTAAGGGTTTCATAGCAAAGGGGGTGAATACTTATGCATACTCAAGATTTAATTTTTTTTTTGGCTGCGTTTCAATAAAAAATATTTTGCACCTTTAGGTTGGGTCCACACTGGTGCAAATTGGATGCGGATTTCTCCGCATCCAATTTGCATGACAGAAGAGAGTGGAGCTGGTTCACACACCTCCGGGGCGGCCACAGTCCGAATTGCAGAAGGGTCCTGTGCATCTTCTGGTCAGTTTCAGGTGCGAATTCAGCCAAAAATTCCGACCCGATTTGCAACTGAAACCGTGAACAGACCCCTCCTGTGACCTGTGGCCGCAGCCTTAAAGTCATATGCATGATGTGTACATCACATAATCCAAAACCCCCCAAACTATTTTCATTCCAGGTTGTAATGCAGCAAAACAGGGAAAACATCAAGGGGTAAATATTTTCGTGAAGCACCATAAATAAGAAAATCCTCTTTTCTGTGATGTGTGATCCTGCCCTACAGGTGAAACAGAAGTGTCTAACATACAACATATCACATAAATTTCTACACCAGCCATATACCATTTCATCTTTCATATTACAAAACAGCCAGCACCTTCTTGCAACTGCCAAGACCGATGTGTTCTACCCAACTTGAAGGATTCTCTTTCAGACTAACATTTTGTGAACAAATTGCATGGGGAACCTGGGGCATGCCGGAAAAGTTTATGCATAACCCAAACGCATTTCTGTACCAAAACAAGACCTTGTTATTGGCCTGAACGGTCATCCTTGAACCCATTACATGTACCAAATCATTTTCTGTATCAGCATCTGTATTCCAGAATAAAACAGGATATGCTGGAAAATGCACAAGTAAGCAATAGTACTGTGATTTACATCAGCTGCTGTCAAGGGTAAAATAATAAAGGATGAGGATCATTTGCCAATAAACTTGTGCCCCCGCAAAAAGCAAAACTTAATATATTTTTTCCAGGAATACAGTATGGCATGAATTTCCCTGCTAGTACAGGATCATTCTGATGATCCTGACAGATGCACCCTTCCCCAATGTATGCAACCCACCTCAAATCTCTGCGTATATTGCTCAAAGCACGTAACTGACACACAAGCTTTGTAAATCAAACCAAGCTTAAAACTAGTGTTTGAAAATCACATTATTACACGCATACAATTCTTGGTATCTTTTATCATTCATAATGGTTGGTTAAAACTAAAATGTGTTTTCTATACATCACACTACACTGCTTGGATTAAAATGAACAGGTCACACAACACTAGTTGCACATTATCAGCACAGAGGGAGACTTTTTCTATCCAAATCAGGTTTAAATAAAGGGACCATTTCCTTAAAATGATACAAAGGTTCTGCTGGGATAAATGTTGTTTTACCTTGACTCAGAACAGGTTAAACAAACTATCACAGCGTGCATTGGGGCAGGTAAATATAAAGAAGAGTTACTCATTACTACGGCTTGAGAAAAATACACCAGCACTCATTTTTGCGTGTGTGCTTTAATGCTAAATTAAATCCAAGTACGTATGGATTAGTAGATTTTAAATGTAAAAAATACTAATTAAAAAAAAAAAATTCCAAAAACTCCAGTGCCAACAAGATGAATCGCAGGGTTTTTATTTCACTGGACTTAAAGAATCCCATGTTCATCTGTAGTATTACAGCATTTGATCAACTTTGATCATTACTATGAAGTATCTACAGATTTTCCTGCTGAAGTTACTTTCTTGCCAAGTTATCTATGGTCAGACTTTCTCTGTGTCTGCATTTCCTCCATGACCGCAAGTAAAATATAAAGTGGATATTTAAAGTGACTCTGCAAAGACGTATAGGGGCTGTCATTGCAGTCCTCCTAAAATGCTGGGTATCCGACTTCATGTTTTATTCACAGCACAATGACAAAACCAGACTAAATGGGTGTCAGAAAAATGTCAAGACTACCATCTCTCTACCTGGTCCGTGTCAGCGACTCAGCGTTGAGGTCAAACCATCAGAATGGCAGCCAGAGAACTATAATTCAGTAATGGCAGCCTCCAATAATATCTCATGACAGTATTATTTTAGGAAGCTTGTACAGACTTTGTTTTCCTACTATCATGGTATTCCTGCTATCAAAAGGTTGGGTTCCTTTTGCAGCCACTGAATTCCTATATCTGTTGCAGCGGAACATAGAAAATATTTAAAGGATAACTGTACCCCCCAAGTTTTATACCCACCCAACATATCTCTACTGTGCAGCCCCCTGAATCCATTTGAACGGTAGACCGCTGGTGTCCATCCAGCGGAGATTCAACAGAAGAAGCAGCTGCCTGGCTGAGAGACTTTGCAGTGTATCTGTAAGCCTCACTGTGAACTACATTGTGAAAATATGACGGTAGTGAGCATAGACGAGTATGAGAAGAGTGCAAAGGTTTGTTAAAGCCACGGTGGGCAACTTAAGATTCATTAAGGGCTTCAAATGTGGCCCCTGACACTTTTGAAAGAATTTCTTATATGCAGCGCGTTTTCATGCATTGAGGTGCATTTTGTTATTAGGCAGTTAATTTAAAATGATTAGACTGCAACACTTCAGTGCCCAAAAATTTCAATCATGCTGCATGTTTAGCAACACACGCTGAAGAGAGAATGGTAGTAAAATAAGCCCCAAAGATGTCAGTAAAAGATATCCCCAGCATTAGTGTCAGTGGATAAAATAATAAACCCAAACATTGGGGTCAATGGTGGTAATAATATCCCCCGGCATTTGTATCAGATACTGTGAAAATAAACCCCAGCATTGATGTCAGTGGGAGTATTAGTAACCCTGCCCTCCTTCCCACATTGGTGGTAAGCTATAGTGGTAATTAAAGGGTAAGTTCACCGATACAGAAAAATCTTTAAGGAGAAGTTACACAGGACCCCTCCTCACCCACCCCCCACCCCCCGCGGTCCCGCAGACCTGGGGCCCAGAAATCTGCCGCTATGAGACCTTGTATAGCTGCCTCACTGGTCCAGGGCTTAGAAATCCCCTTGGCTTAATTTCCTAAATGTACCTCGTCAGGGGTACGTTTTGGAGCATTCTAATTGGTAGGCAGTGGGTGAAGAACGGGTGATCACCGGACTCCAGGTTAGCGGGACCAGGTAAGATGGGAAGGGGGTCCAGTGTAAGTTCACCTTACAGATTTTCTGTAAAGGTGAACTTACACTTTAATTAATTCCATACATCCTTAGGCTGAAGTGGTTATACCAGGATGATGGCTGCGGCTGCAGCCATCAAACCAGGACCAAAATTTTCAGCCAACAATTAGCTTGTAGAAGTGATCAGAGCAGCTCTACGGCCACTTGTTAATTTCAACAGGGATGAGAAGAGGGGCCCACCTTCCACCAACACCCTCTTTACGGAGCTTTCCTGTGCAATTGGGGAACCTGGTACCGCCGCCACCGCTCGGTGCACTTCTGAATTGAGAGGGGAAGAAGGTACATCCGGTACCCCCCTTCCCTCTGATGTAAAAAACTATAAAAGTTACAATCTCAGTTTGACCAGATGCATTTGGGGGCAGGAGTGATCTGGGGTTGAAGAGATTCCAAATCTTTTAGTAAAGTGTACCTGTCACTGTTCATGCTATCACATGGACATGGTTGTTTAACCACTTCCAGCTCAAAGCCGTCATATGACATCCTGGACTTTGAGTGGAGATAGCTAAATGATACATGCAGTTACAGGGACCATTCAGATATCTTTTTTTTCTGCCGACGATTCCCAGCCCCGTAAAAACAATCATAGCGGCTGTTCAGCCACTTTATTGTTTTTACAGGCGTCACGAGGAGACGTGCCCCCCACCCGCCACCCTGCGGTGCTTCTACCGCCTCGCCCATGCGATCGGAAAGCTGGAGAAGGAATCTGCTGGCAGCGGAAGTTCACCATAGAGAACACTGTGGACAAGATGGTCCCCAGCAGTCTCTATAACCTTTGGAGGCCGGGCGGGACATTATGACGTCACGTCCAGCCCGGCAGATGTAAACACTGCCGTGTACACAGCTAGAAAGTGTGACATCACTTTTTTTTTATTTCAGTCTTTCCAGCCTAGAGGAGAGATGTGGGGTCTTCTAGACCCCACATCTCTCCATAAAGAGGACCTGCCATGCCCTACTCCTATTACAAGGGATTCCTTGTAATAGGAATAAAAGAAATTTAAAAAATTAATAAAAAATGTAAACGCGAAAGTGTAAAAGTAAAATAAGATGTAAATAAAATAAACAATAAAACAAAAAATTTAAAGCGCCCCTGTCCCCGCGTGCTGGCATGGAGATGCGAACGCATACGCAAGTCTCGCCCACTTAAACGGCGTTCAAACCGCACATTTGAAGCATCGATTCGAATGTTAAAGCAAGAGCACCAATTTTAGCCCAAATCCTCCTCTAACTCTAAACTGTTAACCTGTAAAAAATGTTAAAGCGTTGCCTATGGAGATTTTTAAGTACCAAAGTTTGGCACCATTCCACAAGTGTGCGCAATTTTAAAGAGTGACATGTAAGGTATCCATTTACTTTGTGTAATCTTTCACATTCGTTTTGTTGTTTTTAAATTCACGAAACAGTTTTTCTTTCCAAAATAAAACGCGTTTTAAAAATTGCTACGCAAATATGGAGTGACATAAAAAGTATGGCAAACACACCAAACAGGAGGTATCAACGCGAACAAGTGAGAGCAAGAATTCTAGCACTAGTAATAAATATAAAAATAGGTAACTACTGCGCTTGTATCCACAACACGTTTTTTGTGTTGTTTTTCATCAATATTGTGCTAGCTGCCTTGCTGCCTTTTATTCAATTCTAGCACCAGACCTCCTGTTAACGCTAAACTGGTAACCTGTAAAGGCTTTTAAAGCATCGCCTATAGAGTTTTTTTTTTTTTTTTTTTTTTTTTTTTACGTACTGTTGTCACAGCTCCACAATTTTAAAGAGTCGCGTTTTAGGTATCTGTTTACTCGACATAACAATCGTTAATATTTTTACAAAATAAAAGGGGGTATTACATTGTGTTTATGTGCACTGAAATTCATAAGTGTTTTTCTTGCATTTTAAAAATGGCTGTGCAAACATTGGGTGACAAGAAATTGAAAACAACCACCATTTTATTCTCCAGGTTCTCTGATTTCCAAAAATATATGATGTTTGGGGGTTCCAAGTCATTTTCTAACAAAAAAAAAAATGCAGATTTTTACATGTATGTGAGAGTTGTCAAAATTGGCCCTGGGGTCAAGTGGTTAATATAGCCTAATTGGGGTGATCATTGGAAGTTTTTTTTCACCCATCCCCCACCCCCACATTAGTGGCCAGTGGCATCTGCGACAATGACAACTGTTTAACAGAAAACAGATCATAAAGTTAAGAAAATAGATGTCTAAATAAAGACTGCATTATGAAGAATACAGTAGCTGAAATTAAGAAGCTAAAGCACATTATAAAATACAGTAACCAGATTGGCAAACCTGGGTGAGCACTGAGTCACACTTCACGTAAAAACACACTACTACCTCAATTTGAATATTGATTTTACTGCCCACGTGTTTTGGCCTTCAACTTGAAAACACATTTAAAGTTAAATAAAGGGGGAGTGGAGAAGGTGACAAATGATGCACAAGTTACCAAGTAATGTTCTGTACATTTCAGGTATCATAAGAGTGACTAATGTGACGGGACTCTATTGCTTAATTAGAGGATTCCTTTTTGATGCAAAAAAACCCCCAAAAAACAAAAACACACATATACTACACTTTAATCATCTGAATAGCTGGAATAGAATTTTTTTTCTGATTTGTAAATGATCAATATTGATCGTATGACAGGCGAATGCTAGATATACACAGATCAGCCATGATATCATTACCACCCACCATGACCCATCCAGGCATGGGCTCCGTTAAACCTCTGAAGGTATGCTGTGCTATGTGGCACCAAGCCATCAGTAGCGGATCCTTCAAGTCCTGCAAGTTGTGAGGTGGGGCCTCCTAGGATCGGACTTGTTCTTCCAGCACATCTCACAGATGCTCAATAAGATATAGATCTGGAGAATTTAGAGACCCAGTCAACACCTTGAACTCATTCTGTTCATCAAACCATTCATGAATTCATCAGATCAGGCCACGTTATTCCATGCTCCATGGTCCCGATTTGATGCCAACATGGCCACTGGCTGTAGACTCAGGTCAGCTTGGCCACCCCAAACGGTTTGCAGGTACGCAGCCCCATACACAAAAAACTGCAATGCACTGTGTGTTGACACCTTTCTATTGGAACTAGCATTCACTTTTTCAGCAATTTAAACAACAGTAGCTCTTCTATTGGAATGGACTGCATGGGCCAGCCTTTGCTCTTCATGTCCATCAATGAGTCTTAGCCACCCCATGACCCTGTCACCGGTTCACAGGTTTTCTTTCCTTGGACCTTTTTTGTAGGTCCTGAACACTGCAGATCAGAAACAAGAGCTGCAGATTTGGAGTT
Source organism: Lithobates clamitans (assembly GCA_037952925.1). NCBI lineage: Eukaryota > Metazoa > Chordata > Amphibia > Anura > Ranidae > Lithobates > Lithobates clamitans. Next base: position 3,431,342 of record JBBGZY010000013.1, read on the forward strand.
GATATGACACAGCCATCCAGCCATTATAATTTAGCCCTTGTCAAAGTCGATCAACGAATTACACTTTTTCTGCTTTCAACACATCAGAGGATTTTTTACTCAGAATGTGGGTGATTTTTAAAGTGTATTTTCACTTTTGCAGTCAAACCTGAGAAAACCTCACTATATATGTTTGGCATATGTTCCCATTCACACAGCCTGCCAAAAAACTAAATTTTATAAAAATACATTTCTTACCTTTCTAAGAGTTTGTTTGAAGCAGACCTCCGACGGACTACTAGCTGCTCCAAAAAAATTGAAAATGAGTGGAAAAAGTCTGTCACCACAAAGGAGGACACAATAGGTTTTTCCCCGAATAACATGCAATACAGAAGTCCTAGATCTGTAATCCTTTGTTTGGACAGAATGTTCAGATCTAGTTTACAACCGATAATGAAATCTGCCAGAACAGCACAGACAGGGTTAATTATGGCAAACATTTACTTCCCAGGCCCCTCTGTAAAGCAGAGGAAATCTTCAGTTTTGGTGTTTTCAAAAAAGAGCAAGTTAAATATAAGCAGCAATTTGTAATTTTATGCTACGTGAATGAGAAAATGAAACAAATATATGAAGTAGGTATTTATCCCAATTTGACTGCAAAAGTGGAAATTCACTTTAAAGTAAAGTAAACAATGAATCTGTAGAAAAGGAATACCTTTTTGTTTAGATGCAGCTGGAATGTATTTCAATTTAAACTGAAACTTCAATTGGGCTTTAAGATACAATGCAATTCTTGGCAAAACATTGCTATTGAACATTGTTCTAGTATTTGCCTGTTTATATGGCTGACTGCTTTGATTTATTATGAATAACTTAAAGAGGAACTGCAGTCTGGTCACATAATTTGTAATAAAAACATCTTTGCCATTCTGAAGCTTCCCTCCGTACACTTTGCATATTATTTTATATACTGTGATTCCCAACTTGCCAAATATGCTGCAGAAATCTCCCTCCACTGAGTCTGGCTGCAACCATTTTAATTGTGGGCAGCTGAAGCTGCTGCCTGTTCACTTCCTGGATTTACACCGAGGCACACCTCCAGCTCTGCAGCTCTCATTGGCCCTCTTATGACTGACCCCCCTCCCTTACTGGCAAACTCTCTCTCTCTCTAGTGAGAGAGAGCGCTGTGCATGATGTCATGAGCCTAGGCTTTTTACCAGACAAGAAACAAAAAGTGGCCTGGATAAAGGTATTTACTGGCAGAAAAAAATGTTTTACTATCCAAAGTTAAAACAATAAGGGCAGAAGATTTAATAGATGGCAAGTTGAAAAAAATGACTGAAGGTCCACTTTAAAGTGATTTGTAAACCCTTATAAATATACACCAATGTGTTTGGCCTGATACACAGAGATTAAACAAATCCTCCTACATAAGTTGTACCTGTTTATCTACAGCATTTTAAAGTACAGAATTTACACAGCATTTCTCAGCTTCAGGAGGCAGGGAATGTATAATAAAGATGCAAAAATACTCTTGCGCACAGGTGTATTAGCTAAAAGATCCCAAGGGTTCAGGAAGGACTGTGGATTTCGGCCTTGCTGCTCTTAAGGATGGGATTGTCCTAATATTAAATGAAAAGAAAGAAAAAAAGAGCGCACCAGCCTAGTGCATTATCCTTGTCAGATTTATTAATTAAAAGCAAGATAAAATCTACTCACAAAGGTTGAAGAAAAAAAAAAAAATCGCATTGTATATGGCACAGAGGCGATTAGTCCAGTAGTAGCAGTTTTCCAGGTCCCAGGAAGGAGGTGTACGGACTACTGCTGGCTAACGCGTTTTGAAGGTTACCCTTCTTCATCAGAGCCTTAGTAGTATAAGTCTCCTGCTGGTTTTTATATATGTGTCCATCCAAACAAGACTGGTCAGATTGGTTCTGAGGCTCCTCCCTTAATTGGTGGGCGGTCCTCTGAGAAGGATGGGTCTTGGCTTTGTTATTATTATAAGACCGTAGTGTATTTAGGTTATAATTTGATTTTTATTTTTAATATATTTTTTAAAACTTTTTACGTTTAATATGATTTTAGGCTAATTTATAGTTTTAGTCTTAATTGTAGTTTCTAGTTTCTAGTTCTAGCTCTGGTATTTTAATTTTGATTTTTAATTTTTAATTTATAATTCATATTTAGATCAGCGGCCATGCATATATTCAGGAGTGCAAACATCCAACAACAAATAAACTGAAATAGTCCTGCCAATACTACTAAGTAAGTGAGCCAAGGCACATCAGATGTTCCTTGGAGCTCCTCTCCCCTCTCTTCAATGGATTACAGACATCAGAAGACACTGATCAGAGGTCTAGAATCTAAGATCAGAGATAGAGTAACGTACCTTATGATGTACATGTCTGATGGCAGCTCTTTTGCTCGGGCAAAGTGTCTCTGTGGGGACTGTGGCTGCACCGGCTTCCATTGCTGGCAGTTCCTGGCCGGTGACACGTTCCTGTATTCTGTAGAGCCAGGTGGAACACACGCCGCTCCTCCGCTTCCAGGTTGCGGTCCACAGGGCGGAAGTGCGGTCGTGACGTCATTTCCCGTGCGCCCATTGGCGCACGAGATTGACATACTATGATAAACAATAGCCTCCATTTTGGATGGACACATGTATAAAAACCAGCAGGAAACTAACACTACTAAGGCTCTGATGAAGAAGGGTAACCTTCGAAACGCGTTAGCCAGCAGTAGTCCGTACGCCTCCTTCCTGGGACCTGGAAAACTGCTACCACTGGACTAATCGCCTCTGTGCCATATACAATGCGATTTTTTCTTCAACCTTTGTGAGTAGATTTTATCTTGCTTTTAATTAATAAATCTGTCAAGGATAATGCACTAGGCTGGTGTGCTCTTTTTTTCTTTCTTTTCAGGAGGCAGGGAGTAGGGATCTGGTGCCACACACTGCACAGCATACAGCAGGTAGCAATCTGAGACTTGAATGGAGGGAAAGGACATCCCCACACATCCTCATTGCAAAACATGCACAGCTGAGAAAGTCAATCGCCTGCTGTGTGCTGAAGGGGGCAGGGCCATCTTTGGCATGGTCTGGTGCCACATAGACTGTCAGAAGGGACTCATGCAGTTAGAGGAATGAGAGAGAAGACAGAAATCACACTCAGTACTTTGTATAGAGGAAGTACGCACTATAGAAGGATATGCTTTGGTCGTTTTTCATTTCACAGGTGTACAACCACTTAAAGTGGAAAGTGGCAGAATCACATATTACTGTATCAAGTGTGTCCTTCCTGCCAATGCAGTTTCCAAAAACACTATGGCGATATTGTCTCCTCCCACAAACAAACTAAACTGGTGATATAAAAAAAAGTTATCAGTAACGTACAGCCATTAGTACCTGCTCTTCTCGCCTGACTGGCTACTTTGTGCACATGAAGCACCATGAATCCTGGGCTCAGATGGCCTGTCACCTCTCCCTGTAATTCAAGAATTATTGAGGCTGCCATAACAAACGACAGTATCTTGTAAGAAAACTAGCTTATGGAATGCATCTGGCTTAAATACTTTAAAAGTCAATGACCTGAAGCAAGCATACAGATCAGAAAAATCACAGTGAAGTCAGTACTCCTAATCCATGAAATTGATCTAGGTTAGCAGCTTGGAAAATAATGTAACCCCTAGAACAGCATGACAGCCAGGGAAATGGTATTTTCAGAAGGAGAATTTCATAATGGCAGTCTCTTTTCTTTTCTGAGCACATTTCTTTCAAAGCTGAATTCCAGGCACAAAAACGTTAATATTTTTCAGTAAATATGAATACGCTTTTCGTGCACCAACTGTCTTTGCAAACCCAAATATTACCATATAAAAGGAGCAGTGACATGATCACTGTGCTGTACATAAGCTGTGCAGACAGCAGAGATGAGGCAGAGGCCCAGCTGCTCCACCAACTACAGGCTGTCTGCAGAAAACTACAGGAGGAGGCGAGTACCAGACTAGTCACTATGTACAAAGAGAGGGCGCACACAGGCAAAAGTTTTGCATAGATCAGGGGTGCCCAACCACTGGCCCTCTGATGTGGTCTGCTACCTCCTTCTCTGGGATGGCAGGTCAGCAAGCCCAGATCACGGGTTCCTGACCCGCCATCCCCGAGTAGGGGTGCAACGGATCGTTGCCGATCCGTGCGGATCACCCCCCGCGGATCGGCACACCCGCGATCCGCGGAGCACTTTTCGGCCTAGCTCCGGAGCCGGCGGCCATCTTAGTACACCCGGAAGCGGCCGCTGTCTCGACAGGAAGTGACGTTTCGTCGCCGCCATCTTGCTACACCCCACACTCCTGCACAGTACAATAATGATAGTGAGAAGGGGGCAAGCGGACATCTTGTTACACCCACCGGAGTTTTAGATTTAAAAGCCATTTTCAACACAAAACTGAGCTTATATGCACAAATACTGTATTTATGCATATAAGCTCGGTTTTGTGTTGAAAATAGCTTTTAAATCTAAAACTCCGTTGGGTGTAACAAGATTTGTGTGTTTTGTTTTTTTTGTTTTTTTTTGCTAATCCGAAAATGATCCGATCCGTGACTCTGATCCGAGGATCGATCCGATCCGTGAGATTTTTGATCCGTTGCACCCCTATCCCCGAGCATCAATGCGAAGAGCGGAGCTGGGTTTTGCTGGCTGATTCCCGACCCACCATCCCCGAGCATCAGAGTGACAGGAGCCGGCGCTAGAGGAAGCTTGTGGCTACAGTACAGAGCAGAGCCGATGCTTCCTGTATAGCGCCGGCTCTGGTCACAGGCGGAGTGATACCAAATGTACTCTGTGACTGGAGCAATACAGGAAGCATTGGCTCTGCTCTCTACTGTAGCCACACGCTTCCTCCAGCGCCGGCTCCTGTCACACTGATGCTCAGGGATGGCGGGTCGGGAATCAGCCAGCAATACCCACCAACAGTACCCAGCAGCATTACCCACCAGTAGTACCCACCATCAGTACCCGCCCTGAAGAAGGACAGCCAGCAGCAGCCAACAGCCATACTGGCTTGGGGAACAGCAGCAGCTAGCGATCCAAAATCAGGATTTTCTTCTACTTTCACTTTTGATAACGGTAAATGAGACAAATAGAGGGGCTGACTCTCCAGGGGCAGAGGTAGCAATTTAAACCCGTTCCAATCCAACTCCGCACCTGCGTAAAACTTTTGCACAGTAGAGTATATACATAAGGCTTAAAATGTAAGTTTGCCTTTACAGAAAAATCTGTAATGTGAACTTACACAGGACCCCCTCCTCACCACCAACCCCCCAGTCCCACTGACCTGCAGCATGGCGATCTCCTGTTCTGAGCTCCGGTATAGCCACCTCATGGCTCCGGGGCTTAGAAATCCCCTCAGCATTCACTCTTCTACTTCCCTGCTGAGACGATGGGTTACGCGAGTTTTGATTGGTCGTCGCTGCCCATGTGATGGAGCCGACCGATTAGAATGCTCCTAAACGTACCTCCTGACAGGGTATGTTTAGGAGATTAGGCACTGGGGATTTCTAAGCCCCGGAGCCGAGAGGCGGCTATACTGGGGCTCAGAACAGGAGATCACCGCGCTGCGGGGCAGCGGGACTGGGGGGGGGGGGTCCTGTGTAAGTTCACCTTACAGATTTTTCTGTAAAGGTGAACTTACCATTTAATGTAAAAATGGAGGGTACTGGGTAACTTAAAGGAATAAAAACCAAGATGTTAAAAGCCCCTCCCCTTCCCTTAATCCCCAGTGTATTCTAAAAAATATAATATGATCTGCAAGAAGAAAGGCATAAAGAAGAGTTTAAAGCTTAAGTGCAGTCAAAATAAAGCACACAAAATCAACACAAGGGGCATAACTTACAGTATATGTCCCACATGCTGAAGCATCATCTGTATTCTGCTGATGCCTACTCCACCGCCAAAAGATGCCGGTGTAGCAGGGGTTAGTAGAACTGTTTTACGAGAGACTGTCATAAAGAGAGCCTGACTATGCCCACCCTTTCTTCCCAGCTACTCAATTCACAGAAGCCAGTACTAGGGCTTCTATGAAAGAAACAGGATCTATGAATGGAGAAGGGGTGGAGGACTGAAAGGTTCTCCCCCCCTTTCATAGATTGTTTTTTACTCAAACAAGCTGTAGTACCAGCTTCTATGAAAATGGTGCTGGACAGACATAGGCACTTGATGAGGAACCCTTGACAGCTCCCTTAGTTATTTTAACCCCTGCTGCCCCAGAAGATTGTGGTAGCATTGGTGAAGGTGGCAGCATAGACAGAGATGGATTTTATCAAACAAAAGAGGCATCAGTACAAGGGACTCATCACCCTATTGCCTATAAGTTATGCCCCTTTGTTTTTTATGTTGACTGCACATAGGCATTACCAAAAGCACAAGGGAGTACCTGGATGCTTTTGTGGCACTTCACTGCAACTACATTAAATGCAAGGGTAATTGTTTTTATTGTCTAGGCAGTCTACAAAAGGCACACCAGTGAGCTTTAGGCCCCTTTCACACTGCTGTGACTTGAAAGTCGCACGATTTTGATGCGATTTCAGGGAATGCCTATGTAAACTTGAGGTCTATGGACCTTAACTCGCATCAAAGTCGGACCAAAGTAGTTCAGGGACTAACTTGAAGTCGCACGGATATGAACGGTTATCATTGGGAATCATGGGGTATGACTTGTCATGCGACTCTGATGTCCAAAGTCACAGGAAAAGTCGCACAAGTTTGAAAGGGGCCTTACCAGACAACCAGATCAGAGTGGGACTACAGTCTGAAGCATAATGCAAGCAGCTCGACCTTCTAACTTGACTGTACCAAGAAGTATTGCTTTAAGGTTGTACAGCCTTGATCAAGTGGTGCTCCTGCAGATTATACTAGAGGGACCCCAATATCAGGTATGCTTTCCCAATAGATGTACCATGAACCCGATAAACACCTTCACATAAACAGTGGCAATAGAGGCATGAAAAGTCTATTTTTATATTTGACTTGGGTTGATGGATAACCAAAGAAATAGACAGGAATATTGTCTGAGAGAACTTATCAGCCAACCTTTTAGGTATCTGGTGTCATGCAACTGTAATAATACTGCCCTCTAGTGGTCTTATCTTTATTTAAAGGATAAGTTCATCAGATTGCTGATGCCATGCAGGTCTCCTGCAGACTGTCAGCATGAGCAGTCTGCCCCGTACATTGTACAGCCAGGGAGTTTCACACCAACAGGAAGACTCAATGAACTAACAGTGCTCAGCATCACCATGGAAAATCATTGAGAACTACAAGCCGATGGTAGCAAAGGATGGCAGAACTTGTAATTCATTCATACACAAAGCTCTGTAAGTGAATGACATGTGGATGGACCCGCACGGGCGTTCCGGATTCAAAAAGTGACAGCTAGTACAGGGAAATTCTCCCCATACTGCTGTGACAGGGAGAGAAGGCAGTAAGGAGTGGTTGCAGCAGTGGGAATATGTTACATGTTCCACCTTTAAAAATGTTGGAACGTGTAGCATGCTCCAAAAAGGTGAACTTATTTTTTAACGGAATGGAAATACGGAAAAAATAAACTGCTGCTTCAGGTTTAATCCAGACTGACAAATTGGAGATATTTTTTTAAATATCACCTGCAAGATCAAGGGATACTGCTGCCTGTGAGAGAGCCTGCAGTACTGAAGCACCTCAGCAGCATCTGCCAAAGAAATAACCCCAGGTCTGTAAATTTCCAGCAGGGAACAATCCTTCCCGGTAAAAAATCTCTCCACTATACTTTCTGCAATCAAACGCTCTAGGTTCTATCCTAGGCAAGAAAAAGCAACAGAAAAGCAAATGGGAGTGCATTTAGGGGTGAATGACTGCATGAAAACCTGAATCTTCATATTTTAATTCCAAAAGAGACAAAAAAGTGGGTTTTAAGAGCAGTAAGAATTGCAGTCACACCACAGACATTCCCTATCCAAGGTAATACAGTTATTTTAGCATAAAGGAAAAGTGTGTACTGGACAGTATGTTTTAAAGATGTGTTGCTCTGAATTTTTATTCACCATTACAACCAGAAAGGTATCAGAAGCTTTTTCTACAATACTTAGAAAATATTTAACTACTATGTGGGTGTCCTTGTAATCACAGCCACAAGGAAAAGACAAGTATTCTGGATAGGATGGTGCAATGCATGAAATGATCTGTAGCAGAGTTCATGCTTACAAACCTTACAGCTGGAAGACTTCCTTAATGGGACGTTTAATGCATCTGCACTTTGCTTTCTTTTAAACGTCTTGGTACAAATGATACACATACTGTATATATATTACATGTTCCTTTGTGTTACATTTAAATTACCTTCATCTGAAGGATATCACCCTCGTGGGCAGGCCACCCTCGTAGAACCAGACCGGTTCTGGTGTCCAGCAATATAATGAATCCAGATGAATAACCTGCAATAACGCTGCGGCCATTTGGGCTAACTGCTAGGTAACGGATGAGGCCTGCATTCATATGGTTAGCTAGCTTGAATTCATGCTAAGGGAGAGAGCAGAGACAAATCAGATTACAATTAACAAAAGTAAAACTGATGACATCTAATGACAAGTACAAAAGTAGTCTTTAAAATAGTAATATATTGAAAAGCAGAGGGTAAGGAAAGCATTGCCATTGCTTCTTATTTTTGTTCTTTATATTATGAAGGTTTAGAGTGGATAAAGCTATTCCACCTAGTTTGCCTAGTTGTGAGGTCTATGGGTTGAGTGCTGACTTTCTTCTTCTCTGACAGAACCTGTCATGTCCAAAAACCAAGATTTAAAGTGGATGTAAAGCCAGAAGGTTGTTTATCTAAATGCATTCTGTGGATTAAGTTAAAAAAAAAGCCTTCTGTGTGCAGCAGCCCACCTCATTGTCTCAGCTGCCTGGGACTCCCCTGATTGGCTGAGACAGCAGCGCGGCGCCAGCGGCTCTCGCTGCTGTCAAAGTCAATCAGCCAATGAGGAGAGAAAGGGGGTGGGGCTGGGCTTTGGCTCCATGTCTGAATGGACGCACAGAGCTGTGACTCGGCTCAGGTGCCCCCACATAGCAAGCTTCTTGCTGTGGGGGCACTCAATAGGAGGGAGGGGCCAGGAGCACCAAAGAGGGACCCGAGAAGAAGAGGATTGGGGCTGCTCTGTGCAAATCCACTACACAGAGGAGGAAGTATAACATGTTTGCTATTTTTAACTAAAAAAAACCCACAAGACTTTACAATCACTTTAAACACAAACTGACACGTTTCTGACTGGATACTGTTTTGCATATACAGTACAATACATTGCATCTTATCATTTGCAAGAGATGGCATTCATGGATCACTTTGCTGGGCACCTAGAAGTTGAGTTTTTTTTTTTTTTTTTGTGAACCAATTTACTTGCCGATATTGAGCCCTTAGCTCCTTCACCCATTTAATATTCCTACACTAAATTTCCTTGCAAACATGTTTGTCTTATTGCCTCATGACCACAAATCATTTTTATTGCATTACAGAAAGTAAGGAAAAAAAGAGTAAGCTTAGGGAGTTCCCCATAATGACTTTGGGGGTGTTGGAATGTAATAGGAAATACATTTTAAAGCCAGTGCAAGCAGATGTTTCATGTCACCTAAAAATAACTAATTCTAGAATGGATTTATTTATATATATATTTCTTTTTGGGGTGGGGAAGAGTTTAATTCATTAGCTTGTTACATGATATTTATTTTTTCTTTATGGTGGAGATTAATATACAAAACTGTATAAAGGGGGAGTGTGTCTGTTGTGCAATCTTTAGAAGCACACAGTAGCGGAGCAACCAGGAAACTTTACCTAGTATGCAACATATCAGCAGTGATAGTGAGAGCTCAAAAACCAGGAAACCATATAGAAATCTATGGTAAGAAAAAAAATTAACACAGTGGTATAGATTAAGAACCTGAAGTCCTTGCTTCCGAGGATCGATAAAACGAAGCATTGAGTCAGAGCTTGCAAATGTCAAACTGGAGTAAGGTGGAGGCATTGTCGCCACAGCTGTTATGGGTACCTTAGTATCTCCAGCCTCGTAAGTCCGAATGGTTTTACCTATACCACAGAAAACATTGAAAAGGAAGTTATTGTTAAGCTAACTGTTATATTAGAATGACAAGCCTTCAACACAATATAAACATAACACACAATCACTACACCATAACTGGCAATACAAAAAAAAAAGTAATTCTAGGTATATCTATTACATCTAGTGGTTCTAAACTGGTGACAGGAGACAAGGTCTTCTTTGCTACCATACCCAATTATACCTTTTTGTTCCCTTTAACACATTTTCCCTTCATGGCTGCTATAAACCAAAACCAATAAGTCTACACTACCGTTTGTTTCACTGGATTAGTCAGAGCTTCTCACTAGGATACTAAAAACGAGGCAAATGGTCAAATCCCTGTCAGTTTTTTTTACTCCAGTAATAGAAAATGAAACGGAAGTGCCACACCTCTGCTAGAAGGTCCAGATACAACTTTATTCCAATAAAGGTCAGGGGGATAGTCCAAAAAGTTTCCAACAAGTTTTAGGGGTTTAAAAGCACCAAACAAGCTGCTGATAAGGCCTGTGCATGCAATCACTCTGGGAAAAATGAAAGGTCCGGTTCACTTCTAGTCTGTTCACATTGTTGTCAATCAAGCCATGATGAAGGGGGTGCTCTTGGAAACTGGAAACCTGCTGAATACTCTTTTCCACCTGACTTAATCAGAATAAAGTTGATTCTGGACCTCTTGGCAGTGGTGTAGCGCTTCAATATCAATTCTTGATACATTACACTACAAGCCAAGGAATCCATGGAGATTCTCTGGGGTGCAGAAGTTGCCTGCCCAGGAATCAGATCATTTAGAGCCCTTGCACACTGGGCGGGGGGCGGCGTCGGCGGTAAAACGCCGCTATTATTAGCGGCGTTTTACCGTCGGTATGCGGCCGCTAGCGGGGCGGTTTTACCCCCCGCTAGCGGCCGCGAAAGGGTTAAATACCACCGCAAAGCGCCTCTGCAGAGGCGCATTGCCGGCGGTATAGCCGCGCCGTTCCATTGATTTCAATGGGCAGGAGCGGTGAAGGAGCGGTATACACACCGCTCCTTCACCGCTCCGAAGATGCTGTTGGCAGGACTTTTTTTACCGTCCTGCCAGCGCATCGCTCCAGTGTGCAAGCCCTCGGGGCTTTCACACTGGGATGAAGGCAGCGGCACTTTCGGGGCGGTTTGCAGGCGCTATTATTAGCGCAATAGCGCCTGCAAACCGCCCCAGTGTGCAAGGGCTCTTACATCAACATCAATACTTTAAAGTGATACTAAACACACACCATTTAATTTACACTGTCCCTTCCATCTCTGTAAATGGATGATGGCACTGTAATTATTTTGATTTAAAAAAAAAAAACAAACAAAAAAAAAAAAAACCACGCGCGCACACACCTCTAAGTACCTTTTTACCTAAATCGATATTCAGGTGTCATGTGACCCAGCTCTTCCCAGCCTGTATGCAGGTAAACATAAGCAGGAGGAGCTTCTAGTCCTCTGCTGCTGGTCACATGTTCAAAAAAACAAACAAAAAAAAAAAAAACAGCCTTTGGAATACGGAGTAAAAAAAAAAAAAAAAAATTAATATCAATAAACTGTTTTAAATTGGCATAGAAATATATATCTGAAAAGAAATCTTGATTGTTTTGTGGAAATAACATGATATGGGTGGATTTCTGCCAGTCACAGGCTGTGTCATGCCCCTCCAGCCTGTGTCTTAGAATAAGAGGGAGGTGACATGTAATGTCCCCTTTGTGCTGAGCTGGTTAGTGGGCATGGAGGAAGAGGGAGGGAGTGGGTTGTCATTTACCAGTGTGTATACACCCACATGTGTCACTCTAAATACGTCACTTTAAAGCAGGGGTCTCAAACTGGTGGCCCTCTAGCTGCTGTGGAACTACAAGTCCCATCATGCCTCTGCCTTTGGGAGTAAACCTTGTAACTATCAGCCTTGCAATGCCTCATGGGAATTGTAGTTCTGCGACAGCTGGAGGGCCATCAGTTTGAGACCCCTGCTCTAAAGTCACATGGGCTGCTCAGATGTGATAGGGAGGAAGTGCTCAACATAGAAATGCACTGAAAAATGAGCATGTGCAGAGTTGCCACCACAGCTGCAAAATCTCTTGCTGAATTGGGGAAAGGAAAAAGGTGGAGATAGAGAACAGCAGGGTCAACCAGGTTTTTTGCAGAATACAGAAAAAAAAAAAACTCATAGTGGGTATGAACAGCATGCAATACAGCACTTGATAATATTTATATATCTTTTTTTAATGATGCATGATTAGGGACACTTTATAGCAATACCAGTGAGATAGCCCTACGGGTCCAGTGTTATTTTTCCACTTTCCTCAATTTATTTTTACTGCAGTTTGTGTCCCTTTTTTGCAAAGACTCACCATAGCCATTTGTCCTAGTGATCACTGTAACCTAGACAGAAAGTTTTGGCTAGGATAAATATCAGGATGGCTCACTGAAATTTATTGTACAGAGAATGTGAAAACATAAGGCCATACCCACAGCAGATTGTAATAGAATTGGAGGAACACTAACCCAAAAAAAAACCAAAAAAAAAAACCTGTGGCAAGCCAGGTATAACTCCTCCCAGTCCCAACATGCCTCAGTTTTGTTGCAAGCAATATACAGAGGAAGATTAGAGGGGTGGGATTCTGTGTCTCTCATTGAAACTTCAAGACTAGGCTTTAACTTAAGTACAAAAATTCTAATTTTTCTTTCATTGAGGAACAAGTGGTCAAAACAAGAGCGATAGTAAAAGTAACAGGCCACTGCAACTAAAAACAGAACATTGTCCCCCTGCAGCTCAACAAGCCGCTTGAAGGACCTTATGATTGAAGTTGGCATCAGATGACACCTGAAAATTCACCTGACAAAACTTTGAGAATATTTGAACAGAATAGAAGTTGGCAGCCTTATGAATCTGGGAAAGAGTTGCTTGATGCCAAAAAGCACAAGAAGAATGCACAGAGTGTGCCTGGCCTTAAAAAATTGCACTGCCAGGATAAGACTCCCTGTACAACACAAGGTCCTAATTAAAGAGGGACTGCAATCTGCTCACATAATTTGTAATAAAAACATCTTTGCCATTCTGAAGCTTCCCTCCAACCACTTTGCATATTATTTTATATATATTGTGATACTATACTTGTCAAATATGCTGAAGAAATCTCCCTCCACTGAGACAGGTTGCAGCCATTTTAAATGTGGGAACCTCTAGCTCTGCAGCTTTTATTGGCCCACTTAAATGAAAACTAAATGGGAGTTGGGACTTTAAATGAAGCAATTGGATAGTGGAGGTAAGTTACAATATAAAATATTTATTAGATCACATATAAAATATAGTTCATCTCATATATATATATATATATACCGTATATATATATTAATTACACACACACATCGAGCGTGCACAGGGCCTAAATATGATGAAGAAAGTACATGCATAGCAACACATGATCAAAGTGATGGATGTGTAAATAAATGTGGCATGCGATTGCCAATGGCAACATGCCCGATGCTGGCACATGTGCCCACATGGTATATGTGCATCCACCAAATGGTTTATAAGTGATATCATAGAGTATAATGGTTGTAAGTAAATATCAGTCCATATAGGGTGTAGCTGTAGCATCAAGTGTAGCTCGACGCGTTTCGTGGGTATTCCCACTCGTCAGGAGCAGATGGGATAGACATACCTTTGGAATATATATAAAAATGTAATGAACCGTACTCCCGTACTCTAAGGAAAAAATTAATCAAGAATGTTTAGTGTGTATAGATGGTTAACCAACCACACTCACCAACCCAGACAGCAAATGCAGTGCGGGGCAGCCGGCGCCTGGTCGGCCGAGGACATTGGCCCACTTTTAACATCCCCCTTCCCTTTCTAGCAAACTCATGAGAGTGAGTGAGAGAGCTGTGCATGATGTCATAAGCCTAGGCTAATGACCAGACAAGAAACATGAAGTGGACTGTATAAGGTATTTACTGGCAAAAAAAAAAATATGTTTTACTATCCAAAGTTAAAACATCAAGGGCAGAAGATTTAATAGATGGAAAGGTGAAAAAATGACTGAAGGTCCACTTTAAAGAATGTGAGGCTAGCGGCCTCGGGAACAAGACTGCAAGTACCAAGATCTGACTCTACATAGAATAAAGAGCCAAATGCTGGATTCAAGCTTAAAACTGCAAAAAGGCCAGGATTCATCCAACAGAGTATATTTTGGGATGAAGGCTTTTTTCTTTGTATCACACAAAGTATAAAAATCAAAAAATAAGGAAACCGCGCTAGAAAGTGATACAGGAGTCCAGTATTAAAGTCCTATAATCGTGAATGTATAGTCCCAATGTCACTCCGGATCAAATCATTCTCCAAGCAAATTAATGATGGATAAACAAAGTTCAGAAAACACTCCAACTTCAGTTGTGCTTACCAGAAGTAAGTATATAAGGGCGAGTGGCTTAAACCCAGCCTGGGCCTTTAGATGTATTCTCCAGATGGAACCGGAGGGGCGCCCTCATCCCGTGTATTTCATAGATATAGTGCAAAAAAATATAAAAAATATAGTGTAATATTGTTTTAACAAGTGCACCACCAAACAAAACAAAAAGTGCCGCCCACACAAAACCTTCAATCACGTGTGATCTTAGATCATAAATTACATGGCTAGGCCAGTGGGGTGAGTGTCATGCAATCATGCACACACAGGTGAAGAGTAGGAGATCAAAAGATGAATAAAAAAGGGGTGAATAAAAATTGTGAAAGCTAATAACGACTTCACAATCTGCTTACCAGATGTAGGGTAAGTAATCGACATAAAGAATACTTTCAGTGAAAAAAGCTTGTAGAAATGTACAAAAAGGTAGAAAAAACTTGTAGTGATACAGGCTGCTTACCAGAGGGCTATCCCTCATATGCAGGTATGTGGAAAACACAAGAACCGCCACCGGAGGATAAATAGTGCAAACCTTCAGGGTTGTCCCCTTACCAGACAGGAAGGATACATAGGCAGATGTATTGGGTTCACAACAAACACTTCCAGCCGAAATAGTATATCACATCTTGTCCTCCCCGTCCAGGCTCAGCGGCATGAAAGTAATGAAGAGCCAGATAGTGTAATACTGACTAAATCACATTTAATAGGTAACAGAGAAACACTTACAATGATCGAATAAAAGCAATCGGATAAAGAAACGAAACACGGAGCCGGCCGGCTCCGTGTTTCGTTTCTTTATCCGATTGCTTTTATTCGATCATTGTAAGTGTTTCTCTGTTACCTATTAAATGTGATTTAGTCAGTATTACACTATCTGGCTCTTCATTACTTTCATGCCGCTGAGCCTGGACGGGGAGGACAAGATGTGATATACTATTTCGGCTGGAAGTGTTTGTTGTGAACCCAATACATCTGCCTATGTATCCTTCCTGTCTGGTAAGGGGACAACCCTGAAGGTTTGCACTATTTATCCTCCGGTGGCGGTTCTTGTGTTTTCCACATACCTGCATATGAGGGATAGCCCTCTGGTAAGCAGCCTGTATCACTACAAGTTTTTTCTACCTTTTTGTACATTTCTACAAGCTTTTTTCACTGAAAGTATTCTTTATGTCGATTACTTACCCTACATCTGGTAAGCAGATTGTGAAGTCGTTATTAGCTTTCACAATTTTTATTCACCCCTTTTTTATTCATCTTTTGATCTCCTACTCTTCACCTGTGTGTGCATGATTGCATGACACTCACCCCACTGGCCTAGCCATGTAATTTATGATCTAAGATCACACGTGATTGAAGGTTTTGTGTGGGCGGCACTTTTTGTTTTGTTTGGTGGTGCACTTGTTAAAACAATATTACACTATATTTTTTATATTTTTTTGCACTATATCTATGAAATACACGGGATGAGGGCGCCCCTCCGGTTCCATCTGGAGAATACATCTAAAGGCCCAGGCTGGGTTTAAGCCACTCGCCCTTATATACTTACTTCTGGTAAGCACAACTGAAGTTGGAGTGTTTTCTGAACTTTGTTTATCCATCATTAATTTGCTTGGAGAATGATTTGATCCGGAGTGACATTGGGACTATACATTCACGATTATAGGACTTTAATACTGGACTCCTGTATCACTTTCTAGCGCGGTTTCCTTATTTTTTGATTTTTGTTGGTGGACCACACTTGTAACCGCAGCTGGTATCTGCCTGTTTTGTTTTTTATTTACTGAGCGCAGTTTTTCTTTTCTTTTAATCACACAAAGTATGATGGCACACCTCGTGGAAGTGCACTTTCTAAGCTTTTAGAATCACAGAAATCAATGATTTGGAGGAGTCCTGTCTCCCAAGACCTGGACTTCAACAGCCATGTTGTTAAAAGCCAGACCATGAAGCAGGAAAGTAAACCAGTCCTTGCAATATTTAGATGATTTGGAAGAGCCCAAGCAACATCTACCAAAAGTCTGATAAGGTCAGAGTATCTGCCTGTGCATGTTCAGAGATATGAGGAACACTGCAATGCCATCCCGTGGCTGGAAAATGGGGACATAGAAGTACGCATAAATGAAAAATGTGTTACATTTCGTGTATTCACCCAACTAAACCAAAAAAAAAAATCTGCTAATCTGTACACAAAGCGTTGCCCTATACAACAGTCAAAAAAATGACAGTTGCTATATAAAAAGTTGATAACCTAACAAAATTAACTAAAGTACAAAACTAAAACTGCCGCTGCTTTGTCTCCAATGTGAAAGCCCCGAGGGCTTTCACACTGGAGCGGTGCTCTAGCAGGATGGGGAAAAAAAATCCTGCTAGCAGCATCTTCAGAGCGGTGAAGAAGCGGTGTATACACCGCTCCTGCCCATTGAAATCAATGGACAGCGCGGCTATACTGCCGGCAAAGTGCCTCTGCAGAGGCGCTTTGCGGTGGTTTTTAACCCTTTCTCGGCTGCTAACGGGGGATAAAACCGCCCCGCTAGCGGCCGAATACCGATTGTAAAGCGCCGCTAACAATAGAGGCGCTTTACCGCCGACGCCGCCCCAGTGTGAAAGGGGCCTAAATGTCCATGATCAAAATCCAAAACACAAAAATGTAAGCTCCTTGAGGGTAGGGACTGATGTGAATGTACAATGTATATGTAAAGCACTGCGTAAATTGACAGCGCTATAGAAGTACCTTAAATAATAATAATTATTGCTCCTTCAGATATCAACGTTAGTATAGCATGGGAAGAAAGACAAGGGAACACTCCTAATAGTGTAAATCTGGATAAATTACATTGGTAAAAAAAGATTTTAAAAATAAAATTTTCATAAAAGGCTCTGTACAAGCACAAAAAACTCCAGTCCACAGCGTTACTACGTGGTGATGTCAGCGGCTTCACGCAACCTGTTTTATCACGAGTGATCGTCATCATAGTGGACTATGTCAAGTTTGATCATGGACATTTATATCACATTATCCGATGTGCATTTTTAGTTTGTACTTTGGTTAGTTTTGTTAGGTATTTTAACTTTAAAGAGCAAATTTTTTTTTAATAGATAAATAGAATAGTAACCATTTGAGTACTTTTATAGTATAGCTTAGAGCTGCGCGATTTTGGAGAAAAAAGGGGAATCACTATTTTTTTGCTTAGAATAAAGATCACGATTCTCACGGCGTAACATCAGCTTTCTTATTATACAAAAAAAAAAAAATCGGGTTAACTTTATTGTTTATGAATTCATTAAAGTATATATATTTTTTAAAATTGCGTTTGAAAGACCGCTGCGCAAATACAGTGCGACATAAAATATTGCAACAGCGTTCTCAGTAATTTTCCAGCAAAAAAATACTGATTTTAACTTGTAGGCAAAACAAAATGTCAGAAAAAAGGTTGTCTTTAACCACTTCACATTCCAGCTATTGTCAAATGACGTCCGCAGGAGGGATCTCCCATCCTGGGCAGGCGTCATATGAAGTCCTGGGCTTCCTGGCAGTCTAAGGGGCGAGCCCGCCACGTCACTCGAGAGTGTGTAAACACACACATCCACGTCCTGTCAGGGGAGAGGAGACCGATCAGGTGTTCCCAGTACAGCAGGAATACTGATCGGTCTCCTCCCCTTGTCCGCCCCCTCCTGTTACAGTTAGACTCACTCCCTATGTAACACATTTAACCCCTTAATCGCCCCCTAGTGTTAACCCCTTCCCTGCCAGTGACATTTATACAGTAAATCGGTGCATTTTTATAGCACTGAACATTGTTTAAATGTAAATGGTCCCAAAATAGTGTCAAATTGTCCGTTGTGTCTGCCGCAATGTCACAGTCACGATAAAAAAAAAAAAAAAAAAAAATTTTTTTTCCTCAGTTTAGGCCAATATGTATTCTTCTACTACATATTTTTGGTAAAAAAAAAAAAAAAAAAAAAAAAATCGCAATAGGCATATATTGATTGGTTTGCGCAAAAGTTATAGCGTCTACAAAATAGGGGATAGATATATATATATATATACAGATAGATAGATAGATAGATAGATAGATAGATAGATAGATAGATAGATAGATAGATAGATAGATAGATAGATAGATAGATAGATAGATAGATTGGCCTAAACTGAGGAAAAAAAAATTTTTTTTTTTTTTTTTTGTTTTTTTTTTTTTTAATTGGGATATTTATTGTAGCAAAAAGTAAAAAATATTGTGTTTTTTTTCAATCTTGTTACTGTTCTTTTGTTTATAGTGCAATAAAAACCACAGAGGTAATCAAATACTACCAAAAGAAAGCTCTATTTGTGGGGAAAAAAATGATAAAAATTTCATTTGGGTACAGTGTTGCATGACCGCGCAATTGTCATTCAAAATGCGACAGCGCTGAAAAATGAAAATTGGCCTGGCAGGAGGGGGGTGAAAATACCCTGTATTAAAGTTGACCTCAATTATAGACCGAAGTTCATCCCTTTGATCTAAAAGAACAGAAGATGCAGTGTTTATCTTCATCTCTGCCTAAGCAATGTTGTTATAAACTTGGCAGGCTGCCTGGTTTTTTTTTTTTTTTTTTTGACTGCTGTCAGCAGTGAGCAGAGAACTCTCTGCACTAAAATCGGGAAAATGCTGTGTTAAGATCATGAGGGGAAAAGAAACACAATCTCAATTCTTTAACCACTTCCCACCCAGCCTATAGCAACACGACAGCCGAGCGGTGATTCCGTTATCCTGACTGGACGTCATTCAGGATAAGAGCCAGCGCTCGCCTGCTGGGATAGGCAGCGCGCGATCGGTGGTGCAGCATGTCAGTCATACACAGCGCAACACCGATCTCGGTAAAGAGTCTCTGATCATGGTGTAAACAGGAAGAGCTGTGAATCGGCATTTCCTCACTCGCTGATCGGCTGCTCTCCTGGGGGGGGGGGGGGTCCCTGATCACCAGCACAGCCCTCCCAACGATGCCCACCCAGGCATGCCACCAGGGATTCCCACACTGATGACCACCAGGTGTGCCACCCATGGCCACAAAAAATGCCAATCTGTGCCCAAAAATGATGCCAGTGCCCATCAGTAATGCCTGCCAGTGCCTCCTTTACAGTGATACCCAGTACCACCCAGTGTCGCGTATAAATGCCCATCAGTGCCACCTATTAGTGCCCCCTATCAGTGCCCATCAGCGCTGCATATTAGTGCCCATCAGTGCCACCACATCAGTGCCTGCAAGTGAAGGAGAAAACATACTTATTTACAAAATTTTATAACAGAAACTAAGAAAAACGTATTTTTTTTCAAAAATGTATTATAGCAAAAAGTAAAAAATATTGTGTTTTTTTTTCAAACTTGTCACTCTTCTTTTGTTTATAGCATAATAAAAACCCCAGAGGTGATCAAACACCACCAAAAGAGAGCTCTATTTGTGGGAAAAAAATTATAAAAATGTAGTTTGGTTACAGTGTTGCATGACCGCGTAATTGTCGTTTAAAAAGCGACAGTGCTGAAGATTGGCTTGGATGGGGGTGGGGGGGCTGGGGCCTGGTATTGAACCTATAGGGAACCTATGACAGGCCTGGTGAATTCCATGCAGAATTTCTGGGCCTGAATAAAGACATTTAGGCGTTGAAATACAAGATGGGGTGGATGACTGTGAAAAGGATGATTTGTTACAGGAACTGAGGCACTAGCCTCTTAATCCAGAAGATTTGCTACAAGACATCATTTAGGGAGGGGATTGAGGGTGGAACTCTAACCAGAAACCACCTTTTGAACCAGGCATCCAAGATGTAGTCTGTCCTATTGGCTGCACTACTGGAAAGAGGATTTGTGCAGGTTTGGAAGATTTGGAAGTCTGGAGATTGCAGTTAAACTAGGCTAACACCCAGGTCTGGAAAGTGCCAAAAAACTGAGCCCAGTGCCTGATGATGGAATTCCAGGCTAGTCCTGCAATAGTCCACAGTGAGGTTCAGGTATAGCCTCCAAAGCCAATGCTGGGAATAGGTTTATCTGGATAGCATTTTTTTTTTTTTAAAAGGAAATCTTGACTGATTAAAAAATAATCTCAACGGCCTTAAAAATGGCTAGAAAAAAACAAAACACAAAAAAAAACCAAAAAAAGGGAAAGAACCTAGAACACTAGCAAACAACTTTCTTGGAGTGGAAGGAGTTTTACCAGGCAGGTCATGAAGTTTGTTTGCCAATGTCTAAATCCTTCTCCATGGACAAGAAAAACACATTTCCTACCAGTGAACATTAGTCATTGCTCTCAACCTCACTTTAGGTTTATTTTTAAAAGGCAACATCATTGCGCTCTTTAAAATTTAGACAAAACAAAAAAAAATTAAACCCAGAAAAAGATCCCATACTCAAACATTCACACACACAATGCTAATCCCATCCAATAAATGAATAAATTAATCTAATTTAGTCGATGATTAAGTCAGACTGCACTCACAGTCAAACATTTTAACCAACAGCAGGTCCATTGGACCTCCTTTCCCATAACAGAATTGAGGTTCTAGAGCCACATAACACGTCTGTGATTTATTGTAGATCTGTGCCTTTAAAGTGATATTAAACCCTAAAGCAAACATTTATTATCTTGCAGCTTACCAATTTTTAGATGTGGTGGTTGCATTTAGGGCTGCAACTAACGATTATTTTCATAATCGATTAGTTGGCCGGTAATTTTTTCGATCAATCGACTAATCGGTTAATAACCAGTGTATTGTATAATTTAGTTAATATGTCAAGTTTTAAAAAAAGGCAATTTTATTCTTAAATATCTCTATGCAGTGGTAAATATAAATAACCAACTATATGGTTAGGGAGCAAAATCTCTAATCCACTCTGAGAATAACAGACAGAAGAGATATACTGTATATACTATTAGAGGAGAGATATACTGTATATACTATTAGAGGAGATATACTGTATATACTATTAAAGGGTGAATCTGGTAAATATCAGACTCGGAGATCAAATTTTTTTATTTAAAAAAAAAAAAAAAAACCAATGTCTTCCTTCAAAAAAAACGTCATTTAAAGAATGTTCGTTCGATTTTCTAATCGTTAGTGGGGTCAAATCGATGTTCATTTTCAAAGACAGTGACGGGAAAATTTGGAAATAATAGAAAACTTCTTGGTCAAAGGAATTTTCAGACAGTGTATGTGATTTTCGTTCAGAAATTACAATTATTTTAAAAACAGAATGTTAAAAACAAGTGAAAATTTCAAACATGCTTTCATTCAGCGAATGTACAAAGATTTTTTGTCTTAATATTCTTTTCTGAAAATAAATCCGTGTGGCCAGCATAAGGCTCGGTACACACCTATGCAGTTTGCTTTTGATCCGTTTCTGCAGTGCTTTTTGATTTTTGCGCACATAATTTTGCCGCGATTTGCGTTTTTTTGGGCTAATTTGTTGTTGGGCAGTTTAAAAAACACAAATTGCTGCAAAAACGCATTACACGCTTTTCTGCAGCTTCCCCATTGAAGTATATTGAACCAAAAAAAGCAGTTTTGCGTTAAAAAAAAAAAAAAATTCCTGACCCTTTCCAAATACGCAGCGGCTGAAAAAAGCATAGATGTGAACGTGTCCCATAGGAAACCATGTAAATGAACTGTAGTACGTTTCTGCAAAAAGCACCAAAATACACAACTATGTGAACCAGGTCTAAGACGTTTAGTAACATATTGGGGTTAAAAAAAACTAATATTAGCCCTTTTATAGTACAAAAAAATTACAGTAGCGATTACTTGCTCTTTTTGTACTATAAAGGGCTCATTTTAGTTTTCTTTTTAACCCCATTATGTTACTGGCCGATTAACCGATTATGAAAATAGTAATCGATTAATTTCATAATCGATTAGTTGTTTCAGCCCTAGTTGCATTAGTTTTATTTTTTAGGTTCTCTCGCTTTTGATTTTCCACTGGTGATCAGTAAGTCTGTGGTTTTTCAAAAGAACAAGCTCTCCTGCAAATATAGCAGTTTGTAATGCAGAGACAAACCATTTACTACTGACAGGTGCTCACAATGATCAGCTTTTAGATCAGCTCAGGCATGCAGAAGGTTTTTTACCTTAAAGCGGAGGTTCACACAAAATTTGAACCTCCGCTTTTTGGAACCCTCCCCCCCTACGGTGTCGCATTTGGCATCTTTCAGGGGGCTGCAGATACCTGTCTAATACAGGTATTTGCACCCACTTCCAGGCGTAGACTCACACACACAAGTCCCAGAGACAGCAAGGACTGTTCTGATTGCGCAGCGTGACTCGCGCATGCGCAGTAGGGAACCGGGAAGTGAAGCCGCAAGGCCTCATTTCCTGATTCCCTTACAGAAGATGGCTGTGGCAGCACTCGAGAGCCGAGCGACGGTTCGGCCTCGAGTGCCGACATCGCTGGAACCTGAGACAGGTAAGTGTCCTTATTTTAAAAGTCAGCAGCTGCAGTATTTGTAGCTGCTGACATTTAATTTTTTTTTTCGTGGGACTCCCTCTTTAAATGCATTATGGTAAAAAAACCTTCTGCCTTTAAAACCACTTTAAACATGGTAGGCATTTGTTCTGCAAGTTATTGGAATGTCTAAAATGGCAACCATGGATTGTAGCATTATGGTACTATGTATTACTGGCCATTTGTAATGGCTGTACAAAAACCATTAGTGAAGGCACATTCTCCTACAAGGCTTACCTTTGGACTTACTCAGAAGTCTTTTCCTGTTTTTTGGTGACAGTTATTTGCAAAAATGTACTTGTCAGTTTAAAGTGCAAACAGGTGCAAATTACCATGTAACACAGAAGTTTATTTCAATTTGAAAAGCTACATTTTGTACCGATGCAACTGAGCAGAAACAGCCATACAAAAACCAGGCACTAGATGGCAGAAAAGGAATTCTTTTAGAAGACTGGATAGCTGAATACAATATTTTTGAACTATAGAACACACACACACACACACACACACACACACACACCTCTCAGTTAAAACAAAAGTTATCAGAAATAAAAAAAGACTAGAGACAGTGAATTTATGTACTTATATCATTTAGGATAAGGCAGCATTTATTGCCCAGAAGCAATACACTCAAGCCACCCCACAATATACAGGGGAACTGGAAAGAATATTAACAGTGTGTGGCCCCTAGGATCAAAAAACTGCATATACCTGTCAACTGTATAAATAAACCCTTCAAACGCCTCTCAAAAAACTCCTAAGAAGCCCCAGCAGGGGTTACACTGAGTAGTAAGCAAGGCCTACTGAGGCGGTGTACATGATCCGTTGTTCTGCCAAGAAAGTTCCTCTCGGCGGATAAGGACCCCCCTCTACTGCGCAGGCGCATCGCTTGCGCAGTAGGAGCTGGCGGAACTAGCCGAAGCCGAATAGCATAGAAATCAGCTGTACACGGCACCTGTAAGAGGGCCCCTCGCGGGGTCACTTCGCTTGCCATGCTTCGGGCACGGCCTCGCTTCGCTCGGCACTTTTTTTCTCTCCCTCTAGGTCCACTTGGATGGTGGGGCTTGAACCTGGACCTAGGGTGCAGGCGCCGTGTACACCTGATTGAAGTTTTTCAGCTTCGGCTATTTTTGGCGGCTCCTAGTCGTTCGTACTGCGCAAGCGCTGCGCCTGCACAGTACCGGGGGGGTCCTTATGCGCCGGGGGAACTTCATCGGCAAGACACCGGCCTTCCTATAAAGACGACATTTACTTGCAATTGAGCCTGTAGTTCTAGTACAGTAACAGTCCACTATCTTGTAGTTGGCTCTGCCTCAGGTGTACCCCCGAATGTGGAGGGGGCAATCAAGTGCCTCCTTAGTGGTGTCTAGGAACAGAGCTCAGAATTCTAAATTCTGATTTCTACATGCCATGCAACAGAGGAAATATGGCTTTCACATCTGGTGTGAAGGATATTTTAGGGTACTTAAATGTATGAGGCCAATTTTTGGCCGGCTGCAGAGAAAACAAATGTCTGACTAGCAGAAGAAAAAGCAAGTTTCTCATAGTAAAAACAAAATAAGGAGCACATCAGTGCATAAATCCTTTATTAAACACAGACTTAAAAAAAAAAAAAAAAAGTTACATTTGCAAGAGGCTGATGGTGATAATGCTGTAAATGCCTTAACTGGAATATGCACAGCAGGTGTCCACTTGCAGGCAGCAGCAGCAGGGGCCAGTATGGTAGTATGACACACTATCTGAAGCATAATCACTGGAATGCTCAAACCATGTATTTTACATCACTGAGCTATTTTAGGGCAATCCCCTTTTCTTCAGTGACCCTTCTGGCATTTGCTTTTAAGCAGCCCTATTATTCAGAGTGAAAGGAGGTGGGGAGGTTACTAATATGATACACACTAGAGTGTACTTGGTAAACAAAGGTCATTAAACAATAGTTTATCATTTAAATCTGAAGTCCAGACTTACCCTTTAATCTTGCACTGAACTTGCTTACCTTGATTTCACTGCACATTGTGAGCTTCTCACAGTGTGAATTGGAAGCTGCAGCAAATTAAATACAGCCATCCTTATTTCCTGGCTGGAGGAAGTTCAGCATTGTTTAGCCCTTCCCAGTCCTACTGTCATTAGCCCACCCCTTTTATTCATTGGTTTCAGTATTTTCCAACATGGCAGCTCACCTTTTTTTTTACATTTTGGATAGAGTAAGGAAGGGTTATAACCTGTCAGATTTTTTTTTTCCCCCCACCATCTGTCCCGTTGTGGAGATTCCCCTTCACTTCCTGTCCCATAGCCAAACAGGAAGTGAGAGGAAATCCCTGCAAGTTAAGTGAATTCCTTGAGGACCCCCAAGTCACCAGAACTAGTGTCCCCATTAGAAGATCTCCCCTTTATTTCTTTTTTTTACTTTCACTTTCAACGATAATTGTAAACAGGACAAATAGAGAGGATGAATCTCCTTAAAAGGATAAGTTCACTTTTTAGAAAAAAATAATAACAAACGCACCTTTATTTGCAGGTAAAAAATTGTGAATTTAATAGTGAATTGTAAAGCATTGCACCAGCAATCAGCAGATCCATGGTGCCATGCAGGTCTCCTGCAGATCTGCCAGTGTAACTGTGTGCTGTGTCACTTACGGGCAAGCAGATACAATCTGACAGGAAGAATCAATTAACTACCATGGCGCTCCACAGTGCCGTGGTAGTTCATTGAGACCTACAAGCTGACAACCGCAAAGGATGTCGGGCTTGTAGTTCATTGACACACAGAGCTGTGTAATTGAATGACGCGGCCATGTGGGTGGAGCCCCGCACAGCTGAGCCGATTTAAAAAAAAAAAAAAAAAAAGGGACAGCTAGTATGGGGAACTTTTCACCATACTACTGTCACAGTGAGTGATGTGGAACATGTAACGTGTTCCCAAAGGTGAACGTATCCTTTAACAAAGGCACCGACAGCAATAAAAACAGACAGGGGCTCTAATCCCTCTGTACTCTATCCAAAAAAAGTTTTACCTTTAGTTATACTTCAGCCTAGGGCAGTTTGCATGCAAATACAATATGCCTAGGAATGCCCACTTCTCCAGACTGACATCTCCACTCCTTCCAAGAACCAGCCCACTGTTTACCTCAGGACTGAGGGCTCTTGAGAGGAGTACTGAGGCAGGCTGCTGTGGCGATTTTAGGAAGCCATCTTCAGCACCCTGTTGGCCCCTAATCACTATACTCTACCTGCATCGCATAGGGAAGCACAAAGACCCAGCGATTACGTCACCAAGTAAAAAATAAAGTATGCAATGAAACCAGAAAAGTTTTACATAAAAAATGTCAGCAAGCAGATGAGGCGGGAGAGGAGGAATAAGGGATGGTGAAAAGATCAATAGAATAAACTCCAGCTTAAAAAAAAATTGAAGAAATACTTGTAAAGAGCCACATCTACTGTAACTATCGGTGCCAGGTAAATGCTTACAGAAATGTATATCAGTTTAGTTTACTGCACTATTAGACTACTAATAATGTGTTGGTTCATACCTGTACATTGGTCCCATATGCATACTCCTCCATCACAGCTCACTATCTGTTGTACAGATTCCAGCTGGCCTACATAGAACACAGTCTTCTTGTGCTCAGTATAAGTAAAACGTGGTTCAATCTCCCTGGTGCCATCTCCATAGTTGTACAAAGGCCACAACCGAACTGTTTTGTCCTTACTGCCGCTTAGAAAGAAATCTTCTCCGCTAAGTGGTTTAACAGATTTGATGGCTCCAGAATGGCCTATGAAACTCTGGAGCTTGATCTGGTGAAAGTAAAAATGAGGTTCCTGCTGGCTCACACCAATCTCATACTGCCAGTATGCTAGCCAGTTTCCACATAGTCCATGGGCACTCCTTTGAAGATCCTGCTTAAAAGTGTTATCATCACACTGGAAGTTCTCTGCTACAGGGCTGCGGCATGTGGACTTTGATGGAGATGCCCGACTCTCTTTTGGGACCTGAATACGGTTTCCAACCAGGACACTCCCAAAGGTACCAGACTGGGTGTCTTCCTCTAAGGTGCGACGAGGGACACTTGTTCTATCACTGTACTCACTGGGCAGCGATTGAGTGTCACTTTCCTTTGGAATAGCTGTTTCTTGATAAACCATTGTAAGTTTCCATAATAAATCATGGTTTGGAACCAATTGGTTAATAACATCACCTTGAAAACAAAAACGTATATGCACATATCACTATACAGTAGTGAACTTATATAATCATTTACAAAATCTGCATGGCAAATGGCTTCTCACAATATATCACACATCTCAGAGGATCATACTCTATATGTGTGCTGTCATTCACAACAGTAGACCTCTTTCACACGGGCGGCTGTTCGGCCGCTATTAAAAGCATGTTTTGTTATTTTGAAATTCCAAGACTCCTGCCACAGCGATCAATTGAAGTTGTACATTGCGATTAGCTGCGTTTACATGCGGCTGTGTTGGCACATTCTTGCCATTTCTGATGTGCTTCCTGTTTTTCTTTCCTGGTTGCTGCTATCCGCAGGAGTAATAGTACACTGCAATTACCTGCAATAAATCGGTCCTGGACGCAGTCAATTTGATTTTTTCTAACCGCACAAAGCCCCATGTAACGAAACCGTTGCTACATGCAGTGTGTGAATGAGGCCATAGGAAAGCATTCTCTGAGTTTAGCTGCGGTAGATAACTTCATCTATTCGCAGCTAAAAGCTGAATTCTATCCACCTGTGTGAAAGGGACCTTATGCTACAGTTTTTGATTTCAAAATCAATTCTGAAAGTGGTCACATTGCTTTTAAAAGCTGGAACAGAGATGATTAAAAAAAGATCAATAGTGTCTCAACCGTGTTCTATCACCTTCACTCTCATACACACACAGACTTTTGAAGAAGCAGAGCAGACGCTTAACGATTTGGTCCATTGTTCTAATTGTGGAAAAAGGCTGTTGACAGCAGCGGTTCACATGACACAGTCTGCAGGAACACTTGTTGCCAACCACTGCAATCCTTTAGCACTGCATGCATTCAAATGTGTACAGTTGTGCTCCCAAAGTAATACTAAAGGCTCCATTTTTTATTTTATTTTTTTGAACAAACATGTTATACTTACCTGTTCTGTGGAATGGCATTGCACAGAGCAGCCCTGATCCTCCTATTCTTGAGTCCCCCAGCAGAGCTCAAAGGCCCCACCCCCTACCAAGTGTCCCATAGCAACCTGCATGCTATAGTGGCACTCACGCGTGCTCGCTCCCGAGCCCTGATCTGTGTGCCCCGCCCACCAGTCCCTTCTTCCTGGCTGTGATGGACAGCAGCGGGACCCATTCTTCTGTCCCAGGATATGAGGAGGAAATGAGGAGGCAGAGAGCCAGGCCCAAGATCGGGCTTAGGTATGTATTTAGGGGGGTGGGGGGCTGCATACTGTATTGAAAGACTTCGGATTGCGAGTAAAGTGGTTTACGAGCATTTCGCAATACGAGCTATTATTCTTTAAAAATACTGACTCGGTTTGCAAGCGTTGTCTCGCAAGACGAGCAGAATTGAAACCCTCTGGGGTGTGCAGTACTGCCTTTAGCCAGAGGTGCGGGGGCATCGGAGACACTTGGTTGCCGAGTGTTTCCAAGCCTCTCCGAGTGTTTCCGAGTGTCTCCGGCGCCCCCCCACCTCTGGCCACAGGCGGTACTGCATACAGTAGCAGTCACTGTGGAACAAATTATCTGAGTTTTCATTGACTCCTATGGGGAAACTCACTTTGCTTGTAACC
This sequence comes from Lithobates clamitans, assembly GCA_037952925.1. Taxonomy (NCBI): domain Eukaryota; kingdom Metazoa; phylum Chordata; class Amphibia; order Anura; family Ranidae; genus Lithobates; species Lithobates clamitans. The sequence continues at coordinate 3,460,095 of JBBGZY010000013.1, forward strand.
CAAAGCACTCGTATATCATTCTTCTGGAACAAATTATGCTCGTAATCCAAGGTATTGCTGTAGAAGAAAATATAAAATTTTGGGTTGTCCTCAGAAAAGTAATAAAGGGGAAACATTCCAATGGGAAAACTAGGTCTGGTGACTTGGGGGTCCCTAAGGCATTCCCCTAATTTAGAGGGATTTCCTCTCACTTCCTGTTTGGCTATGGGACAGGAAGTGAGGGGAAATCGCCCCAATGGGACACAGATGGCGAGAAAAAAAAAAAAAAAAAATCAGACAGGGGTTATGAACCTCCCTTGCTCTATCCAAAAAGGAAAAAAAAAAGTTTTGCATATAGTTTTACTTTAAAGTGGATGTAAACTTGATTCATGAAATTTGACCTAAGCACATATATCTGTAGTGTTTTCTTATCTCTCTCCAAAGCCCTGAGTCCCATGTGTTACTGCTGTTTCTTGTTTTGATATCAGCATGATAACTTCTGACAAGTTCTCTGTCAACCAAGATAAAACCAGCCTGAAATTTGTGTTGAGGGAGGTTGCTAGCTATAAATAGATTAGCAGAGACCATAACTTGTTACAGCGCAGCTCTGCAAGTCTCTGTCTATGTGGAGGGGGGGGGGGGGGGGGGTGCGCCTTTCCTCCAATCAGCAGTCTTAGCTGTATGCCAAGAACCCATTCCCAGTGCTGAACAGGAAAAAATCTCTAATAGGGTTTGCACTTTCTAAAGCAGGGGTAGGAGAAACCTTAAAGAGGTGGAAATCTACCTGAACGACATGGGAGAAGTCAAAGATCACCAGGCACAGTGTCGCCTCCTCACACCTGATTTAAAACTCTAATTGTCAAACTATCGTGTCGCAATTGTGGGTTTATATCAGGTGGTGAGAAGGCAACATTTTGCTTTCAGAAAGTGCACCAAACCCGCAGGATATAATAGAAGTCTACGGCTAAGCGCAGCAAACCTGCAGGAAAGTTGCAGATACACTGCACTGCACCCACGGTGTGGGCAAACCACAGAACATCAGTGTGAAAGCAGCCTTTTACTATTATGCCCATTGTAGTCTTCTTACAGCTCTGTAGGAAAACTGAATGGACTGAACATGCACCCTCACAGTCCATTGAAAATACAAGTCTGTCTGCCGCGGTGGAAGCAGATGGGACTTGTATCTTCATGCACAGTATGAATACAGAAATGTGCCAGCGGCTTTGGGGGTTGGGTGTAGGATCCCCTGCCCACTATCATGGGGGGGGGGGGGGTTTGGGTGCTGCATAGTAACATGTTACACCCTAAATACAGGTATAACATAACATGTTACTATAGGTGAACTTATTCTTTAAGGAGGAGTCAAAAGGGCCTATGACGAGAAGCACACCAGCCTTACTACTTAAGTGTATGTTACCCCCAAAAAAGTTATTGTGTATAGGTCTCTGATTTCATTTTGTTTAATGTAAATCTAGCCTGTTCATTTTTGACTTGGTCAACTCCTCTGAAATACCTGGTGACTCTGCTAGGTCTCTCTCTAACTTTTTCTGACCACACTAAGCATGGAAGCAGATCTGAGCTGGCATAGTCAGCTTGCATCTTAATGCTTCTTCTGCTGAGCTAAACATAAAAAAAAAAAAAAAAAAAAAAAAAAAAAAAAAAAAACCCATCCATTCTCGCAACTGTAATATTCTGGTGCAGAACAGTGCCTGGCTATGTCCGCCCTTACCACCCAACTCCTCCTTTCACAGAAGCTGGTACTTGTATGAATAAAAAAAAAAAAAAAAAAAAATTTTTTTTAAATTTCTACTAATCTAATAATATCCAGAGATCAATGAATGCAAGAATAAATAGAAACATATTGCAGCAGACTGAAGGCTTTATCACCCCTTAGATGCTTTTCTCAGGTCCAGACAGTCACTTGCATAAAGCTCAGGAAATGCTAAAAGTTTTGATTAAATAGTTGCTGTATACTGGACGGGAATGAGATAGGACGTGAGTGACCAGAGCTCCGCTTGTGGCAGATCCTTTACCCGATATCCTGAAGCCCCGAATCAGGCATTTCTCCCGCACTTCCGCGAACCCGAAGCTGATACAGCCTGGAACATGTCTCCGCCAAAGAGGAACACAGCCGCCTCCTCTTCTCTAGACAGGTACCGAAGAACGGAACGCGACCATGAGGGACAAGATGGCGCCCCCTCTTCAGAGCACGCAGCTCCCCAAGCTGACCAGGGGACGGCTGATACAGCCAGGGTGCTGGAGGCGATATCCCTATGCCAATCCACCCTCACAACGAAAATAGAAGAGGTTAAAGTGGACATATCTCTCATTAGGCATGACATGACCAAGCTCAGGGAAAGAGTTACGGAGACAGAGACCAGAATTGGCCGGGCGGAAGACACACTTTATCCCCTGCAACACTCCCAGGAAGATTTAAAGCGCCAAATTCAGATGCTGGCACAGAAGCATGACGATTTGGAAAATCGCGCCCGAAGATCCAACCTACGTTTTATCGGCCTCCCGGAGGGCTCAGAGGGACCAGATCCAGCCACTTTCCTTGAGAAACTCCTAATATCCACGTATGGCAGAGAGGCCTTCTCTGGGACCTTCGTAGTTGAGCGAGCTCACCGCATGCCGGCGCGCCGCCCACCTGAAGGGGCCCCGCCGCGCACGTTCATCGCGAAGCTACTGAATTTCAGGGACCGTGACGCTGTACTACGCCTTGCCAGGCTAAAAGGTAATATCCCGTTCCAGTCGGGTCATGTATCGGCCTTTCCGGATTTCTCCGCCGAAGTACAGAAACAGAGGGCCCGGTTCTTGGAAGTTAAAAAGCGCCTTAGAGCTCACCACTTGAAATATGCCATGCTTTACCCCGCCCGACTCCGTGTGGCTGGAGACGACCGTGCCTACTTCTTTGAGGACCCGGTACAGGCATCGGAGTGGTTGGACCATCGTGATGCCGAACGAAACCGTCCGGCCCAGGACTGATCTCCAGGCAACGGTATGTAATGTTATGACCCTGTGAAAGACTTCCACTGGCTTCCTCCAAATGTACTTTACCCTTACCTAACTCTCTCCAAGCTGTGTAGGCCCGACAACATCAGGCGCAGTCACCTCACGCATGAAATCTACACCCGAATCCCAGGATATGTTGGTGCTCAGGGAACTGTTTACTACATAATTTAGCGCCCGAAATAGTACCCATATGGCAGATATGCATAACCTGTGACATACGGTAATCAATACACAGTTTACGGGACTTAACCTGGAGAACTGCCGGGCCCTAAACGTTTGAACTCTTCCACTCCAAGGAATTATATGAATAGAGATGAACTGCACCCATGCGGTCCTTTCCCCTACTCCATAGGCAATTGTGCCAACTCTTTATCCGCGATAAGACAAGGAGAAGACCAGAAGATGCAACGTGATACACAGGGGGTAGCCTTGCACCCATGCAACTTAATACAGGCTGATTACAATGTCTATATGCCACAACCGGAAGGGAGAACGTCTCTCATTCCTGATAATAACCCAGGGTATATTTGCCCTTACTAATAGGTTTGACCCTAAGCCGTGAGTGTAGCCGGATAGGTTCTCACTGTGGCTGCTAGGGGTGTTGTGTACTACCTCGGCTCATACAATTTTAAGTATGTTCAAGGGTAGTGACACCAGTTATGGGGTTGATGTCCCAGCCAGGTTGGGGTGGCTGAGGACTGGGCGGGGGGTCGGGGAAATGTTTTTGTTGTTACTATTGCTTTTAAAGAACATGGACACTATTCTCATGCAACTCAAGGAATATGAACATAGATTGCAACTTGCACTGATAAGATTTCACAAACTTAGATTTATTGTATTGAATGTATATGAACTTGCCCTGGGAAGTTGTCCTGCAACAATCCCACCGCGCTATATGTCTGCTGGAGGATGACCGACATCAAGTTTCTGACTTGGAATGTCAGAGGAATCCGTGACAAGGTTAAGCGCACCGCAATATTCGGATGCCTCAAGTCGTATCGAGCAGACATTACGGTGCTGGTCGAGACGCACATCACAGGCCGACTTCAGTTGGCAATGAAGCGCCCGTGGATAGGCTGGGCGTATCACGCCACCCACTCTTCGTACTCTAGAGGAGTATCCATACTCATTGCCAAATCAGTTTCGTTTGGCATATTGTCAGTGCGGACTGACCCCCAGGGCAGGTTCATTTTTCTGCAGTGTACAATATGTGGTTCGCAATACCTACTCATGGCCTTTTACATTCCCCCACCATACAACTCTAGCCTTCTTACTGAAGGTTTAACATACATGGCACAGTACCCAGCAACACCTGCTATCTGGTTGGGAGACTTTAACGAAGTTGTGAACCCCTCACTAGATAGACTACGCATGCAGCAGGATAGCCTGTCCCCGGACACCACTAGATTTGGGCGACTACTGCGTGACTTCTCTCTGACCGACGCGTGGCGCTGCAGACACCCCCACACACGAGCCTATTCATGCTTCTCGGCCACACACTCCTCTATGTCCCGAATAGATTTAATACTGCTCTCAGACACACTTATACCATCCCTCACAGAATCTGGGTATCACACTAGATCCCTATCGGATCATGCCCCTTGCTGGGCCACCCTGCGCATTGCCCCCCCGGCGGGACCCCGTACCTGGCGGCTGCACTCCTTTTGGCTCTCACTACTTGAGGACCAAGATGACATTAACTCAGAATGGCAATTCTATTTTAACACGAACCGCGACACCGCCCCTATGGATATGATATGGGAATCGTTTAAACTGCATGTCCGCACAATTATCTCCCATCGTATTAACAGGCTAAAAACCTCATCCAAAATCAAACTGACACAGGCCACTGTACAACTAGACATAGACACCAGAGAATTCAACCTAGACCCCACACCCGCCAAAGCATCCCTTCTTAAATTACGAACGAGGGTGCTAGACCAACTCCTCTTCGAAAAAGCCAACCAGAAGCTTCTATTCTCTAAACAACGGGTGTTTGAGCAGGGGGAACGGGCGGGCAAACTCCTGGCATACTTAGCAAGGCAAGACACGAACCCCCCGGTGGTGGTCTCTCTTAGGGACCCCCAGGGCACAATAACATCTGACCCAGACACAGTGGCAAACATATTTCGTAATTATTACGCTGATCTATATTCCTCTAGGGTCGGGGTTGCAGCGCAGGAGACCCAGGCTTTTCTCCAGAATATACCCCTTCCCAAACTGTCAGAGTCCCAGATGCAGGAAATGGAGGCCCCAATATCGCCTGATGAGATAGTAGCCGCGATAGCCTCGTTAGCCCCAGCCAAGGCCCCTGGGCGGGATGGTATTCCCCTGGATTTTTACGCCTCCTATTCCGAAGTTCTAGTGCCCGAACTATTAAAACTATACAAACATATCTTTGAGACTGGATCTCTTCCACAATCCCTTAGGCAAGCAGTAATCGTAGTGATCCCCAAACCTGGCAAGGACCCCCAATACCCAGAGTCCTACCGCCCAATCTCACTCCTCCAGGCAGATATCAAGATCTTAGCCAAAATACTTGCTATCCGCCTGAACCGTGTTATCCTATCCATAATCCATCCCGACCAAACGGGATTTATGCCTGGGAAAAACACGGCCATGAATCTCCGTAGGCTCTATATTAATATTCAAGCGGCACATGACACAGTAGGAGACAGAGCAGTGGTGGCACTAGATGCCGCCAAGGCTTTTGACTCCGTGGAGTGGGAGTACCTTTGGGAGTGCCTTAGGGGATTCGGCTTTGGCCCCAAATTCACCAAATGGGTCCAGTTATTGTACTTCTCTCCAGAGGCCACTGTGCTTGTGAACGGGAGGACCTCGACACCCTTTCCACTACAACGAGGAACCAGACAGGGGTGTCCACTCTCCCCACTTCTTTATGCCTTGGCTGCTGAGCCTCTGGCTATATCCCTCAGGGGGCATCCAGACGTTCAGGGTCTTAGGGTGGGGAGCCTGGTGGAGACGGTGAGTCTCTATGCAGACGACATGCTGCTGTACTTGCAGGATACAGGCCCGTCTCTCCAGGCTGCCCTACAGACCATAGAAGACTTTGGCAAACACTCAGGCTTGAGCATAAACTGGACCAAATCACAAATTATGCCACTGGACCCAACTGCACCTACACAAATTTCTGCATCCCTTCCTCTACAAAGAGTGGCGTCTTTCAAATATCTTGGTATACAGATCACCAAGGAGCCCCTAGAATTCCTCCCCAATAATATTGAGCCACTACTCGCATATTTAAAACTGCGTACACAAGCTTGGGCAAAACTCCCACTGGGAATTATGGGTAGGATTAATCTATTCAAAATGGTGCTCCTCCCAAAGTTCCTATATATAATGTGGAACTCGCCAGTTCTTATTCCTCTTAAAACTTTCAAAGTAATTGAACATATATTAAATTCATTTATTTGGGGAACCAGCCGACACAAGTTGGCATGGCTTACTCTGAAGAACCCGACCTCCTCGGGAGGGGCAGCCCTCCCAGACCTACATGCATATTATATATCGGCACAACTCTCACACCTATACCATCTCCACAAAACTGACACCATTAGATATCAAACTTTGACCTGCAAGAAACCAAACTCAGCTGCTCACTCCCCCCTTCAGGTGATCTTCAGAGGCAGAGGCAGTGGGGGGGGCTGGGCTGCTCGGAACCCCCTGTTGCACCAACACAAGAGCGTATGGGTGGGCGCACTCAAACTTGTCGGGGCGGATTTTTTCCACTCACATACCCCATTATGGCACAACCCACAACTACCAGAACTGAAGCATTTGCCAGGAGCGACTACATGGGCTACAAAGGGTATAATATACCTGTTCCAGGTGATTTCTCCCATGGGTGTAAGAAGCTTTCAATCGCTACAAGAAGAGTTTGCACTATCCCCACTCATGAAATTTAAATATATCCAACTAAGGCACGCCCTAAACACCCAATTTGCGACAGAATTCCCCAATATCCAAATGCTACCTATGGTCGACGTAGTTTTGGGTGAGGATCCCGAGAAGTTAATTTCCACTCTATACACAATTATTCGCACACGCACGGTGGCCAGGGTAGTTGACACAGCTAAGCTCAGATGGGAGGTAGATATTGGACCCATGGATGATTCGGACTGGGATGAGGTATTGGGAAATATTAAACAAGTATCTCCTAAACTGTCTGACCGTCTTACCCAACTCTACATAGTCCATAGATCTTACCTTACGCCGGCCAGACTAGCGAAATTTCGCCCAGACCAAAGTCCTAACTGCCCAAGGTGTGCAGACAACCCCTGCTCTCTCTTCCACCTGCTCTGGTCCTGCCCACATATCCAGAGTTATTGGGCGCAAGTTATCAAATTCCTACACGACCAAATGGGCTCCCCAGTGCAGGTGGATCCCAAACTGTGCCTCCTGGGACTGCTCCCAGATGTCACAATCGAGAAATACCAAGCCACATTCTTACAGGAAACCCTTTTCTGTGCCAGAAAAGTAATCGCTCAACATTGGATGCGATCCCAAACTCCCTCAACTCACAGCTGGTTTGCTGAAATTAATAAATCACTGCCCAACAAAAAATTGCTTTATAAGCATAGAGGTTGCCCAAGCAAATATAACAGAGTGTGGGATAAATGGCTTGAGACTAGTGAGACTTGTACGGAATAGCTCGATGGGGGTGTGTCACAGGGGTATAGTGCAAATATGCTATTCTATATTATTTTCATATTCCAATGTACGCTGTGATATCGTAATAGGATTAGCAAACGTGGGTACAGCTCCAGTGTCGGGGTGCAGTATGGAATGTATTATGCTAATGATAATTCTTAGACACATTGTGAGCACATCACTGTTTATTCTGTAGTGCTTTTCACGTCTGTAACTATATGTTGTACAAGCCTTCTATGTCTGCCTTGAATACGAATAAACATGTTCTTTTCAAAAAAAAAAAAAAATAGTTGCTGTATAGTACTACATTTCAGGGTTTTATTCATGTCAGTCTGCAAACATACTGATAGTTGCATAATTTAACCAGACCTATGAGAAAAAAAAGGCAGCCCAATTATTTTTCTTATGACAGGGGTGCAAGAAAGATTAGTTATGGCTGGCCTTGGCCTTTAAAAAAAACCCATTGAGCTTATATTGGAAACACCCACAAGTGTTTAAATGGACCATCCGTGGCCCTATGAAGTCTGAATAAAATGGCTTGTAATGCAAACAGGCAAGCATACTAGAACAGGTAATGCAAGACTTGCTCCCATTCCTCTGTTAAGTCCTATATTTGCCCCACATGTACAGTATGCTATAGAAGGAACATTTTCTGTGTCTCCGTAGCATGTTAAGGGGGGGGGTCTTGTCCTTTGGCTGCCTTGGATGAGCATGTTGGTGTGTGGCCTCGATGTTTGCAACTCACCTATGAGACAGGAAAATGGTATGAATGTGGCATATGCCATCTCAGCATTGTATACTTTTTCCAGTTCCTCAATTAATGCCAGATCCACAGGTAACTTTTCTCCATCTGAGCAGTAGATGCTCTTTACACATGGCTCCAAACCATTCTGTGTCTCTGCAGACAGGCCCTAGAATGCAGATATAATAAAGAAACAAACATAGGACAAGCATTCAGTCAAGTGGCCTTGATTCCTTGTAACTTGCTCTCCCTGCATAGACATAATTAATCGCTAAAACAGTATTTGTGTGTTGGATAAAAGAACATTTCTCACCAAGGCTTTGAAGGCTGAAGTGGAAAAAGGTATCAGTTGTAAATACACTTCTGTCAGGGGTACCATGTAGATAAAAAGGAAGACAAGCTTCCAATGTATTATTCTTCTAGAAGAGTACCTAAAGCAGACTCTGAGGTCAGGCGTAGTCTGATCTGCCTGCACTTAGCAGCTGAATGACAGTATGACATACCTTTTATGATTTCTGCAAGGGCAAGGAGTTAAATAGGAGCTTAGTTTAATGCAGCTGCCATAATCACTTACCGAACTACCTGAAGGTATTTAAAAAAAGAAAAAGAAAAAAAAAAGAATCGCATTGATCAGTTCATATTTGTCTAAACTAGAAAATATAACGTGTATGTCATGGCAAAATGTAAAAAAATATTTAGGCAGTGTATCTCTGCAAAACATGCAAATGTATCCATGTTTTATCCATGTTAAGACCCCACAAGTACAGAGAAAATACCTATTAATGTGCCAGAAATGCATTCAGCTTTTAACTTGTATTGTTGGCTGGCAGCACAGCAATTTTGTGGACTGAATAGTACCAACCCTGCCCAGTTTTCTGTTGTTAAACTACTCAAACCTTATCCCTGTCCTACTGTTGGCAAAATAGAGAAGTAATCATTCAGCAGTCCAAAAGATAAGAACTTGAAGGGCTAATTAGGCTCACTGAGATAATACAAGTATGCACAGGACTCAGAGCAGCTCTAAAGCTGGCCATACATGGATTGAAATTCAGCTGGTTGAGCAGGGACTGATCGAATTTTGATCCATGTATGGGCCAGCTGATTGTACACAAGTTGTTCCATCGGTTAACTTTTGTACAACCAGCCTGTCAGGTTTTTCCACAAACAATCAGTGCCACCAGCTATAGCTATATCATCATTTATTGTTAGTAGGGCTAGGCAATACCTTGCCTGCTTGCTTTTCAGACTTGATAATTGTCAGCACCTTTACAGAAGGCACATTTCAGACTCGCATACACCGTTATGATCATAAGTGGACCAAAAAAATAATGATTGCAAGCATACCTGCTGATGGATTTCCTGCATTACAGTGAAGTTGCTGAAGAAGATTCTGAGAGCGTCCCCAAGATGCTGCTGGACCATTTCTCTCCCTATTCGCAGACAGATGAGGGAAATAAGGTTGCTGCATTTAACACACAAAGCTAGACGTGCCTGAGGGCCGTTTGGGAACCTGTTACAAAAGAAAAAAACAGTTCCGTGGATATGCCATTACAACTGAATAAAACCAGTCTTCACACCACTACAGGCTACCATTTTTTTTCAGGGTTTAACATATGAATTATAGTAGTTTTAGAGAAAACAGAGGAAGGTAAGACCTCCATTACATGGAGGATAATGACATTAGTAGTAGTTTACACAACTAAGATAACACAGTTTTATGCTTCCAGGTCAGCTGACAGGTAGTGACAAGGTTATTCTATTTCTAGCTAGATCGACTGGCATTTTCTGTACTTGCTGAAAAAGAAAACCAATGCAACAATCACATTTAAAGAATATGTTACCCCAACATTTCACATTCCTGATACGTGGCTGCTGTACCATGTACTTATGTTAAAACGTATCTTGTTCTCTTTGTATTGCTTCCTTTGCATGAAATATCCAAATGATCCTGCCAGTCTTCCTGCTTTCCTATTTTAAACTGACCAAAGCTGTGCATAAGTGCAAAGCCTTCTCAGTGTGGTCAGTTTTCTGACTGTGCTGGGAAAACAGTCTGGCTGTCCTTCAATAATCAGACTTCTGACACCCCCCCACCCCTCCCCACAGAGCAATACGGTTTGTAGGCGGTATTGCGCTAAAAATACCGCCTGCAAACCGCCCCTAAACAGCCTCCGCTGTTTGTTCAGTGTAAAAGCCCGAGGGCTTTCACACTGAAGCGGTGCGCTGGCAGGACGGTGAAAAAAGTCCTGCAAACCGCTTCTTTGGAGCGGTGAAGGAGCGGTGTATTCACCGCTCCTAAACCGCTCCTGCCCATTGAAATCAATGGGACAGCGCGGCTATACCGCGGCAATACCGCGGCTATAGCCGAGCTGTTCGAGTGATTGTAACCCTTTTTCGGCCGCCAGCGGGGGTTAAAACCGCACCGCTAGCGGCCGAAAACAGCTGCAAGAACGACGGTACAGCAGCGCTAAAAATAGCGCTGTTGTACCGCCGACGCCCCCACCGCCCCAGTGTAAAAGGGGCCTTAAGCTCAAAAAAGAACATGGGCTTCTTTGGGGCAGATTACAGGTGTTTTTCTGGCTTTTACATTGGTGACCTGTACAAAAAAGCTGTAAAATCGCACGACTTTGAAACGCTCAGGTGTGAATGCAGCCTGAATGGCTTGCGCAACAAGGTAAGGGTTCACAAATGCTTCAAGAACTAGTAACCTGCAATATAGTACAACTTTGTTCTTAAGTTTTTTAATCCTCTAAGTTCACTTTGTGGGTTTCAAAATGTCCTCTCCATGTCAAGAAAATAAAAATTTACTAAAAGTAATTCTTACATATCCAAAAAGGCTGTACACTGTAGTGATTAGTGTCTGAACGTTATCATTTATCCCGGTAATAGTATAGCTAGTGTGGATAGAACTAGAAATGCTGCATCTATCTGAACATGACTACAACTGGCTGTATTGATTAGCGCAAACATGTTGTAACCTTGTTTTAAGGATGTAAAATTGAATTTAATATTATCAGAAATAAATGGGCCTTTCAATCTAAGCCAAGATTACTGTAACAAGCAGAAAATCAGATATTAACCAGTCAAATCATATTCTTTGTTCTTTACACTCTGCACTCAAACCTCCTGCTTCAATCCATTACGCCTTTTTATCTTCCCTTGATCCATGTGCTCTCTTTATAACCCATGTTCTGTTTTGATCACCTTCCCAAACATTGCATAATATGTTTTCATTGGCTCTCTACATTATAATTTCAGAAATATGAAGTTTATGCTCCAAGCTAAATCATGATTTCTGGCTAAATATTGTAGAGATATGCATCACTGAGCAGGCAGATAGAAGATAAAAAGGAGCCTATTTTATAAATATGTACTCCTTTCATTATTATATGCTGTGCTACTATGTATTATTAAACAATTGGGTATTGTATTTATGGCAGCGCAGGATGTACTGAATAGAAACAATGTTGACCTTGAGGATAAAAATACATTTTTATGTACACAATCTGTGGATAAAGCGGAAATTAAAAAGGTAATTTTTGCTGAATAAATTCTACTGGTCAAAGCTTTACTACCGAACAAATATTTATTCAGGACTGTAAAACCCTTTGGAGTATTCCTTTTGTGATCAAGCGTACAGCGTATTTTTTTTACAGTACCACCAACATTTCAAGAGATTTAAAGGTAAACTACAGTCTAACATTTACATTACACAAGGTAAAGCTGCTGTGACTTATGTAACCTAACACTAACTTAAAGTGATTGTAAAGCTTTGTTTTTTGTTTTTTTAAACATCTCATACTTACCTGCTCTGTGCAAGGGTTTTGCACAGAGCGGCCCCAATCCTCCATTTCTGGGGTCCCCCAGCGGCGCTCCTAGCTCCTCCTCTTCTCAAGTGCTCCCACAGAGATCTACTTTCCCTGGGGGCACTCATGCTGGCATGATCCCGAGTCCTGCTGCTGCATCCATTGACACAGACAGCAGGACTCGGCCAGAAAAAATGCACTGGAATGCATCAAAAACGCACCAGAAGGCATCCGGTCTGCGTTTCTATTTCTCTAATAAATACCTGAATCAGGAATGGATGAAGAAAAGGTCAAGCAAAATAGGGGAACTGCCATAACCAAGGGCAAGGGACCAAGGGATCAACCTAACCCTCCAGAAAACCACAGCTTATCACCCCCTAAGGGGAAGCTGCCACCTAAAAAAAAAAAAAAAAAAAAAGAGAGCCTCAACTAGCGACGACTACAGAACTAACACATTGTCCAGCAAAAAGGAAGTGGGAAAAAAAACACTATCAACTGGGAGGAAAACAAAAATAATGTGGTGAACAAGAAAACTGTACTACGCCAAGTCCCAGGTTGAAAAAAATAAAAATAAAAAATTCCTAAGGGGGAAGTTTGGACAGACATACCATGTCCAAAAAGAAGAACAGCAGAAGGCAAAAGGTTTTTTACCTATGCTGCTGAAATCTGACTTCACCCATATATGTCCTAAGTGGTGCCCAGCCTTTCAAAAATCAAAAGGAGCAAGAAGATCACAGTGTCTACAGATACATTTACATATTTGTCTGTACTCTAGTAAGAGCATATTTGGGTCTAAAGAAAGTCTTATTTGAGGTATGGAGGGTGGATATTTTCTTGAAAAAACACACAAGTTTTGAATGTGTAAAGTTCAAACTTAAGGATTTTGAAACCATGGTCTTCACCAGAAAATAATTTGGGCTTTCAAAGCTTATGGTTTAGCTTTCCTATGAACAGAAACTAGGAAGGAGCTTTTGACACATATGCTTCTCTTTTTACTTTCTGCTCTGCAAAGAGGAAATACATTTTTGTCTATAATCCCTAAAAATGCATTTTACTTCCTTGTGTGGGCAACATACTCAGAGGATAAAGAACATTAAACACTCATACTGAATGATGAAATGTCCTCATTGTTCGAATCAAAGGAATGTTCTAGAAAAGTGGAGGAAGAAAGCTGACTGTACTACCCATAGTAGACAAATCTAAGGTATCGGGTATTTTTATCCTGCCAAATTAAATGTTTATCTCAGACTGGTTATGAAGGAGAACCCCATGTATTATTCATATTTTCTGTTCTTACATCGTACACCAAAACCACACAGCTACAACTATTGCAGTTCCATGTTCTGTGTACCATGGGAGACCAGATAAAGTGTTACTAAACCAAGGACCTTGCATTCATTATAAAGGGACCATCTAGAAGTCCAGCTTATACTTACAGTATAATACAAGTACTCAGCAGTGAACAGGGTTAAAAGGTAGATAATACAAATAAATCTCAACAGAAGCTTGAACAAGGACAAATCAAAATGACCACACAATATTCCAGAATAAATCAGTAGATCCTATGATATGGGCAAAAATTACAGTCAAGGTTGGCCTCACCCCCTTCCACCTCCTGGGCTGCTCTATAGGTCAGTAAGGCTTCTAATCACATACAGATCAAAGGGTGGTTTAGGAGGAGGAGACATCAAGGTAAATTTTTCCTATAAAACTTCAGATTTTCACGTTCATTGATCAGTTTGATTTGCAGTTCTCACACCAGGTAACCTCTATTTCTACATTTTTTTTAGAACATACATATACAGTGTACATTACCCAACAGTGGTAGAGGTCAAGAAGCTTAGAACTGGCAGTAGGACATCCTGGTTCATTTTTGGTAAAATGTCCATCAAAGTAGTGTCTGAAAGGTAGATGATGATCTTTTGAGTCAAGGTGACAGCAGCTAGGAGACCAGCTTCCTTGCGGCTGTTCAGTCTGCACCCACTGCTGGGAGCCACCTGCATGTGAACAATGCCAGTTAATGAAAAGATTATACATGAAAACATGAATTCAGTTCCAAAATTTGTATGTACAGTGCACATTGATTGGTTCAGCAAAACCTGCAGAGACTTAGGCCGGCCATGCACAGTGAAAAATTTCATTCCTGCAACCATGGGTTGCAGGAAGGAAATTCGCTTGATTCCCCCATCAACACAGACAGTCTTGATGCAGGAATCTCTCCTGCTGGGCCATTGTCTTCTCCGGACAGGGGGTGGCCAGGGGAAGCCACCCCCACCAGGAGAAGACAGTGATTATGGCTAATGGCTATAGCAGCTGCTAGGGATAATCGCAAGAGAATCCGGCAGGCTGGTTGTACCAAAGATGATCCATCAAATTGGTACATTCAGCCTGCCCCATTAGCAGTTCGAATCGTGTATGGCCGGCCTTACACAATGTCATATCCATATTAAAACAGCCACTGGAGAATGTGTGAATAATTCCTAGGCTAGTAGGTCTTTAGCCACTTCAAGGGTACCTGTACATAAAAATTGAGGTGTTCATGTGACTACCTGACCAACAGGAATAGCCGTGTCATCCAAGGAACCAAATGACTGCCCCCAGATAACAGAAATGTGAAAAAAACTCAGGATTTCCTTAAAAAGGATTTTCTTAGAAAATTAACTCCAAACATCTATTAAAAAATATATGTACCATATATACTCGAGGCCCTAATTTACCACAAAAAAATTGGGAAAAACTTATTGACCCGAGTATAAGACGAGGGTGAGAAATGCACAGCTACTGTAAGTGGAAAAGAGGGTCAACAATGCCCATTTGCAGCCTCACTGTGCCCATTTGCAGCCATAGGTCCCCTGAACTTCAAACTCGTGAGTTAAGGGTTCCTAGATGCCCCCTAGCTGCAGCAAAAATTTGGGGTCTCTGAACCCAAAGGGTCCCGAAATGACATTGCTGCAGATGGACACAGTTGACCAAATTTGGGGCTCCGTATCTCGGGGCCACTTAGTGCTAAGAACCCCAAATTTGGTGTGCAAACCCAGTGGAAGCTGGGGTTTCTAGCACCAAGTGGCCCCGAGATAAAGGGCCCCAAAAATCAGTTCAGAAAATGTCAAGCACTTTTCTGCAGCAGAGAATGACATTTTCCGAACCGATTTTGGGGCCCCGTATCTTGGGGCCACTTAGAGTTAGGAACTTCAGCTTTGGATATGTTATAGTTCTAGATCCACTGGGTTTGCACACCAAATTTGGGGTTTCTAGCATCAAGTGGCCCTGAGATACGGGGCCCCAAAGTCGGTTCGGAAAATGAAACTTTTTGCTGCAGAAAAGTGCTTGACTCGAGTATAAGTCGAGGGGGGCACTTTCAGCACAAAAAAACATGCTGAAAAATTCGACTTATACTCGAGTATATACGGTAGTTATGTATTTTATTGAATCCTATGTTGTTTAAATCGGCAGTCGGTGGAGTCAATTTTGCAATTTCTCAGTCTTCGGCTACTGAAAACCACACGGTTTTACTCAAATTGTTTTTTATGTTGTCTTGAAAACTGATCTTTTCTTACCCTCCTCCCTGCTCTCCTCTATTTGACTCCTTATATTTTTCTCTTCTACTTTCTGGATGTTGCCCTGAAATGTGTACCCTGTACAACTCACAGAAGTATAAATTTGCTGTTAGATAATTGTGGTGGCCCTTCAATGACAATTTTGGAGCTGGAATCATAGAGCCCCACATTGGTGCTATTTATTGTACCAATTCAAATGTAAAACTGTATTCCATTGCTATGACCTTTCAGTTGTGCCCTTTCACCGTTACTTGCCAGTGCCTTGGGCTACTGTATGGTTTTTGGTTTTGTACTTCAAATTTAATAATAAAACAGATTGAAAGAAAAACATGCAACCTTAAGAACTTTCATCTTCTCTAAGAAAGAATACCTTTATTTAAAAAACATATGTGATCTGCAACTAATACCGGATTTTGAATTGCTTTCAGCCTTAATCATCTGTGGAACTGTGAAGACAGTTCTGGAGATTAATCAGATGTGCTGCAACTGCACATGCTGACACTGAAAAGGAGACAGGTGGAGGAAGCAAACAACTGTTTTTCTGCTTTTCAACTGTTTTGTCACAGGCTGGGGTAAAGCAATTAACCAAGCTGTGTGGCTTAACTGCAGAAGACAAGAGTCAGGTCACCAACCTGGCTCTACTGGAAATGTGTAAATCTCAGGGCTGGATGGACAGAAATACATAACTTTGGGCAGGTTGTGCAGATTACTTACATGTACTGTATATTAGCTGTGTTCTAAGTTAATCTTCAAATGTTTGCACCAGCAATGGTTTTTATTATTTATCAATGCAATTATTTTTCTAGCGGGTGTCATTTATACATCTGATATTAATCTGCTAATCTCAGGATTTTAAGATTAGTCAAAAACTTAATGAAACTTGTACAGCATCATTTTCCATTCATTTACACAAATTCTTTACAACACTGAATAGTTTGCTGGAAAAAAATAAAAAAGAGGAAGAAGATGATCTACAGTATTGTAGGGCCACCTGATGAGCAGAATGTGCTCAAATATTCTGCTGGCAAAGACATCTCTCAGAGTATGATCAATTTTCTACTATTCAACCCCCCCCCCCCCCCTAAAAAAAAACAAAACAAAAAAACCATTGTGATACAATAAAACCAATGTAGGAAGGGAAAAGACTGAATATTATGCTAGGTTTGCACTCCATGTCACCAGTTGCAATACAGGAATTTCTCTTTCCGGTTTCCTTGCTAGTTGCACACTTGATTGCCTCAGACAACAAATCGAGGCACACTTTAAGTGGTCCAGTACATAAGACTACATTCCATAATCTTCCACATTCTTTTCCGCTTCATATCCTACAAAACCAATCTCTCAGCTCTGATATTGTGTAACTATGAACAGGCGTTTTTTTTTTTGTTTTGTTTTTTTTTTTCTTTATTACACAAAACAGGCTTTTTAGCAAGCAAAAGCTGAAGCTAGACTAAACAGCTAAAACACAGCTGAAATACACAAAGACCAGTCTTATCTGGCTAAAGGAACTGGATTTCTATCTATTCACTTTTCCCATTACTACACGTGTGCCTTACAGCACAGACAGGGGGGTGACATTACTTACTTTGTTATAGGAATACAGTGGTGTCACTCCACTGCTATCCAAACAATGAACGCAAAGCAACACAGTTCAAGTCATTTACTTACTTTCTTCTCCTGTTAAACACTTGTGCATGCAGCAGCCCTCCCACCCCCGGTGCTATGCATAGGATGACAGAGGCCAATACCAAGACACATTTAGGTACTTATGCCAATTGCATAAAAACCATCACCTGCACTAAATGGTGTTTATGACACATTCCAGAGAATTAACTAAGCAATGGTGCAGGAAACTGATAGAAGAGGCGTGCGCACCATTAACTAAGCCTGCTCTTTGTTTTTCGTTTCCTTACTTTTATTGCTATTGAAAAGCGTTTAAATAAAAAATGACTTGGATTAAAAAAAACTAAGCCTGCTCCAGGTCTATGTGTACCACCTGCTGCAGTTTTAATTTCATGATGAAATAAAAAGCAGCACAGGTCAGCACCTAATTAACAGAGGGAATGTGTCAGTTTTATGGAGATTCCTGCAAAGTGTAGCCCTTTCATAGGGGATGTGAGCTGTCAGCAGAAACCCAAGTCAAATTCCCCGTTAGAGTTGCTCTTTCATTGGCCGAACCAGCGAGAAGTAAACTTTTGCTGCCTTTTCTGTCTCATGTGATTCCGCAGTGATCTGGCAAGAAAGGCAGCATCTTCTACTGAGGATGCATTCTGGTAATTCAGAATCAGTGTGATATGACCAATGAATCAGGTGCTCCATTGCTATGGCTCCAGTCAGATAGTGGCAGCTTCTATCAAAATAGGTGTTCAGCCTTTAGACAGGTTACTGGCTTCGTTCACATATATGCGAATTGGATGCATTTTGAACTGCATTCGATTCGCATGACATGTGAATAAAACTGTCTTTCAATGGAGTCGGTTCACATATACGCGGTGCAGTGGCAGTGCAAATTTTTAAAAAAAAGCCCTGTGCGTTTTCTGAGCACTTCGGCGCAATTCAGATGCGAATTCCAGACTCCCTGCCTTTTATGGGAACATATCTCATCAGTTTTGAACACAAATTGGATCAAAAAAACAAAACAAAAACGTTCGGGTCTGGTACGGATTTTAAGGCGGGTCCCATGTCAATTTAAAAAAACAAAAACAGCGTGGGGTCCCTCCCAAATCCATACCAGGCTTTTAGGCCTGGTGGCATCTTGGCATCTCCCCCTTGTGATGTCACCAATCCAGCATGCACTGGGTGGCACCGCCACATTTGGCACCTTTGGGGGGTGAGGGGGGAGTGGATACCTGTCAAAGACAAGTATCCGCTCCCCACTTCCCGGGCCGCATCGCATTACATCCGCAGTTCGGCTCCCTCCTCTTCCCCCTGCCGCAGGGCCAGTAGGAGAGCGCAATGTATACCACTGTGATGGACTGCTGGCACAATGTGGAAAAGCCAGGGAAGGATCTTGCAGGAAAAGATGCAAAGAAGACAGGGATGTATATGGCAGCCAAAGATGACATGAAAGCAAGGCCGCGGGCTCGCCGATCGTTTCCCAGCATAATGCTTCACTACCCTGTTCCCTTACTGGCAGTGGGGACAGCAGCACCAAACCAGCCGATGGAAACATCAGCTGCGGTGCCGACATCACTGGACACCAGGACAGGTAAATGTCCTAATATCAAAAGTCAGCAGCTGCATTATGTGTTTGAGAGGGAACGCCACACCGGTTTTTTTATTTTGGCATGGGGTTCTCCTTACAATCTGTACCAGGCCTGAAAGGGCCTGGTATAGATTGGGGAGTGGGGACCCCCACGCCATTTTTTTTTTCACAATTTTTATTGCCAGCAATGTTTTTTTTTTAGTCATCGTTAAGGACACTGCAGCCGGCTTCCCGGTCTGTTCCTTAAACAACCAGCTAATGTTAAAGATGGCGGTGGCCTCTGGCTCCAAAAATTTGCATCTGAACCGCGTCTAAATCGCAGCTGAACAGCTGCTTTGGAAATTTGCACCGGACATGTGTGAACCTAGCCTAAAGGTTTATTTGTTTTGTTTTTTTACGTGCTGCGGTGTGCTGTGCTGGAACATGTTACACTCTAAATATGGGTGTAATATGTTCCAAAAGTTGAACCTATCCTTTAACCTGCCTGCTCCACTAGAAAGTTTTCAGTGCAGTGTGAGAGGAGACCAGTGTAGTGCATGGCCTTTATTCTACATTCCGAGTCATACACCAAACTTCCACTTCTCATACTCTTCCAGTTAATTTTATTGAGTGCTGTGTTTCTCACTAACTTCTATGGATTTGTCCACTTATTACAAACAGAAGAATCTAGTGTACAATATGGTAGTTACAGGTATGTTCGTTTACAAAATCGGCCTCATCTCACAAATTCTGGAATTCGGCTTTGAATGGCAAGACTAAGGAGTGATTACAAAAAAAGTAAATGCTGTTCAATGTCTGTGTACTGTTAAACAGTATCCTTTCAGTGTATTAATTTAAATTTCATCAATATACAAGACTTTTTTTCTTTTTTACTGCTTGGCATCCAGCAATAATTATAACTTACCAGGTAGCTGATGTAAGGCAGATACTGATAGGTAAGAAAAGGTTCTCCATAAAGATGAGCCATATGCATCAGGCACTCTAGCACAGGCCTAGACACCTGATCACCATACACCGGTCTCTTGACGTTTAGTGGGCTATTTTCCTCCATGTTAGATAGAAACTGATGTCTCTGGTGACCTGTGTATGATAGGAATCATGCATATATTATTAACACTGCAATTTTTCAATTGAAAAAACAGATGCATATTTTACCAGTAACGCTTTTAACAAAATGTAATTTATTCAACATTTTTCAAGTTAAAGCAGTTGTATACCTGCACATGTAAAAAAAAAAGAAAAATAAACCCTGTAAGGCAAAGCCATAATGAGCTAGTATGCATCAATGATGATCGGGAGTAAAATGTTAAAAGGGTGGTACTCCCACGCTGTCAACTACTAAATGGAGCCAGAGACCTATTGCAGCAGGCACCTAGTCAGCTGATCCTTAGCAGATAATGAGATAACTGGGTAATAGTGATGCTGCGCTGTGAGCTCTCTGATATTTACTGGGAATAAACTAAAATAAAGTGCAAATGCAAATAAATAATGAAATATCGGTGTGAAATGCGAATTGATAAACAGTATAATAAGTATACAAAACAGAACCTGTGCAATCCTAGAATAGGTACATGAACGGTAATAAATGTCCAAAGAACCACCCCAAACTTAGATGGTCAACCAACAAATATATATATTTTACACACACACACACACATATATATAAATATATAACAGTCCCAAAGAGACTAACACATCAATACAAGAGAATGGATGAAAGTGTCCACAGTTGAAAATTGGTGATGGTTCCCTTCACCGTGTATAGTGCAATTAAAACGTCTGATGCCTGGCCAATCCAAGCTGAGATGGCGCCTAAAGCCTCGTACACACAATCAGATTTTCGCCAGGGAATTGTGTGATGACAGACTGTTGGCCTAAAATCCGACCCTTAGTACAGTACGCTCCATCAGACAATTGTTGTCCAAGCTTCCGCCAACAAATGTTGGATGGCAGGCTAGTAAATTTTCCGCAGACAACAGTCTGTTGTCAGATTTTCCTATCGCCTGTACACAAGTCCGTCACACAATAGTTGAAAGTACAAACACACATGCTCGGAATCAATGCTCACCAAACACGCCAGTAGCAGAAGATGCCTAAAGGGTGGCGCTCAAGAGCTGAAATTCCTCGTAGTACGTCACTACGTTTGTGTTTGTTGGCTGACAATTGTGTGCAGTTTGTATGCAAGACAAGTTCCTGGCACACGCCCTTCAGACAAAAGTCTGACGCTTTGTCTGTGGAAAATCCGATCGTGTGTACGAGGCTTAAGTGTGTACTAGCCCCTCACCTTACTGCTGTAAGGTTACAGCATAACTTGGGTCTGATGCTTCGGAGACCAGGGGATCTTCAAACGGTCCCTCTTAGAGTGGACCCACTGGTAACTCTTTGAAATGGATACAGCCACCTCTCCAACACTCCTTAGAATGGATACAGCCTCCTGTCAAATTGGTTCACTCAGGTTGGTATAAATGGAAGAAAGATCCCAGATAGTATAATACCGTATGAACTGATATTTATTAAAATAGCATAGAAGTAATGCTCTCAATTTTAAACGGCATCGGCCATTTTTATTTCACAGTGAAGGGAACCATCACCAATTTTCAACTTTGGATGCTTTAATCTATTCTCTTGTATTGATGTATTAGTCTCTTTGGGACTGTTATATATAGTTCGTTGGTTGACCAACCAAGTTTGAGGTGGTTCTTTGGACGCTTATTTTGTGCATTTATTATATCACCATTGTCATGTACCTATTCTAGGATTGTACAGTCACAGTTTTTCACTTTGCACTTTAGCCTTTATTATGTGTCACTGTTTTTGATGATCTGTTTCAGATTTATTTGCATATGCACTTTATCACAGATTATACGGTTTATCCAGTAGCATTTCACACCGATAGTTCATTATTTTATTTGCACTTTACTTTAGTTTATTCCCAGTAAGTGGAGCGCTCACAGCGCAGCATCACTATTACCCATGTTTGTGAGTAACAGCTAAAATGCATAAGGCTGACCATACATGAACTGATTTTGGACAGAGATAGAACTATTGCAAACCAAATAAGAGTACAAACTTAAAAGCAGTTGTAAACCCCGCTTGGTCATTTTTACCTACAGGTAAGCCTATAATAAGCCTTACCTGTAGGTAAAATGAATATCTCTTAAACAGGCACCATTTAGGAGATATTCACTCTGCATGCAGCAGTGACATCACTAACGCATGCGCTCTGAAGGTCTGGCATACCTTGCCAGAACTTCAGAGCTTTGTGCCGGAACCGAGGGCTCTCGCACGCATGCGGGAGAGTGAGGTCAATGCCGCTCCAGCCAATCACATAGCCGTAGCTCACAAACCCGGAAGAAAGACAGGGGGGACATGTTAGCCCTCTCAGAAGTGACTTTACAGCACTAGAGAGCTTTGTTCCAAGATAAGCATTTCATAATGTGCTAGTATGCGATACATACCAGCACATTATAACATTGTCTTGCAGGGGTTTTTTTTCTGAACACCCGTGGTTTACAACCGCTTTAAAACGAGAAGTTCACCAGTCGTAATATGTTACACCCATATTCAGGGTGCAACATGTTGCGAACAGACCAGGCCCCTCGCACCTTCCCAATTCCTGTGACAGCTAGCAGGGTTCTTCTCCCTCCCCGATAGCTGTCATCATTCTTTTTAAAACGTGGCTGAGGGGGGCTCCACACGCTCCACTGGCCGCTTCACTGATTGACAGGGCTCTGTGCATGAAAAACTACAAGGTCTGGCAGCCTTTGCAGCTATCAGCTTATAGTTTTCAATGAACTACCACGCGCTGTGGAGCACTGTGGTAGTTTATTCATGCATCCTGTCAGATTGTATCTGCTTACCCCTACGTGATGTACAGGCAAGCAGATACACTGGCAGATCTGCTGGAGACCTGCATGGCACCAGCAATCTTTACAGGCTCCACAAATAAAATGCCCTTTTTTTAATGCAAAAAAAAAAAAAAATATGCATTTATTATTTTTTTTACCAAAAAGTGAAATTTTTCTTTAAAAAGTTCACCTGATCTGATACATGTCTGTTCTCCCGCCTCTATCCCAGCAGACACATCTTTAGGCTAAGGGTAAACCTCAATTGCCCAGGTTGGATTTTTCATGTCTGATCACCATTTCTCCCTCTCCAACACCCCTAGCCAAGAGAATACCACCTGAGTGCTCCCTCCAGTGTTTGGGCAATTGTAACATACAAGTTTGTAAGACAAAAGAATCCATATCAAACCTGAACAACCAGCTGTGTCTATAGAAAGCTGCAGTTTTGAGGCTGAAAATAGGTTTGTGAACGGGGCAAGGGCATGCAAAAAGTTGTCACAGGACAGGCAAAACAAAATAAATTCTAGATCTGTAATTAGAACTAGTGGTCCAATTTTTTAACAAAACAATATATTCAAATTATTTAAATAAGGCAGTAGCTGGATTTTTGGAATAAATGTAGTAATCATACATGTGTGCACTGATTGGGATTTGCTTTGTCAAGTTATCAAGTTGAAGCATGTGAGACAGCAATTTCTTAAAAAGAGAGACAAACAATTACCAACATAACAGGACGTGAGTAAGCGTAGCAGATTCCTGCCAATGCAGCGGGAGGTCACAGTTGGACCTAGCTTGGCTGAAAGCCACCTTACCATCTTACAAGCTGTATCTGCAAAACAAAAGTGCACCCAGATAAAACGTACAGTACACAGGAAACTATCCTGATAATGTTAAACTAATACAAAGTAACCAAGTTTGAAAAAAAGTTTTGTAGTAGACAGAGTTGAAGAAATTTAAAACAGGGGCGCTCAACCTTTTGAAGAACGAGGGCCACTTAAGCGATTTGGTAACCGGTCACAGGCCATAATGAACTATGAGGTTTTACTGCCCCCCAAATCACAAAACCTTACTGTTCTAAGCCCCTATAAGGCCGCTCCACACTGATATCTTGCAGTTTACCTGCACCACAGGTGCAACGCAGTGCACCTGCAGGTTAGCCATGCTTTCTGAGAGTGCCCCAAACCTGCAAAATATAATCGAAGTCCATAGTTCAGTGCAGCTAACCCGCAGGAAAGCCAGCCATACAGAGGAAGCATCAGTTTATGCAGCTCCTGCTGCCAGCGTCAGCTCACTGCACTTTGATGATCTGGGATGGTGGGTCGGCCAGCCCGGATTGCGATCAATAGGTTGCCGATCCCAGGCATGCGCATCCTTGATTTGAGGTTGCAGGCTACAGAGGGCTCAGTGGGCCACAGGTTGAACACCCCTGCAAATCTAAAATCCTACCTAATGCAATTATAAAAGGTATACTGTGTCAACAAATATAAAATACTCAGTTTCCTAAATTCCAAATAAATGTACATTAAAAGGCATGATTCACAGACATGGTTATTTGTTTTGTACTATCAAAACTCAAACTGTATACAGTTAAAAGACGTGATCATCTAGTTGACCTCATTTTCAAAAGCAACTATACTGTATAGCAGTTTTTGAAAGACAAACAGAACATGCATAACGGCAAGTATACAAATCTGATTATTATTATTATAATACAGGATTTAATTAGCGCCAACAGTTTGCGCAGCGCTTAACAAAATAAAGGCAGACATTACAATTTGGTACAAGAGGAATCAGAGGGCCCTGGTCATTAGAGCTTACAATCCAAAAAGGGAGGGTCAATTGATACAAAAAGTAATAGATGTGGGGGATGAGCTGATGGAGGATGTAAAACAGTGTATTAGTTAGAAGCAGGATTCTTTAAAGAGAAGGGTTTTCAGGAATTGTCTAAAGATGGATAGATTAGGGGACAGTTGGACAAATTAGGGTAGGTTAGTTCCAAAGGATGGGAGAAGCTCTGGAGAAATCCTGGAGGTGAGCATGGGAGGAGGTGACAAGAGAGCTAGAAAGCAGGAGGTCTTGGGAGGACAGAAGAGAGTGGCTTGGTTGGTACTTTGGGAATAGGTTAGTGATGTAGCTGGGGGCAGAGTTATGGATGGCTTTGTAAGATGGCTTTTGAGAGAATACAGTACAATACAATATAATATTATGGCTGGCTTTGTAAATTAACCATAAATGCTGATGGAACACAATAGTCTGATGCTGATTTTTTTTTATTCACGATAGGAAAGTCCACGTCTATGAATTAAAAAGGAATAGAAGTAGAAAAGGTAGCATAAAATGGATCCAAGACTATTGAAAAAGTCCAAAAAAACTGACAGCTACATATTGATCAAAGAGTAGTTAAAATAAATATAACAACATAACAACCACCAGCAGAAGTTATAGGTCATCATATAATAGATAAAGACACCATGTATTATACCTGCATATAAAATCGAAAAAAGAATGGTTTTAGGCAAGGATGAGCTCAGATGTGTTCGCAACCCGCACGTGCAGAGCCCCCCAGGAAGTCGGCACTGCACTACGCTAATCACAGGCAGTGACCGATTCGCTCCTGCAGAGATCGGGAAATGTCTCACTGCCTGCGATTAGCGCAGTGCCGACTTCCTGGCGGGCTCTGCACGTGCGAGTTGCGAACAAGGCTGAGCTCATTTTAAGTTTTAAGTAGTTGGTGGTGAAGGTAATAAAATGTTGAGTTTGCCCAGGGATCCCTTTACTTTCACACTGAAACCAAGTAATATTGTAAAGATAAGCATGGTCTCTCTGAACTGATCCCTTGGTAATTCTATGACAGGAAAGTTAAGCAATTTACCTTTTTTTTTTTAATTGATAGGTTTGTTTAAAGGAGAAGTCCAGCCTGAGCTTGTTTGGCTGGGCTTCTCCTACGGGTCACAGGAGTGCAATTAGTTTTGCACTCCTGTGACCGATTTTCAGCAGTCAGCAGCTCTCCTCTCGGGGATCTAAGAACCTAACCATCGGCGATGTTCGATGGCTCTGTTCTCAGTGTAGAAACGCCAGGGGACAGATGCAGCATCGGTTTCATGCTGCATCTACCTAGGTAAGTATAAATGGGGGAAAAAAAAAACCCTTACTTCTCTTTTAATGCAGCATATAGATTTTCTAAAAGCTTTATTTTGAACAAATATGATTTTAGACGTGTTAAAGTTGGGAATTGGGGTAGGAGACATTTAGTTTGGATACTTTTTTTTTTTTTGATTCCTAAGAGAAATCTGGGCAAGACCAAAATGGGTGGATTTGATTGAGGAACTGGGCATTACATTTTAGGACAAGCAATGAGTAGGATGTTGAAGGCCCAGTATGCTCGATGTACAACATGATCTTGAAATGGACCTCCCTCAAAGTCTAACCCACCACCATCATCCTCCTTTCTCAAAACATATCCAGCCAATGGTAACATTCTTAAGCGCCTGTAAAGGAGATTTATGACATGTGGCGTAGGCATAGGACCACCAAGTTTTTATTTATTGCTTTGAGATTTCAGTATATCGATCAAAAGTATTTTCCCTCTGGGTGGGTTTTTCCTAAAGCAAGGGCAATTGGGTTTAGTTAACTCAATGCAAAGAAAAGGAAGGAAGGAAGGAAGGTGGTGGCACTTCCAGGGATAAAAAAAAAAAAAAAGCGCTTCTTTATTGTATATCCATTAAAAATAAAGCATGACATACACACAATCCACGAATGATTAGTTAATTCATTTCACACTTCTGTGCTTATTCATTAGGTAATTAATGAATAAGCACAGGAGTGTGAAACGCCTTTACTGATCATTCAAGCATTGCGTATGTCATGCTTCATTTTTAATGGATATACAAAAAAAATAAGCTGTTTTTATCCTTGGAAGTGCCGCCACCTTCCTTTCTCTCTACATATCAAGTTGGCTGTGGATCAGGCAGGCACCCAGGCTTTTACAGAGGCACAGGATCTCGCAGGCTGCCTAAGAGCGGTGTGCACCCAGCATACTCTTTAATTGGCTTAGTTAACGCTAATTTAAAAAGGTAGAGTTAAAGTCTAAATGTGCCCTAAGAAAATTACATGTTTGCATTGCACAAGTAGATATGGTGATCTGTTTAGATTTCCCCTCATTCCCTGTCCTTTTGACAACATGTCACAAGATAGGAAGTAAAAAATGAATTGGAATAAAGTGTGGGTAGGTGGAATTGGTAATTCATATACAGACATCTTGCTGCCAGAATTCCCAACAAATAACAGCAAGCCATTCAGTTTAATCTACTTCTAACTCTTCTAGCTTCCAGTTCTTATTCAACATGAATAATATATTATATAATAAAGTAAGCAGGTTTCTAGAATCACAAAATTGTGAAGTATAGTCTTACCTATTAAAATCTTCTGTTCTTTTTCTTCTGTCTGATTATTTAAATCAGGTTCGTCCTCTTCCAGTTCTTGGTTTTCACTGGCTACAACTGTATCGGTTGAAGCTTCTGTGTTGACCAAGAGGGTCATTTCTGAAAGGCCAGGAGAAGAATCCCGCTCTTCCTCTTCTTCAGACTCCTCACTTTGTTTTAGGTCTTGACTACTATCTCCAGACTTCATGCTACCTTTTTCTCTAAAGGAGTCACTATCTGCCACTTTCTCATCTCCTAGGGAGACTTCACTTGCACTGCTTTTGTCACTTAACCTTCCAAGACTGAGAGACTCTGGTTCTTGCGTATGAAGGGCATCATTGACATATAGTCCCCCTTGAAAGTCCTCATTTTCTCCTAGGTAAACTTGATCATGAAAGCTAACCCCAGAAGTATAGTCTAAAAGTTCATGAGAAGAGCCACTATGGTCTACACCATTCTGGCAACCTTCACCGAATTCCCCAGCAACTGGGCTCTCCCCACCACTTTCCTCATCTTCAGCTGTTCCAGACAACAATTTTCCTTCATCACCTGAACTCTCTACCCCAACAAGTATTTGAAGCACATGATTAAGTAAACTGGAAAGAAATGCCTGCAAGCCCAGACGAACTATCAACTGGGCCACAAAGCAATCTGTGTACAGATAAAATCTTCCATGAATAAAAGAAGGGTTTTCATATGCACCAATGAGTGGCTTCAATAAATACTTGTTTGTGTTTTTTGGGCCCAAAGCTTTGGCCACAGGCTCAAAAAGATACCATGCTGCGTAAACAGCTGTACTTCCTTCAGTCATTAATGACAAGACAAATGGAAGAATTATTTCTAATCCTTCAGGGGTAATATCACAAAGAATTCCATCTATCTGCTGCCACAACTGGAACACAAGTTCACGACCTTGGCTGTCATCTTCTGTTCTTCGTGACTGATAGGTCAAGATGAATTTATGCAAGTTAGGGAAGTACGTGGGGAAAGGAATGGTTGAGCAAAATGGACTCAGGAGCTGGGAGGGAGATGGTGGAGGAAGACCGTTAGAAATGTGAGGAAACTCAAACAGTTTGACCTGTGTCTCAATGTCCACGTTGCTAAAAAGCTCTTCATCTGGAGCATGTAGCTGTAAAAAAGACTCCAGCATCTGTAGAAGAGGTATAGGAATCTCTTTCATGTGATGTTTTCCAAGATTGCGAACTAAAATATATCGTTCCAGAAGTGGGGATATAGGGGCCATAGTGTGAATTCTTGGGGCAAAAACTATTTCAGCCATCATAACACCCAAAGCTTGTATATCTCTCTGAAAAAGATCTAAAAGCCCCAGTGGATGCTTGTTGTTAGATTCTTTCACTGGAAGTATGGTGCTATGCAAACCTCGAACTAAAAAGTTGTCAAGTTTTTCCAGTTCTTCCAAAGCTTGTATAGGATTAAAACCTTCAGGCAAAGAGATCTTTCCACAGTTTTCTTCTGAGGCAATCTTAAATGGCCTGTTTGACCTAATAGGAGGAGATCTGCTTTCACCTGAGAAGTTACTGGAACTAGTAATTTGGTGGGAGGGTATAGTGGCCTGATCAACAACCTTTCCTGAACTTCCTAGCACATCAAGAGCCTCAGTTCCTTGCTCTAGATCATCATCTGCTGTGCTCTCTTTATTGCTGGTCCAATGACTCTCACAAGCAGTGGCTTCCAGCACAAGATCATTGACAGTATGTTTGTTATTAGATGCAGTCATCTCAACAATGCTATGTCTCGATGTAACTACTGCAGGAGCTTCAAAAAGAGTATAACTAGGCCCAAGAAGACGTTTGGGATGGGGCTGATCAAACAACTGTACAACGCCATAACATGTCAAGTTAGCGTGATTATCCACCAGGTGAAGACAGACATTTTTTTCTTTCACTGCATTCTTCCCAGTCAGCTTGTACCCAAAAGTAAGGTCTATCCAGTGATGGAGATCTTGAGACACATCTCTGCTTTCTAAAAGTGCTCGGTGTACATTTATGAAATCTTCATATGAACTGCACCAAGATGGAATGTCAAGATCTGGCATATCTGCGTGAATGGATTTGAATATAGTAGGTTCTGAGAAAAATTCTGGAATGCACTCATCTGGAGTCCATGCCTGCATACGTTCCATGCTTGCTGGATATTCATTTGGTTCCCACTGAGAACGCACATGATTACAAAGAACAGCTTTTGGGGTTCTTCTAGCCTTATATACATAGTATGTAATATCTGAGAGAACATCAGAGATATGGTGAGGAACATGCAACTGATCTGAACTGCCACCACCTGCTACAAATGCCTGTTTTGTCATCTCATATGTGAATTCTAGTTGCTTGTCCCCTTTGTTTAAACGGAACTTGGATTTTTTCAGGTCTCTAAATTTGCCGTTTTTGGTAGTGAAATCAACAACCCAAGGTAAAACTGGATGGTAATTGGGATCTCCCTGTCTTCTGCCAGCAAGTTTATTTAGATACATAAGGTAGTCAAAATTGCTAACCCTTCCATGAATCCAGTCAATAACCATGTCTTTCAGCTCACCATTGCATGACACACATAGTGCACTTGATTTCACTTGATCTAGAATATCTGATGAATCTTCCCTACTACTCAATGAGCTATCAATTTGCCTTTCATAATCAATAAAATTAGGCCTTAGCTGACTGCAAAGTTTTTCATCAACAGCCACGTTGCATAATGAAATGGATCCACTTGATAAGCCTGCTAAGTGACATGCCTTCATGGCCTGGAGAATATTATACAAAATAAAAAGTACTTTGGCATGACTGTTTGCAAGCTTAGCAGGACTAAATGTGATAGCATCATATAATGAATACTGCATATATGGCAAGATAATATACAACATGCCAGATGATTCCATCAAAGCTTCAGCTGGGACAATATTGGGGCAAGAAGGAGCCCCGACAACAAAACTGGCATTTTCTTTGGAAGGAGACAGACTGGAAGATGCTTCATTTGCGACAATGAAAGGGCAACCATAGATTTTCTGGAGAGACAACTTTAGAGCATCCAAGGCCTGCATGCTTGGCACTTTAGGTACATTTTCATAGGGCTGCACATAACTCATTTGGGCTTTGTACCACATGTTCTTATAGTTTTGTTGGGCCACATTGTTCATAAAACTAAACAATGATGCACAGTCCCCATTCTGTCCTTGTAGGAAGCCATTGTTTAGAGACAATGAGTAGGCCAGCCTACTTTTTCTCAGTCCATGAATCTCTACCCTTGTCCAGCCAGCAGGTAATTTCTGGACTGAACGTTGCAAAAATGTCTTAATTTCTACACTGCTAAATCCTTCTAGCTTGGGGCAGTGCAGTGGAACAGTTTTGCGTTCTTTCATGTTGATAAGCCATTTTTGAGATACAAGAGCGATTACATGACTGCCAGCTTCAGATATAGCAAGTTGCTTCTGATCAATGCCAAGGTCCTTCTCAACAGAGTCTATTAACCACTCCATATTTGGCAAAGGATAGTTTGTTTTATGTCACATTTTAGTATTTTGATGCTGTAAAATTAAAAAGAGATAAATACATTAGAAATGGGTAAATTTTCAATGGTTTTACTTTAGTCTTTATAAAAAAAAAAAAAAATTCTTTAGCACAAAATGTTTCTAGTGAGTATGGTCTCCCCCTACTGAAAGGGTTAAAACATCTGCTAGTTTTTTAGGGTTTTTTTTTTTGTTGTTCTACATGTTGCCTTGGGAAGATTTCCCTTCACCTGCTGTACCATCAAAACAAGGAAGCAAGCAGAAATCTCTCTAAAAAGCGAGAAAAATCACCTCTTTTGGAGTTTCCCCCACCTTTGAGTCCCAATAATGGTCACCAGGACAAATAGAGAGTGTTAAGACAGTTCCCTGCAGCACATAAACAACAGCCCGACAGGTATGCTACCCCCTCACTACAAGAAAAAAAATTTGGATTTAGATACACTTTAAGACAGGAAACTTACAGTGTATTTTGTTTTTTGGATACAGTAGGGAAAAGGTAAAAGGGCAGGGGAGAATACACTTTCCTTCTAGTCCTAGAGTTTCAACAGGAAATCACTCCAAACTGAAGGGGATTCCCACTTTACAGTTGCCACTGTAACATTTGTCACTATTGAATGATTCACCCATGACTCTTGCTCTGTTGACAACTCAAACATTTTCACCGTACTTTTTTTAGTGACAATGGTCATCAAGGCAAATAGAGGGCTGAATATCCCAGCCAGAATACAGAGAGGGGAAAAAAAAAAAAAAAAAACACACACGCACACACACACAAACACAACAACAACAACAACTTAGCAGGTGGTCTAACCCTTCCCCACTATCCAAATACAAAAAAACCCCATACACTATCTGTAGTGAACAGCTTACCACTGAGTATAATGTAACATTTATCAACCATCTGACATCAGGCATTTTAAAGCCTGATATACAACACTAGTTTTTTTTTGTTTTTTTTTCATTCAACTCAGCGGGTTGAATGAAAAAAAAACTGACAGCTCAGAAGGAGCCGCTGTACTAACAATCCGAGGTTCCCCTGTTGTGCTATTGTGTTCCGACAGGGGGACGACACACCCCAACCCACCCCCCACCCAGAACACTCCG
Source organism: Lithobates clamitans (assembly GCA_037952925.1). Lineage (NCBI taxonomy): Eukaryota > Metazoa > Chordata > Amphibia > Anura > Ranidae > Lithobates > Lithobates clamitans. The sequence goes on from JBBGZY010000013.1 coordinate 3,491,954, forward strand.
GTCAGCGCTCTCAACCATTGCAGATTAAAAAGGAAAGGTAATTTTTGGGCCTCATGCACGCTAGAGGTTTTAAAAAAGCTAGTAGCGTTTAGCTGTAACTGTAGGATGAGGAACTCTCATCACCTTTAGAACTGTATCTCTTACAATATTTTTCTCTTTCACGTTTTATTGATTGTAAATTGTTTTGAAGCGGATTGTTAATCATGTTTAGATATATATATATATATATATATATATATATAGATATATATATATATATATATATATATATATATATTTTATATATATATATATATATTATATATATATATATATATTATATATATATATATATATTCAGAGGTATTAGATTCCCAATTTGTTTTTAGTAGAGTATTGTACAGTGGGGACGGAGAGTATTCAGACCCCCTTAAATTTTTCACTCTTTGTTATATTGCAGCCATTTCTAGATCTCTCCAGAGATGCTCAATTGGGTTTAAGTCAGGGCTCTGGCTGGGCCATTCAAGAACAGTCACAGAGTTGTTGTGAAGTCACTCCTTCGTTATTTTAGCTGTGTGCTTAGGGTCATTGTCTTGTTAGAAGGTAAACCTTCGGCCCAGTCCGAGGTCCTGAGCACTCTGGAGAAGGTTTATGTCCAGGATATCCCTGTACTTGGCCACATTCATCTTTACCTCGATTGCAACCAGTCGTCCTGTCCCTGCTGCTGAAAAACACCCCCACAGCATGATGCTGCCACCACCATGCTTCACTGTTGGGACTGTATTGGACAGGTGATGAGCAGTGCCTGATTTTCTCCACACATACCGCTTAGAATTAAGGCCAAAAAGTTCTATCTTGGTCTCATCAGACCAGAGAATCTTATTTCTCACCATCTTGGAGTCCTTCAGGTGTTTTTTTTAGCAAACTCCATGCGGGCTTTCATGTGTCTTGCACTGAGGAGAGGCTTCCATAGGACCCCGACTGATGGAGGGCTGCAGTGATGGTTGACTTTCTACAACTTTCTCCCATCTCCCGACTGCATCTCTGGAGCTCAGCCACAGTGATCTTTGGGTTCTTCTTTACCTCTCTAACCAAGGCTCTTGTCCCCCGAGAGCTCAGTTTGGCCAGACGGCCAGCTCTAGGAAGGGTTCTGGTCGTCTCAAACATCTTCCATTTAAGGATTATGGAGGCCAATGTGTTCTTAGGAACCTAAAGTGCAGCGAAATTTTTTTGTAACCTTGAGGATAAGGAAGAGCGCCTACATTGAAACAATTAGAATACCAAATAGAAGTACCATCATCCCAAATATCTAGTACAAAGAAAGGCAGGGAGTAGGGAACAGCCGCAGTTGGCTGCTTCTATCGGCGGATATCCCAACCCCCCACACACAAGGGGAACAAGGGGGGACTATTGCGGTACTAAAAGGTAGTCAAGTACTTGATAAGAGGAAGTGAAAAAGGAAGAAGATAATATGATAAAAATTACATTTTAATAGAAAACAATATTAAAAATTATTACAGGTGTCACATACAGTCGTAATTCAAAGCAAAAGCAGTCTATACAACCATACGAATTACACCCAATAATAACAGGGGGTACATAAATGACTTGAATTCTCGACCGGTTTCACGGTATTCACCGCTTCCTCAGGAGAGTAAAGTCTATAATGTAACATAGAAAACATGTAATGAATACAGACAAATCCACAGATACATGAAAAATTCTTTTTGTGTGGTTGCAGCAAGATCATTAAATAATGCAAACAATTACGTACAATGTAGATACAGGAAGGACAGGCTCACCCGTTCAGAAATTCTCTGTGGGTATGTATGGCCCCATATAATTCCCCCTGCGGCGAACACAGGGGATAGCAAACAGCCTCTGGTAAGTAAAATATTTGAATCATTGATTTGTATAGGTCACTAAACCACAAGATAGAAGAAGAGTGCAGTATAGGGGTGCCGGTGAGATAGCTCTGAGATTTAAAAAACCAGTGTGCAGGAGCAAAAATAATGAAGAGATAATGATCAAATGAATAAAAATCGTGTTGGAAAGGGGATAACGAGGAATTGAGGGAAGAGGGTAGGGAGGGGGGGGGAAAGGGGGAAGGAAAGAAAAAGGAAGGAGGGGGGGGAGGGGAAAAGAGGGGAAAAGAGGGAAGGAAGGGGAAGGGAAAAGGGAGGGGGGGGAAAGAAGGGGGGGGGGGAAAGAGGGAAGGAAGGGGAAGGGAAAAGGGAGGGGGGGGGGTCGGGGAGGGGGGAAGGGGAGAGGAAAGGAGGGGCAGGAAAGAAAGGACTGTGAGAATCGATAAATAAGCGAGACCTGATGCTTCCATTTGTGTGGAAAGCAGGTCAACCTTAAAAGAAGCTGCACACAGGTGTTTAGAGCTGACACTTACCCCTACAGCATCAATCAATTGAAGAGCGAATGGGTTAAAGTAAAGGAGGACAATATAGTAAGGATCATATAATAAAACGGTTGAAACAAGCCAGGCGCTATTAAGTTAACAATGAGAGCCCACCAGGGCTGGAACCATTGATGTATGCAGAAGAAAGTGGTCACCGCAGCAACTGTAATCAAAGTTTATCAAAATTAACATCCACAATAGTACAGGGAGATTTGCCCACAAACAAAAGGGGAACAGCAGAGGTAACACACTGGGGTAAAAATTACCAAAGCATAAATGATATAATTGATAATTACCAAGCAGTACCACATTAGGGGATATTGATCCCGAATCAGAGAATTAAAATATCAAGTAACAATGGATAAGCCTACATTAACGCTGTAGGCAGCCCTGCATGGGGAGGTAACAGTGAGCAAACCTGGCATGGACCGGAGGAAAAGCATACAAGGGGAAGGCCGACTAGGAACGGGGGAGAGGGAGGGGGAGGGGGGGGAAAGAGGGAGGGCGAGACTTACCCAGAGTGATGAACTTCAACTAGCGCGGCATCGAGAGGCTGTAGGCTCACACAGCGGCCGTGTCCGGCCGCTATAAGAGCACCCCAACCCGGAAGTCAGGGACAGCGTAGCAGGGGCGGTCCCTGACGTCACCGGGTCTGCTCGCCCGCACTGCGCAGGTGCACAGTATGTGCTCCTGCGCAAGCGCGCGCTCCTGTCAAAGGGAATCGGATTCCCAAACAAGGAGACGCAAGCAGCCCGGGGGCTGCCAGGGCGAGCATGTGTCCGCCGCACAGGAGAAGGATCGAGACAGACACAACCAACAAAGTCTGATAACGGGGGGAGGGAGCCTGACCTTGAACAGCAATACAAACAGCATTATAGAACATAATGAAATAAAATAAAAAAGAGACATAATACATTGGTTCCTTTCTTTCCTGCCCCTCCTTTCCTCTCCCCTTCCCCCCTCCCTTTTCCCTTCCTTCCCTCTTTTCCCCTTCCCCCTCCCTTTTTCCCTTCCTTCCCTCTTTTCCCCTTCCCCCCCCCCCTACCCTCTTCCCTCAATTCCTCGTTATCCCCTTTCCAACACGATTTTTATTCATTTGATCATTATCTCTTCATTATTTTTGCTCCTGCACACTGGTTTTTTAAATCTCAGAGCTATCTCACCGGCATCCCTATACTGCACTCTTCTTCTATCTTGTGGTTTAGTGACCTATACAAATCAATGATTCAAATATTTTACTTACCAGAGGCTGTTTGCTATCCCCTGTGTTCGCCACAGGGGGAATTATATGGGGCCATACATACCCACAGAGAATTTCTGAACGGGTGAGCCTGTCCTTCCTGTATCTACATTGTACGTTATTGTTTGATGCATTATTTAATGATCTTGCTGCAACCACACAAAAAGAATTTTTTATGTATCTGTGGATTTGTTTGTATTCATTACATGTTTTCTATGTTACATTATAGACTTTACTCTCCTGAGGAAGCGGTGAATACCGCGAAACCGGTCGAGAATTCAAGTCATATATGTACCCCCTGTTATTATTGGGTGTAATTCGTATGGTTGTATAGACTGCTTTTGCTTTGAATTACGACTGTATGTGACACTGTAATAATTTTTAATATTGTTTTCTATTAAAATGTAATTTTTATCATATTATCTTCTTCCTTTTTCACTTCCTCTTATCAAATACTTGACTACCTTTAGTACCGCAATAGTCCCCCCTTGTTTCCCCTTGTGTGTGGGGGGTTGGGATATCCGCCGATAGAAGCAGCCAACTGCGGCTGTTCCCTACTCCCTGCCTTTCTTTGTACTGTTTTTGTAACCTTGGCCAGATCTGTGCCTTACCACAATTCTGTCTCTGATCCCTTTAGGCAGTTCCTTTGACCTCATGATTCTCATTTGCTCTGACATGCACTGTGAGCTGTAAGGTCTTATATAGACAGGTGTGTGGCTTTCCTAATCAAGTCCAATCAGTATAATCAAACACAGATGGACTCAAATGAAGGTGTAGAACCATCTCAGGCTGGGTTTACACTGGTCCGACAAACGCTCCGACATTGGGAGCTCATGTCGCATGACGTGTGAAATGTAATGTTTCCCTATGGGAGCTGTCCTAACTGGTCCGACACAAGTCGTTCCGAAATGCTCCCTGTACTACTTTGGTCCGACTTTGATCCTACTTCAGCAGGGAGTCTGGCGTCATAAGGGGGCGTGACCCCAGAGTCCCTGCGCACGCTGGGACCGTGATGTCAAGGGGGCGGGGTCACCGCCTATATAAATGGCTCCGCAGCTCGCACAAAGCATTCCGGCCAGAGAGAGCGTCGTGTCAACATCGGAAGAAGAGATGGAGAAGAAGCGGCGACAAGACAGCGGCAGCAGACCAGGCCCCCCCGCTGGCAAAGGAGCTGGAAGAAGATAGCGGAGGGGCCTGGGAGAAGAGCCGGAACACCGGGAGAAGTCGGAAGAAGACCCCCCCTGTGTTTTTTTCTGTTGACACTTTTCCCTAGGTGAATGGGTAGGGGTACCATGTACCCCATACTCATTCACACAGGGTGGGGGGCCGGGATCTGGGCCCCCTTATTAAAGGGGGCTTCCGAATTCCAATAAGCCCCCCGCCCGCAGACCCCGACAACCAACGGCCAGGGTTGTCGGGAAGAGGCCCTTGTCCTCATCAACATGGGGACAAGGTGCTTTGCGGTGGGGGGGGCCCCGCAGCGCGCCCCCCTCCCCCAAGGCACCCACCCCCCCATGTTGAGGGCATGCGGCCTGGTATTGTCCTACATTCTCCTACATATTTTTGGTAAATAAAAAAAAAATAAATAAAAAAAGCGTATATTGATTGGTTTGGACAAAAGTTATAGCGCCTACAAAATAGGGGATAGATTTATGGCATTTTTATTTATTTTTTTACTAGTAATGGCGGCGATCTGCGATTTTTATCGCGACTGACATTGTAGCAGACATATCGGACACTTTTGACACTATTTTAGGACCACATTTATACAGTGATCAGTGCTATAAAAATGCACTGATTACTGTATAAACGTCACTGGCAGGGAAGGGGTTAACACTAGGGGGCGATGAAGGGGTAAATGTGTTACCTAGGGAGTGATTCTAACTGTGGGGGGGGGGACTGACTTGGGGAGGAGACTGATCGGTGTCCCTATATACAAGGAACACACGATCAGTCTCCTCTCCCCTGAAAGGACATAGATCTGTGCGTTTACACATACAGATCCACGGTCCTGCTCTGTAACGAGCGATCGCGAGTGCACGGAGGTGATCGCGGCCCCCCGGGCACGCACATCGGCTCCTCAGTGATGCGGCGGGCATGCACAGGACATCATGTGACGCCCGCCCAGGATGGGAGATCCCATCTGCAGACGTCATATGTCTATGGGCGGGTGAGGAAGTGTTTATAGAGGCAGCTTCACTCATTTATACATTGATAGTTTGGCACCATTTCTTGTCACTTTATCAACACTGTATAAACGTCCAGTGTGCATGAGGCCTTAACATTCAATTATAATATGGACTTGTGTCGCAATTCTATACACTATATTATTTTTTCTTTATTTGCTATTTGAACAGTCAGCTTCTTTTGGACCTGCTGCAGTACACACGGGCCGAATGTCAGACAGTTTTTATTGAACCGGCCGATGCCGCCTGACATTTGGCCCATGTGTACTAGGGTTTTAAATGTAACTCCACTTCCGTGGGGGGGGGAGCATATTAAGAAAAAAATAATATAGCGTATACAATTGCGACACGTCATATTGTAATTGAATGTTATTAAAAATTAGCTTTCCTTTTCAATCTGCAGCCGCTGTAATTTTCTGAAAATGCAATGAAATAGGGGTAACGCAGTGAAATTAGGTGTAAGGTTTTATCGCCCTGCAAGAAGTGAGCTTTCTTCCACTCGAACGCACCCAGTTTACCCATGTTCACCATGGAAACATCATTTGCTAGTCAAAGTATTCCTTAATCCAGGATTTTATACTATGTGGAACCTCTTGTTCTCTTTTTTTGTACCAAACTTCATTCCTACCTGACGAGTGACACCGGAAGGTGTGGAGCAGCGCCGAGACATGGATAAAGGCCCCAGCTGGGTGTTAAGCCACAGACTTATATCAACCCCCCTATAACAAGAGGTCACCAGGAGCCGGTAAGCAGTCTCTACAGCTGGTGGTGGATTCAGTGTGTTTGGTGATGGAGGATGGATCAGGTCACCATTAGGATCGTTTACTTCACATATCACTATTCTGGACAATCTGTGCCTTTTTGCACTGTCTTAGATCATTAGGATCGTTTAATTTCACACATCACTATTGTGGACAATTTTTGTATTTTGCACTCCTTTTAGATCATTAATATCATTGACTAAAAGTGTCTTTCAACTTATTATACCTCATATGGATATTAAGGTTGTTTACACATTTTTCATTCACCCATTGATTTATGGTTTGTCATTTATTAAGTGTGATTTTTACCATTTCCTAATGTAATATGGCTACCTGGAGGAGTTCTGTACAAAGAATGTCTACAGAACTCCCCCCAGAAAAATGTCCTGCTTGTGTGATTGGCTCATCGATTTTTCCCAGACGTCTGCCTAAGATACAAGTCAGATTTCAAGCATCCCCTGCAACAAAAATATGACATTTTTTGGCGAGATACTCCCAAAAAAAAAAACACGTCTAAAGGGATGCAGACCCAGCAGCTTTCCTGATTAGAGCCCCGCAGGTGCTTCAGCTGATTGATAATTATGAAACCACTCCCATTCAGGGTGGATTTGACTTAAATCAAGTCGACTTAAATCACGATTTAAATCACTTTGATTTAAATCATAATTTTTAAAGAGCAACTGTCATCTCTGTCCCACTGGATTTTGAAAATGTTGTGTTGTTGTTGAAACAAAGATTGGATATAAAGTTTCAGTGGTGACACCTTTTTCCCCATAAAAGTGAATTCCCCTTCCTAGGGGTAGATTTCCTCTCACTTCCTGTTGTTATTTTTATATACAATCGTATTATATTGGACCTTTTAACCACTTGCCGACCAGCCGCCATCATTATACTGCGGCAGGTTGACACGATCCCGCGAGCCGTTGTAGCTGTACGTCGGCTCCTTTAAGCGGGATAGCAGGCGCATGTGCCCGCTGCACTACGGGGGTGCCGATGCTCGTGACCAGCGGTCGCGATGCCCGCCGGCCACGAGCAATTGCTGGCACGAGAGGCAGAAAAGGGACGTGTGTGTGTGTGTGTGTGCGTGTATAAACACACAAATCCCTGTTCTGTAAGGAGAGGAGATGCAGATCGTGAGTTCCTAATAGCTAGGAATCACGATCTGTCATCTCCTCTAGTCACTCCCCTCCCCCCACAGTTAGAACACACAGTCAGGGAACACAGTTAACCCAGTGATCGCCCTCTAGTGTTATACTCTTCCCTGCCAGTGACATTTATACACTAATCAGTGCATTTTTATAGCACTGATTGCTGTATAATTGTCAATCGTCCCAAAAATGTGTCAAAAGTGTCCGATGTGTCTGCCATTTTATTTTTTAGCAAATTTTTTTTCTCAGTTTAGGCCGATATGTATTCTTCTATATATTTTTGGTAAAAAAAAATTGCAATAAGCATATATTGATTGGTTTGCGCAAAAGTTTTTTTTTACTAGTATTTTTATTATTTTTTTTACTAATAATGGCGACGATCTGCAATTTTTATTGTGACTGCGACATTATGGCGGGCACATCGGACACTTTTGACACTATTTTGGGACCATTGTCATTTATACAGCGATTAGGGCTATAAAAATGCACTGATTACTGTGTAAATGACACTGGCAGGGAAGGGGTTAAACACTAGGGGGGCGATCAAGGGGTTAAGTGTGTCCTAGGGAGTGATTCTAACTGTGGGGGGGATGGGCTACCACTCACATGACAGCGATTACTGCTCCTGATGACGGGGAAATGCCTTGCTTACATAGGCATCTCCCCGTTCTGCAGCTCCGTGACACGATCGCGGGGCACCGCGGACATAGAGTCTGCGGGACCCGCGGTCACGCTGTACGCGGCGTGCGCCCACTAGCCCCGCCAAATACAGGGGACGTACAGGTACGCCCATTTGCCCTCCACTGCCATTGTGCAGACGTATGTCGGCATGCAGCGGTCGGCAAGTGGTTAAATGTTTTTATCATTGTGTTATGGTGTAGTGGAGCACACAATGAGTTAAGAACGTGTAGGCAGCTCTTAAATTGACTGTAAACAGTCACCCTGTAAAACAGCCCATTAAGTTAAAAATTTCAACAAAAAAGGCAAAACACTCATGTATAGATAAAAAAACAAACAAAAAAAAAAAACAAATACCTCCCCCCCCTTTTTATGAGTGATCACATTCCCTCTGTTCTCAGCTGCATAAAAGCTGTGGGGGGGGGGGGGGGAGCAGTTGCACACTGAGCTTTCCAGTGAATGGCTGGGGGGGGGGGGGGGCGTGTCAGGACAAGTCTGATCATTGAAGGAAAGCAGGCTGAGTTCCCAGCACAGCTAGAGAGCGAGATCTCCTGCTTAGCGTGGTCAGTTTTTAATAGTAAAGCAGAGGGCCTGGCAGGAACACCAGAGATTTCACACAGAGGAAGCAATACAAACAGAACAGGATAGCTTTTCCTACAAGTACATAGTACAACAAGGCAAGTATCAGGAATATGAAATGCTGGGGTAACAAACACTTTGTAAACTTCCTTGCTGGTCCCCGTCAAATGACCTGAAGGGGCAGGCCCAAAAACATGTTGTCAAAGCAACCAGCACATTACCTCCACTTTGCAGTATGTTATGCTGTTGTGGCCATCTAAGGCTTGCCATACATTATACAATTTTCTTATATAGTTTTCCTTTAGATTTACCAAAACCTCATAATGAGGTCAAATCTAAACACTTTCAATTTGTGTGCAATCAGGCAGGCCCTTGTACTACATGGTTAAGGGTAAATCTAAAAGGAAATTGAATAAGAAAATTGTATGGCCAGCTTTAGTGGAGTCCTACACGGCTTTTCCCCCTAGTTCCTGTGATGTCACTTCCGAAAGCAGAGCCTCATCTCCAGGTGACTGAGTCAAGTCATTTCCAGGACTCCGGCGTCCACTGGTATGTGTATACAGCCTTCCATCCTTTTGTGGACACTAGTGCACGATGTTGGTGACGAGACCACTCCCTTAGTGACAATTTCCTGTGCCAAGAAAGTCCACGTGCAATCTACTCTGGGAGAGAACTGTGGACTGAGTGGGGTTCTGTCCAGGACAGAGTAAAAGTAAAATTTTTTCTAGGCTGCATTGCACCTGGAACTCCCAATTAGGGATGAGCTTCGAGTTTGAGTCAAACTCATGTTTGACTCGAACATCGGCTGTTTGCCAGTTCGCCGAACAGCGTACAATTTGGGGTGTTTGCAGCAAATTTGCATGCCGCGGAACACCCTTTAAAAGTCTATGGGAGAAATCAAAAGTGTTAATTTTAAAGACTTATATTCATGGTATTGTCATAAAAAGTGTTTGGGGACCTGGGTCCTGCCTCAGGGGACATGGATCAATGCAAAACAAAAGTTTTAAAAACGGCCGTTTTTTCGGGAGCAGTGATTTTAATAATGCTTAAAGTGAAACAATAAAAGTGTAATATCCCTTTAAATTTTGTACCGGGGGGGGGGGGGGGGGGTGTCTATAGTATGCCTGTAAAGTGGGCGCATGTTTCCCGTGTTTAGAACAGTCTGACAGCAAAATGACATTTCAAAAGGAAAAAAAAAAGTTTAAACTACTCGCAGCTATTAATGAATTGCCGGTCCGACAATACACATAAAAGTTCATTGATAAAAACGGCATGGGAATTCCCCACAGGGGAACCCCGGCCAAAATTAAAAAAAAAAAAAAAAAAATGGCGTGAGGCGTCCCCCTAAATTCCATACCAGGCCCTTCAGGTCTGGTATGGGTTTTAAGGGGAACCCCGCGCCAAAATTAAAAAAATTAAAAACGGCGTGGGGTCCCCCCAATAATCCATACCAGACCCTTATCCGAGCACGCAACCTGGCAGGCCGCAGGAAAAGAGGGGGGATGAGAGAGCGCCCCCCCATCTGAACCGTATCAGGCCACATGCCCTCAACATTGGGAGGGTGCCCATGTTGATGAGGGCCGGGATCTGGGGGTCCCCTTGTTAAAGGGGGGCTTCCAGATTCCGATAAGCCCCCCACAGACCCCCACAACCACCGGCCAGGGTTGTGGGGATGAGACCCTTGTCCTCATCAACATGGGGACAAGGTGTTTTGGGGGGCTACCCCAAAGCACCCTCCTAATGTTGAGGGCATGTGGCCTGGTACCGTTCAGGAGGGGGGCTGCTCTCTCGTCCCCCCTCTTTTCCTGCGGCCTGCCAGGTTGCGTGCTCGGATAAGGGTCTGGTATGGATTTTGAGGGGGACACCACGCCATTTTTTTAAAAATTTTGGCGCGGGGTTCCCCTTAAAATCCATACCAGACCTGAAGGGTCTGGTATAGATTTTGAGGGGGACCCCACGCCATTTTTTTTTTTTTAAATTTTGGCCGGGGTTCCCCTTAATATCCATACCAGACCTGAAGGGCCTGGTATGGAATTTAGGGGGACCCCCCACGTCATTTTTTTAAATTTTGGTTCGGGGTTCCCCTGTGGGTAATTCCCATGCCGTTTTTATCAATGAACTTCTATGTGTATTGTCGGACCGGCAATTCATTAATAGCCGCGAGTAGTTTTAAATGACTTTTTTTCCTTTGAAATGTCATTTTGCTGTCAGACTGTTCTAAACACGGGAAACATGCGCCCCTTTACAGGCATACTATAGACACCCCCCAGGTACGAAATTTAAAGGGATATTACACTTTTATTGTTTCACTTTAAGCATTATTAAAATCACTGCTCCCGAAAAAACGGCTGTTTTTAAAACTTTTTTTGCATTGATCCATGTCCCCTGGGGCAGGACCCGGGTCTCCAAACACTTTTTATGACAATAACTTGCATATAAGCCTTTAAAATTAGCACTTTTGAATATTCATGTTCGTGTCCCATAGACTAACGGTGTTCGCGCGTGCGATGTTCTGGTGCGAACCGAACAGGGGGGTGTTCAGCTCACCCTACTCCCAATGAATGAGCATGTCACAACCGTGGCATTGTTCGACTGGACTCCTGCCGGAAGGCCCCACAACTGATTCAACTAATGCTGCACTGACAAGGCTGCACTGGGGCCAAGCTGCACTGACAAGGCTGCACTGGGGCCAAGCTGCACTGACAAGGCTGCACTGGACACTGGGGCAAGGCTGCAGACTTACACGATAATGCTGCATTGATGGGCATTTTAATGTAAGTTTTTCTTCCTTAACCACTTGCTGCCCGCCCGCCGTCATATGACGGCGGGACGGTGCAGCTGTTGTTCTGGGCCGCCGTCATATGACGGCGCAGCCTTCCAGGCAGCCCAGGGGGCGCGCGCGCGCCGCATCGCTCGGGTACCGGTGCGCGTGCCCGGCGGCCGCGATGTCCGCCGGGCACCCGCGATTGCCCGGTTACCGAGCAGGACCGTGGATCTGTGTGTGTAAACACACAGATCCACGTCCTGTCAGATGGGAGGAGACCGATGGTGTGTTCCTTGTACAGAGGAACACCGATCGGTCTCCTCCCCACACAGTTAGAATCACTCCCTAGCAACACATTAACCCCTACAGCGCCCCCTCCTGGTTAACCCCTTCATTGCCAGTCACATTTATACAGTAATTAATGCATTTTTATAGCATGGATCGCTGTATAAATGTGAATGGTCCCAAAAATGTGTCAAAATTGTCCGATGTGTCCGCCGCAATATCACAGTCACGATAAAAATCGCAGATCGCCGCCATTACTAGTAAAAAAAATAAAAAAAATAAAAATGCTATAAATCTATCCCCTTATTTTGTAGATGCTATAGCTTTTGCGCAAACCAATAAATATACGCTTATTGCGATATTTTTTACCAAAAATATGTAGAAGAATACGTATCGGCCTAAAATGAGGAAAAAATTTGTTTAAAAAAAAAAAATTTGGATACTTATTATAGCAAAAAGTAAAAAATATTGTGTTTTTTCAAACTTGTCACTTTTGTTTTGTTTATAGCACAAGAAATAAAAATTGCAGGGGTGATCAAATACCACCAAAAGAAAGCTCTATTAGTGGGGAAAAAATGATAAAAATTTCATTTGGGTACAGTGAAGTATGACCGCGCAATTGTTATTCAAAGTGCGACAGCGCTGAAAGCTGAAAATTGGCTTGGGCAGGAAGGGGGTGAAAATGCCCAGTATGGAAGTAGTTAAACTTTACTCCTAAAAGTTTTTTTCCTCAAAATTCCCTCCTAAACTTGGGGTGCGTGTTATACGCCGATAAATACGGCACTTTTTTTTGCAAAAATATCAAAGCTTTCCATAAAACCTACAGACACGTACCTTACTGTTCTACATCAATGATTCCAAACATATTTATTTCTTCTGTCTTACGTCCTTACAGACTGTAGGTCATGACACAGGAAGGAGTTGACCAGCTGACCTCATTAGCACACACCTTGCATCATCCACCCATTCCCAGCTGCACGTTTTTTAAATGAAATGCAATCAGTGATAACCCTTCTCACTAAATATACAATCAGATTGCATAGTGTATGGCCATCTATATACAAGTACATAGAAGGGAGTGGACAGAAACATTCAGCTGTCAAACCCCATTCACATCTCTGCATAGCGGGAACTCGCATTCCCGCGTGGTTTTTTTTTGCGAGGTAGGGAGGTGTTTTGGAGCATTTTCACTCATCACACATAGGGCAGCCCATCCACCTGAATGGGCTGCCCTACACACAGCAATCGCCCCAAAGAAGCTTCAGAACTTTTTTTTTTTTTTTTTAGAGCGGAGCTTGATGCATTTTTTCATTGCGATTTTTGGTGCAGCGCATTTCTGAAATGCAAGGAAACACACAGAAGTAAATGGAGCCTCATTGTTCTTGTGTTATCACACCAATTTCACTTTCAGGCCCCATTCACAAATAGCAGAGTGGGAGCGAATGTTTTTGTGTCTCATTTTTCCTGTGACACGCATAGGGCAGCCTGCTGATTTAAATAGGCTGTGCTATATGTGGCTTATAGGACATGTTGGCGTTTTATGGGTTGCGTGTTTTTTTTTACTGTGCGTTTTGCAGCATTTGCCATTCGTTTTTTCACATGCCAAAACGTGTGCTTGCTTCTGTGTTTGGTGTGTTGTTAATTAATGGCACGGAAAGCGCAACTAATAATTTTAGGTGTATAAAGGTGGCCATACACTATACAATCTGATTATACAATTATACAAAAAGGGAAGAAGTTTTGCCTTTAGTTCTACTTTAAGTACATTAAAGTGGCTCTAAAATCAGAAGTTTTTTTTATGTTAATGCAGCAGCCCCCCCCTTACCCCCCCCTAAACTTTCCTGAGCCCCATCTCAATCCAGCAATGTTGCATAAGAGGCTCAGCTGCCCGTCACTCTCTCTCCTCATTGGCTATGGCTGCTGTAAAAGTCAGTGAGCCAATGAGGAGAAAGAGGGGGCAGGGCCTCACCATGGCTCCATGTCTAAATGGACACAGAGCAGCAGCTCGGCTCCGGTGCCCCCATAGCAAGCTGCTTTCTGTGGGGGCACTCAGCAGGGAGGGAGGAGCAGCAGCAAAACCATTACACAGAGCAGGCAAGTATAACACTGTAGCTCCACTTCCGGGAGACGGCACCGTCCCTTGGAAGTTCAGCCCCCCCCTTCATCTCTGGGCCAATTAGAAAGCGCAGAATGCTTCGCACATGCACAGTAGGGAACTGTCTGTAAAGCCGAAAGGCTTCACTGCCGGTTTCCCTTAGCTGAGATGGCGGCGGCAGCACCCAACAGCCGATCCAAAGATCGGCTGGGGTGCTGACATCACGGACTCCCTGGACCTGGTAAGTGTCCATATATTAAAAGTCAGCAGCTACAGTGTTTGTAGCTGCTGACTTATATTTTTTTCCCCCCCCCAGGCTGGAACACCTCTAAGTACTACTCATTCCACTGGGCTTCAAAAATGCAAGTAGGTAAAAGTAGCAAAAGAATTCCTTTCATCAATTGCACTGTGACACAGTTTGGTTGGACATTGGATTGGTGACTGAATTGCCTCTTGTCAAGTTTATCTTTAGGAAAAAAAAAAAAAAAAAAAAAACACAGACACACACACACATTACACATCAGGCCCTAAATGAGGAACCTCTGTGTCCTAAAAAAACTGCTAAACTGCAGAAAACAGGACAAAGAGTGAAAGCTGTCTCTTATCTGCAGGACGATGCTTTCTCACTGAACTTCTCCTAATATAAGCTGGGATCACAAGATGAACAGACACATTGATAGTAATTAACAGCGCCCTAGCAGCTCAATGTCTGCACACAGTTGCCAACAAATCCACGTACACTTTAATATACTGTAGTGGGTCTATAAATGCAAAGCACATTCTTAAAAGGGTACCACCACATTTGAGGGAGAAAAATACAGCAATACAGTATACACATTTGCTGTTCCCTCAAAATAAAACGCAAAACGCAGCCATGAATGTATAAACCACTGGCAACAAAAATGAGTACACCCCTAAGTGAAAATGTCCAAATTGGGCCCAAAGTGTCCATATTTTGTGTGGCCACCCTTTTCCAGCACTGCCTTAACCCTCTTGGGCATGGAGTTCACCAGAGCTTCACAGATTGCCACTGGAGTCCTCTTCCACTCCTCCAGGATGATATCACAGAGCCGGTGGATGTTAGAGACCTTGCGCTCCTCCACCTTCCATTTGAGGATGCCCCATGGATGTTCAATAGGGTTTAGGTCTGGAGACACGCTTGGCCAGTCCATCACTTTTACCCTCAGCTTCTTAAGCAAGGCAGTGGTCGTCTCGGAGGTGTGTTTGGGGGTCGTTATGTACATGTTGGCATACAATAGTTCAATCAATGAACTGTACCTCCCCAGTGCCGGCAGCACTAATGCAGCCCCAGACTACGACACTCCCACTACCATGCCTGACTGTAGGCAAGACACACTTGTCTTTGTACTCCTCACCTGGTTGCCGCCACACACACCTGACATCTAAATTAAATAATTTTATCTTGGTCTCATCAGACCACAGGACATGGTTCCAGTAATCCATTTCCTTAGGCTGCTTGTCTTCAGCAAACTGTTTGCGGGCTCTCTTGTGCATCATCTTTAGAAGAGGCTTCCTTCTGGGATGACAGATATACAGACCAATTTGATGCAGTGTTTGGCGCATGGTCTGAGCACTGACAGGCTGACCCCCCACCCCTTCAACCTCTGCAGCAATGCTGGCAGCAATCATACGTCTATTTCCCAAAGACAACCTCTGGATATGACGCTGAGCACGTGCACTCAACTTCTTTTTTTTTTTTTTTTTTTTTTTTTTTTTTAACATAAAGTTTATTTAAAGTACACATACAAATGTACATAACCAGGTTATAGATTTTTGCAGACAGAAAATAAATTCACATAGTTAGTGTTTAGCTTTTATCAAATCACAGCAAGTGTATCAGTCATATGGCACAATTCTTACATCATAGATACAGGAGAGATATGGGTGAGATGGTGAGACAAGGGGGAGGGAGAGGAAAATAAGGGGGGGGGGGGGATCTCCCCCAAATTGTCATTCTTAAATCACTCCATGGTCAAATGTTTCGCCTTTACCCAAACTGCCCATATCTTTTCACATTTTTTGGGGCAGTTCCTGCCTAAATATGTTAATTTATATAATGGATATAATGGCAATGCCGCATTGACCAGAGATTGCCAGAATTGTCTGGTAGGTGGAGCGGGCTGGTTCTATTGCAATAGTATCGCCTTCCTGGCATAATAAAATAAACAGCTTTTTTCCCCAGGGGATTTCCAGAAAGTCACAAATACCCAACAAAAGAGTGATCGGGCTATAGGGGACTGTCAGTTTTCCCACTTCATTGATGTCAGTTAGGACCTCTTTCCAGAAAGCGACTACTCCTGGGCAAGACCAAACCAAATGGAAGAAGTCGGCCCCATCTGAACCACATCTGGGACAATCTGCCTTGCGATCAGGGTATATTTTTGTCAAGCGTGCTGGGGAATAGTATGCTCGGTGTATAAAGTTTGTAAACAATTGTATGAATCTATCCCTTGCTGAAATTACCAGGGGCAAGTACTGCCGAATGCCCTCTTCCCAGTCATCATCTGCTAACTCCGGAATATCACTTTGCCACAGATTGAATAACCGAGAAATTCTAGACGTGTCAAGAGTAGATAAAATATTATATAAAGTGGATAATGTTTTGGCACCATCCGGGGATCTAAGCTCAACCTCCACGACTGACTGTCTAGGACCACCAGAGAGGGGAATTGAGAACCAAAGGCATGTCGTAGTTGGAGAAACCTGAAAAACATGATTCGGTAGGCCCCGCTCTCTCTTGAGGACATCAAAAGAGAGCAGGCATCCTTGAGAGACTATATCCCCCAGTGTTACGACCCCATATTTAGCCCAAACCTGTGGATCAGGGATGGTGCAGAAGTGGGGCAAACGAGGATTTCCCCATAGGGGGGTTGCTGGAGACCACACACCTGGTTTAACCAGCTGCTTGTGAATGGCATCCCATACTTTAAGTGTCGTCTTCATAGGGAGGGTTATCTTCGGATTAGACCTGGGACCTCTATGGATCAAATTCCTCAATTCCATATATGAACCCAGGATTGCCGCCTCCAACGAGGAAGCAGGGTTAGCTGGGTCTTCCGCAAGCCACCACTTAACGGTCACAAGGACCGCAGCCCAGTAATATTTTAAAAAGCAGGGTAATGCTAGTCCCTCTAGTGTAAGAGGTAGTTGAAGTGTCGATTTCGCTATTCTAGGGATCTTCTCATTCCAAACAAAGGAGGTAATAATTGCATCTAGTCTATTAACCTCCCTGGCGGTATGATTATTTCGGATTTTAGGTGCTGAAAGCGGTACCATTATTTTGCATGGAAATTTGGCGTTTTATATTGTAGGTCTGTAATTCTTAACAATAACACACCTAAATCTGTCCAAACAAGAGTCTAGTAGATATCCCGGGTATGATAAAGTTTGAAACACAAAAACATAAATTATAATAATAAATAAAAATAAATAATTAAAAAAAATAAAAATAAATAGTAATAAAATAAATTTCCCCACGATTCACTATCGCTCAATTCTGCAAGTGTTCTAATTTACTATCGCTGTTTTATAGCTGGTCTAAAGCCATTTTTGACGTAAAGGGACACTTTTTGGTTGCTATGGACAATCTCCAGTTTCCAGGCAGAAAGAACAGTATATATCATATAAAACTGCATGCAGGGCATTGGCCAAAGCACTGGGGACAAAAGGGATGTGAAATGATTTCATACAGTACTGTAATCTGTAAGATTACAGTACTGTATGTGTTATGATTTTGACATTTTTTTGAATTTGCCGCCAGGCTCCGCCCCCCGTGCATCGCGACGCTCGCAGGGAACGGAGCCTGTCACAGAGAGGCTTCGGACGAAGACACAGCCCGCGGACACTGCGGGGGACATCGCAGGATCCCGGGGACAAGGTAAGTAATGCCACACCAGGATCCTGCGATGTAATCCCGAGTGTGGCTCGGGATTACCGCTAATGGTCCTGATTTTTAACCTCGAGCCACACTCGGGAAAACCGCCAGGGAGGTTAAAGAAGCTTTTTGGAATGGGCACAGGAGTCTGACGAAAAAGATAGGTGAACTTAGGCAAAACTGACATTTTTACTAAATTAACCCTACCCACTGGAGTTAGGGGCAAAGATTTCCATGTGGTGCATTTTTGGGATAGTTTGTTGACTACCGGGGTTAGATTATGGGGAATATATTGCTTCAGATCTCGTTGTATCTCCACTCCTAAATATCTCAACTTCTTTGGTCAACCATAGCAAGGCCTGTTCTGAGTGGAACCTGTTCTGTTAAACCGCTGTATGGTCTTGGCCACCGTGCTGCAGCTGAATTTTAGGGTCTTGGCAATCTGAAATTTGGATGACAGATCATCTGTGGTTTTTTAAAAAATGTTTTATTTTATGTTTTGCATGCTAGTCGTATATCGAACATGAAGAGCTTACTAGAGTTTCAGAAAGTTCTCGTACGACAGAATAAAAAAAAAATCGTAAGTGATGTAATGGGTTGTGGTGTATTTGTATTGTATTTTCGGACAACTGTACTGATTTAATGAAAATTGTACGATCTAATATCATACGAGAATAATTTTTCACGCTTGTCCGATCGAATAAACTGTCGCGAACGGCTCTCGAAAGCAGTATTTTTCGTACGATTTTTTGATCGTGTGTATGGTCCATTAGCCTTAGGTTCACATTGGTCGCCATGTCAAATCGCATGCCAAATCAGTGGCTCATCCTTAATGTAGAGCAACAATTCTTTTTTTCAGATCCTCAGAGAGTTCTTTGCCACGGGAGGTGCCATGTTGAACTTCCAATGACCAGTATAAGAGAGTGAGAGCGATAACTCCAAATTTAACACACCTGCTCCCCATTCACACCTGAGACCTTGTAACACTAACGAGTCACATGACCCCTGGGAGGGAAAATGGCTAAGCGGACGGTGCTATAGCCACTGATTTGGCATGCGATTTGACATGGCGACCAATGTGAACCTAGGCTAATGGACCATACACACGATCCAAAAATCGTACGAAAAATACCGCTTTCGAGAGCCGTTCACGGCAGTTCATCCGATATTATCCGATCGGACAAGCGTGAAAAATTATTCTCGTATGATACCAGATCGTACAATTTTCATTAAATCAGTACAGTTGTCCGAAAATACAATACAAATACACCACAACCCATTACATCACTTCCGATTTTTTATTCTGTCGTACGAGAACTTTCCTAAACTCTAGTAAGCTCTTCATGTTCGATATACGACTAGCATGCAAAAAAAAAAAATTTAAAAAACCACAGATGATCTGTCGTCCGATTTTCAGATTGTGTGTATGGGGCATTAGTCAGCTATAAGAATCAGCAAGGGGAGTTTATGCATTGACATGAGCTGGCGATGCTGTGTGGTTTTTTTTCCGTATCTTATAAAAATAAAATAATGTAAAAAAAACAAAACAAACAAAAAAAAAACAAAACAAAAAACAAAACAAAAAACCCACACACCACATTTTCTTTTATTTATTGCCGCGATTAAATCCTGCTTGTCTACTTTTTTTTTGCATCGCTGTGAACTGTCACAACACAAAATAACGCTTTTACCTCGTCTGTGCTCTGGGATGGCGGTGACCAAGGCAGCCCAAAGCTTTCGGGGTGAGTGAGCCTCCTGAGGGCACAACATCCAGCACTGTGTACAATAAGCAAACATGGCTGCAATCCTGACACCCTATGAGTATTCACAAGGAAACTCACACATATATACATAGAGATGACACATACCTCTACCTCATTAACATACAACAACATAACACAGCAGTGTGTGAGCTCCCACTGGGGACACCCAGGTATGAGGTTATAAAGCAGCCTGAACAATGACACCTCCAGTACTGGGAGAGCCTACACAATGCAGACACTTACCTCCATGCTGTCCTCCTCAGCACACAGGCTCAGTTGAGATCAGGGAAGTCTGGGCTCAGCCATGCTGGGTCAGCTGACACAAGTCATGTGACAGAGCGCCACACAGGACTGCACATGGCTGGGCCGGTCACGTGGTGTTCTGTGCGCCGCTTCCAATGTGAAGTGAGGAGACGCGCTGGCCTCTGTTGGCGGCATGCTAGCATGACATGATACGCTGTCCTCTGTAGAGGGTCGTTGACGTCCCGTCATGTGAAGAACAGGATATGGGGGATGCTTGGGTAGTGTCACAAGACGTCTGACTGTATGATACTAGTAAAGAGTCTCTTTAGCTGTGTGTTTAGTACACTAATCAGCCATAATATTATGACAGCTAACGATGATCTCATACAATGGCGTCTAAAAGTCGGTGGGCTCTATCAAACAGCAAGTGAACATGTTGCCCCTGAAGTTGATGTGTTTGAAAGCAGAAAAAAATTGACAAGCGTAGCGATTTTAACGAGGGTGTAATTGTAAGGTCTTATGCACACAGGACTTTTTTTGTTGTTTTTTTCTCCCCCGGAACGATTTACTCCTTCAATGACTAGGCCATTTTTTGCAATATGGCACTGCGTCACTTTACTGACAGTTGCGTGGTTGTGTGATTTTACTGACAGTTGCGTTGTATGACGCTGTACCTAAACAAAATTGACATCCTTTTTTCCCACAAATAGAGTATTCTTTTGGTGGTATTTGATCACCTCTGCAGTTTTTATTTTTTGCTCTATAAACAAAAAAAGACCATCAATTTTGAAAAAAAACAATTTTTTTTACTTTTTGCTAAAATAAATATCCCAAAAAAATAAAAAATGTTCCTCAGTTTAGGCAGATATGTTTTCTTCTACATATTTTTGGTAAAAAAATTGCAATAAGCGCATATTGATTGCTTTGCACAAAACTTATAGCATCTACAAAATAAGGGATAGATTTTTGGCATTTTTATTCAAATTTTTTTTTTTGTACTAGTAATGGTGGTGATCAGCACTTTTTAGCAGGACTGCGACATTGCGGCGAAAAGATTAGACACTTTTGCCAATTTTTTGGGACCACTGACATTTATACAGCGATTATTGCTATAAAAATTCACTGTTTACTATGTAAATGTCACTGGCAGGGAAGGAGTTAACACTAGGGGGCGATCAGGGGGTTAAATGTGTTCCCCCAGTGTGTGTTCTAACTGTGGGGGGAGGGGACTGACTGGAAGAGGAGAGAGATCGTTGTTCCTGGTCATTAGGAACAGACAATCTCTCTCCTCCCCTGACAAAATGGGATCTGTTTTTTTTCATTGACAGATCCCCGTTCTGGCTCTCGGTGCAGCGATCGCAAGTGGCCGGTGGACACCTATGGTGGTTTGCGCAGCCGTGCCAACCTGCCTTTGGAAATTTGCGTTTGGCATTAATGCATTCTATTAGCCAAAATATTTATTCTGGCCATTAAAATCCTTAAAAGAGAAGCATGGGAATCATTTTTTTTTTTTTGCAGATTCATACATACCTAGGTTGGTGCAGCATCGGTCCCCCCGGCGCCTCTAACACTGAGAACCGAGCGATCAAACACCGCCGATCACTCGGTTCTCACAGCTCCCTGAGCAGAGAGCTGGTGACTGTTAGGCCGGGTTCACATATGTGCGGCCGTGGTTCCGTTCCTGGTGTCCAGGGGGTGTCTGTTCACCGGTTCAGGTGCGTATCGGGTCCGAATTTGCACCTGAATTGGTCCCAAAGATGCACAGGACCCTTTTCTTAATGCAGACCACGGCCATATGTGTCAACCGGCTCCATTGAGAGCCAGTCACACTTGCCTGTCATGCGAATTGGATGCGGGAAATCCACATCCAAGTCGCATATATGTGAACCCGGCCTCAGTCACCGACTCTCCACTCTGCCCCCTCCTCGCTCACTGGAACACTGGGCTGTGGAGGGGGTGGGAGCGGCCGGCTCAGGCTTTCAGCAACTCGCTGAGAGGCTGAGCCAGTTCCAGTATAGGCATGTGGGTGGGTCCCAATCATATGGTCATGATCTCCTTTAAACACATCTAGAGGTAATGTGCAATATATGCGCGTGTAACTGTTAAATGGTTTGTCCCCACCCTTTAACTGCTACATCTGCAGGACAGCTTGCTCTGTTGAAAACCAACGGACTTGCTGGCTGGATCACAAGATGAATATAAAGGAAAGAAAACCTAAAAAAAAGAAAACAAATGGCAGCCATAACATCTAAGAATCGGTAAGCTGCAATATAATAAATGTTTGCTTTTGGGTTTAATATTGCTTTAAGTTGAAATCTAGTCTGCCAATTTAAAAGCAGTTCATTATTCAGATAGATTGGATGAAAAATTAAGTAATCGACTAGCTGGACAAGGCTGATGGCTTCAAATAAAGTATTCATGCTAAGACTGTGTGGTTAAATGAGGAAGGCAATTTCCAGTATAAAAATATTAAAGAAATTGTTAAAGTGGTTGTAAAGGCACAAGGTTTTTTTGCGTGAAGGTAAAAAACCTTCTGTGTGCAGCGCCCCCCTCTAATACTTACCTGAGCCCCCTCTCGATTCAGCGATGTCCACGAGAGCCGTGACTCTCCGGGGATTCACATTCCTGATTGGCTTTTGGCAGTAGCCATTGGCTCCCGCTGCTGTCAATCACAGCCAGTGAGCCAATCAGGAAATGGGGGCGGGGTCAAGCCACAGCTCCATGTGTGAATGAGCACATAGAGCCACGGCTTGGGAGCATGCCTGCTTGGGTGCCCCCACAGCGCTCCTGGCCCCATAGAAGGGAGGGGCCAGGAGCGCTGGTGTGGGACCCAAGAAGAGGAGAATCCATGAAAAACCACTGCACAGAGCAGGTAAGTATAACGTGTTTGTTATTTTAGAAAAAAAAAACAATGCTTTAGTATTACTTTACGACAGGAACAAAGCATAAGGCAAGATAGAAAGAAATAGTTGGTACAATGGGATTTTTGGAAATTAAAGTAGAACTAAAGACATACGTTTTTTTTTCATTTTGGATAGAGTAAGGGAGGGTCAATTCTTTTGCTATCTGTGTCCCATTGGAGAGATTTACTTCCACTTCCTGTCACATTGCCAAAACAGGAAGTAGGCAATCCCTGCAAATTAACCACGCTGCAGCCAAAAGATGGCTACAGCATGGTCATCCAGTTCTGGGAGAGCGAGCTCTGTGATTGCTGTGTACTTCGGACACAGCTAATCACAGATCGAGGTAAAGGGGCCAATCACGGCAGCCCCCTACTATGTAATCAGCTGTGTCCAATCACAGCTGATCCCATGTAATTAAATGCCAGTTATTTGCATTTCCTTTCCTGTCACTGTGTGAGGAAAGGAAAGCCAAAAACTGCCAGGCCTGTGACAACACACATTTACACTGATAATCAAGGTACTGATTATCAGTGCCCATCACTGCAGCATATCAGTGTCAATCACTGCAGCATATCAGTGCCAATCACTGCACCATATCAGTGCCCATCATTGCAGCATATCAGTGCCCATCACTGCACCATATCAGTGCCCATCATTGCAGCATATCAGTGCCCATCACTGCAGCATATCAGTGCCAATCACTGCAGCATATCAGTGCTTCCTCATCACCACCTATCAGTGCAGAAGAAAAATGATATAACAGAAATTAAGAAAAAGGTTGTTTTTTTGGGGGGGGAGGGGGGGGGTCAACATTTTTGGTCTTTTTTCAGTTGTTTGGCAAAGAAAAAAACACAGTGGTGAATAAATACCACCAAAAGAAAGCTCTATGTGTCTCAATAAAAATGATGAAAATTCCATATGAACTTATTCAAAGTGCGACAGCGCTGAAAGCTGAAAATTAGCCTGGGCAGGAAGGGGGTGAAAGCGCCCTGTATTGAGGTGGTTAAGGGAATCCCTTGGGGTCCTCCAGGTCACCAGAACTAGTGTCCCCATTGGAAGATTTCCCCTCCAATACTTTTCTGGTGACAACCCAAAATTTTAGATTTTCTTTTAGGCCCCATGTACACAGGACGCTGAGGCAAAGTCCTCTGAAGGAGTTTTTTTGACATCTTGGAACCGGCGTTTAAAACGCCCGTTTAGCTGTGTTTGCATGTCACGTTTAGCCGTGTTTAACCGCGTTTGCGTCTAGAAGCTTTTATTAAGATTGCCTTTTTTTTTTTTTTATGTCATAATGTAGAGTATAAGATTTCCTATCATTTGAGCCCAGTCTTGCCACAAAGAGTTAATCCATCTCTGCCCAATCTCTTTTATTGTTCAGTGAGATAAAACTTGACAGAGAAAAATTTTGTCAAATCCTCCCCCTTGCTGTGAGTGACAGGTGATTTACATATCTCGTGCTCTAGCCTAAGACATGCATTATTTTTTTAATTCCCTCCCCCACTCCTTTCTTCAGCAGCTCTGCAAGGATTGGCTGTTCCACACCTCAGCATGATTTGGCATGCTGAAGTCATGTGGTTACTTTCCTGTCTTTTCACTGGATGTTATGCCGCGTACACACGAGCGGATTTTCCGGCATACTTGGTCCGGCGGACCAGAGTCTGCCGGACAATCCGATAGTGTGTAGGCTCCAGCGGACTTTTCCGGCGGACTTTTTCCCAAAAGCCCGCCGGACCTAGGTTTGAAACATGTTTAAAATCTTTCCGTCTGACTCAGTTTCTGGCGGAAAGTCCGCTCGTCTGTGTGCTGGTCCGACGGAAAGCCCGCTCGTCTGTATGCTGGTCCACTGGACCAGATACGACGCAAGGGCAGGGTATTGCATTTCGCGCCCGCTGCAATAGGAAAAACAAATTTTCCTATTGCGGCGAGCGCGGGGCATACCAGGCCCTTAGGTCTGGTATGGATTATAAAGGGAAGCCCCTACGCCGAAAAAACGGCGTGGGGTCCCCACTAAAATCCATACCAGACCCCGATCCGAGCACGCAGCCCTGCCGGTCAGGAAGGGGAGTGGGGACGAGCGAGCGCCCCCCCCTCCTGAACCGTACCAGGCCGCATGCCCTCAACATGGGGTGTGGGTGCTTTGGGGGAGGGGGCGCCCTGCGGGGCCCCCCACCCCAAAGCACCTTGTCCCCATGTTGATGAGGACAAGGGCCTCTTCCCGACAACCCTGGCCATTGGTTGTCGGGGTCTGCGGGCGGGGGGGCTTATCGGAATCCGGGAGCCCCCTATAATAAGAGGGCCCCTAGATCCCGCCCCCCCACCCTATGTGAACGAGTATAGGGTACATGGTACCCCTACCCATTCACCTAGGGAAAAAGTGTCAATAATAAAACACACTACACAGGTTTTTAAAATAATTTATTAAACAGCTCCGGGGGGGTCTTCCTCCGGCTTCAGGGATCCCTCCGATTCCTCTTCTCCCGGCGTCCGGTTGGTTCTTCTCCGCTCTCTCCGGCCTCTTCTCCCGGTGTTCCAGTTCTTCGGCCAGCTCCTCCGCTGTCTTCAGGCAGCTCTCTTGCCAGCGGAGGTCCGGACTTCTGGGCTTCTTGTCTTCTTCCCTCTTCTCTTCTCCAGATGTTGACACGACGCTCTCTCCGGCTGGACTGCTCTCTGAGGGCTCCGGTGTGACTTATATAGGCAGATACCCCGCCACCTTATGATGTCACAGTCCCTGGGCATGCTGGGACTGTGAAGTTTTAGGGGGCGTGGTCAACATCACCCGGTGACCACGCCCCCTAAAACATCACAGTCCCAGCATGCCCAGGGACTGTGACATCATAAGGGGGCAGGGTCTCCACCTATATAAGTCACGACGGAGCCCTCAGAGAGCAGTCCAGCCAGAGAGAGCGTCGTGTCAACATCTGGAGAAGAGAAGAGGGAAGAAGACAAGAAGCCCAGAAGTCCGGACCTCCGCTGGCAAGAGAGCTGCCTGAAGACAGCGAAGGAGCCGGCCGAAGAACTGGAACACCGAGAGAAGAGGCCGGAGAGAGCGGAGAAGAACCAACCGGACGCCGGGAGAAGAGGAATCGGAGGGATCCCTGAAGCCGGAGGAAGACCCCCCCCGGAGCTGTTTAATAAATTATTTTAAAAACCTGTGTAGTGTGTTTTATTATTGACACTTTTTCCCTAGGTGAATGGGTAGGGGTACCATGTACCCCATACTCATTCACATAGGGTGGGGGGGCCGGGATCTGGGGGCCCTTTTAATATAGGGGGCTCCCGGATTCCGATAAGCCCCCCCGCCCGCAGACCCCGACAACCAACGGCCGGATTGTCGGGAAGAGGCCCTTGTCCTCATCAACATGGGGACAAGGTGCTTTGGGGTGGGGGGCCCCGCAGGGCGCCCCCTCCCCCAAAGCACCCACCCTCCATGTTGAGGGCATGCGGCCTGGTACGGTTTAGGAGGGGGGGGGGGGGCTCACTCGTCCCCACTCCCCTTCCTGACTGGCCGGGCTGCGTGCTCAGATCGGGGTCTGGTATGGATTTTAGGGGGGACCCCACGCCATTTTTTCGGCATAGGGGCTTCCCTTTATAATCCATACCAGACCTAAGGGCCTAGTATGCCCCACGACGGGGCTCGCAAGGTGTCAATCTCGCCGATAAAAGCGGCAAGATTGACTTCCTTTTCTAGTCCCGTCGCACCTGAGTCACGTTCAAAATGAACGGACTTGTCCATGTGTGGGCAAGTCCGTTCATTCTGAAAGTCCGCCGTAACTCCAGCGAAAGTCCGTCGGAAAGACGAGCGGACTTAGTCCGCCAGAAAGTCCGGTCGTGTGTGGGCAAGTCCGTCCGTTTTAAAGTCCAGTGCACCTGGCGGACAAAGTCCGTCGGAAAGTGTGCCGGACCAAGTATGCCAGAAAGTCCGATCGTATGTACGCGGCATTAGAGATCATAGCAGAAGTTCAGCAGAGAGAGCAGTTGTCTACTTGTATTTGCCTCTATTTCTGTGCTTTTTTTTTTGCAATGAATCCCATAATGTGCATATGTGAGTAAATGCTTCTGACATTGCTCTTGATGAGGCTAGAATGATGTAGAAAATTGCGTGAGAGGTCCAGAGTCAGAGCTGGTCGCTAGTGGACCCATTCTTTGATTGCGCAGCGAATGTCGGCAGGATATTTTGTAAACATGTACGTACCTACTATATATGGTCTATGAATCATCGCAAGTAATTAAAACATTTTTAACTATATTTTTTTATGTTTTTTCATTGTTTTCCATCATATTTTTGTCTCTTCAGGTCTAAAATATAGGGTACCTTTAAAAACGCTTATAAACTAAAACGCGTCTTAAAGCCGGTACCGCGTTTAGCCACATTTGGCGTCTGAAACTTGGAAATCTTCGGCGTCTGAACCCATTTTTTTGCTTCCAAAGAAACTCTGTTAAACCCAACTGCATAGAAATGGCAATAAATGAGACTGTGTACATGGTCACATAGGATAACATTGAATGAGTTCAGGGGCTGTTGAATAAAGTGTCCAACTGCCTCTGAACGTATGTTTAACAGCGTCCCATGTACTGTGACTGTGACTGTGATTGTGCTCTTCAGTGGCTCTCATCCTACCTATCCCAACGCACCTTCAGTGTCACTTACAATTCTATTTCCTCCACTCCTCTTCCCTTCTCCGTCGGGGTCCCCCAAGGTTCTGTTCTTGGACCTCTTATTTTCAATCTACACCTCTTCCCTGGGTCAGCTGATAGCCTCTCACAGCTTTCACTATCATTTCTACGCTGGCAACACACAAATCTATCTCTCCACCCCTCAACTCACTCCATCAGTCTCCTCATGCATCGCTAACTTACGAACTGACATATCTGTATGGATGTCATACCACTTCCTCAAACTCAACTTGTCCAAAACCGAGCTTATAAAATTTCCTCCCTAACGTGCCTCTTCCCCCTCTGTCAAGAGCAATGGCACAACCATCCACCCATCCCCACATGTCTGGGTGCTAGGTGTTATCCTGGATTCTGAACTCTCCTTTTGGCCCCACATCCAATCACTTTCCAAAGCTTGCCGCCTCAACCTCCGCAACATCTCTAAACTACGTCCCTTTCTAACCAATGAAACCACAAAGCTCCTGATTCACTCCCTGGTTATCTCTGCAACTTCCTCCTCATTGGCTTACCTTAAAATAGACTATCCCCCTTCAGTCCATCATGAATGCTGCTGCCAGACTCATCCACCTTGCAAACCACTCAGTGTCTTCTACCCATCTGTGTCAATCCCTCCATTGGCTGCCACTCGCCCAACAAATTAAATTCAAAATACTAACAATAAGTTAGAAATCCATCCACAACTCTGCCCCCCAGCTACATCACTAGCCTAGTCTCAAAATACCAACCTAATCACCCTCTCCGTTCCTCCCAAGACCTCCTGCTCTCTAGCTCCCTCATCATCTCCTCCCATATCCGCCTCCAGGACTTTTCCTGAGCCTCGCCCATCCTCTGGAATTCCCTAGCTGCATAAGCAGAGTGGACATGGACCAGCCATCCACCTGCTCAGTAGGAATCAGCGGACAGATTCCCCTGCTGAGCAAGCAGACTCCAGCCGCATGGGGCCTCAAGTATAGAACCAAAGCATCTATATTGAAAAATGTCTGTGCAAATTGTGCTTCCAATCAGCGGCTCTTTACCAGCTTGTGTAAAAGGAACACATACACCTATAATTATCAGTGTCCTGATTATCAGTTCAGTCCCAACAGTGCTCACCAGTGTTGCCAATTTGTGCCCACCAATGCTACCAATCTGTGCCCACCAGTACTGCCCATCAGTGCCTCCTCATCAGTGTCACCTATCAGTGCCGCATACCAGTGCTGCTTCATCAGTGCCCATCCGTGCAGCCTATCAGTGGACATCAGTGAAGGAGAAAAATTACCTTTCTTTAATCGTACATCACGGGACACAGAGTCATAGTAATCACTATGTGGGTTATAGGCCACCTTCCAGTGATGGACACTGGCACACCCTAAACAGGAAGTTGCCTCCTTATATAACCCCTCCCATACCGGGAGTACCTCAGTTTTTTCGCTAGTGTCTAAGGTGTTGGTCACGAGTAAAGAAGTGTCTTTTAGGCCAAATTGAATGGTACCAGGGCCTCGTGTCCGAAGAAACAAGGCTTTGCCTGTTACGCTTCTCTTTTTAGAGAGCTGGACCCCGGGATCCAGTGCTTTGGTATTTTCAGCCATAAAATTTTACTGGCTGGGTGCTATTACAGATCCAGGAGTGTGGGTTCCCTGAGGGTCCCTGTTTCCTAAAGGTTTGTTAACGGAACCCACAGTGAAGGGTGAAGATTGGGTCTGTTGGTTTTACCACAGAAAACCCTGCGGCGGGAAATGTAAGTGGAGTTTTTCTAAGGAATTTTAAATTTTCTTATGAAATGTCACCACTGAGGGCTGTATGGAGCACATACCTTCTCATGCTTTCCTCAGAGATCACGCTGTGTCAAGAAGCATCAGGCTTTTTCCTCCGGCTAGCAGGCAGACCTCCGGTAAGTTTGAGGGGGGGTTTCTTCCACCAGACACCCCCCACCTGGACAATGCTTTCACTGTCTGCCTGGAAAGGGGAAAGCTAAAAACTATTGGCATGCCGCTCCGTTTTCCTACCGCCCCTGCACGGCTGCTTGTCTAGGTCTCCTCCTCGCCATCCCTCCCTCACACACAAGCCGATCCCATCGGATCGAAGGCCTGCGCTCGCGCGGGAAAACTCTCTTTTGAAAGAGAGAGGAGGAGGCGGGGCTTAGGGCGGTGTTGCCATCCTCCAATATCCGGAGCAGGAGTGTGTTTAAAAACTCGGAGTGTGTTTAAAAACTTAATTTTTGCTGCTGCAAGTTGTCAGAGGGACACAAGAGCAAAGAGGGGCATGTAAAAGGTTCGGTGACACCGGCATTCCTATTGACACATTTACTATTCGCATCAGGCTGAGTGTTAATAGCAGCGGCAGTAGCTGGACTATTGCTCAAAGCAGTGGATGCGATTCTTCTGGTAGTACCTCTGCATTTATGCATCGGGCTATGGTCAC
Organism: Lithobates clamitans; assembly: GCA_037952925.1. Lineage (NCBI taxonomy): Eukaryota > Metazoa > Chordata > Amphibia > Anura > Ranidae > Lithobates > Lithobates clamitans. Next base: position 3,521,954 of record JBBGZY010000013.1, read on the forward strand.
AAGGGGAGGTTGAAACACCCTAAAAGAGGGCTAAAGGGATCTCCCTCAAGCTCTGAAAGCCTAAAACGCATCTCTACAATGGCATCCTTCCATGAGAGGGGGTGGCTGGTCAGAGTGAGCCTTCAGGGGCCATGAAATGTTTGCAACTGTTTACAACACTGCAACCCCTGCCTATATTACTAAAAAGGTTTTTGTCCTCAGCCATGATAGCATGGGCAAAAGGTTAGTGGCTTTAATCGCATCCCAGATTGGGATAAAATGCGACAGGTTCCATTCCATTACCCAAGGACCCTCAAACTGAGGATCAGGGGGCAGAAGAAGATGTTTTCTCTCAGGGGACCGTGAACAGGCTGATGAGGGGTCATATGCGGAAGGATCAGCTTCACATTGTGGGTGCAATTCCTTACTGAATTGGTCCGCTCCACATTTAATGCTACCCTTAACCACTTCAATACTGCACATAGTCAAATGACGTCCTTGACTTTGTGCATGTCAAGACAGATGGGTGGCTTCTTCAATAGCTCTAGAGTACAATCTAGGGTCTCAAGTTCCCGTATCCTCGTTTTCTCAGATCAAACGTTCCTAAAGATCCAGAGAAAAAGAAGTCTCTCTTTCTAGCATTGGACCATCCTTTGGCAAAGAGTGGTCATGCTGGTCCCTGTGAAAGAGCTGGGGTTGAGGATTTATTTATTTTTTTACAGCAAAATCGAATGGAGATGTCAAACCCATTCTGGATTTTAAGAATCTAAACCGGTTCCTGGATATCAGCTCTTTTTCGCATGGAGTCAATCCAATCAGTTGTCTCCATTTTACAAGGAGGAGAACTTTTGACGTCAATCGACGTCAAGGGTGCATACCTCCGTAGGCATATTTCCCTGCTCACCATTAATATCTACTTCAAGGTAGAAAATCTTCATTTTCAGTTTGTAGCTCTGCTTTTCAGTCTAGCTACTGCACCTTGAGTGTTTACAGAGGTTCTGGCCCCTCCTCTAGCCAGATTAATAGCCCACGGTATGACGATTATAGTTTACCTAGATGATCAGCTCTTGATAGACCAGTCGGTAGCCCGCTTAGACCAAATTATGGTCACCACAATCAACTACCGGGAATACCTAGGTTGGATTCTCAACCTAGAGAAATCTTCCTTAAAGTTATTAAAGAGGTTATGAGTCTGTTCATAGATACAGCCAGAAAAGGGTATTCTTGCCCCAGGCAAAGATCAGCGCCATAAAGGAACTGATTAAGGTGGTCCAAGCAAGATGAATCCTTCTATTCAGCTTGCATGAGGAAAAGATAGTTGCTTCATTCAAGGCCATTCCTTATGCTCAGTTTCATTTTGAGACTGCTGCAAAACAGTATCTTATCGGCTTGGTACAAGAGGGTTCAAGCTCTAGATTTTCCAATGTGTCTGGCTCCAAAGGTGCTCCGGAACCTCAGTTTATGGTTAATAACCAAAAATCTGCAAAGGGGAAAAACCTTCCTACAGTTACCTGGGAAGTGGTAATAACATACGCCAACCTTTTTTAGGTTGGGGAGCAGTCCTGGAAGAGGCAACTGTCCAAGAGAAGTGGTCCAGATCAGAAATTACCTTGCCCATTAACATTCTACAGATTCGGGCAGAGCGATTGGTCCTGAGGGCCTGGACATTTAATTTATGGAGCTATCCTGTCAGGATCGAATCCGACAATGCCACAGCCGTGACCTATATAAATCACCAAGGGGGCACAAGAAGTTGTGCGGCCCAGGGAAAGGTGAATCATATCCTATCTTGGGCAGAAAACAATGTACCTTGCCTATCGGCAGTTCTTCATTCTAGGGATAGAAATTTGGCAGCCAGTCTATTTTGAGTCGCCATCAGTTGTTCCCGAGAGAATGGTTCCTTCACCCCGATATCTTTCTGACAAAAGGTCAAAGATGGGGGATCCCAGACGTCATCCAGGTTCAACAGAGAGATCGACATCTTTATGTTAAGAACAAAGGATCCGCTAGCATGCGGAACAGGTACCTTGGTGTTCCCATGGAATCAGTTTTACTGATTTATGCATTCCCTCCTTTTCTGCATGCGTCCACGACTTCTTCGCAGGATCAAACAGGAAGGGAAGTTGGTGTTTCTTGTGGCCCCGGCATGGTCCAGAAGATCTTGGTATGCAGAGATCATAAGGATGGCGGTAGGGGTCCCATGGACCCTACCACCATGTCCAGACCTTCTTTCGCAAAGGTCCGGTATTCCATATTACCTTACAAATGCTAAATTTAAAGGTTTGGCTATTGAGGCCCACACTCTGAAGAAGTGTGGGCTGTCAGGTCAGTGGTATCTGCCTTGGTTAATGCAAGGAAGCCGGCCTCCATAATTATATATTATGGAGTCTGGGAAGCATATGTCTCCTGGTGTGAAACCAGGGGTTGGCACCTCAGGAAATAGGTCATAGGTAGAATCCTTGACTTTCTGTAGATGGGGTGAGATATAAAGCTGGCCTTGAGTATTTTCTAAGGACAAGTCTCGGCCACTTGCTTCACATTCTTTGGTTCATAACTTTATTTAGGGGGTAACATGGCTTAATCTCCAGTTAGGTCACACCTGAACCCTTGGGACATGAGTTTAGTTTTGTCTGCATTACAAAAACAGGATTTTTTGGAGCCAATACAACATATTGCCTTGGTCCTTTTTGACAAGGAAACTATTTTTTCTGGTAACCATATCTGCTGCATGAAGGGCATCAGAATTGGCTGCTCTTTTTTGTAAAGAGCCACATTATTATTGTTCACAAGGATAAGGTAGTATTGCGTCCTCATCCTAACTTTTTACCTTCATTTTTTCCAGAACCCAGTTCTATGGAAGAAAGATCACTACATTCTCTTGATGTGGTGAGAGCAGTCAAAGTCTACATGAAGGCGACTGATCAGATTCATAAAAGTGATGTTTTGTTCGTATTGCCTGAAGGTCCTAAAAGAGGACAGGCAGTATCAAAATCTACTATTTCTAAATGGATTCGACAAGTAATCATTAAAGCTTATGGTTTAAAGAGGTGGATTCCACCCTCTCAAATCAAAACGCACTCCTCTAGGGCTGTTAGTGCTCCATGGGCAGTGCATCACCAAGCCTCCATGGCTCAAATCTGCAAGGCCGCAACTTGGTCTTCAATCCATACATTTACCAGATTCTATCAGGTAGATGTAAAAAGGCATGAGGATATCGCCTTTGGACGTATAGTGCTGCAGGCAGCAGTATAACTCCTCTAGTCACATGTTGCCCTAATTCTGTTGTGTCTCCCTCCCCTCAGTTGGCATTGCTCTGGGACATCCCACATAGGTGTCCTTTTATGAAAGTGAGGTAAAATACCTCGATTCAGTTCTCAGGCATTCTCAGAGGAGATCACTCTCCTCTGAGTGCCTGTTTATGAAAGTGTGTAGATCGCTTCTCATGTTGAGTTGAGGAGTGATCTACAAATGCCAGGAACTCCTGAGAACGGCTCCTCTCACTATAATCTCGCGTGATGTAGTGGGATTACAGTATGAGGAACCATAAAATACAAAAGTTTAACACAATTCAGCACACATTATTCCCCAACATATTAATAAAATAATAAAGTTAAATTCCCCCTACACAATATACATTAACCTAATTATAAAAAAAAACATTGTTTTTATCAATATTTAAAGATCATACATGTCCCTATTTAAATGTGAATGGTGTATAGAAAATGAATGTAATGCACATATGTAATGCAGCTATACACCATTCATATAAATGCAAAATACATTTATAATCATTAAAAAAATAATTGTAATAAAGTATACAAGTATAAATATTTATCAATAAATTAAAATAAAATATATTTCATAATTGATAAACATAAAAATTGATAAACTGGTGCAATGCGAGAACACTGCGAATCCACTGCGGGTTCCCGCATCGCACCGACTCGCATGTCAGTTCACACTGCCATATGCGAATCGCTGGGGAGTGTCAATACATTGTTAACAACATCCCCAGTTCAGCTTGCATATCGCACTGCGAACTGACAGTCCGGACATGAATCGGATCGCATATGTGTGAACACACATGCGATCCGATTCTGGTCCGAACAGGAAAAAGGGTCCTGTGCGTGTTTGCACCGAATGCGGTGCGATATCAGCCATACTATCTGTACAGCTGATATCGCACCGCACAGACATCGCATGTAATGTGAATGGCAGTGTGCTGCGAATAACATGCGAATAACATGCGATGCCTGTGATGCGAATAACATGCGATGCCTGTGATGCAAGTGTGAACTGGGCCTAAAAGTTAACAACCCCCCCAAATCAGTTCGCATATCGCAGTGCGATCTGCAAACTTGGACAGTAATTGAATCGCATGGGTGTGAACACCCATGCGATCCGATTCTGCTGTGGACCAAAAAAAGGGTCCTGTAAGAGTTTGGTCCGAGGGCAATGCAAATTTAGCAATACTATCTGTATGGCTGAAATCGCATCGCACAGAGATCGGATGTGATTTTGCACTGCAGTGCGGTGCGAATCACATCCGATCTTGGACACCGCAGCAGTGGGAACTGGCCCTAAACCATATTGCATTTGCACCAAAATGGTACAGGACCCTTTATTTGGTCCGCACTGGAATCTGATCGCATGGGTATGAACACCCATGTGATCCGATTCCTGCACCATTACATAGTTCGCACTGCGATCTGTGAAATGATCTGGGGGTGTCATTAACTTTACATTGACACCCGCAGTGGTGCGCAGATGTCAATGTAGGTGCGATGTGAAAACCCGCACAGGAATCACGCTGGTTCACGCATCGCACAAGTGTGAACCCAGCCAGAGACGTGAACATCTAAAAAAAATATATATATATATCTATATATAGTGTGTACATATATATATATATATATATATATATACATATATATATATACATATATATATATATATATACATATATATATATATATATATATATATACATATATATATATATATATATATATATATATATATATATACATATATATATATATATATATATACATATATATATATATATATGTACACACTATAAATTCCTATCCTGCTGGTTTTGGGGTGTGTAATGGTGGGGAAGATGTGCTCTGACTGTTTGGTGAAAGAAAGCAGTCAAAAGACTTCTTGCTTTCTCCAGAATATCAGCCAGTTTCAGGCTTCTCACTCTGATTCTCCACTTCTGAAATGGTGAATCAGAAAGTGAGAATTCTGTCACAGATCGCCAGTGAGGTGCCGAGATCGCACCTTCATAAACTGGCCGTTTCTGTGAATTCTCACTGTGCTGAGATAATCAGCGGAGAACATGTTCTCCACTGATTATCTCAGTTTCATAAACTGGTAATGAGCTGAGATCAGCGGTGAGACTCGGGATCGCCGCTGATCTCAGTTTCATAAAAGGACACCATAGTGATTACTATGGCTCTGTGTCCCTTGACGTACGATTAAAGAAAATAGGATTTTTATAACAGTTTACCTGTAAAATCTTTTTCTTTTGAAGTACATCACGGTACAGAGAGGTCCCGCCCCTCTTTCAAAAATTTTAAAAACCCAGTGGTGATAAATACTACCAAAAGAAAGCTCTATTTGTGTGAAAAAATGATAAAAATTCTGTTTGGGTACAATACCGCCGTACGGCCTGCCCCATTTTGGGGCAGTGACGGCGGCTTGTTTGGGCCTATGACGCCTGGGCAACCATGCGTCTCCCAGCCCTGTTGGCGTCAGTAGGCGGACGACGCAGCACGCCGCGCCGTCATGTGATCAGCCACGGCTTCTCCTTTTGATGATGTCATCTGCAATGGCGTCGTCGGTTTAGGGAGGTGAGGCCACTCATAGAGCATCATAGATTGATCACTCCAGGTGCAGTATATTTACCATGCCCCCTCTCTTACTCTGGCCCTTATATAAATCAGGCAACTCAGTAAGGTCCTGGCTTCACTTTGAGGATGTAGGACACTGCTGTATGTGTGAAACTCTCTAGATAAGTGGGGTATTGGACACCCCCCCCCCCCCTTGTTTCTGTGATTTTGATGCTTGGACATTTCTCTTGGCATTATATCAATGAATACTATATTTGATTCTTTGATCCTAGGTTCACTGCTGTCTATCTATCCAGCCAGGCACCCCCCCCCCCCCCCATCATGAGAGGCCTTTCTGGCTCGATCTACGGCAAAGTTACATCCCAATATTAGTGGCCATTTGTACTCCATGTGGGCATAGCTCCCAACTGGGGGTGTGACAGGAGGCGTGTCCTATGCCTACATATGTTTGTTAGTAGGTGTCCCTCATTCCCATCTCAATATGTTGGGAGGTATGCATGTGGGTTCGTGAAAGAATGTTTGCTGTGCAAAATTCAATCTACAAATTTTAAAGTGATAGGTATGTGTACTTTGATATACTGGTCAACTCTACTAAGTGTTCTTTTATTACGTGCATTTTCTTTTATGCATTAGTTTATGACATTACCCTTTCACTTTTCACTTTCATTGTTGTGTTTTACACTTAGATCTACACTGGTCTGTCATCTGTCACACTGGAAGCCCAGGTTCTGAATCTGGGGAAGCAACTGTCAGCACTGAGAAGTCCCTCCATACTAAAGGAGAGCCAGGAATGTACACAGCAGGTGCCGGCAGGGGCCAGCACAGAGGCGGGTGGAGACAAAGAGGTGCAGGCACTAGCAAAGAGTAGATGGTTGACAGTCAGGAGGGGTAGAGGGGGAAGTGCCAGGGAGGCCGATCCAGGACTGGAGCATCCCAATAAGTACGCTCCATTGAGTGACATTGGTGAAACCAGTCAGGGACCAGCACTGCTGGAGCTGAGGGACTCTCCTAGCTGCCGGGGGAAGAACTCCTCCGGTGAGAGTGGGGGGGCAGCAAAGGGAAAGGAAAGACAGATTCTGGTGGTAGGGGACTCAATTGTTAGAAGGACAGAGAGGGCAATCTGTAACCAAGACCTGAAGCGCCGAACAGCATGTTGTCTACCGGGCGCTCGGGTTCGGCACATCACGGATCTTGTGGACAGATTACTAGGAGAGGCTGGGGAAGACCCGGTTGTCATGGTGCACGTTGGCACCAATGACAAAGTCAGAGGCAGATGGAGTGTCCTAAAGAACGATTTTAGGGACTTAGGAGCTAAATTGAGGAAAAGGACCTCCAAGGTAGTATTCTCAGGAATACTACCGGTACATCGAGCCACACCAGAAAGGCAGAGGGAGATTAGGGAAGTAAACAAGTGGCTGAAGAGCTGGTGTAGTAAGGAGGAGTTTGGGTTCCTGGAGGACTGGGCTGACTTCTCAGTCGGTAACCGGTACTAGAGAAGGGACGGACTGCACCTAAATGAGGAGGGTGCAGATCTGCTGGGAATGAAGATGGCCAAAAAGTTAGAGGGGTTTTTAAACTAGGCGATGGGGGGGAGGGTCCAGAGGCAGAGATAGCCAGCGCGGAAGATATTCCAGAGGGTAGTATTGGGGGCATTAGTGGTAGGTTAACCAAAGCACAAAAACACAAGGTGAGTATAGTAGCAAGTCCTAGTTGCAATCTCAAAACACCCAATACAAGGATAATATGCGACCGGTCTAAACTATGTGGCATGTTCACCAATGCCAGGAGCATGACGGACAAGATGGGTGAACTAGAGATACTGTTGTACGAGGAGGATTTGGATTTTGTGGGAATTTCAGAGACCTGGTTCAACAGCTCTCATGATTGGCTGGCAAATATTCAAGGGTATACCCTATACCGCAAGGATAGAGAGGGTAAAAAAGGGGGAGGGGTATGCCTATATATAAAGAATAATGTACAAATAAATGTGAGAGATGACATCGCTGAGGGAGCTAGGGAGGAGGTGGAATCCTTATGGGTAGAGCTCCAAAGGGATGAAGCTAAGGGGAAAATAATACTGGGAGTATGCTATAGGCCCCCTAACCTGAGGGAGGAAGTGGAGACGGATCTCCTATCACAAATTGGATTTGCAGCAAGGATGGGAAGTGTTATCATAATGGGGGATTTTAATTATCCAGACATAGACTGGGTGGAGGGAACTGCGCATTCATTTAAGGCTCGCCAGTTCCTTGATGTCTTGCAGGACAATTTTATGGGTCAGATGGTAGACGCACCAACTAGAAATAAAACATTACTGGATCTACTGATTACCAACAATACAGACCTGATCACGGATGTGGAAATATGGGGAAATTTAGGTGACAGCGATCACAGGTCAGTTAGTTTCAGTATAAATCACACCAATAGGAAACATAAAGGGAATACAAAGACACTGAATTTCAAAAGAGCCAACTTCCCTAAACTACAAACCTTGCTAAAAGGCATAAATTGGGATAAAATATTAGGAACAAAGAATACGGAGGCGAGATGGGTTTGCTTTAAGAGCATATTAAATAAGGGCATTAGCCAATGTATCCCATGGGGTAATAAATTTAAAAGAGCGAACAAAAGTCCTGGATGGCTTAACTCCAATGTAAAAATGCATATAAAAGTAAAGGAGAAGGCCTTCAAAAAATACAAGGATGAGGGATCATCCTCAGCATTCAGACTTTATAAAGAATGCAACAAGAAATGTAAGGGTGCAATTAAGACAGCTAAGATAGAACATGAAAGACACATAGCGGAGGAGAGCAAAAAAAAATGCCAAGAAATTCTTTAAGTATGTAAACAGTAAAAAAGGGAGGACAGATCATATTGGCTTCAGTAACCAAAACTGCAGTGTTTATCCTCATGACACAACACAGGAAGCACCTCCATGGTTAACATAGGACAGAATTAAAATTAGACTTGAGAAACTTAACATTAATAAAGCACCGGGACCAGATGGCTTGCATCCGAGGGTACTTAGGGAACTCAGTCAAGTGATTGCCAGACCGTTGTTCCTAATTTTTACAGATAGTCTACTGACTGGAATGGTACCAGCTGATTGGAGAAAAGCCAATGTAGCACCAATATTTAAAAAGGGCCCAAAATACATCCCTGGGAATTACAGACCAGTTAGCCTAACATCAATAGTATGTAAACTCTTGGAGGGGATGATAAGGGACTATATACAAGATTTTAGTAATAAGAACGGTATCATTAGCAGTAATCAGCATGGATTCATGAAGAATCGTTCTTGCCAAACCAATCTATTAACCTTCTATGAGGAGGTGAGTTGCCATCTAGATAAAGGAAGGCCCGTAGACGTGGTGTATCTGGATTTTGCAAAAGCATTTGACACAGTTCCCCATAAACCTTTACTGTACAAAATAAGGTCCGTTGGCATGGACCATAGGGTGAGTACATGGATTGAAAACTGGCTACAAGGGCGAGTTCAGAGGGTGGTGATAAATGGGGAGTACTCAGAATGGTCAGGGGTGGGTAGTGGGGTTCCCCAGGGTTCTGTGCTGGGACCAATCCTATTTAATTTGTTCATAAACTATCTGGAGGATGGGATAAACAGTTCAATCTCTGTATTTGCAGACGATACTAAGCTAAGCAGGGCAATAAGTTCTCCGCAGGATGTGGTAACCTTGCAAAAAGACCTGATCAAATTAATGGGGTGGGCGACTACATGGCAAATGAGGTTCAATGTAGAAAAATGTAAAATAATGCATTTGGGTGGCAAAAATATGAATGCAATCTATACACTGGGGGGAGAACCTCTGGGGGAATGTAGGATGGAAAAGGACCTGGGGGTCATAGTAGATGATAGGCTCAGCAATGGCATGCAATGCCAAGCTGCTGCTAACATAGCAAACAGAATATTGGCATGCATTAAAAGGGGGATCAACTCCAGAGATAAAACGATAATTCTCCCACTCTACAAGGCTCTGGTCCGGCCGCACCTGGAGTATGCTGTCCAGTTCTGGGCACCAGTCCTCAGGAAGGATGTACTGGAAATGGAGCTAGTACAAAGAAGGGCAACAAAGCTAATTAAGGGTCTGGAGGATCTTAGTTATGAGGAAAGGTTGCGAGCACTGAACTTTTTCTCTCTGGAGAAGAGACGCTTGAGAGGGGATATGATTTCCATTTACAAATACCGTACTGGTGACCCCACAATAGGCATAAAACTTTTTCGCAGAAAAGAGTTTAACAAGACTCGTGGCCACTCATTAAAATTAGAAGAAAAGAGGTTTAACCTTAAACTACGTAGAGGGTTCTTTACTGTAAGAGCGGCAAGGATGTGGAATTCCCTTCCACAGGCGGTGGTCTCAGCGGGGAGCATTGATAGCTTCAAGAAACTATTAGATAAGCACCTGAATGACCGCAACATACAGGGATATATAATGTAATACTGACACATAATCACACACATAGGTTGGACTTGATGTCTTTTTTCAACCTCACCTACTATGTAACTATGGGAGGGTTTCACCTGGACATGATTCATTTCCATCTTGTTTTGGCCTGTTTAACACCTTTTGGGCGTTCCTGTCTCCTTTTTCTATGTTGAATGTATGATCTCCATTGTTTGAAACGTTTAACACATGAGGTCAGTACTGATACTAATAGTATTGTTTATGTTTTTCTATTTTGATGTCTATCCGACTCAGTTGATGACTCTATTGAATATAGGATATTTTGGAATTCTATGTGTGATTATGTCTATATTAATATTGTAGATTGTCTATATTCACCCGGAAGTTCCCAGCCCATTCCTTTTCCCTGAAGAAGACCCTTACCTCACATGTTGCAACTCGTTGGATTTTACCTGTCTCCTTGACAGTTGGTTTGGGCCTCTTCTATTTGTGCATTCTCTTGGACTGTTTTCTTGCCATCATGTGTTCTAGTTTTATTCATGTTGTATAATGTTATTTATCTTTTGTAATAAATGTGTACTGTTTTACATATAATTTTCACTTTTCTGCATGTTCATGGTCCTTCAAAGTCCCACTTTTGAGGAAATTTGTTTTTACATACAGGAGATGGATTGGGGACTGTGGAAGAAGGGAAGGATCAGAGAAGACAGGATCAAACAGCCTTTTTACGCAGTGTGCAGGATTAACCCCACAGTGAGTATAACAATCATGCTTTACTGCATATACACACTGATTTTACTGTTGTGAGTTTAGTAACACTTTAATGCATTCTCTGCATCAAGGTAAAACAAAAACCTTTTATCAGTGACTGTAAAAAACTTTACAATCACTTTAAATCACTGTTTCCTCCACAAGATTTTGAGAGTGTGCTTGCCTCCCAAACAGACTGCTTTGCTATTTGGTGGATCGCCTGTCATGCTGTGTTGCATTCAATAGTGAGCTAGTAAGTGCTTCTTTATTCCACTTTCTACCAGTTCACTATTAGTCCTCATGCACATGGACGTTTTTACAGCCGCGTTTTTTAGCGGTTTTTACAGCTTAAAAACGCCTGTCTATGTTAGTCTATGGATTCATGCCCACCTAGACGTTTTTGAGCTGCAAATAGCCTAGGCGTTTTTAAGCTGTAAAAAAAACCCAGGACCAGTGCGTTCCGAGGAGCGGCGCTAGAGCTGTAAAAACGCGAAACGCGGAAAAACGCGCAAAAACGCACAAGACCGCGGCGTTTTTTCGCGTTTTTTAACTCCTGCGTTTTTTGGTTAAAAAGAGATGATTGGACACTGTAATCTCTGTAAAAACAGGAATTTCCTGTCTGGACATTAGATTACCCAAGAGTCCTTTGCACAGCCGTGTGACTGTGGTGATATTGGCACCAAGATGGCTAGTGCTAGTGCAGTCTCTCAAGTAGAATTAATAAATGCGGTACAGGCCCATCCAGAATTGTGGGATGTGGCACATCCACTGCATGGAGACCACATCCGCAAGGTGAAAGCCTGGGAGGACATATGTGCTGCGATTACCCCTGGCTGGGAACAAATCAGAAATTCTGAAAGAAAGGAGATAAGTAAGTCTATTTTCCTTGAATGCATGATCTGTTTGTGTGTAATGTAAATTAAGATTGCATATTTAACCCTTTGTTTTCCATGTTATTTTAGGTAAAATTATGCAGCGGCGCTGGAAGTCCCTACGTGACCATGTCAGGAGGGACCTCACGGACGAAGACAAGGCGGCACGTAGCGGAGCACCAGCGCCAACCAAAAAAAAGCACGTTTACCACACCAATCTCCAATTCCTCAGGCAAAATATGCAGAGCCATACCAGACCGTAAGTTTTTTGCATATATTTGCCTATGTACATTGCTTTTCAGGCAGTATGTTCCATGGCTATTGTAACCACTTTCCGAATGCCACATGTACATATTCGTCGGCAGAATGGCACGGCAGCACAAATGGGCGTACCTGTACGTCCCTTTTAAGTTGCCGCCTTGGCGGCGCGCTTTCCCATTTTGAAGTCCATGAGTCTGACAGCGGGTCCTGCGGAGTCAATGTCCGCGTGCACACCGGCGATCGTCTCAGGGGGAGGAAGAGGTCAATGCCAGTGTAATTTTTACAGTATGTCATTGCAATTTTAATCGCACTGATCGCTGTAAAAATGTCAATTTTTCCAAAAATGTGTCCAAATTGTCAAATGTGTCGGCCGTATTGTCGCAGTCATGCTAAAAATCGCTGATCTCCCCCCATTACTAATAAAAAAAAATTTGCAATCATTGCAATTTTAATCGCACTGATCGCTGTAAAAATGTCAATTTTTCCAAAAATGTGTACAAATTGTCAAATGTGTCGGCCGTATTGTCGCAGTCATGCTAAAAATCGCTGATCTCCCCCATTACTAATAAAAAAAAATTTGCAATCATTGCAATTTTAATCGCACTGATCGCTGTAAAAATGTCAATTTTTCCAAAAATGTGTCCAAATTGTCCAATGTGTCGGCCGTATTGTCGCAGTCATGCTAAAAATCGCTGATCTCCCCCATTACTACTAAAAAAAAATGGTCGGGGCTAAAGTAGTTACGTTTATACAATTTGTATTGTTTGCAGGACAACTTCAAATTTTAGACTGGGAGAGGTGGATGAGGAAGATACAGAGCTTCAGAGACCAAACAGTCCAATGACCACCTCTGGATCTCCACGACCGATCAGCGAGGGAGTTGTTGAGGGCACAGATGAGGTAACTGCTTAGGTCTGCCTTTCTATCTCATTGTCTGTCTGTCCATGTACATGTCAATGTAAACATTTTTGTTCTTTTGCAGGAATCGAGGGCTGTGGAAACACCGTCTCCTGCCAGTTTACAAAGTGGAGAGCAGCGCGGTCGTGGCGGTGTTCGTGGCCGTGGGCGTGGACGTCAGGCGAGGGGCGGCTATAATCCCGAGGCTGATGACAGGGTGCTAGCACTGCTGCAGGAAGTGCGGCAGGAGAGGCGCAGTATTGATGTCTTTTTAGACACCAATAACCCACGCGCCTGCTTCTGCCGCAGCCTTTACCACATCCTGGAGGACATTGGGGGAGACCAAGAGAAACTTTGTATGGATCGAATGTACGGTATTGCAATGCAATACAGACATGCAAAATTGAGTGGCGGGCCGCCTCCATGCGATCCATATAATGTTTCTCATGATCCCCCACTGGCCCCTGGGACCTCAGCAGTGCTAGCACCCCACTCTCACTATCAGCCCCCTCCTCCACGCCAACCACCAACTATGCCGTCCCAGACCTCATACCATAGCCTGCAAGCGTATGCTGATTGTCCACCTTCCACCTCCCATTTTCAGCCCTCATACCCTCTACCCCGCTACCAGCAAGATTTTGGGAGTGATCGCCAGGCCCAACCGTTACCCCGTCCCCAATCCCCACATCCCCAATGCAATCAACCATCCACCACCACCTATCACCAGTTGTAATCACAAAATAAAATCTTTTTTTTCTTGAAATACCAGTTGTGATCCCAATCCTTTATTTTATTTTTTATTTTTTTTAAAAGTCTTTTATATGATGCACAACAGCACTCCTTTGCACTCTGCTTGCCCTGAAGGCAGAGTGCAAAGGACTCTATCGTACTCTGCCTTCGGACAAGCGTAAGCTTGCTCTTTTTTGGGCTTAGCCTAGGCTTACCCCAAAGGCAGAGTCAAATTCACTTGTAGAACAATCGTTGACAAATGGACCAAAAAATTAACAAACTTCAATTTTGAAATGCTTTATTTCAAAAAACACAAGACAGCAAAGGTAGATGTATTGAAAATATTTTTTAGACATAATCATTCTGCCATGATACCTCTCCATCAGGTGTTTCAAAAAATTCTGCAAATTGGTTTCGAATGCTCATGACACGTGCAGTTGAACGCAAGTCCATAAATTGAACCCTCTGAAGTTGTCTAATGGGCTCCTGTTCAACATTATTTCTGTCACTGTCCCGCAGAAAATTGTGCAGAACACAGCATGCCAGGACGACTTGAATGGCGTTGTCAACATCCAATTGCATACTTGTCAGCAAAACTCGCCATTTGGCCGTGCACACCCCGAATGCACATTCAACAACACGGCGTGCACGGCTGAGCCGATAATTGAAAATTTTTTGTTGTCGGCTGAGACCAGTGCCACTGTATGGCCTCATTAGATTTTCAGCCAGTCCAAAGGCCTCATCTGCCACCATGACTAATGGCAAGCTGGGTTCTTCAGTGCAGGGTAGAGGCCTGCTTTCAGGAATATTGAGTCGTCCCTCATGTAGACGACGTCCGAAGGCCGACTCGCGGAATATGCGGGCATCACCTTGGCTTCCATATGCTCCCACATCTACAAACAGAAATTTGAGGTGTGCATCGGACAATGCCAGGAGGACCACCGAAAAATATTTTTTGTAATTAAAATATGAAGATCCAGAGTGGGGAGGCTTCTTCACCCTGATGTGTTTCCCATCAAGGGCTCTTATACAATTTGGGAACTGAGTTTTTTCCCAAAAAGTGTCCACAACTGATTCCCAGATGTCTTCGGTTGGCTCTGGCATTACAACGTTATGCAATTCCTCCCATATTGCCACACATGTTTCCTTTATTATTTTTGAGACCGTTGAGAGGCCAAGGAGGAAGTAGTGATGCAAGGAGGCATAACTTTGTCCCGTGGCAAGGAACCTAAGATAACATAATAAATTTAGTTATTGAAAGAGTAAAGCATAAACATAAGTCCTAACCCTACCCTTAAACCTAACCCTATCTCCTAGCCCTAACCCCTAATCCTAACCCTAACCCTAACCCCTAACCCTAACCCTAACCCCTAACCCTAACTCCTAACCCTAACTCCTAACCCTAACTCCTAACCCCTAACTCCTAACCCTAACCCCTAACCCTAACCCCAACTCCTAACTCCTAACCCTAACCCCTTACCCCTAATCCTAACCCCTAACCCTAACCCTAACTCCTAACCCCTAACCCTAAACCCTAACCCCTAACCCTAACTCTAACCCCTAACCCTAACCCCTAATCCTAACCCCTAACCCTAACCCTAACTCCTAACCCCTAACCCTAACCCTAACTCCTAACCCTAACCCTAACTCCTAACCCCTAACCCTAACCCCTAACCCCTAACCCTAACTCCTAACCCTAACCCCTAACCCTAACCCCTAACCCCTAACCCTAACCCCTAATCCCTAACCCTAACTCCTAACCCCTAACCCTAACCCCTAACCCTAACTCCTAACCCTAACCCCTAACCCTAACTCCTAACCCCTAACCCTAACCCCTAACCCTAACTCCTAACCCCTAACCCTAACCCCTAACTCCTAACCCTTAACCCTAACCCCTAACCCTAACTCCTAACCCTAACCCCTAACCCTAACCCCTAACCCTAACTCCTAACCCCTAACCCTAACCCCTAACCCTAACCCCTAACCCTAACCCCTAGCCCTAACTCCTAACCCCTAACCCTAACCCCTAATCCTAACCCCTAACCCTAACTCCTAACCCCTAACCCTAACCCCTAACCCTAACCCCTAACCCTAACCCTAACCCTAACCCCTAACCCTAACTCCTAACTCCTAACCCTAACCCCTAACCCTAACTCCTAACCCCTAACCCTAACTCCTAACCCTAACCCCTAACCCTAAACCCTAACCCCTAACTCCTAACCCCTAACCCTAACCCTAACTCCTAACCCCTAACCCCTAACCCCTAACCCTAACCCCTAACCCTAACTCCTAACTCCTAACCCTAACCCCTAACCCTAACTCCTAACCCCTAACCCTAACTCCTAACCCTAACCCCTAACCCTAAACCCTAACCCCTAACTCCTAACCCCTAACCCTAACCCTAACTCCTAACCCCTAACCCCTAACCCCCTAACCCCTAACCGTAACCCTAGCCCCTCCTCCCATATGTGTATTCACTTACCTGAGTGTCACTAGCATCCGTTCCTCCGGTGACACAGAGCTACGCATCACAGTGTCCATCCTTGTGAGCCTTGGCCTGAGCCTCTCCAACAGGTCATCAAAGAGCGGCACTGACATCCTTGTAAAGTTGAAGAACTTTGTTGGATATGAGCGCAGTTGGGAATAAATATTGCCAAAGTACCCCGTAGAAAACCGATTGGATACCATTGGATGCACCCAAAATCGACGTCTGCTGCTTCTCTCCTCCTCCTGTCTCATTCTCCTCTGCCTCCGCAACACAATCAGAAGGATTGCCTCATCGATCTTTTGCATGACAGGATCCATATTTCTCAGAAAAACACTGAAATATACTGAAAACTCTGAAACACTCTGAAACACTCTCTCCTCTCTCTCTCTCCTACCAAAATGGCACCGACACATGCTCATTAACATATTTTCTTTGGTTTCTGTGGCATTGTGGGAAATTTGGGAGTGTATATAGCTGAGAGATGTGTTTTTCATTGAAAAACGCTACTTAGCGCTAACGCGGAAAAACGTGCAAAAACGCTAATGCAAAACGCCGGTTTTTCCAGGCGTCGAACCTAGCTTTACAGCTCGTTTTTTAAAACGTCCATGTGCATGAGGACTAATGTGGGGTGGAGGGATCAAATAATTTTGTTGTCTAGGAAAGTCATCATTAATCTGGGAGACAATGATATGTGATAAGCAATGTTCTACAGCCTGTTTAGTTAAAGGGTAAATCCACTTTCATGGGGAAAAAAAAGCAAATAAAAAAAAATAATATAGCAAATACCATTGCAACACAAGTCATATTGTAATTGAATGTTATTAAATATTACCTTTTCCTTTTTAATCTGCAGAGCTGTAATATTCTGGAAAATGCAATGAAATATGGCTGCCTGGAGGTGTTCTGTACACAGGATGTGTAAAGAATGCGTCCCCCAGAAACATAATTTCCTGCTTGTGTGATTGGTTTTCTGATTTCCCCTGAAGTCTGCACTAAGATACAAGTCATATTTTTAGCATCCCTTGTAACAAAAATGTTATTTTTGGTGAGATACTCCCAATAGGAAATCATGTCTAAAGGGATGCAGACCCTGCAATTTTCCTTATTAGAGCCCTGCAGTTGCAGCAGCTGATTGATAATTATGAAACCACTCTCATTATATTCACTTTCCACACGGACACAGACAAACACACAGGGGTTTCTCTTGAATTACAAAAGGTAGGAATCTGCAACAATGTCAACATCCTTGCAACGTACATACACTTTATTACCAAAAGTATTGGGACACCTGCCTTTATACGCACATGAACTTTAATGAAATCCCAATCTTAGTCCGTAGGGTTCAATATTGAGTTGGCCCACCCTTTGCAGCTATAACAGCTTCAACTCTTCTGGGAAGGCTGTCCACAAGGTTTAGGAGTGTGTCTATGGGAATGTTTGACCATTTTTCCAGAAGCGCATTTGTGAGATCAGGCACTGATGTTGGATGAGAAGGCCTGGCTCACAGTCTCCACTCGTATTGATCCCAAAGGTGTTCTATTGGGTTGAGGTCAGGACTCTGTGCAGGCCAGTCAAGTTTCTTCACCCCAAATGCGCTCATCCTTGTCTTTATGGACCATGCTTTGTGCACTGGTTCAAATCATTTGGTGGATGGGGGATTATGGTGTGGGGTTGGTTTTCAGGGGTTGGGCTTGGCCCCTTAGTTCCAGGTAAGGGAACTCTTAGGGTGTCAGCATACCAAGATATTTTGGACAATTTCATGCTCCCAACTTTGTGGGAACAGTTTCAGGATGGTCTCTTCCTGTTCCAACATGACTGCGCACAAGTGCGCAAAGCAAGGTCCATAAAGACATGGATGAGCAAGTTTGGGGTGGAGGAACTTGACTGGCCTGCACAGAGTCCTGACCTCAACCCCATAGAACACCTTTGAGATGAATTAGAGCGGAGACTGTGAGCCAGGCCTTCTCGTCCACATCAATGCCTGACCTCACAAATGCACTTCTGGAAGAATGGTCAAACATTGCCATAGACACACTCCAAAATCTTGTGGACAGCCTTCCCAGAAGAGTTGAATATAATGTTATAGCTGCAAAGGGTGGGTCAACTCAATATTGAACCCTACGGACTAAGACTGGGATGTGATTAAAGTTCCAATACTTTTGACAATATAGTGTAGATCACACAGAGGGGAAGGTTTTTTTTTTTCAACAAAAGTGGAGTTACTCTTTAATCACTTGCCGACCAAACCATAGCTGAAAGACGACTACAGCACGGTCGGCTAGTTCTGGGAGGGTGTCCATGGACGTCTTCCCAAACTCGCGCCCCCTGGGACGCGCACACGGAAGTGTCCATGCTCGCCGGGTTCGCTGGACCCGGTGCATCACGGATCATGGTAAAGGCCCGATGACAATGTAGATCCAGGTCGTGCAAGGGTTCAGCTCTCCTCCCCTCACACCGATACAGCATGCGAGGAGAGGAGCGAGATCGAGTGAAGCACAGTAAGTCTAATCGATTTTTATGGTGCTCCACAGTGCCCAGCAGTGCCACCAGTGTTACATCAGTACCTCTACAGTGCCCCCTGTGCCACTATAGGGCCATATCAGTGCCGCCTGTACTACTACAGTGTCATATCAGTGCCCCCTGTAACACTACGGTGCCACATCAGTGCCCCCTGTGCTACTACAGTGCCACATCAGTGCCACATCAGTGATCTACAGTGGCACTATAGTGCTAAGCTATGCCATCAGTGCCTCTACAGTGCCACCAGTGTCACTACAGTGCTCATTTATGCCATCAGTGCCAGATCAGTGATCATTTTTGCCATCAGTGCCGCTACAGTGCTCATCTGTGCCACCAAGGCCACTACAGTGCCCATCAGTGTCACTACAGTGCCCAATAGTGCACATCAGTGCCACCCTCTCAGTGGATCCTGGAGTTGCTAGTTGCATGTTGGGCCTCTGTATGTGGCCAGGCTGTGTAAAAGTCTCACACATGTGGTATCCCCATACTAAGGAGGAGTAGCAGAATGTGTTTTGGGGTGTAATTTGTGGTATGTACATGCTATGTGTTATAACTATCTTATAAATGGCCAACTTAAAATGCCTTTTCATTTTCTTTCCACATTTTCCAAAAATCTGCGGAAAAAAATGACATGTTCAAAAGACTCATAATGCCTCACAGAATGTATGTTGGGGTATTTGCTTTTGTAGTAGAATTTCATATTAACCAATATTTATTTTATGTCATTCATATTAATTTGTATATGTTTTATTGATAATATAATTATTATTCATATTATTATTATTATTATTATTATATAGTAGTGGTCTTATCAATATTATTATTCAATAAGTAAAGAAATAGTTATTAATCTTTATTAATGTATACTATGTTATTCCATAGATATAGAAAGTCTTCATTTTTAAATGTTGAACTTTAGATAACCTCTCTGCTTGTCATGGTTATGCAGTAATGTGCGTCTGTCAGCTCACCTTTCCTTCTGTGTTCACCTTTAGAGGCCAGCCACCTTCACCTGACTGTTTAAATAATCTTCCCTCAGCATAGCTCCACCCTGGTCTCTAATTAGGAACGCTATATTAACCTGGGCATTGCAAGCCAACCTTGCTGATCAACCATTGTGTGTTAGCTTTCGTGTGTACTTGCTGTGTTTCCTACCTCTGATTCCAGTTACCGACCTTGGCCTGTTCTCGACTATCCCTGTCTGCTTGTGACCCTGACCTTTGGCGTGTTATGTTTATCCTTGTTTGCTAGTCGCCCCGACATTTGGCTTATCCCTTACTTTCCTTGTTGTTCCAGCCTGCTGCCTCCTACCTCTTCTCCTGTAGTCTACCGTGAGCTTGAGCTGTGAGACCCTGGGGGCCGCCACCAGGAGCCAGACTGCAGCGCAGTCCATCCTCACCACTAGAGGCTCTGGTGAACACCTGCTGGCTCTTAGACTCTGCTCCCTGGGGAATCTATGCTCTAGCTCCCAGTGGGATCTGTGTCAGTGTTCCAGTAGACCTGCTTCCTGAACCTCCCAGGGTTCAATCCGCAGCAGTTAGTCCTAGGATTCACTACCTTAGCGGTGCACTCCTGACTTCCACCGAGTGCATCTGTCACCTGGTCTCAGGTGACCTAACACTGCTTCTTTCTCATATTTTTTGTAAGATAGTTTACTGGGTGAAAGTTCATTAGGATAGTTCATTTTTAGTTTTTAAGTAAGTGCTAATTAGAAAAGAAAAACTTTGACAGAAGTTGAGTTACAGCCTGATACGATAAGAACATACAGGTTGTTTAGAAATAATTATGTGGAATATGGGAAAGTTATGTACAGTACATTAATTAAGTTTGACAGGATCAAACAAAGGTCTGATTGTGCCCTCATTAAAACTGTTAAAATACATACATATAGGATTATATAGTGAGACATATAACAGATAAGGTGGGGTTATTGAAAGCTCATTCTCCCAAAGTCGTAAATCTGTTCCCTTGAAGTTGGTTTAACCATCCCTTGAAGTTGGTTAAATCTTATCAGGATGAGGAGGGTTTGATTTAACACAGCTGGGTACCATACTGTCTCTACACAGGTGTTTTTAATTGGACAAAACCAGTTATAAATCACTTTAATGAACATATAGGAATTCTGGGAAATAATACGTTTGTCTGGTTGTAGAACAGGTGTCAGATTTATGGTTAGTTACATTGACGTAGATCTTAGCAATCAATCATATCTAGGAGAGATGGCTAATATAAGGCTTGTAAAAGGTATATAAATGCAAGTTTTACAATTGTTAGACAGACAAGTCAGATAGGAGCTCATAAGGCTGAACTCTATGTATTTTGCCCTATTGCACGGGTCATAGAGGTCAGAACCAATGGGCAAATATCTGTCCTTTTGTTGTAACTTGTCTCCTCGTACGAGTCAAATAAAGAAAACCAGCATCACTGAAGTCCTGCCTGGTTCGATACATTATTATTCTACTTCACTTTCCAAAATGAGATCACTTGTGGGCGTTTCCATTGTCCTGGTGCTCCAGGGCCTTGGGAAATTATATGTGTAATTTATGCTCCTAGAACACCTGATGGTGCTCCGTACATGTTGGGCCTCTGTATGTGGCCAGGCTGTGAAAAAGTCTCACACATGTGGTATCGCCATACTGAGGAGGAGCAGTAGAATGTATTTTGGAGTGTAATTTGTGGTATGCATATGCCACGTGAGAGAAATAACTTGGTAATATGACAATTTTGTGGGGAAAAGAAAAAAATCTTTATTTTGCAAAGAATTGTGGGAAAAAATGACAACTTCAAAAAACTCACCATGCCTCTTACTAAATACCTTGCAATGTCTATTTTCCAAAAGAAAAGAGATAGGCCATCAGTACATGAGGTTTGATCGATTTTCAGTGATTGCCACCATAGTTGTAGACTCTCTAACTTTCAGAAGGACCAAATAATATATACTTATTTGGGTTATTTTTACCAAAGATATGTAGCAGTATAACTTTTGACAAAAATTTATGAAGAAGATGTACTAATTTGCAACATTTTCTAACAGAAACAAAGAAGAATTATTTTTTTTACAAAATTTTCGGTCTTTTTTTATTTATAGTGCAAAAAATAAAAAACCCCGTGGTGATTAAATACCACTAAAAGAAAGCTGTGTGAAAAAAAGAACAAACATTTCATATGAGTACAGTGTTGCATGACTGAGTAATTGTCATTCAAAATGTGAGAGTGCTGAGAGCTGAAAATTGGTCTGGTTAAGAAGGGGGTTTAAGTGCCCAGTGGGCAAGTGGGTAAACTAAAAAAAAAATCAGCACAAGGAATGGTACTTACATTTAATGAGAATCATCCCTTGTTCTGATGCTAGGTGTCCTAATTGAAAATTTTCATCCCTTGCACCCCTCACATACCGCCGCATACCATCTCCATTTCTTCAGGAGTTTATATATATATGTTCTTTATTTTTGTATCCGGTCCCCCTCTTCCTGCCCCTTCCCGGGGGGCGTGTGGCTCGAGCGATTGCCCGGCACGGAAAGCCGCCCAGGACTGTTCCCAGGGCGGCACCAAGGGAGGTATCAGGGCGCTCTTCCATCCACGCCCACTGCCTCCATATTGCTACTCCGGCGAGCATGCTCAGTTCGCCGGATGAGCATTTCCGTGTCGGTGGGGCGGGTGTGCGCGACGTCGCCCCAACGTCATGACGTTCACGCATGCGCGGTAGGGGCGGCGCCGCGCATCCTCGCCTCGGGGGGTCTCTATGAGGCTCTCCAGCTGATGGGCTCCGCTACACAGCTGTGCGTCGTTCCGACACCAGCTGATTGGAGCCCGTCCAGTATTTAACTCGGCCCCACTCATTCCCAGCTAAGGCGCTCTACATGCCGGATGCTGGGACGCGTGGCTAGCCGTACCTACAGGCAACCTACTCAAGGTATTCATTCACCCCTCTGGGGCCCTCCTGGCTGGGATTGTTGTTGTGTCCCCAGTGTATTTCCCCTTTGCCGCTTTTTGGCCCGCAATACTTGTGCTCCCTCAGGGTTAAGCATATTATATGCGGCTTATCTGGCAATACACCTAATTCCTATTAACTTACCATTTGTTGTCCACCCCTATATTACCTTCTCATAAAGCTTTTTTGTTTGGCAGCAGCTTTTATATGCTTTATTTGTTAACACCATTTGAGTTTCCTAACATTACTATTCATACATACCTTGTGCTTATTGGCACAGACCAAACCTACTCCCCATGTAATTGGCCTTTACAATACTGTTTATACAGTAAAGCCCTTTAGCATTACAAGCCATACAAAACCTATACTCATTGGCTTACATTTAGTATACTCTCTTTGTATTTAGCCTGGAATAATATTGCTTGTACTTGTAGTACTTTGAACACACACTTCATTTTTTAAAGCTCCTTCCATATTGATTCGTCCCTTAATTAATTAATAATTTTTCTAAAGGTATTCACAACGGATCCTTTTTATACTTATGGTACCTCAAAATTTTCTTGTTTTTAGGGGTGCCTCTCTCGACCCCAGTATATCGCTCTGGCCTATGCGCGCCCGGGTCTGGGCGGGATGGGTGAACTGGTACATCCTCCTGTGATTATTGCTGCTTATTAACATCCAGCCTTTACTACCTAAGAACAGCACCTGTACCCACTATACTACAACTTGCCCACCATTCCATCTTGCCTTTTCTTGTGGTCTCTTTTTTTCAAAAAGAATCTCCTTTTCAGAAGTAATCAATGAAATTCTTTCAGGTAGGTGATCAATTGATCATTTAAACCCTCGAATAGATATCCAGTGGTAGTTTTATTATAACATCTGATTTAAGTATCAATTTTTTTCAATTACCCAGATGAATCCCTCTTTTCAACTATGCCCCTGAAGAAGGATCTAAAAATATTAAATACCCCGAAACGCGTCGGGCTTGAAAAGAGTCTCTCTGTTTACCTCATCATTGTTTACTGTTTGATGTTTATTATGTCGAATATGTATTACCATTGTGCTACCTAGGATATCCACTTTGTTTTTAATATATGTATTTCTTTACCAAATAAATATATTCTTTTATACTGTACATTAGTCTACACCCTATATTTCTTCTACCTTTGTGCAAGTGCCGGGAAAGTCCATTTAGGGGAAACCTTTGTTTTTATGTCACATACCGCCGCAGCAGTAATCTTCCAGTGCTGTGGGGGTTAATACAACACCTGGACCTGTCATAAGCACCCATCAAGATTGGTGACTATGCCCACCCTTTCCGCCCCCTCCTCCATTCATAGAAGCTGTAGAGTTCAACTAGGACAACCAGAACGAACAAAACGGACATGTCCATTGTGGGCGCCGCCCCACCTAGCTATGCCGCCGCCCTCCGTATCCATGCACCCGGCCCCTTTCAGGATGCCGGGCGCATGAATTTCCATGGCGGGGATGGGCGGGGTGTGTTTTTTAAAGCACTGATTAGAGCCAGAGGCTCTAATAGGCTTCAAAATAGGGTGGGCTCAGGGCGCAGAGCATTGCATCCAGAGCCCACCCAGGTGTGTTGCAACAGCGAATGAATATTCACTGTTGCAACACTAATCCTCCTCCTGGCCAATCGGGAAGTGGGTCTGAAACCCGTCACTCAATTGCCTGAAAGAACAGACGATCCTATTGGATGCCTAGGAGGAGGGGAGAAGACATGGCGGAAGCGAGGAGGGTGGAGAAGACACAGGAGCTGCTTCCCGATGCCCCGATCCCCGCAGCAGCCTGATGTCCGCCGATCCTTGATGTCCACCGCTGCCTGATCCCTGCCACTGCCCGATGCATGCCGCCTAGATGGGGTAAGTGGACTGACCGGCAGACAGCGAGTAGTGGGGGGGCTTTGAGGTGCCGCGGGGGGTGGTTGTTTGCCGCCCCCCCCCCCCCAAACAGAAAACCACGAGCCGCCACTTGACGTGTCTCATTAAATATAAGTGCCATCCTTTATTAAAAACTAATAAATAAACATAGTTTACTGTTTACTGAACATCATAAGGACTGTACCCAAGATTATTTTTTATGCATAAACAACTTGCCAATTTTAGAACTGCCACAGACATAGACGACTGGTTGGAAAGTCAGGTATACAAGGCATGACAATTTAATTCCCGGAATGTCTGCAGCATAGCACTATGGTGGCAAGTTACACAGCCATTCGCACTAGAGCATGTTCTGACATGTTCTAACTTGCACTCTCCTGGGTCGCAGACCAGTTGACTCAATTTTTACGGAGTAGTATAATAGGATTTTGGCTATAGCCTCAGATAGAATATTTCAAGATTCAAGAATTACAGTAAAAAAAGTACCATCATCCAATTTTTGTACAGAAAATAAGGGGAGGAAAGAGGGTTGCTGAGGCTTTCCTCTCACACACTTAAACCAAGAGGAGGGGCTTGTGGACTATCCCGGTACTGATGGGCAAACAATCAACTTCAGTAAAAATTCTCATTTATTACATATAAAAAAAACACATACAAATGAACAAATCAATAATTCAATAAAAGGGCAAATTAAACCTTACAGTTTACAATTACTCATAGGTTTTTCCCAAAGAGGAGTATCTGGTAATGGAATTATCCTCATAGATTAGAGGTCCTTTACTAGTTGCACGGTCTTAATACCACTTCATCAGGAGGAATAATCTAAACAGACAGGTAATTTATTTAGAACATATATACATACAGTTTGGCAAGCATATAGTATTAGCAAAACAACAATAATGCCCCGTACACACGGTCGGATTTTCCGATGGAATATGTCCGATCGGAGCGTGTTGTCGGAAATTCTGACCGTGTGTGGGCTCCATCGGACATTTTCCATCGGATTTTCCGACACACAAAGTTGGAGAGCAGGAGATAAAACTTTCCGACAACAAAATCCGTTGTCGGAAATTCCGATCGTGTGTACACAAATCCGACGGACAAAGTGCCACGCATGCTCAGAATAAATAAAGAGATGAAAGCTATTGGCCACTGCCCCGTTTATAGTCCCGACGTACGTGTTTTACGTCACCGCGTTTAGAACGATCGGATTTTCCGACAACTTTGTGCGACCGTGTGTATGCAAGACAAGTTTGAGCCAACATCCGTCGGAAAAAATCCTAGGATTTTGTTGTCGGAATGTCCGAACAAAGTCCAACCATGTGTACGCCCTATAACAGTGGGGAGTTGCTTACCTACAAGCCCAAAGCCAAAAAGGACCCAAACCACAAAATAATTCCCCCCACAGCGGACATGGGGGATTTGATAGCGGAGAGTATATCTAAAGTAGTGGAAATGTATAAGGTAATGGGTAAGTAATATGTAGGGCTCCATTAGGATAAAGGACAGGAGAGGAAAGGAAAAAAGAGAAAAAAGAAAAAGGAGAGGAGGTGAAGGGAAGAAAGGGGGGAAGGGAATAAGGATGGGGGAATGGGGTGAGAATAGGGGGAAGAGAGGAACAAAAAAAGGGGGAGGGGGGAGGGAAAGGAAAGGGGGGAGGAAAAAAGGGGGGGGGGGCGAGGGGAAAGAAAGGGAAGGAAAGGGAGAAAAGGGGGGAAGAGAGGGAGGGAAGGAGTGTGGGATAAAGCTGTCATTAGTGTAATGGGAAAGAAGAATGGAGACTAATTAAACGGTTATATACATAGCTTTTTTTGAGGGGGAACTTGGTGGAACTCAGTTCCACCACCTCTGGCTTAGACCCTTTGGGGCCTGCTCACCACAATCACTTGTAAACACAGAAGTCTGGTTTCTGTGTTTACAAGTGACAGTTCTGCACTCTGTGTGTAACCCCCATGAACTCTGCTCTCTGTATGTAATGCAATCCTGATATTTAATGCCCCTTTAAGACCCTACTGTTCGTGAAATATGACCACACCCACTATTTGATGTGATTTGGAGGGTGTGTGTGGGGAGGGGTTTTGGGGGGTCGTGGTTGCGTTCCAGCACCTATTGTTTGAGAAAAAAAGCCCTGGTTATATACATTGATAGTCCGGGTAACCGGAGGCAACCTACCGAATGGGAGCACTCCGGGACAAAAATTCACAGAATTTTTGACTTCAGGAGCAGGGGGCCACACCCAGAGACAGGGTACAGAGGGACTAATCGTGCTAGCTTGGCAATTTGCTAGAAAGCGGCTCTGAGATGCTAGCGTCAGGGGTTAAAGAACCTAATATGGCGCTTCGCTGAAGAGGTCTGCTGTTCAGAATTAGCAGCTAATGCAACCGCAAGTGTCCAGTCTGCAAATGAACAAACACACAAATTTTAGTAGGTAAGGGTCAACGTCTATAGCAGGTCAATAAGTCCGAATTTCACATTGGTAAGGGTGGTCAAAATCCATTCTCCATGATTTTCAATGACTACCATTCATATTGGCATGACTTTAAGTCGTGCCGACTTGAAAGTAGTCCCTGCACTACCTTGGTCCAACTTCTATGCGAGTTGTACTCCATAGACCTCAATGTTAAACCCTGAAGTAGCATGCAAATCGTGCCTGAATAATATAGACACAACTTCAGTACAACTTTGTAAGCACAAGCCTGGCTCGCTGATCGGGAAAGGAAAACTTTTTTTTCCTTTCGCGATGAGCGACAGGCAGTGCTGACAGCTGTCTGGTATGAATCCTGAGGGGGAACGCCGCGCCAAGTTTTAAATGAAAAAAGCGGCGTGGGTTCCCCCCCAGGGGCATACCAGGTCCTTAGGTCTGGTATGGATCTAAGGGGAACCCCCTATGCCGAAAAATCGGCGTGGGGTCCCCCCCAAAATCCATACCAGACCCTTATCCGAGCACGCAGCCCGGCCGGTCAGGAATGGGGGTGGGGACGAGCGAGCGCCCCCCCCCCTGGACCGTACCAGGCCGCATGCCCTCAACATGGGGGGTGGGTGCTTTGGGGCATCCTGCGGGCCCCCCACCCCAAAACACCTTGTCCCCATGTTGATGAGGACAAGGGCCTCTTCCCGACAACCCTGGTCATTGGTTGTCGGGGTCTGCGGGCGGGGGGCTTATCGGAATACGGGAGCCCCCTTTAATAAGGGGGCCCCCAAATCCCGGCCCTCCACCCTATGTGAATGAGTATGGGGTACATGGTACCCCTACCCATTCACCTAGGCAAAAAAGTGTCAATAAAAAAAACAATACACAGGTTTTTAAAGTAATTTATTAGGCAGCTCCGGGGTCTTCTTCCGACTTCGGGGGTCCCGGATTCCGATAAGCCCCCCGCCCGCAGACCCCAACAACCAACGGCCAGGGCCCTTGTCCTCATCAACATGGGGACAAGGTGCTTTGGGGTGGGGGGGCCGCAGGGTGCCCCCCATGCCCCAAAGCACCCACCCCCCATGTTGAGGGCATGCGGCCTGGTACGGTCCAGGAGGGGCGCTCGCTCGTCCCCACCCCCATTCTTGACCGGCCGGGCTGCGTACTTGGATAAGGGTCTGGTATGGATTTTGGGGGGACCCCCACGTCCAATTTTCGGCGTAGGGGGTTCCCCTTACAATCCATACCAGACCTAAGGGCCTGGTATGCCCCTGGGGGGGAACCCACGCCAGTTTTTTTATTTAAAACTTGGCGTGGAGTTCCTTCTTATGATTCATACCAACTACTGTATGTTTTCATTTGTTAATGCCAAAAATGTGGCAAAGTTGTACAAAGTAGTACTGCTCCCAAATTGCGGTAAAATCGCAGCCGCGAAATCGCAGTAAAATCGCGCAACTTTGAAGTCGTATTAGTGTGAAAGGGGCCTTAGTGTTAACGAGTTGCTGGCCCAGAAATCCATTCCGAAACTTGACCAACCACCTTCTTCCCCTGACTTAGCACCCTGCAACTTTTGGCTGTTTCCAAAATTGAAAAATGCCTTAGGCTGGGTTCACACTAAATTCTGATGCGGCTCACAGCAGTGGTCTGCTTCGTCCCTGTTCTCTGTTCCAGGGGCGAATCAGGCCCAAATTTTTGTCTGAATTCGGATCTGAAATAGAGCCAAAGACGTACAGGACCCCTGTGCAATCCGCTTCGCAGCCGTCCCGGAGATGTGTGAACCGGCTCTTTTGAGAGCTGGTCACAGTCTCCCGTCATGCAAATTGGATGCGGTGAAATCCACATCCAGTTCACATAAGTGTGAACCAAGTTTTAAAAGGACACAGTTTTTCTGACATTCCAGACATCCAGTGCGCCACGACAAGGATACGTGCAGCATTCTGGAAAAAAAATTGCAGGAATGTTTCTGGCAGTGGCACAGTCGTCTAGAAAAAGTCGGTTCACAAAGGGACCACTTTGAAGGTGACAACAGCCGCAAGTGTATGGGTAAGGAAACATTTATTTGTACAGTCCATTTTGGGAATGAAAGTCTCATGCCTCATATCTTGGCTTTCTAGTAACAAACAATCGTTTTAGCTTCAGCTTCAGATGGATGCTTCAGATGGAAAATAGGGTCACCATCTGTCTGGATTTCAAGGATTTCAAGGTAACAGGTCCCTCTCTGCTCACTGAGCGGGAAGGTGCTTGTCAGGCGCCGCTGCCGCCCATGGAGGGATCGGACGAAAACGGACAGCATGTCCGTTTTCATCAGATCTCACCCGATCCGCCAGTGACGGACCTGGACATAGGGCCATCTGTCTGCTTTTAGCGGATCGGACCGGGTCGGGTGTCAGCGGAAATGTCACCGCTGACATCTGCCGCTCCATTGGAGTGAATGGAGGCTCCGATCAGATCCGCCTGAAAAACTGACAGGCTGACCTGACCGGAAAGCCCATGTAAAAGCTTAATGCAGGCCAGACATGGGTCGAATTTTGAACAAATTTTCTGTCAAAAATCAGAAATTTTGTGATCTGATGATGCCACCATTGATTTCGAAATTTGACCGACCAAGCCCTCCACGGAGGCTCAACAAACTTGAGACCTACATGGACATACATAAATTTATTTGAAAGCTGAACATAAAAAGATATATGCTTTCTAATTCTGGTAGTGACTCAAGAACCACAACCACAGAAAATCAACACTCAGGACTTTCGAACGCTTCCTTGTTCAACCCTCCGGGAGGTTTAGGCCCCTCGATTAAGGTCTTCATGGATGTTCTCCTTAGAGATCTTGACAAATTGCCCCTCAAAAAAGTGAGAACTAGCCCCAATTTTTCTGAGATAAGGGTGGAGAGATAGTCATCCTCAATAATGCCGACTATATGTCGGATATGTACAGAATTTTAAATGACCGTGATACGTATACTCCTCTTAGATCTGACCCGAAGTTTACATATCTTAGACAGCTGGAGGATATCGTTAGTAGAGGTTTCAATCAGGGCATCCTTGACAAGAAAGAAAAAGCCTTTCTCATTCCTAGGTCCCCTCGCACGCCCATCATATATTATTTGCCCAAAATCCACAAGCACCTTACTCGCCCCTGGGACATCCCATTGTTAGCGGGATTGATTCCCTCATGTCCCGGGTGAGGAGATACATATTGATTTTTTGCTCCAGCCATTAGTTTCCAAGATGCCATCTTACCTTAAGGACTCGCGTCAGGTCATTAACCTATTGGCTAACTATACTCCCACTGACACCATGTGGCTAGTAACAGCTGATGTGGCGTCATTGTACACCCAAATACCTCATGAGTTGGGCCTTTTGGCTGTAGAATTTTACCTTAGACGGGATTCCGGCCTTTGTGACGAACAAATCTGTTTCATTATATAACTTTTACAATTCGTAGCCACGCATAATTATTTCTGGTTTGATCAAAATTTTTTTCGCCAAGATAGGGGAGTGGCAATGGGGGCTAAATATGCTCCTAGTTTAGCCAACCTCTTCATGGCCTTGTGGGAGGAGGATGTCGTCCATGTTTGCCGCAAACCCCAACTTGTGTTGTGGGCCAGGTACATCAACGACATCCTCCTCCTATGGGATTTCAGCCGGGAAGACCTGGAAATTTTCATGAAATTTCTTAATGACAATACTAAGGGGATTTGTCTTAGTTTTGATGCTAGTCTATCGAGCATCCATTTTCTGGACTTGACTATTACCAAGTCACATGATCAGTTCACTACCTCTACATTTTTTAAGGAGACCGGTAGGAACTCTTACATTCCTACCGATAGTTGCCATCATGAACCATGGCTTAAATCGGTACCGAAAAGTCAGCTTATGAGGATTAAACGTAACTGTACCAATCCCGATCAGTTTTTGCTACAGGCTGATATTCTTATCAAACGGTTCTTAGACAAAGGATATTCTGGTGACTCCCTGTTGGAGACACTTGAAGAGGTCAAGGCCCTAGACAGGGAAGATCTTTTCGTGGATAGAGCTATACGGCCTCGTAACACGGGGACCTCTTTTGTTCCTTTCATTACTACTTATTCGGTTCAACACTCGGGTATTAAAAAACATTGGCATATTTTGAACAATGACTCAGTCTTGAATCCAGTGTTACCAGTTAGACCCCAGGTGGTCTATAGAAGCGCCCCCTCACTTAGAAATAGACTGGCCTCTAATATCCTCAACTCCCCAATTAAAAAGAAGGGCTTTTTTGAAAACCTTACCGGCTTCTACCAGTGTAGAAGATGTCGGGTTTGTTCAATCAATGGTTGTACACATAGACGAACTCAAACTTTTGTTTCATCTAGTACGTCTTGTCAACATACCATTGAGCCTTTTATCACATGTTCTACAGAGGGGGTCGTCTATTTACTTCAGTGTCCTTGCGGACTCCAATATGTGGGAAGAACTAGGCGACCCCTTTCTGTTCGTCTTAATGAACATGTCACAAATATAAAAAATGGTTTCCCTAAGCATTCTCTCTCCAAATACAGATCAAAGTATAGGGAGTGGCGCTGTGTTAGAAGTGTGACTGAAAATTAACAACAAAATTAACAAAAAGTTCAAGTGCATAAATTAATTATTATTTAAAATTAAAAATTTTTTTTTTATTTTTTTTTGGTATGATGCAGAAATTTCTTACAGGAAATTCTGTTCTTATTTTAGTGAAAACACCTTAATAAGTGAAAAAATGCTACTATATGTGCAAAAAATCGCAAATATTAAACGACACCATTAAATAACATAAATACATCTTCACATTAATAAATATAAAGTGATAAGTGCCAGAAGCAGTGGTTGTCAAACAATAGTGCGTAAATGTGCAATAATCATACGCAATAATAAATCATTAATAGTGTGTCAAAATCGCAACTAAATATCAAAAAACCATATGTTGTTTAGTGCAAAAATGTTCATAACAATTGTGCAGAAAGTTCTTCTTTGGTGATAAAGTGCCATGCTGTAACAACTGGTAGTCCCCCCAATGTGGTTGCACTCACCGGAGCGCTCCACCCCTGCAGGGGTACGAGCGTATACTGTCACTCCAGTCCTGTGGATGCCAGTTTCCTTCCACGCGTCCCAATCCCAAAGGCAGCTGTTTACACACAGGGAGGTGGGGACTTCCTGTCCCTTGATGTATTAGAGGTCCCCACTGGATATCCACTTAAGTATTAAAAATATTAAGAGAAAGGTATCCACATAGCGTGATTCTGTTTAAAATGTATTCATTTATTTAGATAAAAAACAGTCCAGTCAAAGTAGGCTGATATCACACTAGCGGTTTAAAAAGTATATAAGTGTTTCCAAATGGGAGAGAGAGCTCACAGTCTCCTCTACTCTCCCCGTAATCCGGGGCCGCAGCGTCAGCGCGAACCGCCGCTTGCGTTCCACCGGTCGAATATCCGGAACCACGATCCGCGGAAATGACGTTGTGCGTGCCAAGATAGTCCCGCCTTACGCGTTTCGTCACACGGACGTCATCGGAGGCGCTGCCATCTTGGCACTCCCAACGTCCTTTATCGAGGGTGTAGCTATAGCTGCGGCCAATCAAATCCCGGCTATCGAACCCACACGTCCAGCGGCCTGATCTAGTAATTAGTTGCTAGGTAGATCAGGCCTACAAAAAATGATGTAATGATGGGAATTCCTATAGGAGCATAGCCTAGCTCCATTACGTCCTCTACTGGTATACCCAAGCCAAATACTACAATAGCCGCAGCGATAACCTACACTAATAAATACACCACAGCATAGATGTTATACAAACTCATAAATATACAGTGATATTCCTATTGCAATAAAAGTGAATGTTTTAAACCATTCATAAAGACACCATGTGTTACAATATTCCCAAGAGGTACGAGCTTAATAGAAATCTTATTTCATCTTGAATTCCAGGGAAAAAACTAATCAAACAATTAAGATCAAAATAAAAAATAATAAAAGTAAAAATAAAAAATAAAAAATTTTGAAAAAATATTAAAAATATTAAAAACTTTTTAATTTAAGTTGTTATCATAAAAATAAGTTTTTGTTATAAAAAATGAGTTTTTATTATAAAAAATGGCTAAGAAATATTTCTTGTGCTTAATGGAAACTCTGACCATACCCGTGTGTTAGAGAAAGGGTAGACAGAGATATAAAAGACAGAGAGTTTCATAGATGAGAGGCCTTAGATTCGTTTATAAATGAGTGATCCTCAATTATTATTCTATACTCAGACTTCTGGGGATCCCTATGAGCAAAAGGTAGACTAGAATATGAATCACATTGAAAAAAATTGGACTAAATATACGGGAAAGAATAATATTTATATTATTGTGTCAAATTAAAAATTATTAAATTAATAAATATCAAATATTTGTATTATTGTGTTATATATTATTAAATCTACAAGGGATTAAAAATTATTAAAAAAATCAGATATACTGAAATAGGGAACTCAAAATCATGTGTGTATGTGCATATTCCTATCTTATACATATGTGAAAATTATTTGTGGGATCTCTAATATATAAGCAAATCGTAAAAATCTACCTGAGCCTAAAAAGGTCTACAACTAGCACACTTTTAATGTCTTCGATTCCCTGGTGGTTTAATGGGCAATGATTGTGTTAAAAATTAGACAGGAAGCAATTGAGGTCTATATCCACATTCAACCCTCTTGGTACCAAACTGCCCAGGCGGTAAATCCATTTAGTTTCATTCTGGGTTATTTTTATTTTCTTGTTACCGCCCCTCCAGTAGTCTTTGATCAGATCAATGCCATAAAAAATCAGTCCCGTGGGGGCCCAATTGTGAAATTCGTCGAAATGCCTCGAAAGATTGTGTTTTGGAAATCCTTTTTTGATATTATTGATATGTTCTCTGATCCTGACATAAAGCGGCCTGGTGGTCCTTCCCACATATTGTAATCGGCAGGGGCATTCGATCACATATGTGACGTGGGTACTGTCACAAGTGATCAATTCCCTAATCTGATACTCTTTGCCGGATCTGGATTTGAACGATAATTTTTTCCTCGGTTGTTTTTTGCTTACCCGACATGGCAAGCATTTTTGACATCTAAAAAAACCTTTTATTTCGGGAAAAAGTCTGATTGTTTTAGGTGGATCGATCACATTATGTACCAGTTGATTCCTCAAATTGGGGGCCTTTCTGTAGATGAATCTTGTTTTTTTTGAAAGCAGCCCTACCAGGGTCCTGTCAGATTTTAGAATCGGCCAGTATTTCCTGATGATATGTTCGACTGAACGATATTGGTTAGTAAATCCCGTGATAAATGCTGTGTCTGTCCCAGATGGGTTGTTATCTTTTTCTTTCTTCCTCAGTAGGGAGTCACGGTCCAGGTCACCTATCTCCATCTTCTGCCTCACTAGGGATTCCTTTCGGTACCCTTTA
Source organism: Lithobates clamitans (assembly GCA_037952925.1). NCBI lineage: Eukaryota > Metazoa > Chordata > Amphibia > Anura > Ranidae > Lithobates > Lithobates clamitans. The sequence continues at coordinate 3,556,422 of JBBGZY010000013.1, forward strand.
TCAATGAATTTTTCAATCAGATTATCAGCTTGTATATAATAATCTTCTATTCTATGGCAGTTTCTTCGCAGTCTCATTAGTTGACCCTTCGGAATGTTCTCCTTCCATTTGGGATGATGGCAGCTGGAAGTCGGGATATACCCATTATGATCAGTTGTTTTGAAAAAGGTTTTGGTGTGAAACTCATTGTTTTCTTTAAAAATTTGTAAATCTAAATACTCTATTTCTTGGGGATCGCATTTACCACTAAAGGAAATACCATATTGGTTCCGATTCATCATTCCCAGGAATTCCTGGAAGGAGTCTGGCGTGCCTTCCCACACAATGATCACGTCGTCTATATAGCGACAGTAGAATTTTATCTCTGGGCGTAATCTCTTAAAAATATGTTCTGCTTCCCACATGTCCATAAATAAATTGGCCACGCTCGGGGCATATCTGGCCCCCATGGCAACGCCCTTAGTCTGGAGGTAATAATCTTTCTGGTACCAGAAATAATTGCTTTCCATCGCTAATTTCAGGGCCTCCAAAATAAAATCAACCTGTTCACGTTTGAGATTCCTATCTTCACGAAGTGCTTTCTCAACCCCCTTGATACCATGCTTTTGTATAATACTGGTATAAAGGGAGTTTACATCTATCGTTGCAAGGATGCACCCATTAACCTCAGTCACATGTTTCAATTCGTTGATTAATTGTGTACTATCCTTTAGGTATGATCTTCCTTTCACCACCAGTGGTTTTAAAAAACAATCAATGTATTCCCCCAATCTAGAAAATAAGGAGTTGATACCGCTTATTATTGGTCTTCCTGGGGGTTTCTCTAGTCGTTTGTGTATTTTTGGTAAATAATACATTACCGGTGTTTTCGTAGACTCACATATTAAATATTTTGCTTCCTTTTTATTTAGAATACCGATATCTCTCCCTTTCTTTACCAGATTTCTTAGTTTCTTTCCAAAAAGTCGCTTCGGATTACCTTTAAGTTTCTTGTAGGTGTTTTCCACCCTAAGGAGGTTCTGCATCTCTGCCTCGTAATCTTCCTTTTTTAGTATAACCAAACCGCCTCCTTTGTCTGCGGGGCGTATAACTACCTGATTTCTTTTTCCAATCTCTTTAATTGTTTTCCAAACGTTTCTATTTCTAGGTTTCTTCCTTTCCAGTTTTGCAAGGTCGTTTTCCACCATCTTCTTGAAGGCATTCATACATTGGTCGTCGGGAACTTTTGGGTTAAAGATGGAGATGTTCCTGAGATCAGTGTGTTTAAAGCTAGATGGTTCCCCTTCTCCTATCTTGTCTTTGTTCAAGGCATAGTGTTTCCTTATTCTTAATTTACGCATACATTTTTGTAAGTCAATGAAAACCTCAAATTTATCAATATTTTTCTCCGGTGCGAATTTCAATCCTAAATCTAAAATCTTTAATTCCTCTTCAGAAAAAACAACATCACTCAAATTAAAAATTCCTTCCCCTAATACTCTCTTCTTCTCCTTCTTCTTCTTTCCTCCTCGTTTTCCTCTTGTCTGTATCCTCTTTCGACATCTCTTGTAGTATGGTCCAAATCTCTGTCCTGGTATCTGTACGGTCTGTTCCCTGTTTGCTGTGGGTATCTGTAAGGTCCGGTATTCCTCCTCTCTCTGTGTGTAGGTAGGTCTCCTTGTCTTTGAAAGTCTCTGCTGCTCTCTGGTGGTCCTCTCCCTCCTTGCCTCCTGTAGGGAGGTCGTGCCTTCCATCCCCCAGGTGGGCCACCTCTGTGAAAATCCCCATATTCCCTGGGGGGTTTTCTATATTGTTGGCTATTATGGGTGCCATATTGTCTTCTATCCATCAGCGGTGAATACCTATTTGGGATAGGAACATTATATCTTGGAGTGGCTGGGGATCTACCACTCATGGGTTCTCGGGGGTATTCATCCCTTCCCTTTATCCAGGGTCCACTCATTTGGTAATTGGGTGTGCATGGTAATTCCGTGTATCTCACAGTTAAAGAGATTGGAAAAAGAAATCAAGTAGTTATACGCCCCGCAGACAAAGGAGGCGGTTTGGTTATACTAAAAAAGGAAGATTACGAGGAAGAGATGCAGAACCTCCTTAGGGTGGAAAACATCTACAAGAAACTTAAAGGTAATCCGAAGCAACTTTTTGGAAAGAAACTAAGAAATCTGGTAAAGAAAGGGAGAGATATCGGTATTCTAAATAAAAAGGAAGCAAAATATTTAATATGTGAGTCTACGAAAACACCGGTAATGTATTATTTACCAAAAATACACAAACGACTAGAGAAACCCCCAGGAAGACCAATAATAAGCGGTATCAACTCCTTATTTTCTAGATTGGGGGAATACATTGATTGTTTTTTAAAACCACTGGTGGTGAAAGGAAGATCATACCTAAAGGATAGTACACAATTAATCAACGAATTGAAACATGTGACTGAGGTTAATGGGTGCATCCTTGCAACGATAGATGTAAACTCCCTTTATACCAGTATTATACAAAAGCATGGTATCAAGGGGGTTGAGAAAGCACTTCGTGAAGATGGGAATCTCAAATGTGAACAGGTTGATTTTATTTTGGAGGCCCTGAAATTAGCGATGGAAAGCAATTATTTTTGGTACCAGAAAGATTATTACCTCCAGACTAAGGGCGTTGCCATGGGGGCCAGATATGCCCCGAGTGTGGCCAATTTATTTATGGACATGTGGGAAGCAGAACATATTTTTAAGAGATTACGCCCAGAGATAAAATTCTACCGTCGCTATATAGACGACGTGATCATTGTGTGGGAAGGCACGCCAGACTCCTTCCAGGAATTCCTGGGAATGATGAATCGGAACCAATATGGTATTTCCTTTAGTGGTAAATGCGATCCCCAAGAAATAGAGTATTTAGATTTACAAATTTTTAAAGAAAACAATGAGTTTCACACCAAAACCTTTTTCAAAACAACTGATCGTAATGGGTATATCCCGACTTCCAGCTGCCATCATCCCAAATGGAAGAAGAACATTCCGAAGGGTCAACTAATGAGACTGCGAAGAAACTGCCATAGAATAGAAGATTATTATATACAAGCTGATAATCTGATTGAAAAATTCATTGATAAAGGGTACCGAAAGGAATCCCTAGTGAGGCAGAAGATGGAGATAGGTGACCTGGACCGTGACTCCCTACTGAGGAAGAAAGAAAAAGATAACAACCCCTCTGGGACAGACACGGCATTTATCACGGGATTTACTAACCAATATCGTTCAGTCGAACATATCATCAGGAAATACTGGCCGATTCTAAAATCTGACAGGACCCTGGTAGGGCTGCTTTCAAAAAAAACAAGATTCATCTACAGAAAGGCCCCCAATTTGAGGAATCAACTGGTACATAATGTGATCGATCCACCTAAAACAATCAGACTTTTTCCCGAAATAAAAGGTTTTTTTAGATGTCAAAAATGCTTGCCATGTCGGGTAAGCAAAAAACAACCGAGGAAAAAATTATCGTTCAAATCCAGATCCGGCAAAGAGTATCAGATTAGGGAATTGATCACTTGTGACAGTACCCACGTCACATATGTGATCGAATGCCCCTGCCGATTACAATATGTGGGAAGGACCACCAGGCCGCTTTATGTCAGGATCAGAGAACATATCAATAATATCAAAAAAGGATTTCCAAAACACAATCTTTCGAGGCATTTCAACGAATTTCACAATAGGGCCCCCACGGGACTGATTTTTTATGGCATTGATCTGATCAAAGACTACTGGAGGGGCGGTAACAAGAAAATAAAAATATCCCAGAATGAAACTAAATTCACTTTACTGCCTGGGCAGTTTGGTACCAAGAGGGTTGAATGTGGATATAGACCTCAATTGCTTCCTGTCTAATTTTTAACACAATCATTGCCCATTAAACCACCAGGGAATCGAAGACATTAAAAGTGTGCTAGTTGTAGACCTTTTTAGGCTCAGGTAGATTTTTACGATTTGCTTATATATTAGAGATCCCACAAATAATTTTCACATATGTATAAGATAGGAATATGCACATACACACATGATTTTGCGTTCCCTATTTCAGTATATCTGATTTTTTAATAATTTTTAATCCCTTGTGGATTTAATAATATATAACACAATAATACAAATATTTGATATTTAATAATTTAATAATTTTTAATTTGACACAATAATATAAATATTATTCTTTCCCGTATATTTAGTCCAATTTTTTTCAATGTGATTAAATATACTCCACACATATTCTAGTCTACCTTTTGCTCATAGGGATCCCCAGAAGTCTGAGTATAGAATAATAATTGAGGATCACTCATTTATAAACGAATCTAAGGCCTCTCATCTATGAAACTCTCTGTCTTTTATATCTCTGTCTACCCTTTCTCTAACACACGGGTATGGTCAGAGTTTCCATTAAGCACAAGAAATATTTCCTATCCATTTTTTATAATAAAAATTAATTTTTTATAACAAAAACTTATTTTTATGATAAAAACTTAAATTAAAAAGTTTTTAATATTTTTAATATTTTTTCAAAATTTTTTATTTGTATTATTTTTTATTTTGATCTTAATTGTTTGATTAGTTTTTTTCCTGGAATTCAAGATGAAATAAGATTTCTATTAAGCTCGTACCTCTTGGGAATATTGTAACACATGGTGTCCTTATGAATGGTTTAAAACATTCACTTTTATTGCAATAGGAATATCACTGTATATTTATGAGTTTGTATAACATCTATGCTGTGGTGTATTTATTAGTGTAGGTTATCGCTGCAGTTATTGTAGCATTTGGCTTGGGTATACCAGTAGAGGGCGTAATGGAGCTAGGCTATGCTCCTATAGGAATTCCCATCATTACATCATTTTTTGTAGGCCTGATCTACCTAGCAACTAATTACTAGATCAGGCCGCTGGACGTGTGGGTTCGATAGCCGGGATTTGATTGGCCGCAGCTATAGCTACACCCTCAATAAAGGACGTTGGGAGTGCCAAGATGGCAGCGCCTCCGATGACGTCCGTGTGACGAAACGCGTAAGGCGGGACTATCTTGGCACGCACAACGTCATTTCTGCGGATCGTGGTTCCGGATATTCGACCGGTGGGATGCAAGCGGTGGTTCACGCTGACGCTGCGGCCCCGGATTACGGGGAGAGTAGAGGAGACTGTGAGCTCTCTCTCCCATTTGGAAACACTTATATACTTTTTAAACCGCTAGTGTGATATCCGCCTACTTTGACTGGACTGTTTTTTATCTAAATAAATTAATACATTTTAAACAGAATCACGCTATGTGGATACCTTTCTCTTAATATTTTTAATACTTAAGTGGATATCCAGTGGGGACCTCTAGTACATCAAGGGACAGGAAGTCCCCACCTCCCTGTGTGTAAACAGCTGCCTTTGGGATTGGGACGCGTGGAAGGAAACTGGCATCCACAGGACTGGAGTGACAGGACCAACAGTATACGCTCGTACCCCTGCAGGGGTGGAGCGCTCCGGTGAGTGCAACCACATTGGGGGGACTACCAGTTGTTACAGCACGGCACTTTATCACCAAAGAAGAACTTTCTGCACAATTGTTATGAACATTTTTGCACTAAACAACATATGGTTTTTTGATATTTAGTTGCGATTTTGACACACTATTAATGATTTATTATTGCGTATGATTATTGCACATTTACGCACTATTGTTTGACAACCACTGCTTCTGGCACTTATCACTTTATATTTATTAATGTGAAGATGTATTTATGTTATTTAATGGTGTCGTTTAATATTTGCGATTTTTTGCACATATAGTAGCATTTTTTCACTTATTAAGGTGTTTTCACTAAAATAAGAACAGAATTTCCTGTAAGAAATTTCTGGATCATACCAAAAAAAAATTTTTTTAACTTTAAATAATAATTAATTTATGCACTTGAACTTTTTGTTAATTTTCAGTCACACTTCTAACACAGCGCCACTCCCTATACTTTGATCTGTATTTTTTTGGGGGATCACATAGGTGTCCCCTTTCCACCTAGGGGGGCTGCAGGTGTAAGTTAGTCTGTAAGCGAGGATCCGTTGATATATTTATAATTCTCTCTCCAAACACTACCTCCAGTTTCACAACAAAGATCCCAGCAAAACCAAACCAAAACCAGCATTGACAAATACCGCCCACAATGGAGAGGGAGCTCTCTTGTGAGGAGTATATCCAGGCTTGAAATGGCCTGGATTCATAGATTGAAATGCTATGCCCCTTTTGACCTCAACGTCGATGTTGATGTGAATTGTTTTATAGATAATTCCTGAATATTTCATCCAGAGTCCCCCCTTTTTTTAGGTGCTTGTGTATTCTTTTATTATTCTTTTAATATATTTTTTAATAATATTTTTTTTCAATAATATTTTTTTCATTAGTATTTTTTTCATTATTATTTTTTCAATATTTTTATTTTGTTTACTTTTATTAATATTATTTTTATATTGAATGTGGCATATTCAATATAAAAACATTTTTTTGTTTTTGGGATTTTTCTTTTTTCATTAAAATTTATTATCTAATTAACTTAATATATACTTTTTTATCTAATTTTCATTATAATAATTTCTTTCTATTTTTGGCCTATTCACTTTTGGCATATGTATATTATGTATGTTGGTGTAGACCGTATTTGCGGCTTCGTGCCTGTGGACACAAATGCTGGACTCGGGAGCACGCCTGCAAGGTAACCCCCCGGGATAGCGCTTCTCCTAGGGGGTTATCTGATAAGATGAGGAGCCGCTGAGGGAACCCATAAGTCGATGATTGGGGCCACTCTGTGCAAAACGAGCTGCACAGTGGAGGTAAGTATGATATGTTTGTTATTTAAAAAAAAAAAAAAAACTGAAGCTTTACACTCACTTTAACTTGTATGTAGAATGTAGATATTTTCCCCCTGAGAAGTGGTGACCAACCGTGTATATGAAACATGAGATCAAAGATCAGCAATATGCCAGATTGGGCCATATGGGCGATTTTAAAATCCTGTCTACAGTATGGGTAATTTTAGGAGGAACATTGTTGGGGTCAATAGTTTAGGCTGTGTTCGCCTGTGCAAAAAAATACCTATTGATCCTGACAGAAATCCAGTGCTGTCCCTGTACACTATGCAGGGTTAATTCAGGTAGTCTTGCCAACCCTGACCAGGTTACCTCTGTGGAATACACAACAACCCCCCCATGTAATGGAGGAAATGGGAAAAGGAGTTGTTCTGCACCATAAAAAACTTCCTGTACTAGGGTGACAAATCCCACTCACTGTATTGTATCTACACAGTAGCAGCGTTGTCATCCTAGAATAGGAAAAGTTCTATGGTTCAGAACACTTTCTTTTCTCATCTCCTCCATAACATGGGGGGATTTTGTGTATTCCACAAAAGTAACCTGGTCAGGGTTGTCAAGACTACTTGAGATAACCCTGCATAGTGCACATGGACAGCACTGGTTTTCTGGCAGGATCAATAGGTATTCTTTATTTACAGAATCAAAAGGTGCCAGAAAAAAAGCAAACTACTATAGTCTACACTTCTAAAGACTGGTAAGCTGCAATATATAACATTTTTTTTTTTGGGTTTAGATGCCCTTTAAGATCAGCACCTGTTTCTGATTTTTGCAGAGCAAGTCCTAAGTATATAACCTAACAGTGATGAGCTTGAGCAAAACATATTACTGACTAGATATCACAAATGTAATCCACTGAACGCTCATCAAGAGATCATTTGGCTGATAAAGCCCTTTTATCCACCATCCACCATCTGCTGTTGTGGTCAACAACACGGTTAGCCCATTCCCAGTAAGCCGTGTTTCCTCTGTGTATTGCCTCATTACACATTATTAAGAGAACCCTCACTCCGATAAATAAAGAATCAACCAAACGTATGTTTATCACTCTCTGCAGATAAACTCTCCTGAACCATCAATACTGCTGGTGTTCTGTGGTTTTCAAAATGTTTCCTTTTACTAGCATGACCTGTTTCAGCGTCGATCAACTTCCTTTCTGAAGCTGTATAAATGTTAGTTGTCACGGAAACAGTGTGAACAACACTTTAGTTAGGGTATTTTTGAAAAGAGTAATCGTTGGATTTGAAATTAACTGGAGAAATGTTTGTTATTGAGGTTTGCTTCTGGTTCTTTTGTCACATTGATGTCACAGAAAAATATATTGGGCCTTTTTTTTTTAAAGTTGCAAAAAAAACAACCTCTGGTTAGTTTTCTATAATAGCAGATTAGATGATACTTTTTATTTATTTAATTATTACAGGTACTTCTATAGCATTGTCAGGGCTGGGCTCAGCCCTTCCTTCTCGAGCTGGCCGCTCAGCTGTTGGTTAATTGTCAGCTCCTATCTCTCCACAGTGACTCACCTGTTGATGATCCTGCTCGTCAGTCCTGCTTACTTAAGCCATCCAGCCCAGATGATCTCTGCCTTCGCCTGGTCAACATCACAGAGATTCTCTCCTGAGTGTCTGTTAAAGACTTGGCTGATGTTCCTTCTGGCTCCAGATCCTGCTTGCTGTTCCACTACTCTGATTCCTGGCTTTCTGGCTTGTCTGACTATCCGTTCCAGTTACTGGACCTTGGCTATGTTTTGACTATGTTGTTCTATTTTATTAATAAACAAGTGTGATTTAACTGTACTTCTGTCTTGGTCTGATTCATGGTTTCTGACAAGCATATACATTCAATTAGTCCCTCCCCTGAAGAAGCTTACAACTATATGTTTTACCTTCTGCTATAAAACATATCCAATAAAAATTTTTACAAAATCTAATTTCTTCATCAATTTAGGCCAATATGTATTCTGCTACATATTTTTGGTAAACAAAATCCCAATAAGCGTATATTGATTGGTTTGCGCAAAAGTTATAGCGTCTACAAACTATGGGATAGATTTATAGACTTTTTATTTTTATTTTTTTGTTTTACTAGTAATGGCGGTGATCAGCGATTTTTAGCGGGACTGCGAGATTGTGACGGACAAATCTGACACTATGTGACACTTTTTGGGGACCAGTGACAATAGTACAGTGATCAGTGCTAACAAAAAAATGCACTGTTACTGTACTAATAACACTGGCAGGGAAGGGGTTAACATCAGGGGCAATCAAAGGGTTAAATGTGTTCCCTAGAAGTGCTTGCTAACTGTGTGGGGGAGGTGCTTTGACTGAAAGAAGACAGCAGAAACACAAGATCTCCATCTCTCCCTCTGACAGAACGGCGATCTGCCTTGTTTATTTTCTGTCGTTGTTCTGTCTGCCTCCAGAATGATAGGCAGGTCACAGGGGACATCTGGTCCGCTGGACCCGCTGATTAGCTGCCGCTGTGTCCAATCACAGCGGGAGCACACCCCAGACCCAAAGAAAGAAATCACGTACAGGTACTTGATTTTGCGCTTAAGGGCCGTCCTGCCGCAGTATATGTACGAGGGGCGGTCTGGAAACGGTTAAGCTGGAGAGGCAATGGCTGGGGGTGTACAAATGCCACGGCCTCAATGCTTTGGGGCAAGTACTATACCTTCTCTTGTTCTCAGCAGGCACTACCATCCTCTGAACACAACCCATTCAAATAAATGAGGTAATGCTGTAACTGCCCCGTAATCTCGCACAAAGCACACGGTTGCGGCGCGATAGTCAAGCCTTTAGAGGGGTTAAAACATTCATTGAGGAGGAGATACACCACCTCCTCACTGCCTGTCAAATGCTCTCTGCAGAGCAATTTAAATGTGGATTGCTCTTTAGAGAGCAAAGCATGTGTACACGAGGCCTAAATGTATGAAAGAACGTTTCTAATAAACTGATGTGGCCAGGGCTTTTTTTCTCAGAGAATAGGTGCAGGAACTCAACCATGCCCGCCATATACACATACCTGCCAAATGACATCAAATAGTAGCTCTTCCCTCTGCATACAACCCCCTCCCTGCACTGCCCTCATTTTTTCCCCCCTCCTTAAAAAGCTCCACCATCTGTCATATGTTTTACCTTCGTTGCAATATTAAGCTGAAACACCTATCTGGCTGTAGTACCTCCCAGCATACTATACTATACTACAGTCACTTGCAAGGGATCATGCAGTAGGAGCAACTGGTCACCAGGGAAAAAATTGAGACCACAGAGGGTGCAGCCTACCACGCACCCTCTCCTGCCCATGACTGCACTGAACCCTGGGCACCTGTTCTGTATCTCCTGGTCCCTGTCCGGCACTCAGTGGGATCTGCGCAGGAGATCTGACCTGTGGGAGCTACTGGGAGAAAAGCTATCACTTGTAAACGTAGAAACTGGATTTCAGTGTTACCAAGTGCTAATGGTTGAGCAGTGAGCAGATGACCTGAGCCAGAGGTGGTGGAAATGAGTTCCCCCTAGTTCCTGCTGAAAAAAAGCCCTGTATGTGGCCATTCTTATCTAAGGGTCCTCTCACATCTAGATCCCCTGCTGATCATATATATATATTATATATATATATATATATATATATATATATATATATATATATATATATATGTAGTGTATATACTGTATATGGGAAAAGTAATCCAATACATACTTGAATGTAGAATATCTAAATTGACTGACAAATCATGATTCAGTAAGATGGATGAAAGTACTGGATCTTATAACCCCCATTATCCCTTGAGAGGAAGCACTCGTGTACAACACTGTTTGATTAATAGCGCTAACAGGGTTACAGGGTAGCAAACCAAGGAAGTCATGGCATAGCTACCCTTCTTGATGTATTTGAATTGTTATGTTGCAGTTTGTAAATGGGTTGATGTTTCTCCCTTTTTAGGCTACATTCACAGAGGCAATTAGGGCTCTTTTACATTTGACAGGTGACGAGGAGGCATTATTTCACCTCCGCACTGCCTGATTGAACCCTGTAATGCTGCACTAATGCGCCACAGTCATGTGCATTGCAAGCAGATGTGGTGCAGCCCCATTGAACTCAATGGACGTTTTTTGATATTCGGTGCCGCTTGTCAAACTCTGCACCCCAAGTTAAAGATGCTGCTGTTGCGGTATGTGTACAGCCCTATCCAGCTGTAATGTGACAGTTCAGATAGGTGGCCCAGGGGCAGTAAAACTGCTGCTCAGCCACCCGTTTTCTCTGCCCCCTAGATGCCTGTCTGTAAGAGCCCTTAGGATCAGACTCAGGATTCCTGCAGCAAGAATCAGCAGATTCCTGCAGCAGAAATCAGAGGTGTGTACGAATAGCTATGGCACAGACGCCTCAACAAATGGATGTTAGGCCGACAGGGGCCGTAGCTATTCACAGCTGTTCACTTGAATCTCCACAACGAGTGGTTACCTTCAGTTAGGGATAGATGAAATACCCTGAACATAATCTTTCTGCATTCAGGGCTGCCTATTTGTCCCTAACCGCAGTTAATCACTGGATATACAGATTCTACTATTTACCAGGGATTTGCCCTTTACCCTACAACTGGCCAAAACTAATAACCTCAAAGGTGAGAATCAGATGAGGCAAAATATTGTGTGCATTGAGTAACAAACCTATGTAATGTGTGGAACAATGGCTTCTTAATACATGTTGGAAGGACGCCTTCACTCCTCTAAACTCTGTTAAGAAGGTCAACAGAATAACTACCCCCCACACACACACACACTTTTTGTCCCTTACCCCAGACAACCCTCTCAGTTCTAATCTGACTAAACTGACTAAACTAGTCTAAAAGAAAAATCATACTGAAATATGGCAAGGAACATGAGGAGACTATATAAAAGTGGCAAGATATTCTTTTCCCTGATTTCATAGCATATAAAGAGTAGCGGAGCAGCGTTTATTGAGGTCAGGTTTGCTTAGCTCTTTGGCATGTCTATAATTGGCCTGGAGAAAATTTTGTTTCACTTCAGCCCTTGTTCACACTGGTGCAATTTTTCATGTGATTTGACAGTTCCACCCCATTGCCGGCAATAAAAAATGTTCAAATTGCCTTTACTCCTGTCGCAGCGACTTTGAAAAAGGGTTCCTGCACTACTTTTTGTCGATTTCATTGCGACTTGAATAGACTTCTGTTGTATGAAGTTGCAAGCCACAATTAAATTGGTAGTGCAAATTGCACTAATGTGTGGTTTTGAAATTGTGCTGAAGTATTGAAATGAAATCGGTAGCGCAAATTGCACTAACGCGCGGCTTTGAAATCGCGCTGAAGTAGTGAGATTTCAAAGCCGCACCAGTGGGAATGGGGGCTTAAGCTGGCCCTTGATTTACCTGTATCCTACATTGATCCATTTACCAGGCCCATGTTGGACCTATTTTTCTTAAAAAACTCATTCCTAGTGGGCTCCAAAAAACAGTACTATTTTACAAAGGTGGCACAGACAGGAAGTATGAATATAATTGCTTTCTGATGGCTGTCAGATTGCATGATTGATTTTTATTTCAGTCAGCAAAGAGTAAATGAGGAATGGCAGGTATGATAACAAGTCTTTATGGCTAAAGACCACTAAATAGTATTAGTGGTCATCAGATGATCATCCAATGTAAATGCCGCGCAAATTCTTATTTAGAAATGCCTGAGCTAAACTTATGAACTGGCAAAAAAAACATCTGATTCTTATCCAAGATTATTAAATTCATGACGTCAGTGTATCTAGAAATATCAAATCCAAACACTTCTCCAGCTTATATACACACAAGGGACTCATTTAATATGGTTTGGCTGGGAAATATTAACACAGAGAAAAAATGCATGCCAACAAAAAGAACAAGCCGAGGTAAAGAAAGACAATAAGCAGAGAAACGTGGGAAAGATCAACCTATCTTTAGCTGTCTCCTCCAACATATCACTAAAGCAAAACAAGCTCTAAAGACTGGCGTGGAAAGCCAGGACAATAAAGAGTAATTTCAATAAACATGTAAAATTCAATAAATTGAATGATGCCCAAGAAATATTATGCCAGCAAGAGTGTCTATTCAACTTGCATTATTTTTACTTTTGTAGGCAAACTAAGTTGAATTTTCACTGTGCCTTGGAGTGGGAATAAAGCCTCTTTCCATCCTTTTATTTGATCTCTTGCAACGTTAAAATAACAGCCTACTGTAGTTAATACTCATTTATCAATGATCTGGGGTGTGCATAGTTAGAATGATACGGACCATGCTCAGGTGGATTTATTATGTTTTAGCAAGTAAGGCCTTTTACAGTCAGTTATGGCTGTCTATTACATCTTTTAAAGCACAAATAAATACCATTGGCCCCCTGTATAACAGGGTGAGAAATTGCGAGGTGTATCATATCATATTGAGGAAAGAATAAGTTAAAAACAACATACAGTATATTACAAACATTGGTGTGCGCAGTCTATTGCATTAGGGTGTGCACATTAGAGCACTAACACACATGTGTATATGAGCAAAGAAGTGGACAGTGTCAGTAGAGCAGAGATTGGTGTCAATAGGGCAGTGGACGGTGTCAGTAGTTTTTTATTTTTTACAATATTCTTTTTTTTTAATTATTTTTTTACAATTTTATTTTTTTTCAAAACCCTGTTGGGGGGCTTTGGTGAAAAATCTAGAGTCTAAACAGACCCCTGATGTCTCACTTTTAAAACAGAGAAAGAGACTGAGGACAAAGATTCCCCAGTCCCTCCTGCAGCCTCAGCTGCACTGGACAGTGTGGGTGGGTTCACACATATGGAGATTGGATGCGGCTTTCCCCGCATCCAATTCGCATGACAGGAGAGTGTGACTGGCTCTCAATGGAGCCGGTTCACACAGCTCCGGGCGGCCGCGGTCCACATTGAAGAAGGGTTCTGTGCGTTTTCTGGTCCGATTCAGGTGCAAATTCAGGCAAAAATTTGGTCCTGATTCGCACCTGAAACAGTGAACAGGGTTGCACCAGACCCCATGCGCAGGGACGCACCAGACCCCATGCTCAAGGACGCACCGGACCCCATGCTGTGAGCCGCAGCATATGTAAATGGAGCCTGAACGAATGGGAAGTATTATGCTGAGTGGCTTCCTGTTCATTCACAAACTGAAATAGTAAACATAGTTTAGGCTCCAGTTAAGAACGAAAACAGGAGCAATCAGGGCAGATCACTCACTGTGTTTCCTCAGAAAAGTTAGGGGATGATAAATTAAATATTTACTGGCCCCTTCATCCTGAAACAACCCCTGCAACAGCTGGCAGGAGAGGAGGGAAGCTGGCAGCACTGCAGGGGGAAAACAGGGGGCACCAGAAAGCAAGGGAAATTGTCACTGCATGAGGTGCACCATCCTGTGCGCACGCCTATAGTTACAAATATACACAAACAGACCAACACTGTATCAGAGGCATATTCATAACAAATATTAGCTCATAACAACAGATATAATTCAAATATATCTAAAAACTGTTATAGATAAGAAGCTGGAGGGGTGGTAGAAGAAGGAGACTCACCCACTTTTCATTTTGTTATGTTCTCTACCCATTTAGATGTTAAGAAAATTTGTATGTATATCATTGAATTTTGAGTATTGCATTTGTTGGGTTGGTGAGAAATTTTGGTTCTCACCAGAATTCACCCTCCTGCTGTACTCAGTAGGTAGACAGTTGCCTTATATTTAGAAGGATGTCTATTCGTCAAATCTGGGTCCTGAAAGGATTTGGGTTTGTAAGTGTGACTTTTGTTATCTATCTTAAAACCTGAATTCCAGTGTCTGCTCTTGCCAGGGTTGACCAGAATCTATATACTATATATGTTTGTCACTATCATGTTTAACAAGGACACACAAAATCCACATGACAGAAACTGATTACATGGCATATTAAGGCTATGTTCTTATTTTTATACACAAATGTCATTATTTTTTTCATGCGAAGGTCTCTGTATCTGGGTAATGACAGCTGCGAAAGTATTATGGATGATTGCTTAACACAGCATGAAATGTTCCCTTCTCCCAATTACCTGGTGTGTTTGTGGAAAGCAATGGACCGTGGAAGAGCTGGCAGCTTACAATCTTCCCATCAGGCTGTTACAGATCTAGACAGGCTTTGATCGCTATAGTTGAGGGTAAATCCAGGTAAAAAGAAGGCAATGATGATTTTCTTCTAAATTAAATGGTTATGATATGATACAAACACATCAAGCAAACAATTGCATTACTGAAGGTTAGCAGATCATTGGTTACGGCATGCACTACTTTTGTCATTGCCAAATGACAAATGTCTTCATGAAAACATGACTGCACAAAAGTAAAGGCCAGGGGAACAACTAAAATCCATTGAGCCCTGGAGCAAAATCTCCATTTTCACACATTTGTTTTTTAAATGAGTCTAGATAAATATTCTTAAAAAAGGGATTGCCATAGATTTAAAAGAAACTTGCCATAAGGGAAATGGAAATGTTGCCACTGTTGAGATCTCCTTATAAAAATCCAGTTACCTGGCTGTCAGGGTGATCTCCTTGACATAGTAATTTGAGTCATTGACCTAAACATTGTGATGGAATTATTGGATATCATATTTATATCAATGAGATTCAAGTGGACCATTGCAAGGACTCCAATTTAAACTGCCTTGCCCCATAGGATGTGTATATGTATATTTAGGTGTATGTGTATATATATGTATATATATCTACGTGTATATGTGGGTATCTATGTGTGGGTATGTATATATTTCATATATGGGAATGTTTCTTAATATCATGATAGAACAAAGCTCACCTTAAGAAATATATTTACCTTGGTGTGAACCCGAGAAGCCCTAGAGGTGTTGATTAGATCAAAGGTTATTGGCAGACCTTAAGGCATTCATTCTTCAGGGGGCCATTAACATGCTTCCAATACACTGATGGGAATCAGGGAAGGTCCCCTAGGTGGTAATCAACTCACCAGGGGCCATTAACATACTACGGTCGGGACTGTTTGGGCTAGGAGATCAAAGGAGATTGTTCATTAATTCATAGACTGGTAGGCACCGAGGGGGTCGCAATGTCCGAGCATGAATTCTGTGACATCTCTAACCCAATCAATATGTGGCATCTGTTGATTGGTGGAGAATGCATATAAAAGGGAGTGGGTAAATGGTTACAGCAGTCCAGCCCGAGAACATCTGAGGGACATGCTGTCGGTGTAAAGTATCTATGTCTATCTTTCTTTCTAACCTTTTTTAATCCTAGGATTTATCTTATGACTTTGTATATCTTGTATATGTCCATTGAAAACATTTATGAGTTTATGCCTGAATTAACTTTGAATTAACTTTGCAGCCTAGATCCAACACTATAGAGATATACGATAAATTCTAATCATTCTAACCTTCTTTTTCTGTGTAAATAAATGTAATTTTTATCTTTTTTCCCTGTTATCACTCGTTTTTATTTTTATATAGACAAAGGTTTAATCAATTATATTTGTATCGTTAATCGTTTAAGTGAGGTATAAATATTTCCGTAACAAATGGTGCCCCGTGTGAGGAAGCTTCACGTTTGAGTGATTTGTGGTTTTACAGGGGGAGGACAAGTCTAACTCCAAAAACGGTAAGCATTTTTATGTCTTTGTATGTCTGTCTCCCCTGTATGAACACCCAAACTAGCAAGCTTCTTTGAACATTGTGTATATATATAACCTTTTGTCTGTACTAATACTTTGATGAGACTGATATGAACAGTATAAGTGAAATAAAATTGTACTGAAAGTGTATGAGAAGGCATCCTGCTCGGTTGGGCCAACACTGCAGGAGGGTGTCTGCGTGAATGATAAGGGGTTCTGATTGGACGTTTGAAGGCAGTGGAAAGAAGTAGGATCTGGGCCTTTCTGCCAACAAGCGCTTCTGGTTGACCCTTGCATGAGTCTAGGTCAAGACGCTTCCCGGTCTTTAAGATCGAATTGCACCTGTGGGCCTAGTACACACTGAATGATCTTCGATGTATGTATCTATCTTTCTGTGTAAACTACTAATTGGGGATCGTAAGCTTTGTGATTAGATCTGTAATGTTGTAACTCCTACAAATCGTATTGCAATTAGGTGTGCATCAGTTAACTACCTCCTGTACTACAAGCACGCATAGGATCCTAATTATCCAAGTTCGTGCTAATAATTCTTGATATAACAGAAGTAAAAGCCTTTCGTTAAGCATTTCCTTTAGAGTACTTCAGAAAAGTCCACGGGGGAGATTAAACTCTTATAGTTTGGAAAATCTCCAGGCTATTTCTTTTTGAAGGACTATAGTCAGAACAGGGAAACTAATGACCCCAAGGGAAGAGATGATAGATAGATATGGACCTTGGGTTGTCAAAGGCAACCTGTAAAAAGGTTGGGGAATCAGTTCAAGGTCCGGAGTCCGTAAAGGATGGGTAATCGAATCGCTTCAAAGAGGGCGTCTAACCGTGGGGAACCATACCACTTGACCCCGAGGGAAGAGATGATAGATAAATATGGACCTTGGGTTGTGAAATATTTGCAAGATTGGGATAGTTGGACTGGGAAAAAGTATTCTAAAAGAGGTACTTTTAAGCCGAACGCTTGGGAAGCCCTGTGGTACAATCACCGCGGGAAGATGACACGAACAAATGAAAGAGATGCGTGGAGCGCGTGGATGGTAGAATCCATGCATAGAACTGATGATGTGAATATTTTTACGGTGGGAGTTAAGGAGAAAAAACACCAGATGATGCTGCGGAGTAGGGACAAGCAGGGACAGCCACTAGAGCCACATCCCCAGAGTAGTGACAGTGATGAACAGGGGGATGATGAGGAATGGCCAGGATTGGGGCCTCATACAGTCGCCCGGTCCTTGTTGGCCAGATACTCAGAAAGTGATAGGAATTGTCATCTATCAACAGATGAAAAAAAGGGGAAGCTACAACTTGCTGCCAAGTTTAACACCCCAGTTAAAACCCCCAATGAATCACAGAAAAACTCTTCCTGTGAAGCATTGAAACCACAGGAAGGAGATAGCACAGCAAACCAGGGGGAGGGAATGCTGGAATCAGGGGAGAAAAGTCTCCCCAGTTCCAGAGACCAGATACCATCAAAAGGGAAACTTTCTTCCCCTCGGACGGAAGACCCTCCCGAATATAGTAATCCCCCATTTACGGGCTGCGAGCCAGCCTTCTCCCCTAAACGGCAGTTAACTAGCAACCCTGCTGCTGTAAGCAATACTGGCAGTTCTGCTACAGAGTACACAGCCTTTTTCCCTATATACCCCCAAGTAACTAGCATCCCACAGCAAGGACCTGTGTGGTGTCACTCTGATGGTGAAAGGATATCACCCAATGTGGGCACACCTGTGTACCATGGGACTGTTAATGCCACCCTTCAGGGCAATTTGCAGTTGTATAAAGTGCCCCCACCTGGCAGCAACCATCGTCCACAGTCTTATTGGGATTCGGTGACAGAACCCCAAAAGACCAATCCACAACTGATATCTTTTTCAGATGACGTATCTGTCTATCCTGTAAGAGAACAGGTGGTCTATATCAACAGTGGGAGATCCACGAGGAAGATGACACATCACGTGCCATGGACTCCCTCTGAGATGAAGGGATTTCTGAGTGTTATCCCCCATCCAAGGACAGATCCCATTAAATTTGCCAAAGAGCTGCTGGACATCCAGACAAGCTACAATGCAAACTGGAGTGATATGCTTCAAATAATGAAGAGGGTTTGTGGAGATGGGGACTTGGATGAAATCCTTAGTAAAACCAATATTCCACGGACCCTGTATGTTGACTCCAGCCATCTAGGAGATATACTCACTAAGCAATTGGCGCAGTTGATTAAAACAGTCTATCGTCCCCAGTCTTGGACCAAGGTGTCAGCAGTGATCCAAGGTCCACAGGAAGATTGTATGACATACTACAATCACTTTAAACAAGCCGTGGAATCAGCTGGTGAGGACATTACTAACAGTGCCCTATCACCAGTATTGATACATAGCTTCATGACCGGGTTGAGAGGAAACATCAGAGAAAAATTGATGACTGCAAATCCAGACTGGAGAGATAAGCCCCTCTCCTCTTTGTTGTCACTTGCAACTGCTATTGAAAGCAATATAGCAGATTGGGAGTCACAGAAACCTCAAAGGATCTGCATTGTCACTGATCAGTTGGACAGTGCAGATCTCGGAGAAAAACCAAAAGGGAAACCAGCTTGCTTCAACTGCCGCAGACCCGGACACTTCAAGAAGAAGTGTACAGCTCCAAGACAGAGTAGGCCACCACAACATGGAGAGGAAATGGCCATGCTGGCATTAAGGGAGGAAGGTCTCCAGGCAGAAGGGACACTTTCTGTCCCGCTGACGGGAGAGGATGTGGAATTAAATTTCACTGAAAGAAGCTGTAGTAAGCGCACGGGAAAAACGCCGCAAATCTTTGTGGCCAGGTGGTTAGCTAATCAGTATGAACATTTGAAAGTGCAAATTACATCCCTGAAAGAAGAACTAGAAATCACCAAAGGTAACATCAGTACTTTAGAAGCTTCTATGTCAAATTCAGAGGCTATCCACCAGCAATTAGTACTAGAAAACAAAAGACTACAGGAGGACGTTCATCAGTTGGGAAAAAGACTGAAGGATGCAGATGGTGGGGCGAAACCATTATCTGTCAGCTTCCAGGAGCCGTTGGATCAGTTTTCAGATAGAGACGATAACAAGGTAACTGATTTGGGTAGGTCTGAATTCAGGGGGACATCCTCCACACCTAAGGTATGTATAAACAAGAATAAATCCCAGGAAGGTAAGAGCTCTTTAAAAATTGCCCCTATATTTTGTAAGCTGCAGGTAAAAACTACTACTCCAGAAAAGTCCATCCCACAGTCATCTAAAACAAAGCCCTTTGTTAAGAGATGTTGTACCACTTTAAATAAGATAAAATGCCACTTATGCGGATTACTGGGTCACATCGCGAGATTCTGTCTATCCAGTTCCAGTCAAAAAGTCGGTAAGCATAATCCATATAGGACCACAAGACGTGATTTTGAAGTGTACTCTGCACGCTTCGCCACATGGCGTAGGTGTAGGAAGTATGGACCACCTGAGTCAGGGGTCCCATTCCAAACTCATGAGAAGGGGCTAATGAAATGGGATGGATCTCTGAAAGAATTTCAACCTTACCAAACAGATGTTATGGGTTTAAGAAGAAGTACCGGGAATTATAGAAAACATGCTAATATGTGTGATGTCTAGAGTTCATCTATAACCTAGCCATTTGTGTGTGTGTGTGTGGAATATGCAATATATTTTGTGTTGGGTGACGTTTGTTCTCAGCTGCTGACAGCCCACCCAAAGGACCCCCCTTCTTTCTCACCAGGTCTGTGAAAAGGTGCAGCGAACTGTATTGACATGCAAATGACCTGAGCCAAGATAATTATCTGTACTAGTGAATTAAAAGATATATGTACTAAAATGACTTTGTTTTTCAGGAAAACAGTACTGGAGAGGTTCTTTGTGGTGAGGTATTATGATCTTGTGACAAATGGTACTGCTAAAAGGTTTTTTTACGGATTGCTAATTTTTTTTCAACCATGGTGAATACATTTTTTTGGGAATTATTGGTATACCATAAAACAAAAATCCACGTGGTATTAATGTGTATTAAGTAATACATATTAATGATAAGTTGAGCTCAACAATTTTTTGGTATCTTAAAAAAGAAAGTGCACTGTTTATGTAATGTAATGTATATTTGTGTTTCATATGCTAATGTCTTGTTACAGGTATATAACCATTGGATTATTTTGTTTCTAGGAGGAAAATTGAATATTCATTACTAAATTTTATTGGTGTTTTATTTCCCAGATTCGATAATTGGGTTTCCTGGCTTTAAAGGGTCGGCTCGTGTACCCACTACTGTTCAGTGATCCCGGCGCCTCAGTGCTGCAAGGGCTATTTCTTTGCCCTTTGGCCAGTTGTGTTTGGTAGCAGAAGTTCCTCGAGTTGGATACACATTATGCAATTTTTGTTTTCCAATTTCCTTCAGATTTACCTTCAGATGTGTAGTATGAGGGCCTGCCTGATGGCATACAAGTTGAGAGTGTATAGTTTTGGGAGAGCCCGGAGAAGAGTTGTGCAGGAAGATTGTGTATATTGCACTCTGTGTTCTGAATGAAGAGGTCATTGCTGGGAAGGAAGCACCTGGGTATTAGTTGGGACATAGACGAGTTTGTTTCTGTGTCCTAAGGAATACCGATGTAACGTTAGTCAGGAAACTAGAGGGTTCTCTGAACCTAACCATAGGTAGAGGTGCATTGTATACCCTGGGCATGGTCTCTGAAATCCAGGCACAGCGATGGAGTTGTGTGGGCATGCTGTATTCTCCTCAGTGGATACCCATAGGTGTCCTTCCTGTCCTAGACTCCTTGTGTACTTTAACTAGTGGTCCGTGTCCTGCATGACAGGAAGACCAGTGCCCCATAAGGTGTGCAATCTCTATGAAGAGACAAGTGTACCTGGTGGCAGGTGGTTTTCAATCCGGGTATTCTGACTATTTCCCATCCTTAGGAAAGAGAGGCTTAATGGAGACTGTCTTTGGAGCTGGAGGTGGGGCACTGGGTACCCTAAAACACTATGGAGCTGGAGCTATTCAGGATCACATTGGGGGGGTCTTGTGCTACATATCAGGTTAGGGAAGCCAACTTGCTCTGTCCAGCATCACTTTGCAAGGACAGACAGGGGGGGGGGGGGGGGTAGTATCCAGGTTGCCTATGAGTCGTAATAGATTGGTGGATGACTCAGTTCCAGGATCGTCAAAAATCTTACTTGCACTGTTCTCATCCCTAATGGCAGGGATGGAACATTGTGCAGATATCACGGTCAATCTGGGTACTATCCTATCAGACTCTACTGGATTACACCCTGGAGTCCATCTTGTTCTGATGGTTTGAGTCTGGACAGCCTCAGATGACTGGTACTGATGAGTGCTAGAGGAAGGTAAGGGTTGTGCTATGGGAAAAGGCAATAATGCTGGCACAGGGGGGGGGGGTCATGTCTATTGGATGCCGGGGTAGTGTCCCAACTAGTCCTAAATAAAGTTAAAACTACTTGAGACTGGAGACCAGGGTACTGGTGCTAGTATCACATGTCTAATGATGCACTAATGTTTTCAGCATCAGGTTAAATGGTACTCAGCAGGGTACACTACCTCGGGGAGTCTATAGTACACCTCCTCTGGCCCATGGCATGGATATAGCAGGAACACCGGGTTGTACCCAGATCACCCCTGAAGAAAGGTTTTATAGCAAACCTGACATCCCCTTACACCTACAGAAACTTCCTCTGGGATTTGGGGCTGAGTTAAAAGCTTGGCTGATGGATTTCGGACAACAGGATGAAATATTAAATGTACTAAGAGATGCTGAAAAACAAGCCACCATACGACTCACCCATGATCAAAATAGACTGATCCAAGTATCCCACGCTTTAGACGCAGATGCTAAGATTTCCTGGTGGGAAAAGTTTATTTGGGTATAGTCCGAACGCTACAGCTTTCCTAAACATTTTGCTCCACCCTGTTGTTGTCCTAACCTGTGCAGCCTTATTGCTTTTCCTGATGCAGGTAATAATGTGCGTTACTATCAGGAGAATGAATGCCAGAGCTATGAGAATGTGTACCTCAACAAGGTATCTTCTCTCAAGGAACAGAAAGGCCACTAACTCAGAAACAAATCTCTGAGGAAGCCATATCCAATCCAGACCAGTACAAAGAAGTTGCGCATTTAAGAGAGGACCCTAGAACTATATTTTCTTGTTCCTGGGATAAGCCTCTTCAATTTTTAGCAATAAAGTGCAGTCAGGTTTACCTAAATTCCAAAAGTTTTAATCATTTTTTTTTAAAATTATTTTTATTTTTTATTTTTTTCTCTCCCTTTTGTTGTTAATATCTGTGTACCTGACCTGCAAAAATACTGTTAATGGGAGAGTAGTTTTTTTAAAAAAACATTTGTTTTGTTTTTTGTTTTTATTTTTTTATTATGTTTTTTTAACCAATGTATTCATTTTTTTTTTATATACAGATTCAAGGCTCTTTAACAGTCTTGGTTGGAGCAGCGTTCAATCTGTAGTCTTTTCCGTTTTTTGTTCTTTTTTTCATTATTATTCCCACTATTTTTCCTGTTCATTTTCATTACTCACCTCTCTTCTATTCCTTTCTCTTCTTTAATATTATGCTCTCTAAGTTTTTCCTTTGGTTTCTATCATTTATCTTTTCAAGATAATGTAACTAAGACATCAGTATCATTTTTCTTTAAAAAAGACTTTGCCTGCCCGCAAGTACCATATTTTAACTAAAGTATCCCTGGACATCCAGTTTTATGTCTTAATGTAATTTCACCTCCCCTAGTCTACCTACTACTTTAACCTGAGCCCCGTGAGCAGGTGTGGTGAACCCAGGGACCTGGCAATAACAGACAGTATTGTCTATCCCTACCATCCAGGGCCATGGATGATACTGGCTGTTGCTCAGACTCTGTAGCCTGTGGGAACCCACTCTACTCGTCCACATTACACCCTTTATGAGTATTTAGTCTTAATGGCCAACACTCTGTTCCTGTCCAGCATTTCTCTGTACACTAACGTTCTCCTCTCTCTTTCTGTATTCATGCACGACTGTCTGGAGACCCGCCCGACCCCACCTGAAGAAGCAGCGACCACCAAGTTATTTCTTGAGATAAACGTGTCACGAATAAGACTTTCCTGGACTTTCCTTCACCATGCTGAAAAGTGCTGTCTCGCGGTCCGATCCAATCGATGCAACCATTACATGGTCTTACAAAGATACAGAACTAGATATGCCAGGATCCCGCCATCAATGTTGGAGTTCCGCTCCTCCAAGGCAGAGGAGTGATGAAACATTGCAATACAGACACTCATGGTTTGAATGTGGAGTCTCCAAAGGACCAGGATTTCTTTGCTATCTTAAGCCTACTTTGAGGAGTTCCGGCGTGTTCAAGAAAGGAAGAGGAGGCCGCAGTGGTGGTGGGAAAGGGTCGGGGTTTCTGGGCTGTTGTGGGTGGGTGCAAGATCATTGAAGGAGGACATAAGTTCAAGAATGAACTTCAGGGGGAAATGTGATGGAATTATTGGATATCATATTTATATCAATGAGATTCAAGTGGACCATTGCAAGGACTCCAATTTAAACTGCCTTGCCCCATAGGATGTGTATATGTATATTTAGGTGTATGTGTATATATATATGTATATATATATCTACGTGTATATGTGGGTATCTATGTGTGGGTATATATATATTTCATATATGGGAATGTTTCTTAATATCATGATAGAACAAAGCTCACCTTAAGAAATATATTTACCTTGGTGTGAACCCGAGAAGCCCTAGAGGTGTTGATTAGATCAAAGGTTATTGGCAGACCTTAAGGCATTCATTCTTCAGGGGGCCATTAACATGCTTCCAATACACTGATGGGAATCAGGGAAGGTCCCCTAGGTGGTAATCAACTCACCAGGGGCCATTAACATACTACGGTCGGGACTGTTTGGGCTAGGAGATCAAAGGAGATTGTTCATTAATTCATAGACTGGTAGGCACCGAGGGGGTCGCAATGTCCGAGCATGAATTCTGTGACATCTCTAACCCAATCAATATGTGGCATCTGTTGATTGGTGGAGAATGCATATAAAAGGGAGTGGGTAAATGGTTACAGCAGTCCAGCCCGAGAACATCTGAGGGACATGCTGTCGGTGTAAAGTATCTATGTCTATCTTTCTTTCTAACCTTTTTTAATCCTAGGATTTATCTTATGACTTTGTATATCTTGTATATGTCCATTGAAAACATTTATGAGTTTATGCCTGAATTAACTTTGAATTAACTTTGCAGCCTAGATCCAACACTATAGAGATATACGATAAATTCTAATCATTCTAACCTTCTTTTTCTGTGTAAATAAATGTAATTTTTATCTTTTTTCCCTGTTATCACTCGTTTTTATTTTTATATAGACAAAGGTTTAATCAATTATATTTGTATCGTTAATCGTTTAAGTGAGGTATAAATATTTCCGTAACAACATGAACACATATGATTTTCCTGTGAAAAAAAAATTGTTCCAGGTCAGTGATTCAGTATTTAGGCCTGGCTCACACCTATGCCTTTCATTTTCAGGTTTGCAGAAACACTCTACAGTCTATTTAACATGGTTTTCTATGGATCATGTTCACATCTGTGCATTTTATGGAAAGGGCCAGGGATAGGGTTGCCACCTCATCCCTTTAAACCCGAACATATATTAATTACACAGGTTCTGAGGCTAATTTAATGCAGGTAAGGCACCAAGTGAGTTTACTTAACACCTTTACCACTTTCCGCCCAGCCTATAGCAAAATAACGGCGGACAGTGGTTCAGTTATCCTGACTGGACGTCATACGACGCCTTTTAGGATAACTGACACACCGCTACACCGATCTCGCTAAAGAGCCTCTGACGGAAGCTTTTTACCATGTCCAATCACGGCTTATCACATTGTAAACAGGAAAAGCAGTGTATCGGCTTTTCCTCACTCGAGTTTGACAGACGTGAGTAGAGGAGAGCCGATCGGCGGCTCTCCTGACGGGGGGGGTCTGTGCTGGTTGTTTATCAGAGGAGCAGCCCCCCTGCGGATGCCCACACTGGACCACCAGGGATGCCACCAGGACCACCAGGGATGGACACAATGGATGGATGACCAGGTATGCCACCCATGGCCGCTAGGGATGACAGTCAGTGCCCAAAATATGCCAATCGGTGCTCACAAATGGTGCCAGTCAGTGCCCATTACCAATGCTTGGCAGATGTCTCCCTATCAGTGATGCCCTACAGTGCCATCTATCAGTGTCCATCAGTGCCAACCATCAGTGTCCATCAGTGTTACCTATCAGTGCCCATCAGTGTCCGCTTATCAGTGCCCATCTGTGTCACCTATCATTGCCACCCATAAGAACCCATCAGTGCAGCCTATCAGTGCCACCTATGAGTGCCGCCTATCAATGCCCATTAGTGCTGCATACCAGTGCCACCTATCAGTGCCCATCAGTGCCGCCTATTAGTGCCCATCAGTGCCGCCTCATCAGTGTCACCTCATTGGTGCCACCTCATCAGTGCCGCCTTATCCGTACCCGTTAGTGCAGCCTCATCAGTGCCCATCAGTGAGGGAGAATACTTACTTATTTACAAAATTTTATAAAAGAAACAAAGAAAACCTTTTTTTTTTCAAAATTTTCGTTCTCTTTTTATTTGTTGCACAAAAAATAAAAACCCCAGCAGTGATGAAATAGCCCCAAAAGGAAGCTCTATTTGTGGGAACAAACTGATAAAAAATTTGTTTGGGTACAGTGTAGCATGACCTCGCAATTGTCATTTAAAGTGCGACAGCGCTGAAAGCTGAAAACTGGCTTGGGCAGGAAGGGGGTGTAAGTGCCTGGTAGTGAAGTGGTTAATCAACCACAGAAAATGTGTAATTAATATGTGTTCGGGTTTAAAGGGATGAGGTGGCAACCCTAGCAAGGGACCAGCAGGTTTTTTTTGTACCATATGTTTTTGGTTCCATAGACTTCAATGGATCAAAACCCAAACATGTGCAAAATGCATAGGTGTGAACCAGGCTTTATGCTAGCTGATCAAGCTGTAAATGATCATTTTGAGAAGGAGGTCAGCAATGATAGTTTTCTGGTGACAGGTAACTTCATAAAGGGAGGTTGGATTGTGCTGAGGTTGTGGCAGGGGGACAGCAACAGCAATCTAAAAAAAAGTTTTTCAACTTATCTGAGCAATTGTTCTATCTGAGAGCAAATGGCTTGCAGTAATCTGTTGGACTCCGATACTATATATCACATCAATATGACTGCCAACTGTCAAAACCTGATTTCAGAATTTCAGATCTTATTTCTTGATATTTTATAGCTTTTTTATGGGTTGCTGCTAATCAACAGAACTAGATAGAAAGTAGCTCTGACAAATAAAACAAACCAAGCCATGTTTTTTCTATGTGACTAACCTTTGAAATGTCAAAATAAATATTTATTACCACCACCACAAATGTAGCACCTTCTGGAGTGAGGAAGTAGTTTAGGTTGGAGGCATTTGCCATTTTTTAAAAGTGGGTCTTGTTGAGGTTGAGTGGCCCAGAGATGCTTACAGCAACCCGGAAATACTTCTGGCAAATGCCACAATTATAAACAAAATAAATAAATAAAATTCTTGCTCAGCCAGAAAAACTGATGGAGACTGCTGCAGCCCTAGTTTTTCGAATACTGGGCCCAGAACAATAAAAAATCAAAAAAAGGTGCGCTGTCCCTTTAAATTATCTCAACTTATTATATCATGAGTAAGTGCAAAAGCAAAAAATGTGTATCTGCTGACCCTTGAGTCAAGCATGGATACGTGCAAATGAACCAATCTAGATCAATGTGCAAATACTTACAATAAATAAAAATAAACGTTAAAAAAAATGCATGTGCAAGCAAAAAAAATACATATATGCAAACAATTATTTCATAAATGTGATATGCAGTTTCCTACAGTAAATAATTAAAGTCCATCAAAAAAAACAAACAGCTGAATCACAGTCATAATCACAAGTGATAACGTGCTCGGTCCTCTCAGACGTGCTCCAGTGTTAAGAGTGCTCCTAATAGGAAAAGCATTGCCTGTTACCAGATAAGGTTGATCTCGAATCACAGGGATCAAAATCGGCACAAACTGTCTCGCCATGTCACCACGTGCTGGCGAGTCGGGTGACAGCACGGCCGGTGTTCTGCCGAGAAAGTTCCGCTCGGCGGATTAGTTCCCCCTCTACTGCGCATGCGCAGTAGAGGCCGGCGGAAATAGCCGAAGCGGAACAGCTGAAAATCAGCTGTACACGGCGCGTGTAAGAGGGCCCCTCGCGGGCTCGCTTCGCTCGCCACGCTTCGGGCACGGCCTCGCTGCGCTCGGCACTTTTAGATTCCCCCTCTAGGTCCACTTGGATAGAGGGGAAGGAATCTGGACCCAGAGCGCAGGCGCCGTGTACAGCTGATCGAAGCGTTTGAGCTTCGGCTATCTCCGGCGGCCAACAGTACTACGTACTGCGCAGGCGCTGCGCCTGCGCAGTACAGGGGGGGGACCTATCCGCCGAAGGAACTTATTCGGCAAGACACCGGCTTGTTTTCTCATATGCTTTTGCACTTATTCATGATATAAAAAGTAAATGCCACAATTGCCTGGCTTGTCCAGCTATTGAATACAGAAATCCCTTCTAGGGATTGCTTATAGTAAATAACGATTTTTAAACATCATGTTATGTTTGAAAATAATTCAGGAAGGTTTGATTTGGCAAACTAAAGGCCTTTTCTCATTTGTAAAAATCCTAACTGCTAATCCATGTGCCTTACCTTTTACATTATTCTTCACAGCCAGCATCCTTGATACATCAGACTCTATTGGCAAAAGAGTCTCAATAGGTTGTAGTGATGGCGCTTAAATAAAATATTGATTCTGCCACTCCTAATGCTACTATGGCTCAGAGTAGGCTCATAGGTATCTGTGTCATGCATATTAAGAGGAATATGTTTCAAAACTGTCTTACTTTTTGCGGTTTCCAAACTGTTGCTTCTTTATTTAAAACACAAGTTCGGGAGAAATTTATTTTCTGTATGCAGTTTACAAAATAAATTATCTGCTATGAAAACATAGCTGCGTGTGTTCAAAAAAATGCCTCTTAGGACTTCTATGTTTTGCAACAGTACTGAGGTTAAATTTCATTCCTAAATAAGTGTTTGCAGTTGCATCACAACAAAGAAAAGTGCTATACAGTTGTTATTTGGCTGTACTAAATTTTTTCTTGTACGATACCAGAGCGTATGATTTTAGTGTTAATCAGTACAGTATCCGTCCACAAAAAATCAGAAGACCAAGACTACGCATGCTCAGAAACAACTGAATATTATTATTATTATACAGGTTTTATATAGCTCCAACAGTTTGCACAGCGCTTAACAAAATAAAGGCAGACATTACAGTTACATTACAATTTGGTACAAGAGAAATCAGAGGGCCCTGCTCATTAGAGCTTACAATCTAAAAAGGAAGGGTCAATTGATACAAAAGGTAATAGCTGATGGAGGAAGTAAAACAGTGTTAGTTGGAACCAGGAAAGAGAACTTTAAAGAGAAGGGTGTTCAAGGATCGTCTAAAGATGGATAGATTAGGGGACAGTCGGACAGATTGGGGTAGGGAGTTCCAAAGGATGGGAGAAGCTCTGGAGAAATCCTGGAGGCGAGCATGGGAGGAGGTGACAAGGGGGCTAGAGAGCAGGAGGTCTTGGGATGACCGAAGAGAGCGGCTTGGTTGGAATTTTGGGACTAGGTTAGTGATGTAGCTGGGATCAAAGTTATGGATGGCTTTGTAAGATGGCTTTTGAGAGAATACAGTACAATACAATATAACATTACAAAATTCTATTCTGTCATACGAGAATTTTTGAGAGAAACCTCTTCCCAGTGTCATTTGACTACATCGTGTTACCAATCTGAGCTTCAGCAGTACACCCTCCTCCTGGACGGCAACTTCTGAAAAAAAAGGAGCAGCAGAGCAGTTTCATATGAATTAATTTTACAAAAAAATTTTGTGGTACTTTCACAACTTATAAGTGAACATCTCTAAATAACATATTGTAGGTCTCTACTGAACAGTGTTTTATTGTGGCCCCTTTGCTTTGTTACAAAAAGTTAATCTTAAATGATACTATACAGTATATTTAAAACTCTTGTACCAACATGTCTTCTAAGGCCCCTTTCACACGATCGGACCGTTCAGGTCCGCCTGTCAGTTTTGACGGCGGACCTGAACGGGCGCTCCATGTTAGCCTATGGAGCGACAGATGTCAGCGGAGACATGTCCGCTGACATCCGACCCGGTCCGATCCGCTAAAAGCAGACGGATGGCCCTACGTCCAGGTCCGTCGCTGGCGGATCGGGTGAGATCTGATGAAAACGGACATGCTGTCCGTTTTCGTCCGATCCCTCCATAGGCGGCAGCGGCGCCTGACAAGCCCCTCCCCGCTCAGTGAGCAGAGATGGACCTGTTACCTGCCGGCTCAGCGGAGATCAACGGACTGATCTCCCGCTGAGCTGGCGGACTGAGGCGGACTCCGTGGAAACGGAGTCCGCCTCATGTGAAAGGGGCCTAAGAGACCTAACCCTCTAAAGGTCTCTAAGGCACTCAACTAACTGTATAAAGAGTTTATATAAGATTCAAACAGTTATGTATTTCATCATCAAAAGGCTTCAACATACTGTATGTAGCACCCTCTAGTGTGCTAGAAGAGTAGTACATACTTTTTCTTGAGAACAGGTAAATTTCGAGGCTTGGCAGGCAGCGAAGCCTGGCTGTGCTTTGATCTGGGCTGGGAGTGGCTCAGGGTAGAGCTGGGTGACTCACAGGTGGTGTCACTAGGACCTCCCACTTCTTTCCAGAATCTTCTAGTACTTTCTGGAATTAGAGGTGGAGAGGGGAGGCAGAGCCACCTGGGGTATTCTGAGGAGCCCTGATCAATCCCCAATCTGGATTGGCAGGGGGGCAGGCCTCCTTAAATACCCAGGTTCAGCCCAGCTGGGGAGGAGTTGATCGTGTGGAAGATGGAGATGGAGTGTGAGGCTTTCGGGGCCTTTGAGGGAGCTCCCCAGTCTGGGGGGGTGACCTTGGGCGTGGGCTCGGGTGCAGACGGGGCCCTCTTACAACCCAGCGGGAGAACACTACTGGGCAAGTCTTCAGGAGTTCCACAGAGGCAGCCAAGAGGGCTGGTGAGTGTTTACACCATCGGGAGGTTGGGATCAGGAGTGCACCGCAAGGTATTGGACCCTACAGCTGACTGCTGCGGATGGGAGTCAGGGTGGTAAGGAAGGCAGGGCCGCTAGAACACCAGCACGGATCCCACCGGGGTTAGAGCGTAAGATTCCCTGGGGTGCGGAGTCTAAGAGCCAGCAAGTGTTCACCAGAGCCACTAGTGGTGAGGATGGGCTGGGCTGCAACTGCCTCCAGGTTGTGACCCCCAGGGTCCCCCAGCTCACACCCACAGTAGGCAACAGGAGGATAGGGATAGTAAGGGAATAAACCAAGGTCGGGGCCACAAGCAGACAAGGACAACAGAGTTCACGCCAAGGTTCAGGGACACAGGCAAACAGGGATAGTCGGGGACACGCCAAAGGTCAGGGTCACAAGCAGACAGGAATAGTCGAGAACAGGCCAAAGTCGGTAACTGGAATCAGATGTAGGAAACACAGCAAGTGCGCACGAAAGCTAACACACAATGGTTGATCAGCACTGCTGGCTTGCAGTGCACAGGTTAATATAGGTGTCAGGGGAATAGCAGAGTCAGAGCCTGTCAGTATCGGCGCTTTCCCATGCGCCTGCGTGGTAGAGTTGCACATCGAGACGTCCCCCCGGCGGGCCTATATAAAGACTGCTATGTCCTGTGTTTGTTGCTGGTTTGTCTTTTCAGCTCCTGTAAACCTGTTCCTGAACCTTTGTACTTGTGCCTGCCTGTTGTGACCCGGATCGACCCTGACCTCGCCTTGAACCTCTCCTGTGTTTGACCCCTGGCTAATCTTCTGGACTTCTCTACCTGCCTGATCATCCGTGTTTGACCCTCAGCCTGCTTCTGGACTTTGCTTCTGCCTTACCCCAGTGTTTGATCCCCAGCCTGCTTGACTACCCGTGTTTGACCCTCGGCCTGCTCTTGGACTTTGCCTCAGCCTTACCCCAGTTTTGGAGGTTCAGCCTGATTACTTTTGCCTGTGTTTGACCACCGGCCTGTTCTTGGACTTTTGCCTTGTGTTTGACCCTCTGCATCCTCTACTGGCTCCAGTCTTCATCTCCAGACTCCTGCCTAGCTAGTTCCAGTGAGGTGTCAGCCACTCAGCACGGATCACTTCTCTACCTGAAGAACCTTCCAGCTGTTCCGCTACCTGCTGGTGACCCGTGCTTCTTCGTGCCCAATACCCGCTGTGCCACTTCCAGAGGGTATCGTGCGCCCAGCTGCAAGGGGAGCCTCTCTCAGCAACCCGGCCTTGGTGAGTACCTGGCAGTACAAACCAGCCATGAGCGAGGCCGACAGAGCTGGCTCTCCCCTTGAGGCACTCTGCCAGCAGGTTTCAGCCCTCACCCAGGCTGTTCAGAGACTCCAGGATGGCTATTTCCAGATTGAAGGCCGTCTTCAACAACTGACTACTTTTCCAAGCCCCTCGGACACCATGTCAGCATCTGCCAGCAGGACATCTTCCTCTCAGAATCAAGTTAACCCAGCTCCTGCAGTAGTAATGACCCTTCCTGAACCCAGGGTCCCCACTCCGGAACGATTTTTCGGGAACCGGAAGAAGTACAGGGCGTTCAAAAATGCTTGACTACTATACTTTGCCCTCCAACCCAGGACTTTTCATTCTGAATCTGTGAAGGTGGGGTTTACCATCTCTTTACTATCTGACAAACCACAATCCTGGGCTCACAACCTTCTTAAGCAGAAGAGCCCCCTCCTTGACTCGGCAGACACCTTCTTTGACTCCATGGCCCAACTATATGACGACCCACAGCGCACGGCCACAGCCGAGTCCATCCTGCATACCCTGACCCAGGGAAAAAGACCTGTGGAAGGCTACACTGTGGAATTTCGAAAATGGTCTGGGGACACCAACTGGAATGAGGCTTAAATATCAATATTGCCAAGGTCTCTCAGAAACCCTAAAGGACGAACTGGCTCGGGTAGATACTACGGCCTCCCTGTAAGACCTGATCCAGCTCGCTACTAAACTTGACAGACGTTCACAGGAGCGTCGCTCTGAGCGTTTCCAGTCTCCAAGACCCACCTGGATGATGCCACGGGTGCCACCTGTTCCTGTATCTTCTGCGGCCTCTTCCTCATCCTCTGATGGTGACCCCATGCAATTGGGTTTAGTTCGATCCCCACTCTCTCCTGATGAAAGACTCCGCCAGCGCCAAGCCAACCTTTGCCTATACTGCGGGAAGGCCGGTCACTTTTTACGCAACTGTCCTGTTAGACCTAGTAAGTGCCGTCCACAGTCTGCCATGAACTTTCAAGTTGCTAGTTCAAGCCAATCTCACCTTGTCCTTCTGGTCTCATTACAGGTGGCGGAAGGGGAGGTCTGGTTGCCGGCCATCGTTGACTCAGGAGCCTGCAGTTGTTTCCTAAGCCTGCACATTCCCCTACAAGTCAAGGAACAACTCCTGCAAATTCATCTGGCAGATGGGTCCCTACCCTGCTCTGGGCCTGTCACTCAGGAAACTAAGCCTATTCTCACCTCCACGGACTCTGGCCATTCAGAATTTCTCTGCTTTGACATCATAAGCTCACCTATGTTTCCCATCATCCTGGGGTATCCGTGATTGTAGGTCCATGATCCTCAGATAAATTGGAGCAAGAAAGAAATCCTTTTCTCCTCTACGTACTGCTCCCAGCATTGTCTCTCGCCAAAATACGACAGAACGGCTCCTTGTCTAGCTCTACAACCAGTACCAGATAACCTTCAGCATGTCCCCGCAGCATACCATGAATTTCTGGACATTTTTGACAAAAAGAAAGCAGACAGTCTGCCACCCCATCGACCCTATGATTGCCCTATTGATCTCCTACCCGGGTCCGAGATCCCTTTCAGCCGCATTTTCCCTCTATCAGAAATCGAACTAGAATCCCTCCGCTCCTACATCGACGAGAATCTTGAAAAAGGATTCATTCGTTCTTCTTCTTCCCCAGCTGGAGCAGGAATCTTTTTTGTCGAAAAGAAGGACGGATCCCTGAGGCCTTATGTGGACTATAGGGAGCTTAACAAAATTACTATCAAGAACAGGTATCCGCTCCCTCTTATTTCTGAACTTTTCCAGTGTCTAGAACACTGGATCTCCGGGGAGCATACAATCTGGTTCGGATACGTGATGGAGACCAATGGAAGAAAGCCTTCAGGTCCAGATTTGGGCACTTTGAATATTTAGTGATGCCCTTTGGGCTCTGCAATGCCCCGGCTACATTTCAACATCCAGTCAACGACATCTTCCATGAGTATCTAGATAACTTTGTAATTGTTTATCTTGATGACATCTTGATCTTTTCCACCACTTTAGAAATACATCGTACCCATGTGAAGAAAGTGCTCTCAATCCTCAGAAGACATGGTCTATACTTAAAAGGGGAGAAATGTGACTTTGAAAAGGGCACCATTCAGTTCCTCGGGCTCTTTATCTTGGTAGGAGGGGTCGCAATGGACCCACAGAAAGTTAAGGCCATCTAGGAATGGCCAGCTCCCGTAGATAAGAAGGGGATTCAGCGATTTGTTGGTTTTGCCAATTTTTATCACAGATTCATTAAAGAATTCTCTTCCATCATCTCCCCCATCACTCAACTAACCCGCCAGCAGACTAGGTTTCAATGGTCCCAGGAAGCTCACGAAGCTTTCAATGAATTAAAGAGACTTTTTATGTCGGCTCCTATTCTCCAACATCCCAATCCAGTTTTGCCCTAGGTGCTTGAAGTGCATGCTTCGGAGTCAGCAATAGGGGCAATCCTGTCTCAAAGTAGTGGTCAAAAAGCCCTGCTCCACCCGGTGGCCTTTGCCTCCCATAAACTCAGCCTTCCGGAGAAGAATTATGATGTTGGGGACCGAGAGTTACTAGCCAAAAAGTTTGCCTTAGAAGAGTGGAGATATTTGCTGGAAGGGCCTCCCAACCCATCATGATCTTCACAGACCATCGTAACCTGGAGTATCTCTGAACAGCTAAACGCCTTAGACCTCGTCAGGCCCATTGGGCCTTGTTCTTCTCCAGGTTCAACTTTCATATTTCTTACCGACCTGTCTCTAAGAACAGGAAGGCAGGTGCACTTTCCCGTATGTTCCCAGAAATCAATGAATCAGAAGAACCTGGAAACATCCTATCTCCACACAACTTCCTTAGTCTCGTTCAGCCCAATCTCAGATCAGCTATTACAAAGGCCTCCAGTCAATGTACTGAACCCTAAGTGTCCCTCTTAGAAAAGAAAGACGGTCTGTTGTGGGCCCAAAACAAGATATTCGTTCCTCCCCCGGTAAGACTTCAGATTTTGCAGACTTTTCACGATCACAAGCTGGCAGGACACTTTGGTATACAGAAGACCTCCGAACTAATTAATTGCTCTTTCTGGTGGCCGGGTTGGAGACAAGACTGCAAAAAGTATATACAATCTTGCATTACTTGCCAACGCAATAAGGGTTCAAACGCCAAGACTAAGGGACTTTTAAGATCTTTGTCCGTGCCTGAACGTCCCTGGACAGAGCTCTATGGACTTTATTGTTGATCTGCCCCCTTCCGAGAAGTTTACTACCATCCTAGTGGTTGTCGACCGCCTTTCAAAGATGGCACATTTCCTGCCCTCAGTAGGCACCCCTTCTGCTTCCACAACTGCAAATATCTTTATAAAAGAAGTGGTAAGACTCCATGGTGTTCCTCACAACATTGTATCCGACAGGGGAATTCAGTTAACTTCAAATTTTGGAAGGATATGTGTAAATCTCTAGAAATCAAGACATCCCTCTCTTGCGCATATCATCCACAAAGCAATGGTTAGACAGAGAGGAAGAACCAATCTCTACAGCAATACCTCCGGTGTTTCTGCTCCTGTTCCCAAGATGACTGGTCTTCTCTTTCACCGTGCGCACCGAGTTCGCCTACAACAATTCCGTACATTCTGCCATCAACCAAACGCCTTTCTGGGCAAACTATGGTTTTCATCCTTCCTTTCTTCCAGATTCCATTCCCGAAGTCGCAACTCCTGCAGTACAGGACCGAATACATTTTATCCAAACAAATTTCTTGCAGATTCAAGAAACTATGAAGAAAGCCCAAAAGAGCTACGAAGAGTACTATAACAGAGGAAGAAGAAGTAACCCAAGTTTCAAGGTTGGAGATAAAGTGTGGCTATCTGCCATCAATCTCAAACTACCTTGCCCTTCATGCAAATTAGGCCCAAAGTTCATTGGTCCTTTTGAAATTAGGAGGGTTGTAAACCCCGTGGCTTTCGAACTGACCTTGCCTAGCTCTTATAGGATACACCCGGTGTTCAATGCCTCTTTACTAAAGCCGGTCACCCCACACTCTTTTCCAGGAAGAGGAGAACTTCCTCCCCCACCAATCAGGGTTGAAGGAGAAGAGGAATTCGAAGTGGAGGCAATAATAGACTGCAGAAAGAGGGGGGGACGGGAACAGTACTTAGTTAAGTGGAAAGGATATCCCCCGGAGGACAATTCTTGGGAGCCTGCTAGCAATGTCCATGCTCCTAGTTTGAGAATTTCACAGAAGACATCCTGGGATCTGGGCTAGGTTGGGCATCTGGAGGTTCAGGGGAATAGCAGAGTCAGAGCCTGTCAGTATCGGCACTTTCCCATGCACCTGCATGGTAGAGTTGCTCATCAGCGCGTACTGTTACACGATCGGCGGGTTTGAGCGTGTGTCCCGAACGGATTAGCTCACGTGGGTGCACGACGCAGCGCATCAGCACGAACGCGTGCGCCCACAGCGGGACATCCCCCCGGCAGG
This sequence comes from Lithobates clamitans, assembly GCA_037952925.1. Classification (NCBI taxonomy): domain Eukaryota; kingdom Metazoa; phylum Chordata; class Amphibia; order Anura; family Ranidae; genus Lithobates; species Lithobates clamitans. The sequence goes on from JBBGZY010000013.1 coordinate 3,592,961, forward strand.
CCTATTTAAAGACTGCTATGTCCTGTGTTTGTTGCTGGTTTGTCTTTTCAGCTCCTGTAAACCTGTTCCTGAACCTGTGTACCTGTGCCTGCCTGTTGTGACCCGGATCGACCCTGACCTCGCCTTGAACCTCTCCTGTGTTTGACCCTTGGCTAATCTTCTGGACTTCTCTACCTGCCTGATCACCCGTGTTTGACCCTCGGCCTGCTTCTAGACTTTGCTTCTGCCTTACCCCGGTGTTTGATCCTCAGCCTGCTTGACTACTCGTGTTTGACCCTCGGCCTGCTCTTGGACTTTGCCTCAGCCTTACCCCAGTGTTGGAGCTTCAGCTTGATTACTTCTGCCTGTGTTTGACCCCCGGCCTGTTCTTGGACTTTTGCCTTGTGTTTAACCCTCTGCATCCTCTACCGGCTCCAGTTTTCATCTCCAGACTCCTGTCTAGCCAGTTCCAGTGAGGTGTCAGCCACTCTGCACGGATCACTTCTCTACCTGAAGAACCTCCCAGCTGTTCCGCTACCTGCTGGTGACCCGTGCTTCTTCGTGCCCAATACCCGCTGTGCCACTTCCAGAGGGTATGGTGCGCCCAGCTGCAAGGGGAGCCTCTCTCAGCAACCCGGCCTTGGTGAGTACCTGACAATAGGGTTCCCTGATAGTGCCTGGGGTGGGGCCACGCTTAGAGGAGAGGTTATAAAACCAGCCAGGTGTGAATGCTGGCCTCTTAGTCTGAACACATGAGGAGAAGGTAAGCTGACAGAGAAAGATTACTGCATAACCATGACAGTACCCCCCCCCCTCTTATGAGGCCTCCCCCTCTCCTGCCTGGGCCATGGCTTAAAGGCTTAAAGGGAAACACCAGATGAAACCTCCTCAACAGACGAGGTGCAAAGATCTCAGATGCAGTGATCCAAGACCTCTCCTCAGGACCAAACCCTTCCCAATGTACGAGGTACTGAAGAATGCCTCTACGGCGCCGGGAATCCAGAACTTGACTAACCTCGTACTTAAGATTATCCTCAGAGACCAAAACCGAGGTAGGGAAAGGACAAGAGGACTTATTGAGGGCTAAAGGCTTCTTGGGAATGGGTAAAGGCATACGAAGACCATCAGGAGTCTGAGCAGGGTCCCCCAGACCCTTAAAGATGAGCTGGACATCCAGCACAGGATCATCAGACTGGGCAGAAGTCAGTGGACCCCTGAGACCAGGTTGGTTAGAAAGTGATGTGTCACAGAAGTCAAGCTGGATAGCTTCACTGGGCATAGGCTGAACTGGTGCAGAGGTTGACTGAACAGCATTGCCAGGTGCAGCGACCACCAGAATCGCATCACAGGGCGTATCGACTGTGGAACTGGTAGACGAGTCAGCCTGGGTGTGTGTCCAAGGGGGTCCAGGAACAGGCAAAGGTAAATGACCATGCAAACTGGAGTGGGCTCCTCATCCAGAGTGCCACATGACCCAGATAGTTCACAGGTGGGCTCCTCATCCAGAGTGCCACATGACCCAGAGAGTGCCTCAGCCCGACTATTGCAGGAGACATTTCAGAAATCGCTATATGCAACGGGAAGAGCAGAAGATACTGGGATGGTGGCAACAGGAAGTTTCTCTTTTGGGGTAACCTTGAGTAGGCAGGAATAGGAACAGGAGGAACCCCAAGCCAGGATCCGTTCAGCAGTCCAGTCAATGTGTGGAGAATGGAATCGTAACCAAGGAAGACCTAATAACATAGGGGATGAAGCCTTAGGTAAGACAAGGAAGGATATCCACTCCTGGTGGAGTGTCCCTACCGACATCTTAACAGGGAGGGTCTGGAAGCGGATAGGGCCCCCTGGGAGAACAGTACCGTCAATCGCCAAGACCACGAATGGCGTTGAAAGGGGCAAAAGGGTAAGTCTCGTGGAAGATGCAGTTTCCCAATCCATGAAATTGCCAGCGGCTCCGGAATCCAGATGTGCCGAGACCGAATGAGAGGAAGCGCCGGCATGAAGGAACACAGAAAGAAGAAGACGAGAAGGTGATATTTCAGAGTCTAATACTCCACCTTCCAGATGTATTAGCCCTGATCCTTTTTCCGGACGAAGAGAACAAGTGTCACGAAAATGACCTTTGGCCCCACAATAGAGGCACAGGCCCAGAGTTCTGCGCCTAGCGCGTTCTTCAGGAGACAACTTGGTCCAGCCCAGCTGCATAGGTTCCTCAGTGGGCAGGGGGTGCTCCTCGGATCGAAGAGAAGGGACTGGGAGCTCAGGCTGCCTAAGAAACGGGGAGTGCTGGCGTCTTTTTTCCAGGGCCCTCTCCTGAAAGCGAATATCGATCTGGTTACACAAGGTGATGACACCGTCCAGGTCAGCAGGAAGGGATCTTCCTGCTAATTCATCCTTCACTCTATCAGAGAGGCCATGTAAAAAGGTTGCAACTAGGGCCTCATTATTCCAGCTCAATTCAGCTGTGAGGATACGGAACTGAAGAGCATACTGTCCCACAGAAGCGGACTCTTGACGGAGACGAGATAGAGATATTCCGAAAAAGTTTCAAGAAATCAGTCAGGCTAGAAACCACTGGATCATTCAGTTCCCACAGAAGGGCAGGCCAAGCTAGCGCCTCGCCAGACAGGAGGGATATAATATAGGCTACTTTCACCCAATCGGACAGGAAGTTTTGGGGCTGAAGTTCAAAATGAATTGTGCACTGGCTAAGGAACCCCCTGCAAGCCTTGGAGTCCCCAGAGAAACCGGTCAGAGCTGGCAGTTGTAATGAATGTGTGGCTGCGACTGGTGCGATAGGTGCAGCAGCAGATAGCGGTTGAGGTTGTTGAACCGGGGGTCCTAATGAGGCCTGAACCTGTTCCAAACGGGATGCCAAATCCTGAAGGAATCGCATCACTTGAGTCTGATGCGATTCCTGGGTCTCAAGTCTATGAACTAAGCCCTGCAACGGATCATCTGCAGGTAGCGGCACATCAGCCGTGTCCATGGCTGAACAAACTGTCAGGTAACCTTGAGGCTAGTTGACAGATGCACACCATTGGGATCAGGAGTGCACCGCAAGGTAGTGGACCCTACGGCTGACTGCTACGGATGGGAGTAAGGGTGGTAAGGAAGGCTGGGCCGCTGGAACACCAGCACAGATCCCACCGGGGTTAGAGCGTAAGATTCCCTGGTGCGCGGAGTCTAAGAGCCAGCAGGTGTTCACCAGAGCCTCTAGTGGTGAGGATGGACTGGGCTGTAACTGGCTCCAGGTCGCGACCCCCAGGGTCCCCCAGCTCACACCCACAGTAGGCAACAGGAGGATAGGGATAGTAAGGGAATAAACCAAGGTCAGGGCCACAAGCAGACAAGGACAACAGAGTTCACGCCAAGGTTCAGGGACACAGGCAAACAGGGATAGTCGGGGACACGCCAAAGGTCAGGGTCACGAGCAGACAGGAATAGTCAAGAACAGGCCAAAGTCAGTAACTGGAATCAGACGTAGGAAACACAGCAAGCACACACGAAAGCTAACACACAATGGTTGATCAGCACTACTGGCTTGCAGTGCACAGGTTAATATAGGGTTCCCTGATAGGGCCTGGGGTGGGGCCACGCTTAGAGGAGAGGTTATAAAACCAGCCAGGTGTGAGTGCTGGCTTCTTAGTCTGAACATATGAGGAGAAGGTAAGCTGACAGAGAAAGATTACTGCATAACCATGACATAAACACTCTCTCAAGGAGACTCTGAGACACCCCCCCCCCCCCCGGATGAGTGGACCTGATTGATGTTGGAAGGAGTTCAATCCTTGTGTCAAGGAGTTGAGCACTAAGTCAAGGCAACGACAGGGGCTAGAGCCACTAGAGTCACTGCTGCAAGTGTTCCCAAGCTCTACTGTGACCTCACATCTAGGAAAGATCTAAGAAAAGACCAAACAGAAGACCCTCTTCCTAGTCTGACCTTGAAAGCCCTAGAGAGTTGTCATTCAGAGATACACAAATGAGCCTCAAAAAATTGGATCAGCTATAGCTGTGTGGCCGGGTGGTCTACCAAAAAGGCCCCACAGATGATCCTGGACACAAATGGCAATTGTGTTCAGGATGTTCTCTAGCTTTCTTGTCTCCTCCTCCCATGCTTTTCTCCAGGACTTCTCTAGAGCCTCTCCCATCCTCTGGAACACTCACATTGTCTGGCTAATTCCTATTTTGGCCACTTTTACACGATCCCTGAAAACTCATCTCTTGAGGGAAGCCTATCCCGCCTCCACCTACGAACTGAACTTTTCATTCTTCCATCAGCGCATCCCTCACAGATATTACCTTTTGTACCACTTGCCCCACCCTATTAGATTGTGAGTAGAAATTGGCTTGGGCGTGTTCGGGATCCCACCTGGAAGCCGACGCTGCACACCGCTAATCACAGGCAGTGAGACATTTCCTGTTCCTCAGCTGCACAGGTCGAGAAATATCTCACTGTCTGTAGGAGCAGGGCCCTTTTAACCCTCTTTAAATTTATTGTATTATAACTGTATTGCTTCCCTTTGTATTGTAAAGCGCTGTACTGTCTGTTGGCGCTATATAAATCCAGTATTATAATAATAATGGCTCTATACAAAGGCCAAAGTTGAGGGTTACTGTCACTCTTGTCTATGCTGCATCCAGAGGTGTAAATTGATTTCCTGTGTCTGGAGCCTCATTTGAGTGGCGATGTGGAAATATGAGGCCTACAATGATTTTTTACCTTCAGATTACATTAATGATAGACATTAATAACTTGACTTACAGTAAACTTTTGACATACAGTATGACTCTAAAGTTTCAGAACACTGCTTGATTGTTTTTCTGAGAACAGTGGTCATAAAAGAACATAAAAGAAGGGGTATGTGCGAAATAACTCTGTGGAGGATGTCGCTTCAAAGGGCTCAATTGAGGTGAGGAAAGCAGCTGGGACTATCTGTCTTTTATGACAGCTGGTGAATTGACCAGTGTCTTGACATTTTGTCATAGCCTAACTAAGAGCGCCCCCATTGACTGAATGTGGCAAAGTCTTAAGATATGTGAGCAGGAGTGTCTCTACCTGGATGGATGGATGCATATGGGTATAGGACTGGATTCTGTGAGAATAAATACCAAAAAGTAAGACCACCACTCTCAATTGATCTCTGGCTGCACGATGGGAAGGTAAGGTTGCTTGTGTAATGTATTCCATTAGACCCCTTTCACACTGAGTCAATTTTCAGGCATTTTAGCACTAAAAATAGCACCTGTAAAGCGCCTGAAAACTGCCTCTCAAGCCACCCCAGTGTGAAAGCCTTAGTGCTTTCACACTGAAGCGGTGCGTTTGCAGGATGGGAAAAAAAGTCCTGCAAGCAGCATCTTTGGGGCAGTGTGGGAGCGGTGTACACACCGCTCCCACACAGCCCCGGCCCATTGGAATGAATAGACAACGCTTCCGAAGCGCCTGAAAAGCGCTTTGGAAGCGCCGCATCACGGGTGCTTTTAATACCTTTTTTAACCCCTTCTTGTGGGTTAAAAGTGCCCCGCTACCGCTGGAAAAGCGGCGCTTTACTGCTAACGCTGGCACCGCCCCAGTGTGAAAGTAGCCTTATTTCTTTGTCTGTAACTTCTTTTTTCTGTAAATGTTTCTGTCCATTGGTAACATTTTGTATTTTATTTGTAACACCACTGCTTTGAAAGTGTTTACCAGCTACTTTAAATTTTGTTATATTTGATTAATAGCAAACATTTATTTTTTCAGTGTAAATAAATTATATCTTTGTTTTTAGCAGCAACTTTATGGTAAGAATTGCATGAGCATTGGCTAGATTCTAATTAGACAAAATTAGGTTGTAAACACTTATTATATTTAACAAGTTAATAAGTGAGGTGGCATGATTGCCAAAACAGATGCTGGTGTTGTCCGTCATGGCATTGGTGAACAAAGACTCTGGGATGCATTCTGACACACCTTGGTAGGAGGTCTCTGATATGTTTTCTAGTAAATGTTTCATTGGATATGTTACTTTCAAGTAAGCTTGTTCAATTGTCTTTAAACTGATGTAAAATCCCATGTCATGTTTAATACCATATGCCACTTTTTTGTACCTGAATATATTGGTCAGGCAACACACTGACGCCCTTGCTGCCAGAGTGCTGGGTGTTCAGTGTGACCCTGTACCTTTAAGGAGGGGTGGCTCCTTCCAGGCTCTCCTGTCCCCTACCTACCCATTATAAATATATGTGCTTCCAAGATGAAGACTTTCAGTAGTTATGGACTGCAGGAAACAGGGTGCCTTGGCGCGGCCTGCAAATTATACACGTGTTTGCAAATGTGTGCAACTAAACCCCTGTTCTTAACGCATATTGTTAGACAGGTCAATTTGAATGTTAGTATCCAGGACTTTTGCTGTTTATTCTGGGGTTGCTCTTGTGATTTTCAGGACTGCTGGCATCACCCTCAGATACCGCAAGTGATCTCCTGCACCCTTGTATCCAGTGGCACTGTTCCAAATGGCCCAGAAGAGGCAATAATCTTTATGATAGATTCCAGATTGGTGCTCACGCTTTTGGCCACTTTTTTTTTTGCATTCCTGTTTAAAGGCACAGCACTACCCACTTTCTAGGACCCTTATGACTTCCCTCCCTAATGAGTTTTCCCTTTTAGTTGGAATTACAAAACTCTATTTAACCACTTCAATACCAGGCACTTTCACCTCCTTCCCAGGTCAATTTTCGAGTTTCAGGGCTGTCGCACTTTGAATGGCAGTTGCGCGGTCATGCAACACTGTACCCAAATGACATTTTTATAATTTTTTTTCACACAAAGAGATCTTTCTTTTGGTGGTATTTAATCACCACTGGGTTGTTTATTTTTTGCTAAATAAATGAAATCTTTCTTCAAAAATTTAGGTCAAAATGTATACTGCTACATTACTTTGGTGAAAATAACCCAAATCAATGTATATTATTTAGTCTGCAGGAAAGCTATAGCATATGCAAACTATGGAATATATATATGAAACTTTCTTGAGGCCCGAAAATGCCAGGACAGTACAATCATCCCCCAAATTACCCCCTTTTGGAAAGTGTTTTGGAAAATGTTTTGGAAAAGGAAAAAAATGTAAATTGCACTTCAGTATCATCATTTAAATGGTGTGACAGTGATGAGGGACACTGACTGGTGACAGTATGTAAAAAAAAAAATAAATAAATATTATATATTTTTTTATATATTTTTTTTTCTTTTTTATAACATACTGTGACCAGAGTATCACTGTACTACTCTAGGGAACTAATCAGGATTTCTTTTTTCTTCATATGACATCCCCCAAGAAGGAGAGGGCCAAAAGTCAGTGTTATGACGCATACGCACGAGAGGACTTTACGGCAAACTTTGTCCAGCGGACTTTTCGACTTGCCTACACACAATCAACCAAAGTTCGAGGGATTCACACGTGATGACGTACGACTGGACTAAAATAAGGAAGTTGATAGCCAGTAGCCAATACCTGCCATAGTGTCTGTTTTTGTCCGTCGGACTAGCATACAGACGAGCGGACTTTTTGACTAGACTCGAGTTCGTCGGAAAGATTTGAAACATGTTTCATTTCTAGGTCCGTCGAACTTTTGGGGAAAAAAAGTCAGTTGGAGCCCACACACAATCGAACTGTCCGCTGGACCAAGTATGCCCTAAAGTCCAGTTGTGTGTACGCGGCATTAGAGTGCTTTAACACCTTCCCGCCTGGCCTATAGTCAAATGACGGCCATGCGGGAAAGTGTTATAGGGCGTACACACGGTCGGACTTTGTTCGGACATTCCGACAACAAAATCCTAGGATTTTTTTGCCGACGGATGTTGGCTCAAACTTGTTTTGTCTACACACGGTCGCACAAAGTTGTCGGAAAATCCGATCGTTCTAAACGCGGTGACGTAAAACACGTACGTCGGGACTATAAACGGGGCATTGGCCAATAGCTTTCATCTCTTTATTTATTCTGAGCATGCGTGGCACTTTGTACGTCGGATTTGTGTACACACGATCGGAATTTCCGACAACGGATTTTGTTGTCGGAAAATTTTATCTCCTGCTCTCCAACTTTGTGTGTCGGAAAATCCGATGGAAAATGTCCGATGGAGCCCACACACGGTCGGAATTTCCGACAACATGCTCCGATCAGACATTTTCCATCAGGAAAATCCGACCGTGTGTACGGGGCATTAAAGCACTCAAAAGCTGACTTTAGGCCCCGATGCCGGTACCGACAGTCACTGGCCAGTGTGCGGGGGTAAATATTAGAAACTGTGTCTTATAGCTTCTGTGTATGTCTCCCATATTTAGGGCAGGACCTGGAGGGTCCAAACTTGGTCTTTAAACCAGGTTGTTGTTAGATTTGCATTATTTATTTATTTATTTCATTATTATCTTTCATAAGTTGTGTTATTGTAAACATTGTTTATAGCTTTAGTTTGTCACTGTGAATTGGTATTGTTGTTGTTGTCTCACTGTTATAGGTGTGTTGTCCGAATAAACAACCCTTCTTTTAGCCCTGATGTGTCAATGAGTACGGTACCGCGTAGTAGGTTGTTAGCACTAGGAACAGGGGAACCCAAACATCAGCTGCTCTTTCAGGGGCCAGTACATACTGTATATACACTTTGTAGTACTTTACCCTTTTGGAAGATTTGCTGTGCTATTTAAACCACTTTTTGTAGTTAGAACCCTCTAAAACAAACACTTCTCACTGTTAAAGGCAAGGTGAAAAATTATGGGCGATATTGCAACAATATTGTTTTTGTTGTACTTGTATGTTTAAACTTTTAATAATAATAAAAAAATACTTTTGGCCTTTATAATAGTCTTAATATGGTTAGGGGCAGGGCTTTTTTTCCTCAGAGAATAGGTGCAGAAACTCCCCCCTTATGAGTTACCCTTCGTTTCTGCCCCCGTACCCACCTCCGAGCACTGTCTCTTGGCTCCACCCCCTACCCACCTCCCAGTACGGCTCCTTTTAGAGAGTACAGAACCAAGTATCATTTTGTGCTACTAAATTATATGGAATTTGATAGACCCCACCCAAGCAGCAACAGACCCCACCAGTGGCGTTGCGTGGGTTGTCAGCGCCCAGGGCAAGGCAAGTAATTTGCGCCCCCTAACCCTTCCTTTCCTACAATAATACTGACCTACCTGACCACTAATCTGATTCCTATACTGACCACTACACTATACTACTACACTATACAATACACTGACCTATCTCATTCTGACCCTTACACTGACCTACCCGATTCCTACATGGACCACTACACTACACACTGACCTACCTGATTCCTATACTGACCACTACACACCCCACCAACCTACACGATTCCTACATCGACCACTACACTACACACTGACCACTACACTATACAATCCAGTACACAATCCACTATACACTGACCACTACACTACACACCACACCAACCTACCTGATTCCTATGCTGACCACTACACTATACTAGTACACTACCCACTACACAACACACTATCTACTGACCACTACACACCACACTGACCACTACACTAAACACCACACACTGACCTACCTGACCACTACACTATACTACTACACAATACACTACACTATCCACTGACCACTACACTACACACCACACACCACTAACCACTAAACACTGACCACTACACACCACTAACCACTACACACTGACCACTACACACCACTAACCACTACACACTGACCACTAAACACCACTAACCACTACACACCACTGACCACTACACACCACTGACCACTACACACCACTAACCACTACACACTGACCACTACACACTGACCACCACACACCACACTGACCACTACACATCACTACACATTGACCACACTACACACTGACCACTACACACTGACCACACTACACTACACACCACACTGACCACTACACTACACACTGACCACTACACACTGACCACACACCACACTGACCACTACACTACACACTGACCACTACACCACACTGACCACTAAACTACACTGACCACACTACACTACACACCACTAACCACTACACACTGACCACTACACACCACTACACACTACACTACACCACACACTGACCACTACACACTGACCACTACACTATACTACTACACAATACACTACACTATCCACTGACCACTACACTACACACCACTAACCACTAAACACTGACCACTACACACCACTAACCACTAAACACTGACCACTACACACCACTAACCACTACACACTGACCACTACACACCACTAACCACTACACACTGACCACTACACACCACTAACCACTACACACCACTGACCACTACACACCACTGACCACTACACACCACTAACCACTACACACTGACCACCACACTGACCACTACACACCACTACACATTGACCACACTACACACTGACCACTACACACTGACCACTACACACTGACCACACTACACTACACACCACACTGACCACTACACTACACACTGACCACTACACACTGACCACTACACACTGACCACTACACTACACACTGACCCCTACACTACACACTGACCACTACACCACACTGACCACTAAACCACACTGACCACTGACCACACTACACTACACACTACACACCACTAACCACTACACACTGATCACTACACACCACTACACACTACACTACACCACACACTGACCACTACACACTGACCACTACACTACACACTGACCACTACACTACACCACACACTGACCACTACACACTGACCACCACTAACCACTACACACTGACCACTACACACCACACTGACCACTACACACTGACCACCACTAACCACACACCACCACACTACACACTGACCACTACAAACTGACCACTGCACTACACCACACACTGACCACCACTAACCACTACACACCACTAACCACTACACACCACACTGACCACTACACTACACACTGACCACTACACACCACTACACTACACACTGACCACTACACTACACACTGACCACACACCACACTGACCACTACACAATACACTACCCTTAGACCACTACTACTCAATACACTACATACTGACTGCTACATAACACTCTACCCACAGACCAATACACTACACACAATACTATACATTACACTATACACTAACTTTCTGGCTGCTCCCTCTCCCCAGACCATATCTACCCCCCCCCCCCGGGCCGAGTGAGTCTCTTACCTTCCATCTGCTCTGCCTCTGCGCCGCCGACTGTCACACTGCCTGCCCCAGGGGGGACATGATGATCAGGGACCCGGGCCGGAGAGGAGGAGGAGAGGAGGAGAAGACAGCGGCCACAGACTGCCTGCCGCGACGGCCGTCGGGGACATGATGATCAGTGACCCGGGCCGGAGAGGAGGAGGAAGAGGAGAGGAGGAGAAGACAGCGGCCACAGACTGCCTTCCGTGAGGGCCGACATGATTGGTGACCCGGGCTGGAGAGGAGGAGCAGGAGAAGACGGCGGCCACAACGAAGGCCAGCCCCGCTCCCCCGCGATTGAGGACAGGCCAGCCCCACCTGCCGCACATGACCCCTTTCGCCCAATCACAGGGCGCCAGGGGCCGGCCTGAGAATTAACATGGCGGCCGGAGCGCGGGGTCACAGAACATAGAATTTAGCTGTATGGAGAGAGGGTGACACATACTGGAGCAGGATTTCGCCCCCCCAAATGTTGCGCCCGGGGCCTACGCCCCCCTCGCACCCCCCACGCTACGCCACTGCCACCACGGCAACAATAGATCCCCCCACACAAAACGACAGACCCCCCCCAGCAACAATGGACCCCCGCAACGAAATACCACCCCAGCAACAATAGACCCCTAAAAAAAAAAAGATCCCCAGTGACAATAGATCCCCCAGCAGTCAGCATCAATTGACCCTCGAGCACACCTTGCCATGAAATACATTCAGTGCTGGAGGTGCCGGAACTGCACTCCCCCACGTTCCCGCTGAAAAAAAGCCCTGGTTGGGGGAATACCTAAACCTCTTGCTGACCGCATGATGTAAATATATGTGTGTGCTGAGAGCATGCTCACTGCTCCCTGCCAGCACACTGACTGAGCTACCATATTGAGGTCTCGGTCAAGGCTTCTGATCAGGAACTGGGAAAGGCTTCCAACTATGTAGCCATCATAGGAGCCAGTCACAGCATTGCATAATACAGAAGAGTAAGGAGTAAATGCTTAAGGGGGTTGTAAACCCGCATGATTTTTCACCTCAGTGCAGTCTATGCATTGAGGTGAAAAACCTCTTGCAGTGCTCTTTCTCGCATCGGGGATGAGCACACAACCCTAGCCAGTGTTTCGTATCCTGATTGGCTAGATTGAGATGGTCAGAGACTGCAGACATAATACAAGAGATGGTCAGAGACTGCAGACATGTTACAAGAGATGGTCAGAGACTGCAGACATGTTACAAGAGATGGTCAGAGACTGCAGACATGTTACAAGAGATGGTCAGAGACTGCAGACATAGTACAGGAGATGGTCAGAGACTGCAGACATAGTACAGGAGATGGTCAGAGCATGCTGACATATTACAGGAGATGGTGAGAGACTGCAGACATAATACAAGAGATGGTCAGAGACTGCAGACATGTTACAAGAGATGGTCAGAGACTGCAGTTCCTAGTTAGTAGATAATGGCCAATTGGCCCTCTTACCTGACCCAGCGATACAGCAACAACGGTTCCTCTGATCAGGAGTCAGCTCACTCTGAATTGCCCGTGGCGACTCTGCTGGGTAGAGCCCAGATCTGTATTCTGGCAATGACTCCATTCCTTTCTCCACCAGGGATGGCGCCAGGCTTTGTGGTTTTCCCTGTGGTGGTGCAGGGCAGCGGGGTTCTCTCTCTGATGGTGTTCCCTCAGCACTGCCCTCTACCTCTGGAGTCCTGGGTGCACTTCCCTGAAAGATTTCCCGGGCTCCTGGCTCTCGCTCTCTCCCATTCAGCTGAGCATACTGTGTGGGCTGCAGTTTCCGTGTTACAGTGGGGCTGCCAGTCCTTGGGACTACATGTCCCACAATCCTCTTCTTTGCTCCTTTTTTTTTTCTTCCCTGGCCGATATGAAGGCAGGGGAAGAAACATAGTGCGCCGCTCACTAGTACAGCAGTGCGCGCGAGGAGGAGAGGGAGGGGGGAAATAAGAGCCTGCGGCTGCAGTGGCGTCACTAGGGTTGGTGTCACCCAGTGCAGTAAAACATGGTGTCACCCCCCCTCCACCAACTATAGTTGCCCCTCAGTACAGACCCCGCTTCGTCGGTGCAGACTCCCCACTAAGTATAAACCCCTCTCTCAGTACAGACCCCCCCATCAGTTTAGACCCCCCAGGACAAAACACCCCCCTCTATCAGTATAGACCCCCTCAGGACAAACCACCCCCCCTCCATTAGTACAGAACTACCCCTCCTCCATTAGTACAGACACCCCAGAACAAACCACCCCCCTCCATTAGTACAGACCCCCCCCAGAACAAACCACCCCTCCTCCATTAGTACAGACCCCCCCAGGACAAACCACCCCCCCTCCATTAGTACAGACCCCCAGAACAAACCACCCCCTCCATTAGTACAGATCCCCAGTACAAACCATGCCCCCTCCATTAGTACAGACCCTCGACAAACCACCCCCCTCCATTTGTACAAACCACCCTTCCATTAGTTCAGACCCCCCCAGGACAAACCACCCCCTCCATTAGTACAGACCCCCCCAGAACAAACCACCCCTCCATTAGTACAGGCCCCCCAGGACAAACCACCCCCCTCCATTAGTACAGACCCCCCTCAGGACAAACCAACTCCCTCCATTAGTACAGACCCCCCCAGAACAAACCACCCCCTCTATTAGTACAGACCCCCCAGGACAAACCCCCCTCCATTAGTACAGACCCCCCCGAAAAACCACCCCCCTCCATTAATACAGACCCCCCGGACAAACCACCCCCTCCATTAGATCAGACCCCCCAGAAAAAACCACCCCCCTACATTAGTATAGACCCCCCAGGACAAACCACCCCCCTACATTAGTATAGACCCCCCAGGACAAACCACCCCCCTACATTAGTATAGACCCCCCAGGAAAAACCACCCCTCCTCCATTAGTTTAGACCCCCGAGGACAAACCACCCCCCCTACATTAGTACAGACCCCCCAGGACAAACCACCCCCCCTCCATTAGTACAGACCCCCCCAGAACAAACCACCCCCTCCATTAGTACAGACCCCCAGAACAAACCACGCCCCCTCCATTAGTACAGACCCCCCGACAAACCACCCCCCTCCATTTGTACAGACCCCCCCAGAACAAACCACCCCTTCTTTAGTACAGACCCCCCAGAACAAACCACCCCCCTCCATTAGTACAAACCCCCCCAGGACAAACCACCCCCCTCCATTAGTACAGACCCCCCTCAGGACAAACCAACTCCCTCAACCAACTCCCTCCATTAGTATAGACCCCCCAAAACAAACCACTCCCTCTATTAGTACAGACCCCCAGGACCAACCCCCCCTCCATTAGTACAGATCCCCTGACAAACCACCCCCCCCTCTATTAGTACAGACCCCCCAGGAAAAACCACCCCCCTACATTAGTATAGCCCCCCCTGAGGACAAACAACCCCTCCTCCATTAGTTTAGACCCCCCCAGGACAAACCACCCCCCCTACATTAGTACAGACCCCCCTAGGACAAACCACCCCCCTACATTAGTACAGACCCCCAGGACAAACCATCCCCCCTCCATTAGTACAGATCCCCCCAGGAAAACCCCAGGAAAAACCACCCCCCTCCATTAGTACAGACCCCCAGGACAAACCACCCCCCCACATTAGTATAGACCCCACAGGACAAACCACCCCCCCCCTCCATTAGTTTAAACCCCCCAGGACAAACCACCCCCCCTACATAAGTACAGACCCCCCCAGGACAAACCACCCCCCCAGAACAAACCACCCCCCTCCATTAGGCTAATTAAAAACACCTGGGCGGCAGCTGGAGAGGAGAGGACAGTGTGCAGCCGCGCCGCCCGGGTGGAGAACAGAGCATGTCAGGCTTGGGCAGCAGTGAGACACAGGAGGAGAACTGGAACACGTCGGGCACGGGCCGCCCCCCCCCCCCCTAGTGACGTCACTGCGCGGCTGGTCTCTCTGTACACAAAGACAGCCGCTCCAATCTCATTTCGCTCTCCTCCTCTGACAGGAGGAGGGAGAGGATATGGGCTTCGTCAAGAAACACAGCGGCGGCGGTGACCGATGGAGAGACCCGCCTACGGACAAGGAGAGGAGGAGGAGGAGGGAGGTGAGCACTCTGCCGCTTCAGTGCACCCTGTACACCCCATCCAGGATCGGCCCTGGCAGCAATTTAGAAGTTGGATGAAAGGTTTAGCACTGGGAAATACTTTTTTGAAAGATAAATAGTTCATTTTATATACAACTATATAGATCAGACCAAACTGAGGGACAAATGAGAGGAAAAGACTGACAGAAGGACTTTGTTCCAAATCAGGGGCAATCCCTCGAAATCCGGGACAGTTGGGAGCTGTGTTGTAGGGCACTGCTTGTCCTGGAAATCTAACTGTGCACATATGTTGCACTTGGATGTTTGGGGTGAGCAGAGGGTCCTTTCTCTTTAATAAATCATCAACAATTTTGTTTGTGATATTTTAGAATAATGTAATTTTCACTGATAGGAAAGCAGAAACTCTCTATCAATAAAGACAGGTATCTCCCTTGTTTTCATATCTCCCCAAAAGCCTAATAACATTCCTCCTGTAGCACACAACCCAAAAGGAGCTGCTAGAATTTAACAGGTTCTCTTATGCCGCGTACACACGACCGGACTTTCCGGCAAAATAGGTACGACGGTCTTCCCAACGGACTTTCGGCGATATTCCGACGGACTTTCAAAACGAACGGATTTGGCCACAAACGAACGGACTAAGTCAGTTCGTAAGTCCGTTTGTTTTGAACGTGATGACGTAAACAGGACTAAACAAGGAAGTTCAAAAGCCAGTAGCCAATAGCTTCCCTTGTGTAGTATTTGGTCCGTCGGACCAGCACACAGACAAACGTATTTCCTGATTTAAGTCCGTCAGAATTTAATCCGTCAGATAGATTTGAAACATGTTCTATTTCTA
Source organism: Lithobates clamitans (assembly GCA_037952925.1). Lineage (NCBI taxonomy): Eukaryota > Metazoa > Chordata > Amphibia > Anura > Ranidae > Lithobates > Lithobates clamitans. The sequence continues at coordinate 3,609,098 of JBBGZY010000013.1, forward strand.
GGTCGGTCAGATTTTTCCCCCGAAAAATGAACGGATTAGCCCACATATGGTCGGATTGTCCGACGGACTAATCCCGTCGGACCTAGTCTGCTGGAAAGTCCAGTCGTGTGTACCCGGCATAACCCTTCCCAGCGATGGCTCTCCCTACGACTGCACACTGACACACTAATGGCAACAATTAGGTTAAAAACAGTATTAAACCTCCAAAGCAGTGCAGTATTTCTCAGATGTGATGGCTGCATCCATATTCTTTTTTTAGGCTTCCTTCTATTTTCGCCTGGTGATCTGACCAGTGAGTCTATTGTTTTTCAAAAGAACAAGCTCTCCAGAACGTCAGGGTAGGCTAGAAATATTTTAAATACAATGTGGAAATGAATCATTGCTTGCTTTAACTAGCAACAGTCCAAGTTAAGGCAAGGTGCCAATAGTACACATTGATAATTGTTGTAGACTAGGGTGACCAGACGTCCCCGGTTTCCGGGGACAGTCCCCGGACTGAGGACACTGTCCCCGGAGCCTGTCTGTCCTCGGTTTTGTCCCAGGATTGCAGGGGCAGCGCCGGGTGCCACACATTGGGGGTGTCAGTGGCATCGCTATGGGGGTGCAATCCACACCTGGGTGACACCCGTCAAAGGTGACACCATCCCAAGGGCGGCAAGAGGGCTGAACCCTATGGCAGTTTTTTCTTGGCTTAGCTGGGACACCTCCAGCACCGTGGGTGCACTAGCCTGGTCTTGTCTATCACTGTCTTTTCCTCCTGCTCTTCCCACCACTGCTGTGAGCCAGGCCTGTGTCATTATGTTCCACCTGGGTGGCACGGCTGCTGCTGCACACAGTGTCCACAGCAGGGCCGCTGATAGGGGGGGGATCACCAGTCCTCTTGTAGGGGGCCCTGGCACACAGGGGGGCCCACACAGGGAGGGTGATAAGTGATGGACGGTAATTGCAGAACTCTTGGTCTCTCCCCCTCTCCTTGCTGCCATCTTTTATCTGCTGAGAAAGAGACAGTCGTGCCTCACTCATCCCACTCCCTGTGTGGGCCCCCCCTCTTAGCCTGGCTCTAATGTCCTGAGTTTGTTATCTCTGTAATGGCTCATGTACACAGAGCAGTTCCACTGGAAACTTGACAGCTGGAATTGAATGTCAGTGAAAAACATAGTTTGAGGTTAGAAGCCTTTTTAAAAGATAACCTCAGGAGTCCCTCCCAAATGCCCACATTGCATGAACAAGTAAATTATTTCAGCCATTCTGTGAGATAAGAGAGAGCAGTGTGCTTGCAGATAGCCGTCTTATTTTTGTGTTTTCACTATGGATTCCATCATGAGCGTGTGTGAGGAAATGCTCCTGATGTTGATCTTGCTGAGGCTCTAAAGACATGGGAAATTTTGTGAGAGGACCAAAGTTCATCACTATTGGACTCATGCATTGATGCAGGCAACAGCATGTGGTGAAATATGTGTTTTTTTCAACAGTTTTATATGTTCAAAAATTATCAGGATTTTTTTTCCCCTTTAAAACCGCTTATAAACGCAAATGCGCATAAATGCAGTTTTCTACAATTACACGCCTTTGGGGTTTGAAATGCCAGTAAACTACAGTCCTGAACGCAATTTTTCTGCTTTCAAAAAAATGCCAGTAACCACGACTGCCTCTAACCTACTATAAAAGAATGTATATGTGTACATAAGATAAAATAGAGGAGTGTTCAGGGGCTGCTGAAAAAAATGCCTAACTGCTCCTAAACTTCAGTTTAGCATCTGCAGTGTATATGAGGCCTTTACTTTGCTTCTCTCCCTCTGTCTCTCTGATCCCAGAGCCCAGCGTGTATATTTTTTTCATCTCATCTTCATTTTTATTTATTAACTCAGTTTTATCTTTTAAATTTAGCAGGAATTATGTGAGTTATGTTGTATTTGTGTCTGCTAATAATGATTTTATTGTAAATAAAATAATTTTAGCGAAATATAGCTTTAATATTTTCTTGGGGGGTGGGCCTGTCAGGTAGTCTGTACGGGGCCCCGCGATTTCTATCAGCAGCCCTGGTCCACAGTCCTCCCTAGCTGCCACCCGGGTGTACCTGAAGCTGAGCCAGACACCCGAGCCGAGGTGAGTGGGTAATAAGGGGGTGTGGGTTGGTAGCCATGTTGTCCACCACCCAGTCACCTGAGCTGGTGTGAGAAGAGGCATGAGGGGTGTTTGTGTCTGCCCTGCCACCCTGAAGCACTGGTCAGGCGGCATAGATGGGCACTGGGGAGGCTACATTGGATGGGCACTGGTCAGGCGGCATAGATGGGCACTGGTCAGGCTGCATTGGATGGGCACTGGTCAGGCTGCATTGGATGGGCACTGGTCAGGCTGCATTGATGGACACTGGTGAGGCTGCATTGATGGGCACCTGTGGAGGCTGCATTGGATGGGCACTGGTCAGGTGGCATAGATGGGCACTGGGGAGGCAACATTGGATGGGCACTGGTCAGGCAGCATACAGTAGATGGGCACTGGTGAGGCTGCATTGGATGGGCACTGGTGAGGCTGCATTGGATGGGCACTGGTGAGGCTGCATTGGATGGGCACTGGTGAGGCTGCATTGGATGGGCACTGGTGAGGCTGCATTGGATGGGCACTGGTGAGGCTGCATTGGATGGGCACTGGTCAGGTGGCATAGATGGGCACTGGGGAGGCAACATTGGATGGGCACTGGTCAGGCAGCATACAGTAGATGAGCACAGGGGGGCAGTGCCCCGCAATGCAGCCTCACCAGTGCCCATCCAATGCAGCCTCACCAGTGCCCATCCAATGCAGCCTCACCAGTGCCCATCCAATGCAGCCTCACCAGTGCCCATCCAATGCAGCCTGACCAGTGCCCATCCAATGCAGCCTGACCAGTGCTCATCTACTGTATGCTGCCTGACCAGTGCCCATCCAATGTTGCCTCCCCAGTGCCCATCTATGCCACCTGACCAGTGCCCATCCAATGCAGCCTCACCAGTGCCCATCCAATGCAGCCTCACCAGTGCCCATCCAATGCAGCCTGACCAGTGCCCATCTACTGTATGCTGCCTGCCCAGGCTGCATTGGATGGGCACCTGGTGAGGCTGCATTGCGGGGCACTGGCGAGCCTGCATTGGATGGGCACTGGTCAGACTGCATTGGATGGGCACTGGTCAGGCTGCATTGACGGAAACTGGTCAGGCTGCATTGACGGGCACTGGTCAGGCTGCATTGACGTGCACTGATCAGGCTGCATTGATGGCAACTGGTCAGGCTGCATTGATGGGCACTGGTGAGGCTGTATAGCTGGGCACAGCTAAGCCCTGCATTATTTATGTAGCACACTGCTGAGCCCTGCATTCTTTATGTAGCACACTGCTGAGCCCTGCATTCTTTATGTAACACACTCCTGACCCCTGCATTCTTTATGTAGCGCACTTATGAGCCCTGCATTCTTTATGTAACGCACTCCTGAGCCCTGCATTCTTTATGTATTGCACTCCTGAACTCTGCACTCTGTAAGTAGCGCACTGCTAAACTCTGCACTCTGTTTTTTCTCTGTCTTATCTTCATAACATTTGATAGTCATATCTCAAAAAATTTGAAGAAGTATCTTTTTTTTTAAATCTCATGGACAAAATGTGAGAAATAACGTACAGTACATACAATCATTCCATAAACACATACCACATACACTGCATATATAATTTGAGGAAAATATGCTTATAAAATAGTTTAGCATTTGCCAATAAAAAAAAAATATGTCCCCGGATTTCATTTTAAAAATCTGGTCACCTTATTGTAAACATGTCTAATATTTATATATACACACACAGGAGATTGCGCAAAAAATATTACAACACAATATGTGAACCATATGTGAAAAAGGTGCAACTCATTAATGAAACAAGTGAATAAATTAATCACCAATGAGATGAATATAGTGATAAAAAAATCACTAATAAATATAGTGATAGAAAAAACGTCCCAAGTGAAAGCTTATGAATTGAAAATCCACACAAATACTGTATTATATACTGTATTGTATATTTGATGTATCAAAAGAAATGTCCAAACTGAAACAAATTAGCAAAGAGATGAAGACTTTAAATGCCGCCCCTCTACTCTGTAGGATTTTTCAGATACTTCAAATCCAGATAGAAACAATAAACTTTAAATGGAGCCAGATGGCCTCTTACCGAATATGAAGGACCCCAGATTATAAGGGTCAAACTTGCCGGTACCAGCAATGCGCTGTAACAGCTTTTCACCCGATCCACTCCAGAACAACAAGCCAGCCACTTTTCCTCATCAGGAACACCAAGGTAGGATATTGATTTCCACTGACTCGTAATGGCAGCAGCTATCAGCTGTGATGTTTCACCTGGTCAATTCAAATGGGATAGCCGCTCTCCCCTGTCGTGGGTAATAGGTAATAAGATAAATATAAATAGTCTCCTTTTACTCCAAAATTCCTCTAATCAATATTTCCAATGATTTGTTAAAAAAAAAAAAAGAACTTCATGGTGCAGTAAATCGTAGCATTTATTCCACAAAATTTTCTCGTGCTCATCAAAGAAATATACTTGGCACACAGCCCTGAACTATCAGACTGTCAGCTGGAGCGTGGTGACGTCACAGGGTTCTCTCAAACCAACGCGTTTCCCTGTAACAAGCATCGACTTGGAACGGAGATACCCGAGACGTCAGACACCACACAATTTATACAGAGCAGGAGAGCCACTGGAAGTGCAGAAATCATCTGCTACTGACCTGTGTGAAACACATGGCAAATACTGTTGCATGATTAAAAACAATCAATTGAACCGTATTGATAAACATTAATACAACATGCAAACACAAGTTGTCATAACATGACTGATTTTATACAAAATTCCAAATACATCTAAAAAATATCTGAAAATGTTCAGACATCCATTTAATAACAGGTACGAATATAAAATATCATTTGCAATAGCATTAACCAATTATTAACATCATATTTAAAAAAATCACATTTAAAACATTTAAAAATTTCCCAAGATATATCTTACTGGATTCGTATAATTTGTCTGGTAATTATTAATATTTCCAAAATTTACCAACATTCTCTAAGTTGAATAGAAGTGCCACCAGCACTAATTAATACTATTCTATCTCATGAACTTAGGGAACTTCTTTATGAATACAATTTTATTATTTTATGAAAATATTAAAAATTAATACATATTAATAAAAAGTAATACAAAATTATTAGAATTTTTTTAATAAAAATTTTATTTAAAAAAAAAAAATAGGTCCTATTTAAAACCTACTACACAACAAATTATTAATCTTTCTTAAATTATTAACAATATCTGAACCAAAGACTTATTGTTATCTTCAGTTCTCAATCGTTAATATATTTAATTTCAAATTTTTATCTATATGGTCATCCGTCCGACAGCCCCTCAGGACGGAAAAGCCCCACTTAAACACCCTGAAAAATTGTTATATTAATATATGTCCCACCCAGAATTATATTGATTTACTCTTATCATATTTTAATTTATATTATACTCCAGTGGGGACTTTTAAGGGACCAAAAGAATTCAGCTGTTGTTAATATAACAATTGATATCCCATTCGATGTTAAGCCCCATAGGATGGTAAGAACAAAGGTCAAAAATCTATCGAGTTTCTCTTCTGGAAATGTGTCTTTTTATATTGCTCCCCCTCCAATGTGGGGTGTACTTCTCTATAGCTATAATTTTTAATTCGGAATGGTCCCTCCCATGATATTCACGAAAGTGTCTGGATACACTGTGGCCAATAAAGCCTTTGCGGATGTTAGTCAGATGTTCTCCAATTCTGACCTTTAGAGCTTGTGTGGTCCTCCCCACATATTGGAGCCCACATGGGCAAATTAAAAAATAAATGACTCCTACTGTCCCACATGTGATAAACTCATCAATCTCACATGTCTTAGTTGTAACTTTAGAGGAAAAAGATGTTCTTATGATTTTAGATGTTCTGCACATCTTACACCTTTTACACAGGAAAAAAACATACCTATGCTTGGTTCAGGTGGATAAATACTACATGGTGCAATACTACATGGTGCCAGAGTATCTTTAAGGGCAGTGTCCCTCCTAAATATGACAATCGGTTTTTCTGGGAGTTTAGGTCCCAAGACACTGTCACTCTTTAATACTTGCTAATGTTTTTTTTTTATTTATTTATCCACCAATATTGAGAGGAAAAAGTGGTAATCAACACCCATTCATATGGATTATTTTCCCTTGGCTCTTCTGTTTTGCTTTTTAATAAAAGACTTCTATCCATGTCCCTGACTTTTTCCAGTTCCTGATTTAGATTAACTGGATTATAACTAGAGGTCGACCGATATATCGGCCGATATTTGGTGTTTTTTACTTAATCGGCATCGGCCGATTGTGCTGATAAAAAAGGCCGATATAACTTCAGCGCGACTTGCAAATGACTTCTGTAATAGAAGTCAATACAAGTTGCCTATATTCTTCTGTGAAGCGACCGTGTGTAGAAACTCTCAGTTTAACCATTTAAAGACTAAATCTTTTCTGACATTTGTTGCTTACAAGTAAAAATCCTGTATTTTTTGCTAGAAAATCACTTAGAACCCCCAAACATTATATATATATATATATATATATATATATATATATATATATATATATATATATATATATATATATATATATATATATATATATTTTTTTTTTTAAGCAGAGACCCTAGGAAATAAAATAGCGGTTTTTGCAATATTTTATGTCACATGGTATTTGCGCAGCGGTCTTTCAAACACAATTTTTTTAAAAAAAATACACTAATAAATTTAAAAAAAACCTAAGCAGTAAAGTTAGCCAATTACCTGTTTTTGTGTATTTATTTTCAAGATATAGTTTTTTAAATTTTTTTTAATCTAAATTCTACATACAAGTGTACTGATTGGAGGTTTGTTTTGTTTAATAAATGTTTAAATGTAAAAAATTTTCTGTATCACTTAAGGTTGCTTTCACACTGCAGCGGGCATGCGTTGACAGTAAAACGCTGCTAGTTTTAGTGGCGCTTTACCGTCATTTTAGCGGCGCTATTCGGCTGCTAGCGGGGCGCTTATAACCCAGCTAGCAGCCGAGGAAGGGGTAAATGCGCCCCTGAAGCGCCACTGCCGAAAAGCTTTGCAGGCGCTTTGGCAGCGGTGCGCATTCATTTCAATAGGCAGGAGTGGTGGAGGAGCGGTATACACCGCTCCAAAGATGCTGCTTGCAGGACTTTTTTTTAACATCCTGCCAGCGCATCGCCTCAGTGTGAAAGCACTCGGGCTTTCACACTGAGACTACAGGGGAGCCGTTTTACAGGCACTTTACAAGCGCTATTTTTAGCCCAAAAGCGCCTGAAAAACGCCCCAGTATGAAAGGGGTCTAACTGTTAAATTTTATGAGATGAAGGGAAAAAAAAAAAGAAAAAAAAAATCTGCCTAATATATCGGCCCAAAAAATCGGCATTGCATATCGGCCATCGGCCACCACGATTTCTAAATATCGGCATCGGCCAGAGAAAAACCCATATCGGTCGACCTCTAATTATAACCCTTTGCCAAAAAACGTTTGGAGAGGGTTTCAGCCTGTGTTGAGAAATCCTCCAATTTTGAGCAATTTCTTCTGATTCTTTGAAATTGCCCCTTAGGAATAGTCCTCAACCAGCTGGGATGATGACAACTTTCTATTAGGATAAACCCATTCCTATCCATGGATTTGAAATGTGTTTTGGTGAGCAAAGAATTCTGTTCCTTATAAATCACCAAATCCAAAAAGGGAATTTAGGATGTACTATACTGATAGGTGAATCTGACACCCCACTGTTTGCAGTTCAGATATCCCAAGAATTCATGTAATGATCCCACATCCCCCTCCCCCATAAAAAGAAGGCGTCATCTATATAGCATCTCCAAAAAAGGAGGCATGGGTCCCCCCCCCCCGAAAAAAAATGAAATAATTTTCCCATAAGGCCATAAATAAGTTGGCTATTCTCAGTGCAAATGTTGCCCCCATCGCCACGCCAGTCGCAAATAAAATTCCCCTCCAAAGTAAAAATAATTGTGTGCCCTGGAAAATTCCAAAAGTTTAAAAATAAATTCTTTCATAGGTTTCTTAATGGTCTGATCCTTATTTAAGAAAAACCTGGCTGCCATATACCCTATCTCATGTGGGATAATTGTATATAGAGAAGAGACATCCACTGTAAAAAGCAGTGCCTCCTTCTATATATTAATGGTAGTGATTTCATTAATAATCTGCCTAGAATCTTTAAAAAATGCCTTAGTATTATTCACCAAAGTTTGCATTCGGTAAGAGGCCATATTTGGTAAGAGGCCATCTAGCTCCATTTAAAGTTTATGGTTTCTATCTGGATTTGAAATATCTGAACAATCCTGCAGAGTAGAGGGGTGGCATTTAAAGTCTTCATCTCTTTGCTAATTTGTTTCAGTTTGGACATTTCTTTTGATACATCAAATATAAATATTTGTGTGGATTTTCAAGTCATAAGCTTTCACTTAGGACGTTTTTCCTAGCACTATATTTATTAGTGATTTTTTATCACTATATTCATCTCATTGGTGATTAATTTATTCACTTGTTTCATTAATGCGTTACACCTTTTTTACATATGGTTCACATATTGTGTTGTAATATTTTTGTGCAATCTCCTGTGTGTGTGTATATATATATGTACTTAAATTGAGTATTCAATTTGTCAGGAGATAGCTGCATTCACACTTTTTTTCAAAAATTCTTTTTTCACTCAGTTAGTTTTTAAATACTGTATCACTTACACATAGGGTGTGACAAGCGCAGACTAACCTAAATATATGCCTAATATTTAGGCTTTGTTAAATTAGGTTCCCTGCATAAATGCCTTTAAAATGATATTACTGTCCTGAGTAAAAGTGTTCTACGAGCAATTACAGAATGGTGCTAAAACATGTAACATGAATATTATAAGAATAAGTAAATAAAAATTTACAATTTATTATACTTTCTGTGTTGTAAAGAATTGGAACCCAATGACACATTATTGGGTTATCTTTTATACAGAGAGCATTAACATAATGAATCAAGCCATTCCTTTTCTGATTTAATTGCCATGTCAACCTTTAATACAATTTCCCATAACACTTTGTTCTTAGGCGGATACATTTATATAAATTATGGCTGGTAAATTGTAGGCAGATATAAGACACTACACAGCACACTCATGACATGTCCTGTGTACTTAAGCATAATACAATTGAACCATACTTTATATGCGTATGTTCACTATATGTTAAGTTAAAAGCTTTCTCCCTTTGACGTTAGTTGTTTTTACCGGAGTGTACCTATTATTTTTCTTTTCTAGTTTCCAAAGGAAACTGTTTTAACTGCAGGAGAACGAGCTCAAAGGGTCAGCCAGCAGCTGTGTGACTTATCAGTTGTCACTGGTGATTCAAATACCCAGGATAGGTATTTATTAGAAGTTAATGTTTCAGCCACTGTAATGTTGGGGGGAGTCCCCAGCAATTGAAATATTTCACAATGAGGGACAATGTAGCCATTAGGTATGGGATATTAGTTTCTGGCTCATTAGAGAAGGTATCTGGAATCTCTGAAGTAGTTGTCAAGTTGCAGAGATGAAGCTGGGTGGTCTGATCTGTACTGGTGTCTTAGTTTTCCATTTCAGCATAGAAGAATCATTTGTACACAAGTCTATGCAGGAGGGTGATTTTGTGATTAAGGGGCCATAACAACTGAAAGGTTTTCAGCAAAAAGGAGGAAGCGCCATTTTTTCGCTTTCAGAAAAAAATACTTTTTCGATTAATGCAAAAAGGAGACAGCTCTGAGCTTTATTTCTCATGTCTATCAACAGCTAGAGCCACCTTTCTAGAATGTCTGACAGACAGATGAGGCAGCTTAAAATTTAAAAAATGTGCCCTGCTTTATAGAAAATATATTTTACATGCTAACAGTGCTGAATCATGTTTTAATACATAGGCAACAAGTGGGAAAAACACTTTTAACACAAGTTCAAAAAAATATTTTAATCAGTTTTTTTTTTCATTTCCCAAAAGTTAGAAAACCTGGAGCTGCCTCCTTTTTGCTTTGAACCCTTTAATTATGTCTTGGAAATATTGCCTTTCACATTTTAATGTTTATGTATTTTAAATGGTATTAATAAAAAGAAATAAAAAAAAAATAGAATCTTAATTCTTTGTTAGATGTATCAATGGGGTACCCAAAAAGCCCGCCATACCTTTTTTCTGTTATTTAGTAGTCATTTAGGATGTGGTACCCCTTATCAAAGCCTACAGCCTCTAATTTCTAAATCAAGTTTCTGCAAAGGTGGGATGTCCTGGAATACTGACTTGAATATTGAATTTCAGCCTTTGTAGTTCTCTCAGCGATTGTCAAACGTCATGATGTCAGTCTTCATGAGTCATTTACTTAGCAATGTCTGACGTATCAGTTTCTTCATGCCTTGTTATGATAGGTGTTCCTTCACCATTGCTGGAGGTGGCAATATATATATATATATATATATATATATATATATATATATATATATATTGACGATATAATACTTTTTTGTAGATGTTGTAGGGGAGAATGGAGTAGCAGATGGGCTCAGTTCAAATGAAGGCTTGACATCTAGAAGTCTACGGGTGTAGATTTCAAGAACCGTGTGACTTGTCTCAGGGGGCGTTGATGTGATTTTGTGAGCCAGACTCAGGAGGGTTTCTGATGCCAGATGAGTTGCTGCATATTTGTAACTTGGGCATTAGAGAAGTGTCCGATGTGTCAGGGTGACCGGTTTGGTTGATTGTTACAGTTCCCCTGCTATTTAATGTACTTTGGGATGCATGCACTGTATTGTGTTGTCGTTGTTTTGGACAAATTGCAAAGTTTGTCTTGCAGGGTCATTGAGCATTGTCAAAATGGGACAATGTGTTTCCTCTTCTTCAGTAGTGTGTTCTAAGGCTCTATGATTGGCTATAGCAGCTGTTTTATTTCTTTTCTTCTGATTACCACTAGCTAGGCTTCTTGAGTGAGCTGCTTTTCTTCTACCTGCATTTGTGTTTGGGCAGCTTCTGCTAGTGCTTGTGCTTTAAAAACTTCTGCCTCTGCCTATGTTCAAGCTTGACTAGCTTCAGTGGGACAGGCAGCAGGAACTTTTCTGTTATAGATGTGGTCTGGTTTAAAACCTTTATTATATATAGTACCTTTCATGACTAGTAGTCATTGATTGCTAATTTTGCCCAGGCCAAATTTAGTAGCAACAGCATGTGTCAGCTGCCTTTATATAACTCTAATTTGCATAAATACATATAAGGATTTTTATTTGGGACAAAATCAAAATTGAGCTCTAACAATTACATTATTAATAAATGGCACTTCAGATAAACACTGCAGCCTGAACATGACCGTGACGTAATATGTAGGGCGGAGCGGAGGTAGACGCGGACCAGAAATTAAGTATTAGGAAGCCTGAGTGGTATTCCTTATGTGATTTTTTTTTTCTTGCAGTTTTGCTGTGGTTTTATTTCATCAATAACATTGGCCCTAATGTAAAAATACTACACTATTGAAGGCTACATTCTGTTCTTTTTTTAACATGAGTGATATGACACGGTCACATCTATTGTGTTTTCCCAAAAATAAGCCCTACCCCAAAAATAAGACCTAGCGTGATTATCAGGGAGGGCTGCAATATAAGCCCTGCCCCAAAAATAAGCCATAGTAAAGTCCATGTAAAAGAATGTAATCCGTTTTGTAAAACGATTATACCGGTACAAGGTGCAGTGTGTCTCCCTTTGTAACTGTATTATGAAAAATACCTTATTTACAGCGCTGCTGACCCACCGGAGGTCTTCTCTCCTCCTGGCTGACATTTGTGGCCCCTCCCTCTGCAGTGCTCGGAGCGAGCTGATGTCAGTGGGGATCTCGGAGCGGAGAAGAAAAGCTCAGGCAGGTCACGTGAGCACCCAGGGGCGCTGTAAATAAGGTATTTTCCATTATACAGTTACAAAGGGAGACGCACTGCACCTTATACCGGTATAATCTTTTTATAAAACAGATTACATAATTTTATAAGGTCTTTAACAAGGATTTTTTTGGGGGGATTAAAATTATGTCAAACTACTGACTCCTGACCTGACAGGGAGAGAGGGGGAGAGAAGACAGGGGACACAGGAACTTTTAAAAAATATTTTATTGTTTTATTCCAGGTTTTTTAGAACATAGAGAGGGGTAAATGACACTGCACAAGCACTGTGTTGTATATCATGCATTAAAGAAACAGGATTTTTTTTTTTTAGGGTTACAACCACTTTAAGATTGTCAGCCAGACAGACTCAAGACTTATTAATACGGTATTGTATTTTGATCCCCAGACAAGATGAGTTCAAAAAGAAGGAGCTATTCTATGGAGTACAAGAAAGGAATCGCGGAGGGCTTTTTACAAAGAGATGAGGTTAGATCTCCGAAAATGGCGAGCAGAGTATGGTAACCTCAAAAGGTGAATGAGGGAAATGCTAAGAAGCACAAGTGTGGATCAGGTCGGCGGGCATTATTTCTTGAGCCGGAAGACATCATCTGTGAATGGTTGCTGACAAGAGAGTAAGGGCTTTGGTTGTGCGCAGGGCTGATATTCAAGCATTTGCCCTTGCAATGGCACCACAGTTTGAAATATCCCCAGAAGAATTTAAAGCATCGCACCACTGGCTGGATGGCTTCCTTCCCCAGAAGAATTTAAAGCATCGCACCACTGGCTGGATGGCTTCCTTCAGCAAAAAGAACTGTCTCTAAGAAGATCGACGACACTGTTCAAGCTGGAAGCTACTGAAGTTGTTAAACGTGCATTTGCATTCAAGTTCTTTGCTGATGGCAATGACTTTTCTAAATACCAACTCTCCAGCATGATTGCTATGCATGAACCTGCAACGCTCAAGGCCAAGGATCTCAAAGGACAATTGATCAGAGGGGAGCCTTGTCAATCTACACTCCCCCCACTGGTTATGAAAGTGCACGTGTTACCTGTGTTTTGGCAATTCATCTGGATGGAAAGAAAGCCACACCTCTAATCATCGCAAAGGGCAAGAAAGGTAGAATTGAACTTCAGGCATTTATGTTCTTGGAACCAAAAAAGCCTGGTGCACACAAGCAGTTATAAGGAAGTGGGTCGATTTATGCTGCCACTTGTTTTGAGGGGTGGACAAAGAGGGCTGCTAGTCTTGGATTCAGCCAGCACATACTGGGCAAAAGACATGAAGAACTTCCTGGCAGAGAGAAGAATAGATCAAGTAATGATTCCCGCAGGAATGACTGCTTATCTCCAGACTCTTGATATTGCAATAAACAAGCCATTCAAGGATCATTTGCGCATGGAAATCAATGAGCACACCAAAAATAGATTGGAGAGAAATCAGCATGGAAACATTGTGAAGCCTAGCCTGCAAGAGGTTTTGACATGGGTGAAGAATTCATGGGATAAAATCACTGGCAGCTGTGTTGCCAAAGCACTATGAGCAGGCTACATGGACAAGAAGTATTCGTTTAAGGAGAGCTCTATTGCTGTACATGAGAGATTAGGCCCAGTGGTTCAAAAGGCAATGGAGATGCAAGAAATTTAGGCCAGAATTCGGGGTATGAAGAGTTATGACAATGTTCCAGAAGATGACATGACTGTATTAGAATAAATGTAGATTATTGTACATACTGTAAATAAATAAGAAATCCCCAGAAAATAAGCCCTAGTGTGTTTTTTGTAGCCAAAATTAATATAAAACCCGGTATAGTAAGCAGCCTTAATTGGACTCTCAATTCTTTGCTTCCTGGATTTGTATGGGAGTGTACCAACAGAAACCTCAGTGGACGGGAGGCCTCAGTGTTCCCACCTTAAGGACGTAGGAGACTCTGGTGGCTATGTATACAAGTGCTTTATGGCCTTGCATTCTATATGGGTCATCCAGATCCAAAGATCTGTAAGCACTGAGATGGCATGAGTTTCATTTACTACAAACACACTTTATGGTTTCACACTGGTCTGGGGATCATCAGTCGCTGAAGAGTGAAGTTAAGAATAACACCTTGGATATGAACTGTTCACTATTAATGAAAGATATTTGAAATGGTGTATATATGCATCTGTTTGTATAAGGATTTTTTTGTGAATACCTTTTACAGTCATGATTAACTTTATATTTTTTTGAGTATTACATTTCTTGGTTTGTTATTCTTTGTTGTGGACATACATTCACCAGCTACTTTATTAGGTAAAGCTGTTCAATTGCTTGGTAACACAAATTGCTAATCAGCAAATCACATGGCAGCAACTCAATGCTTTTAGGCATCCAGATGTGGTGAAGACGACTTGCTGAAGTTCAAACCGATCATCAGAATGGGGAAGAACGGGGACTTTAAGTGATTTTGAACATGGCATGGTTGTTGGTGCCAGATAGGCTGATCTGACTATTTCAAAAACTACTGATCTACTGAGATTTTAACGCACAACCATCTCTAGGGTTTACAGAGAATGGTCCAAAAAAAGGAAAATATCCAGTGAATGGCAGTTGTGTGGACAAAAATGCCTTGTTGATGTCAGAGGTCAGAGGAAAATGGACAGACTGGTTTGGGATTATAGAAAGGCAACATTAACTGAAATAACCACTCTTTACAACCAAGGTATGAAGAATTCTCTCTCTGAACGCACAACACATTGAACCTTGAAGCAGATGGGCTACAGCAGCAAAAGACCACACCAGGCGCCACTCATATCAGCTTAGAACAGGAAACTGAGGCTACAATTCTCACAGGCTCACCAAAATTGGATATAATATAGAAGATTGGAAAAATCTTTCCTGGTCTGACGAGTCTTGATTTCAGCTGCGACATTCAGATGGAGGGTCAGATTTTGACGTAAACAACATAAAAGCATGGATCCATCCTGCCTTGTATCAACGGTTCAGGCTGGTGATGGTGGTGTAATGGTGTGGGGGATATTTTCTTGGCACACTTTGGGCCCCTTAGTACCAATTGAGCTATCTACAAACACCACGGCCTACCTGAGTATTGTTGCTGACCATGTCCATCCCTTTATGACTACAGTGTACCCATCTTCTGATGGCTACTTCCAGCAGGATAATGCACCATGTCGCAAAGCTTAAATCATCTCACCACTGTTCTTTTGAACATGGCAATGATTTCACTGTACTCCAATGGCCTCCACAGTCACCAGATCTCAACCAAATAGAGCACCTTTGGGAAGTGGTCGAAAGGGAGATTTGCATCATGGATGTGCAGCCAACAACTGCAGCAACTGTGTGATGCTATCATGTCAATATGGACCAAAATCTCTGAGGAATGTTTGCAACACCTTGTAGAATCTATGCCACAAAAAATTAAGGCAGTTCTTAGCAGTTGTATGACCAGCAACTACTTAGATTGATTTCTGATCATCTGTGGGTACACTGGCTGTCAGTGACAGCTGGGATATAAAGCTTTCAAGCAGCTGCATGAATTGTTGGCTGCTCGTACTCAAAGGGGTAGATGATTATTACTGTATCTGTGGCATGTAGCATCATGCTGGGCAACGTTAATAAGAGATTGTTGGTGGGACAAGCCTAAGAATAATCATATAGCAATCATTACTGATACCAGAGGACACGGATGACTGATACAGATAATATAAGGCACTTTTTGTTTTTCTAATTCATAGTATGACTAATAGCAGTTAGTCACATTAATCTACACTTGTTCTTTAAAGTGGTTCTAAAGCTTTTTTTTTATTTTTTATTTTTTACATCAATTAATTATTTGCATTAAGGTAAAAAAACGCCCTACTATCTATGCTAGTCCCCTCAATCCCTAAACATTTACCTGCTTCTGTCACTGCTCCAGCACTGTCTCTGGCTCCAGCACTGCTCCCCTCTCTTCCAGCTTTTACAGAAGAATTTGAAGGCAGTAGAGCCATAGGCTCCTGCTGCTATCAGTCAATCTCCTGTGAAAAGAGATTGAGGTTGTGGCTTACCAGCTATGAGTGCACACAGGCATGCACATGGATGACTCCTCGCCACCCAGCTTGCTAAGGAGGCACCCAGATGGGAGACAAGGTGACAGCATTGGCAGGGGACTGCCAGAAGAGCAAAGGAATGCTTTCTGTGTAATATCATTGCATAGAGCAGGCACGTATTACCTTCTTTTTATTATTAATAATAAAAAAAAAAAGACTATTATCATAGTATCACTTTAATGTTGAAGAAGTTATACACATTTGAGCTGAAAAAGCCACTTAGTTGGGTAGTGAAACATCTTCATCATTACAGACCAATTCCAGCCGACTAGCCATTCTAGCCAAGCCAAAGAAGCATACCCATATCTCTAGACCAAGACACCCCTTCATAAAACTGTCCTAAGGGAGAGTGCAGCAGGAAATGGTCCTGATTCATGGCATAACAAGGTGAATCTACTGTGCAAATGTTTATCATGCGTTCACACCATGTGTATTGTGTTTGACACACATTGACAGGCGTTAAATGCACTTGAGTTTACATGCCTTTTTTAATGCATTGCATTGCACATTTTTTCAGTGTGTTGGTTAAAATGCAGCATGTTAGTGTGAACTGTGCCATTGCAAACAACAGACCAGCACAGCGCAATGGTTGTAGTGCAGGGGTGTATCATGAAATGACTGGGCCCGTGTGCAAGATAAAAAGTGGGCCCCATGCATCGATAAAATAAAATGCGGCGCGCGCATTGATAAAATAAAATGCGGCAACATGTGGGCGTGGCTTAAATTGCGTGCAATGTTGGGCGTGGCTTAAAGGGGTGTAGTTTAATAAAGTCTGAGATGAATTACATAATGCAGAATGTGGTAATGTTAAATAGGAATGTACGATGCAGAGTGTAAGGCGGTGGGTAGTATGTGCAGGAGAGGGGTGTGGAGAGTATGGCGGTGGGTAGTATGTGTAGGACAAGAGTGTGGAGTGTATGAAGGTGGGTAGTATGTGTAGGAAAGGAGTGAGAAGTGTAAGTTGGTGGGTAGTATGTGCAGAAGAGGAGTATGGAGTATATGGTGGTAAGTAGTATGTGCAGGAGAGGAGTGTGGAGTGTTTGGTGATGGGTAGTATGTGCAGGAGAGGAGTGCTGAGTGTATGAAGGTTGGTAGTATGTGCAGGAGAGGAGTATGCAGTGTATGGAGGTGGGTATTATGTGCTGGAGAGGAGTGTGGAATGTATGGCAGTGGTTAGTATGTGCAGGAGAGGAGTGCGGAGTGTATGGAGGTGGGTATTATGTGCAGGAGAGGAGTATGATGTGTATGGTGGTGGGTAGTATGTGCAGGGGAGGAGTGCGGAGTGTACAGCGGTGGGTAGTATGTGCAGGATGGTGTCAGTAGTTGTTTATTTATTTTTTATATTATTTTACAATTACATTTTTTTGGGGGGGGGCACTGGATGGCTTCTGGGGAAGGGGGTAAGAGGGAGGGTTATGGGGCAGTGGACTGTGTCAGTAGGGCAGTGGGCAGTGTCAATAGAGCAGTGGACAGTGTCAGTAGAGCAGTGGATGGTGTCGATATTTTTTTTTTTATCTATATGTATTTTTTTTTTTTACAATTTAATTGTTTTTCATTTTCCTTTACAATATTTTTTTGGGGGGAGGGGGTTTGAGCTGTGGACAGTGTCGGTAGGGCGGGTGGGGGGGTGTTAGTAGTTTTTTTATTTTATATTCTTTTTTATCCATTTTTATTTTTTATCTTTTTTTACAAATTTTTTGTAATATTTATTCTTTTTTTTTTTTATATATCAGTTGGGGGCTTTGGTGACATGTCAGGGGTCTAAACAGACGCCTGACATCTCCCCTTTGAAACAGAAAAAGAGGCTGAAGACACAGATTCCCCAGTCCTTTTCTCAGCATTGAAAATGAATGGACAGGGGACAGAGGCTCCTGTTCATTCATAAACTGAAGCAGAGTAACACACAGGTTACTCTGCTCAGTTATTACAGGACATAGAGAGAGTTTGGAGGCGATCGCTCTCTATGTCTCTCTTTGTCCAATTCAGAAAAGGAAGGAGCCAGTAAATTACATATTTACCGGCCCCTTCCTCCACTCTCCATCCTGACAGATCCCTCCCCCGCAGCTGCCGGGAGGGGAGAGGAGAGGAGGGAGCCGGCTGCAAAGAAGAGTGAAATAGAGTATTTTGAAAACCATCAGACACTTTTGACGTTGAATTTTAAAAGCAGCGGTGTTCTGTCAGATCAGCAAACTGGTGAGATCAGCAGGCTTGCCGCTGCTTTTAAAATTCAACATCAAAACACTGTAATAGATTTCCAAATACTATATTTCCCAATATAAGCTCAGTTTACTGGCAAAAATAAGTGTGTAATGCAAGACTTGCCAGGGTGTTAAAAGATGTCCGCTGCCGCCTTCTGACTGCAGGCTTACTGTGACTGAGTGTGAGGTGTACCAAGATGGCGGTGACGGAACATCACTTCTGTTACCTATTCTGATGGGTAGCGGTATATTGATAGAACACCGGCTACTCCTGTTTCCCTCTAGTGCTGTGCTCAGATTATCTGCATCACACTCCTGAGCTCTAAAGGAGAGCATTGTGGGATTTGTAGTCTCCTGCACAGCCAATACTGCATTGCTGAATCCTTTGTAAACTACAACCCCCCAGCAAGCGACCCTCTCCATGGGAGAATTATGGGAGAAGATATAAAAAGAGTCTTCCAGCAGGCACGGGCTCTCTTTTCCCAGGATTCATTGAGTGAGCACCAGTCCTGCTGCCCAGCTGTGAGAGTGGCAGCCTACCGCGGCGCCAGGAGTTCCTGCCCAAGAGAACCTGCCACACATTGCCTCGCCATAGACCTCCTGTGCCCCTTGCTGACGATTGGGGGATAGCGCAGTGGGTAACAGTAGACCGCTGAACCCACAACTGACTGCACCGCCGAATCCAGCTTCCCGCTGGATGGTGAACAGACCCTGCATCGTTTTCTGTGTTAACACCAGCTGTCTTCAGGATTTAGTGAGCGGGCTCATGCCCAAACCCTCCCCTGCCTGCTAGTAACATACCACACTTGGACACCGCATGCAGACAGCATGACCTTGATTGTCAAAGAAATCTGTCACTTTGCCATACCTAGCATTCCCCTGCTGATTATTGCACCATTTTGTTATCCTCTGAGGATTCCCAGTCAACATGTTGAGCTCCAGTGCTGCAGACCTAACATTTGAACTACTACTTTTCTTGCCTTTAAATGGAAGTGTGACTGGTTCCTATACAGCTTAATATCCTATTAGGATTAGAATCAATGTATGCACCCTTTTCCCCTTTTAGTAGTAGCATAATCAGTCAAAGTCACTCGTATAATCTCATTGTTAAGTGTCTGTGATTGCTTTGTATATTTGAGTACTGTTGTTATTCACTGTTATTGCTATTTGTAGTTCAGTCCGCCGAGTGTTCCATTCAACCGATTTTTGTTTTTTTTCCCCAGGATTTGGGTGATTGATGCTCTTATACATCCCTTTTGCTGTTTAGTTAATACAAAAGACTGTTAAACCCAGTTTGCATTGTGTCTATGTTTCATTTAAATGGGTATACACTAAGTCAGAACCTAGAGTGTCAGATGGGCTGGGAATTTCCCAGGGTCAGGGCAGCACAGGAGGAACAGCAATACCAAGCGGCCCCCACGGGGGTGGCGGTGCACCCCTTTCACACGGGAGTGTCAGAAACCATGAATCAGACCCAGAGAGAACAGACAAGCCAGAAAGTCAAGAAGCCAGGAATCAGCGTAGCGGAACAGCATGCAGGATCTGGAGCCAGAAGGAATGTCAGCCAAGCAAGTCTTTACCAGGAGCGTAGGAGAAAGTCTCTGTGATGTTGTCCAAGGCAAAGTCAGAAATCATCTGGGCTGGACGGCTTAAGTAAGCAGGACTGACGAGCAGGATATTATCAATAGGTGAGTAACTGTGGTGAGATAGGAGCTGGCAATTAGCCGACAGCTGAGTGGCCAGCTCAGAGAAGGAAGGGCTGAGCCCAGCCCTGACAGGGAGTTAAGATAAGGTCCTCCTGTCAGTGTTTTTAGGTGGACCCGATCGGAAGGTCCATGGAGCTCCTATGGACAGGTGGATGTAAATAGACTTGTATCCATCAAGGTCTGGTAAAAAAATGGAAAAGGACTGCAACCTTTTCTGTATTTGCAGATTGGCTCAGAATTAGCCAGTTGTAAACACACAGTGGAGTCTTTTTACACCCGGCCGCCAATAGAGCCATTATGGGTACGCCTGTGTCTGCTCTGCAGAACTGAACAAGCATTTAGAAGACATGCTCACAGATCCCCTGCTGATCAGGGTGTGTGAAAAGAGCCTTAACCTATAGCGTTCCCATATGTTGATACACAATGTTGCTAAGAATATTATAACGTATGTATATACAAGCTTAAAACAAATTTCAAAATCATATCCTGGAAGTATAATCGAGTTATACAGACTTGTGCCAAAAATACACTCCTAAATCTAATCTAAATAGTTATAATCATTATGTCATAATAATGATTTATTTCCTTTCATATGTTAACCCCTTGAAATACAGTGTCAGGTCAATGACCAGGAGTCTGAGAATTCATTAGTTTGAAGGCCAGCCATAGCTCTCATTGCCCTGTACACAGATAGACACAGCAATAATTTACTAGAGAAGGTCAGACAGTGACATCAATGCAAAGGAATACGCATGTTAGAATTTACAAGGACTACATCTAAATAATTCATTCTAGTTTGACTTTTCAGTAACATGTATTCTTAAATTATAAAGTTAAATGAGATTGAATGTTTAAAGCTAAACTCCAGCTTTATCTTCAGTCCTGCACAGTTGTACAGGCTCCTCTCCTGTACTGAAATTATGTGTAGCCCCCTGATGTTTAGGCAGGGTTGCTAACAAATTTAGTTTGCCAGGTGGTAATTTTCCTGGTTAATTGTTAGAGATCAATTGATTCCTCTCCAAATTCTGGAATTGCTGCACCTTTTCTCTTCTGTCACTAGGTGGCACTGTGGCTGGTGATATTAAATTGACAGGGGCTTAGCAAGGTCAGATCATGAATGGATGGGGCGTGTCAGCCAATTAACGGGGGTTACTTTAGTCCCTTAGCCTGCTGGGAGAGCCTATTTATTTGGGTGGAGTCAGGTGATAGGGATTCTGTGCCAGCTGGACAGCTGTATGGGTGGACATGTGTTATGGCGTCCCAGGTTGCTAGGCCGGAAGCTTGAGTCCAGGGGGGACTGACAACTCATGGGGCCCCCGGGCAGTAGGAGATTATGGGGCCCCCGGGCAATAGGAGATTATGGGGCCCCCAGGCAATAGGAAATTATGGGGCCCCCAGGCAATAGGAGATTATGGGGCCCCCAGGCAATAGGAGATTATGGGGCCACACAGTATACACACACACATACAGTATACACACACAGACACACAATATACACACACAGTATACACACACAGAATACACACACACACTGAAAAGGTACTGGAAAGGCGGGGCAGCTATAATCTTGGGATTTTTAAAAAAACACAGACTTTTACATACTGTCCCTGGTTTTATTGAGGCAGGCAACCCTGATGGGGCCCCTTAGTGGCATGGTGCCCTCGGGCAGTGCCCGAGTGCCCCAATGGTCAGTCCGCCCCTGCTTGAGTCCTATCCCGGGGACACCTGGCTGCTAGGCTGCCTGAGGCCTATCCAGGAGCAGGAGAAGCAGCGTAGGGTTGGGACTGCAGGATTGGAGTCCAACCGAGTTGAGAAGGTTCAGCTGGACAGGGAACCAATCATGGTCGGAGGTAGAAGGGAAGCTGTCTCCACTAAGGGACCATCCATCTTACTCCCGG
Source organism: Lithobates clamitans (assembly GCA_037952925.1). NCBI lineage: Eukaryota > Metazoa > Chordata > Amphibia > Anura > Ranidae > Lithobates > Lithobates clamitans. The sequence goes on from JBBGZY010000013.1 coordinate 3,631,010, forward strand.
AGACTACTGTGAGTAAGCTTGAGCAAGTCCCAAAGCAGTGTTCTCACCAGCCGGGGACGGTGAAGAAGTGCCTATAACTCTATAACCAACACCGAAGTACATAGCAGATGTGCATTTTCTATACTACTTGTTATATTTTGTACTGTCCTTCTGTTGTTTACAATTACGGCATATAACTGTTTTTCCACATATACAACACTTGTTTTTCTTGCATACTGTTATCATGATGCACACCTAAAATGCCATAAAAAAGGTGCATACACAATGCATATTAAAAAGAACTTCCTGCCATAAAACAAAATATTGTATAAACTGTGAAACCTGAACCTATCCTGTACATGTGATATCCACAGGCCTCTCATTAATATGTACCGCCTTCTATGATTATTTAAACACCCAGTGATGTTATAATATAATTTAATTATTCATTGTTACCCCTAAATAGTACATTGTAAGAGCAGCACGACAAAAAATATAGTTTATAATGTCTAATGTACCACTAATGAACATGCGTTAACACACATTAACACAGATTAAAAATATAAGAATAATCAAGAATAATAATAGTAAAACTCTGACATACAAGTATGTGGTCAATTCTGTATATATATACATATATATATATATATATATATATATATATATATATATACCAAAAGTATTGGAACACCTGCCTTTACACGCACATGAACTTTAATAGCATCCCAGTCTTATTCTGTAGTGTTCAATATTGAGTTGGCCCACCCTTTGCAGCTATAATCAGCTTCAACTCTTCTGGGAAGGCTGTCCACAAGGTTTAGGATTGTGTCTATGGGAATTTTTGACCATTCTTGCAGAAGCACATTTGTGAGGTCAGGCACTGATGTTGGACGAGAAGGCCTGGCTTACAGTCTCCACTCTAATTTATCCCAAAGGTGTTCTGTCGGGTTAAGGTCAGGGCTCTGTGCAGGGCAGTCAAGTTCCTCCACCCCAAACTAGCTTATCCACACTATATTGCCAAAAGTATAGGACCACCCCTCCAAATCATTTGGTGGAGGGGGGCTATGGCGTGGAGTTGTTTTTAAGGGGGTGGCTTTGCCCCTTAGTTCCAGTGAAGGAAACTCTTAAGGCATCCAAAACATTTTGGACAATTTTATGCTCCAACTTTGTGGGAATAGTTTGGGGATGGGCCCTTCCTGTTTCAACATGACTGTGCACCAGTGCACAATCTAAGATCCATAAAGACATGGATAAACGAGTTTGGGATGGAGGAACTTGACTAGCCTGCACACAGTCCTGACCTCAACCCAATAGAACACCTTTGGGATGAATTAGAGCAAAGACTGCGAGCCAGGTCTTCTTGTTCACATCAGTGCCTGACCTTACAAATGCACTTCTGGAAGAATGGTAAAACATTCCAATATACAAACTCCTAAACCTTCTGGACAGCCTTCCCAGGAGAGTTGAAGCTGTTATAGCTGCAAAGGGTGGGCGAACTCAATATTGAACGCTACAGACTGGGACTAAGACTGGGATGCCATCTATGGCCAGTCTAAAACACACCATTCAAGCAAAGCATCCTGATGGCATAGATCATGGGTCCCCAAACTTTTCAATATGAGGGCCATAGCCTATACTTAAATATTTGCGGACAGGAAAAGAACAGTTTTATAAATTAATGAATTAAATATAAATTAATTACTTTGTTTTACTTGTGCCATTAAAAAAGTTCTAACAAAAATGCATTCAGTCTGCACCTTTCTCATCAGAGTCTCCCCTTACATCAGGGTCCAAATCTAAGTCTCCTCCTTGCTTATTGTCTTGTTTTTGGTGAACCTTGAACCATGAACCAAGTCATGTCTCTACACTTCCTATTTGCCAGATTATTATGCCAATATCCAGCCAATATCTTGCTCCTTTCACTCCTGCTCTAGTTTCTCTACCTCCGTATCCTCACAACCATTTGTTACCAACCTTTAGATTGTTCTTCGACTATGCCTCTGCTTGATCCCAACCTGCAACCGCTTGTTACTGACCTTCGGCTTGTTTACTGATTATGCTTTGACTTCATCCCTACCTACTTTACCTGCCACTGGACCCTGGTTTGTTCACCTCCTAGTGGGGTGATCCTAACGACTGCGACCTGGCACTAGCAGGCAGCGAAACCTATCTCCACCATCAGGAGCTCTGGGGGAGACTGGTTAGTGCTTACACCTGTCAAGTGCCAAGGTGACCTGCTTGTAGGCAGGTAGAGGTTAACGCTGGCCCTGTTGGGAAGGTTAGGGTTAATAGTGTTTCCAGGTTTTTTTCTTGGTGGGCTTTCCTGGGTTCGACCCACTGGTTCTGTGCATTATAAAAGGGACAGTGGTCCGGATTGTACCTAAGGGGCTGAGAGCCTTTGAAAGTCCAAGGTTGCTGCTATCACCATAACTGGGATCTGTTCTGTTGGCCTGATTAAGAGGCCAGAATGTCTATCAAGGCATATCTGCCTTCAAGACCCTACTGTTGCCTGAAGGAGCTGCTGGGACTTACTGTCCACCCTGAAGATGCCAATCCTGGAAGGATTGGAATCTTTGTATCTGCTTGCCCATAGGGGATGTACAGGCACACAGATACACTGGAAGATCTGCTGGAGACCTCCATGGCACCAGTGATCTGCTGATTGCTGGTGCAATGCTTTACAGTTTTCCGCTGCCTTTCATGTTTCACATTTGTATACTGTTTTATATTTATATTATTTATATTATATTTATTATACTTGTTTTACATTTATTTAGTTGTTTAGGTTGCTGCATTTTGTCATTCAATTTTGATTTCCATGCATTCTCATGTTTATTGTTTGCTGGTGTGTAGTTATCTTACATCCACTGTAAATAAATCTCACCTAAAAAATATATATATGGCCTGAAATCAGAATACATCATTTAAAAGGACTCTGATAGAGGCTGCCATTTCTAAACTTTGGTTCTGAGAAGGCTTGTTTCTTTCTACAATTAAGCATCAGAAGGGAGGTCCTAGATGGGGCTGCTTTGTGTCTGTATCCAAAAAAAACAAACAAATATTTATCAATTTTTTAAACTTTCCTATGCAGCCATTTTTCTATTTTTTTTTTTACTTTACGGTGTGGGCTAACGGATACGCTCTGCTCACATCCCATAGCTAGGAATAAGAGTCATTTGTGAGGCTGGGCAAGGAGGTAGGGGTTGAGATTTCTTCCTGCTTGTTCCTGGCAGTAAAGCTGATGCTTTGGCTTCTATGCTGTCTGAGTCAATGAACTGTATGAAACAGAAAATTTTTTCCTCTTAGTTGGGATTTTAAATTGGGGGAAGGTCTCCAAGAAGTATGACAAAAGGAGTATAAAAAAATATATCCAATTTTTATTATATCAAAAAATTTAAAAAACATAGCACATACTGAAGGGGATCACAAATACCGACAAATATTGTGGATGCCAGAATGTACAAATAACAATAATACAACCAAAGGTATACAAAACAGATTGGCGGAACTACACTTAACCCTTGGAGGCTGCTTGAGCAAGAAGCTCTTGACAGTGCAGGACCAACGCGTTTCAAGGTATTTAATAATGATTATAACCTCTTCTTCAGGGGCTGGGGGTGAGGTGTATATCCGTCTAAGGAACATTTTGGAAAGAAAAACAAAAAGAGACACACAACAGAACATGTTATATATCAAAAGTAATGCAAATACAACTATTTACATACTCAAAATATTGTGAAATAATAACAAAAACGAATCCTAACCATAGTATTATAGGGTCAACATCACATGACATCCAATTCAGGAAAGGGGGGAGGATAAAATGGTTAGCCACCGAGGTCCAGAACCGAATGTCGGCGCCACCACCACGAGACCGAGATCGTAAGCAAATCGAGACCGAACACAGAGGGCGTCACGTCCGTCAGCTGAATAGTAAATCATCTTATTAGCTAAGAATTAGGCAGAATGTGTGTAAAGAGGAAGGTATATCCTCGTAATTTGTTAGGCAACCCCTCTAATGGTAAAATTGAGTATTAATTAAAAATTAATTATTAACATTATACCCAAACAAGGGAGCTCTAGTGGGTGTTTATTAGTACATACCTATTGTTGTATGAAGAGTAGAGTTCTCAACTCTCGCTCCAACAGATGGATGACCATCTAACTGATAGCCACCCGGCTATTTAGAGTTATAGTGATGTTAATGGACTAAAGACAGAAAAAAAGACAAAGAGAAAAAACATAATGGAGAGTCTTACTAAGTTAAGTGTTTGTCACTTAGTATGCAAATATCTGCAAAAATCCAGTAGGCATACCTATAATGTTGTTTGTGGTGGCTAATTGAGCCTTAGTCCAAAAAGAGATAACATTGGAGCTCCTCGATTGGTGGCTACAAAAAAAAAAAAAAAGGGGAATAATGATTATGCTCAGGATGTATAAACATCCAACAGCTCCTATTAGCATTCGAGTTATACCTTACATGAATATGAAAGAGACTAAGTTCTTTTACCTTGCACGATCAGCAGCAACTGCACATTCAGTTCAGTGTCTCCCCAGCGAGTGAGCTGGCAGCTTCATGTGCAGTTTAAATAGTGCTGTTCATGATTAATGTATTAGTGACAGCTGACTCCACAAGGAGCAGCGTCATTGCTGACAGGAGGGGCCGCCCTCCGAGTCCCCGGCGCGCAGACCAGCCCCCCCGCCCTGGAGGGGAAGGAGGACCCGTGCTGGGAGGGGACTGACGTCCGCGTCGGGCACCCGCGGAGCGCTGATCGCCCTGACAACAGGATAAACATATCCCTGTCATGGGCGGTCATGTGGGAGTGGCCAGGCATTGCCAGACTGGAGAGTGGCAGCCTGGCCCCCGTGCGCCGAGTGTTGGATCCGAACGCCCACTCACACGGCTAACCCGGATCATAGCGCCGCCGATCCTGAGCCCCGGCGGTACACTCAACCCTTGGATGAAAAGGACGCATGCAATGTCTAGCCCACAGACGGTCATATGAAGACATGGAGAGAAAAGAAAGGGCAAAAGGAAGAAAACAGGATGGTTAAAAATATTGCTGCAGAAAGGAAAAGAGTAAAAGTATTTAGAGAAGTGAATACACATACCAACGTATTTGTCAAAAAACAATCAATATGAACAGTATATTCTTATAGAGCTATAGGTGGGGAAGGGAACAAAAGCAAATTCTTTGCTCATATCAGGTGCCCCGTCCTCGTATAACCGCAGATGGCTGATGGCTAGTTCCATCAGTTTAAATGCTTTGGTGCTACAGAAAGAGGGGAGTATTGGCATCGGGACGTTCCCACTCTGACCCTCCTGAGGTGAAACCCTCAAGGAAGGGTCTAAAAGAGGTGGTATCATTTAGGCCTGGTGCCTTAGTGGCCTGGAGACGAAAAATCCACTTTTGTTCTTTTTGCAGGAGGATTTTGTTCCAGTCCCCCCCACGTAGGCCTGGGTGGACGCGGTCCAAAATCAGAAAAGACAGTTTGGGAAATATCCCCGAATGGAACGTGGAGACGTGTCTGCCCAGTGGTAAACTGGGATTGCACGTTTTCATGGAAATTATATGGCGGTAGGCTCTCCGCCAAAACTCCTGATTCGTTTTGCCAACGTAGTAGCATGCGCAATCGCACATGAGTAAATACACTACACCTATTGTTTTGCAGTTAGCAAAGTGTTTCGGTGTGTATTTACTGCCATCAGGTAGTTTAATGTCTGGTTTCGTGTTCATAAATTGGCAATATGAGCACCCTCCGCATCGGAAGGTTCCCATGCGTTTACAAGGGTCTCGTTTCCCTGCCCCACCCCCCACATATTCGCTAGATACTAGATTGTCTTTGATGGACCTGGCACGTTTAAAAGTAAAAGACGGTTTCTCTTGTATAAAAGGGCCAATTGTAGGGTCTAATTTTAAAACGTGCCAATACCGTTCAATGATATCTTTAACAGTTTTATGTTGGTTTGAAAACTTAGTAATTATCCGAATAGGATTGTTTTTTCCTTTTGTTTCAGTACTGAAGACAAGTTCCTGTCTTGTCTTCAGACAAGCACGTTGGTACGCCCTCTTCAGACATTTTTTAGAGTACCCGCGTGTCAGCAGCCTCTCCATCAGCAAATCGGCCTCACGTTTAAAGACTTCATCACTGGTGCAGTTGCGTCTGACACGCAGGTACTGACTGTAAGGAATCGATTGGATGAGGGGTTTTGGGTGGAAGCTGGAGGCATGCAAAATGGAATTGCCGGACGTTGGTTTCCGGAATAATGAACAAAAAATGAAAAATTTTCTGTTTCATACATTAACACAGGGATGTGGGGGTTGGGTGTCTCCTTCCACCAAGTACGTGTCACCACCCACTGTTCCGAGTCAATGAACTGGAACAAGAATAGAGATTAGGAATTCAAACATTTTCTGACTCTTATTTATAGTGTGCTTGTTCACCGGTCTGAAATTCAAATGTACTCTGGAAGCTGTACCCCAAAAAGAAGACAGGCAGAGGGCAAATTATTAGTCAGCAATATTGCCTGTGATCTCCATGCAGCTGATTTCACTCCATTACTGACTTGCTACACTTTGTTCTGCACTCATTGTGTCTCTGTGTTCGTTTGGTCATCTCGGTACAGGCAGGGGTTTGCTTCTTCATGTAAGAGTCCCCAAAAATGAGAACAATGAGTAGCACAGGGTGTGGTGGGATATTGCCACCCTTGAGACATATATTGGTGAGAGTATGACACCGAGAAGACTGAGATGGGACCTGAACCCCAATGATGGCTTGAATGATGCCACCCTTATGGAGGAGTGGTATTTCTTCTTCTCTAAATGTGAGAAGGAACTCCTTGGGAATATCATTAAAAGGAGACAACTGAAAATGAGGATGGTGGAGGTCAGCATCAATAATGAAATAAAATCACTACTGTTACCATTCAGCAGCCAGAATGACTATAAAGTTAAAGAAAGGGAGCTGCAAGAGCATATCAAAAAATATGATACAGACATCCAGGCTAAAAAACAAAAGAAATACAAAAGGGACGTCTTAGATTATACCAACAAGAAGGTTTATAAATGGCAGATGGAGTTGGGTGAAACAAATGTAGACATGGAGGAATTATCCTTGGATGACAACTTTATTGATGATTCTATAGAGGGAGATACTCAGAACCCGAATACTCCGCGTCATACCAGATTTGAACACACAACACCAAATAGGAGAGAAGAGATCCCCAGAACCCCCAATTTTCCACCTAGGCATTTGGAAAACAGGAGGGATGAGCATTATGGAAGATCTCCAGGTACCCCAAGATATAATGTATCTACTCGCAATTGTTACTCCCCACTTAGATATGGGAGAGCACGTATGCCTCAGTGGGACCCTAGGAATAGGAGAGACTACCAAGGAGAGAGGGATTTTCAGCATGGAAGACCACGAGACAGACCCCCTGGGAGATGGAATGCGAGGGTACAATATCATCCACCCAGTTGGAGGAGGACGGGGCGAGACCCCTATGGTCCACAGAGGAGAGATCCTCCACCCGGTATGTACAGGACACAGAGGACGAATGGGTACCAAGATCAGTTTTCCCCACAACATCCACGTATGAATCTAGAAGATGGAAGGAACATGAACTCAGAGAGAGGGCCAGAATACCAACTCAGAGGTTACGAAAGAAACAGACCAGAGGGAAACGAGGAGGGAAGCCGAAAAAGAAGAAGGGAATACTAGGCCAAGGAATCTACAATCTAAGTGAAGCAACCTTTACGGATGATGAATTAAAGATACTGGACTTGGGACTGAAATATGCACCAGAAAAAGTGATTGATAAGTTCGAAGTGTACATTGACTTACAAAAATTCATTAGGAAATTGAAGATAAAGAAGTATTATGCTCTGAATAAAAAAGTCAGTGGAGCTAGCGGAACCGATGGTTATACCCACACTGAACTTAGGAACAATTCCATTTTAAATCCCAAGGTCCCGGGGGATCAATGTATAGGTTCGTTCAAACGAATGGTAGAGAATGACCTGGCCAAAATGAACACAAAGAAATCCAGAAGCTCCCATATTTGGAAAACGATTAAAGAGATCGGTAAGAGGAAGGAGGTGGTAATAAGACCCGCAGACAAAGGAGGAAAATAATTTACTGGGAGTTGAAAATACTTATAAAAAATTGAAGTGTAATCCCAAACCACAATATCTAAGGAACCTAAAAAGACTGGTAAAAAAGGGGAGTGTAGCAGGAATTTTGAACAAAAAAGAAGCCAGATACCTGATTCCGGATTCCACGAAAACCCCGGTTATATACTATCTGCCCAAAATACATAAGCGGCTGAATAAACCACCGGGTAGACCTATCATTAGTGGGTTGGATTCCCTATTCTCGAGACTAGGTGAATACATAGATCGTTTTCTGAAACCAGCAGTGGTAAAGGGAAGGTCCTATCTCAGGGACAGCACTCAACTCATCAATGAATTGAGAACAATCACTGGAACTGATCGTTGTCTTTTGGCAACGATTGACGTCAATTCATTGTACACAAGTATCAAACAGAAGGATGGGCTTAGAGGGGTTGAGAAAGCTTTACACGAATGTTCAGACCTCAAGCAAGAGCAAATACAATTTATTTTGGAAGGCCTGGAACTGGCGATGGGGAGTAACTACTTCTGGTATCAAAAAGATTTCTATGTACAGAAGAAGGGGGTTGCTATGGGTGCCAAATACGCGCCGAGTGTGGCGAACTTATTTATGGACCTATTGGAAGAGCGCTACATATATGGTATCAGAAGACCCGAGATAAAGTTTTACCGTCGGTATATTGACGATGTAATTATCCTGTGGGAAGGGGACTCTGATTCCTTTGAGAGGTTCCTGGTTGAACTCAACCAGAACGAATATGGCATTTCCTTCACTGGAAAGACTGACTGGGATGCGATAGAATATCTAGACCTACAGATTTTTAAACAGGATGGTGAGCTGTCAACAAGGACTTTTTTTAAACCCACTGACCGCAACGGGTATATACCAATCTCGAGCTGCCACCATCCGAAATGGAAAAAGAACATACCCAAGGGGCAGTTCTTGAGAATACGGAGAAACTGCGGGAATATTGAAGACTATCGGAACCAGACAGATACCTTAATTAAGAAATTTTCTGATAAAGGATATGACCCGGAAACTCTGGTCAAAGTAAGAAATGAGATACAAGGATATGACCGGAACTCCTTGTTAACAAAGGAGGGTAACAACAAGAAGAATTCTCCGGTAGACATCTCCTTTGTCACAGGGTTCAACAATCAATACAGATCTATTGAGCACATTGTAAGGAAATATTGGCCGATTCTAAAATCCGATAGAACCCTTGGGAATTTATTGACAAAAAAAAAAAAAAAACCTCGGTTCATCTATAGGAGAGCACCTACTCTCAGAAACCACCTGGTCCATAACGTTATTGATCCTCCTAAGAATGTAAAATTGTTCTCTGATATGAAGGGATTTTATAAATGTCAAAAGTGTTTGGCCTGCCGGGTCAGTAAAAAACAACCTAAAAAGAGAACATCTTTTAGGGCCAGGAATGGCAAGGAGTATGAGATTAGGGAGCTGGTCACCTGCAACACCACCCATGTAACCTACATCATCGAATGTCCCTGCCGACTGCAATATGTGGGCAGGACTACCAGACCCCTCTGTGTACGGATTAGGGAACATATTAATAACATCAGAAAAGGGTTTCCTAAACATAATCTCTCCAGACACTTCGATGAATTCCACCACAGGGACCCGTCCGGGCTGATTTTTTACGGTATTGATACCGTCAAAAATCACTGGAGGGGGGCAGCAAAAGGGTGTTGATATCACAGAATGAAACAAGATGGATACATCGTTTGGACTGCCTTGTCCCCAGGGGTCTGAACGTAGAGATAGACCTCAATTGTTTCTTGTCCAACTTCTAGATGCCCCCCATCTATTATACCAACCCCCTTGCAACTCCTAGACTCCTCTAATTATATTAAACTTAGACTTAGTCTGTGGTTTTTAAGTCTTTACCCTCATCTACACCAAAACTTGAATTATCTCTACTTTATTCTCTTCGTGCACCCCACACATTCCACTGCAGTTTATCGGTATTTCATACCAAGACCTTAGGCTCTGACTGCATAGGTTTTTTGACTTCTATGGATTTTTATCCCTACTGCCCTCCTTTTTCTGAAGATAGGTCTAATTGCACACATCAGTTTTACCAACATATATATTTTATATATTTTTTACATGTCTTTTCTGTGTCTATTGTCCCCCATTACGCACCATGTTCCTACTGTTTGTAAGACCCCCCTTATTTTTTTATTTTATCCTATTTTTTACCCTTTTTTTTACATATATATATATATAAAACTTTTATGCATATATCTTCATATATGCATTTTGTTGTGACATTGTGCGTCTTGGGGTATGCAGTGTGATTTATATATTTACATTTTTTATATCCAGCATTATAATTTTTATATTTAGTATTGTTTTACATCTTCTTGCCGATCATTATTTATATTTATTTCACGTTGTAAAATTAAATGGAGGCGCCTAAACATGTAACTATTTATTACATCCACATGATGGCGCATTACCAACAGCAAGTATACCACATGATCTCGATTAGAGGTCACGAGGGTAGGGTAGGAGCAATTGATTGGCTTCTGCGGCACCTCCATTTCCCTATTTAGACGTGTGGAGTACCAAGATGGCCGCGCCTCAGATGACGTCTTGATGACGAAACGCGTAAGGCGTGGCCTCGTGACACGCACACGTCAGTACCTTCTCTGTGTTTGTTCCGGTTTCCAGCTGTGAGCGGTGGAACGCACGCCACACCACGCTGCTCAACAGCTGAGACCCGGCTTCTGGAGCACTGTCAGCTCCGGCGTTTTTTATATTGATTTTACGATTTACTTTTTACCACGTTTGTCATGGACTTTTATCAATAAAATTCATATAATTTTTGTGGAGTTACGCTATGAAGTTTCCTTCTTCCTTACTTTACATGGATGTTTGTTACTGGGGATATTACTAAAGACACAACACCCTTCAACGGAGGAAACCCCCCCCCCCATGGATTCGCCATCGTGGGACTTTTCCACATATGCCTATACCCCTGCAGGGGTGAGGTAGTCCGGTGAGTGCAAGCACGAGTGGGGGTGCGGTGGAGGACGGGGACCACATCAGTTAAAGCTGAGATCACTGTTTTTTCACTATAAGGACACATTTTTGGGGATTTTGAACTTTGGACATTTATATACCTTTCTATATATTTTTATGCACGCTTGATGGGGATATCTTCTAAATTAATATTTTTTCCATTTTTATGCCACAAATTGTGTGCCTGATTTGCAAAATTACTGTCTTGATTGCCACTATTGTTTATTCACCTGCGGGTACACTTTTTATTATTTTATTTATTTTTTATGGTATTTGATGCATTGAGGTTAAGACACATTTGTTCAGAAGCACTTTGCACTTTACTGTATTTTTATGCCAGGGAGACTGTTTGTATTTTACACACTTTGCATTAGTGGTATATTCCTTTACACACATATGGACATTTGATTAATTGGAACTAAGGCACATTTTTCACTTTCAGGAGCACGCAGCACTTTATTAGTATTATTATCTGCCTAGGGTATTGTTTGCATTTAATACACCTTAGCCCTGTTACGTATTGTTTACACGCATCACCTCTTTTACAAGTATTTCTGCTTTATTTATCTGAGTAGTTTTTTATATACCTTTATGTGCATATAGCCGGACAGCGCCAACACCCCTGTCTAGATCATTACCCAATGAGTAGCACAGTTTTGACATCACTAAACCTCACTCCAAATCTTGTAAGACTAGCAGTCATTTGCAGCAGTGCCTTAGATTTCATGTCACAGCTATGAGACTTTAGATACAGGGTTGCCTAGGCGCTGTTTTGCAGAATGTATTTATAACAAAAAGTACAGCTTTTAGTATACTGCTTAGAGACACAAGTAACATTTCTAGATGTTTCCTATGTCCTTAAGTTTTACTTTAAAATGCATCTTCACCCTAGGAACAAAAATTTAACAGTCAGTATCTACAAAATACTGTAGCTGCTGACTTTAAGAAAAATAAAATTTTTACCTGTCCAAGGATCCAGTGCTGTTCTCATCTGAACCAGTAATTCACTGGTCTTTGGTTCCCGGCCCCTGGCATGCTAACTATGGGCAGCTGGCTGTGACTCCTTGTGGCTTCACAGCCAGCTGCCCACTGCATGTTCGAGCCGCGCTGTGCTTTATGAATGGTCCCTGTGGACCTTTAGTAGGCCAGTAATGGCAGCTCTTGTCATCCCTCATGATAGAATCGCTTTAAGGGTTCTCAAACTTTTTCTATACAACTTTATATAATGCAATAGATGAAACGAGCATTAAACTGCTGCTTGCACAGTTTTTTGGAAATATATGATTACAAGTTGATTTATACACACTGGTGTCCGTTTATGAAGCAGTGATAAGCTGTGATCCTGGGGATCACAGCTCATCTCTGACCATTAGCGGTTTATCAAAGTGTGAAGATCAACGGAGAACTTGTTCTCCGTTGATCTTCACAGCCTGCAGTGAAGCTCTCATTAATATGCACAGAAACGGCCAGTTTATGAAGTGTTGATGTCAGCACTTCACTGGCGATCTGTGCTCAAATTCACACTCCCCAGTTCACCAGCCCAGAGCTGGTGAACTGGAGAGGGAGGAGAGAATTCACCCGAGAAGATAGGAGGAAATAGGAGGTTTATTGACTTCCTCCTTCGATCTTGTCGCCAAGAGAGATAGGAATTACATCTCCCCGTGTTTCACCAGCCCCCACCTAAGCTCTACACCAGGTTAGACATATATATATATATTTGTGTGTGTGCATAGCTCTATATATGTGGGCATATATCTATATATATATCTCAATATATATATATATATCTGTATATATATATATATATATATATCCCTGTGGACCTTTAGTAGGCCAGTAATGGCAGCTCTTGTCATCCCTCATGATAGAATCGCTTTAAGGGTTCTCAAACTTTTTCTATACAACTTTATATAATGCAATAGATGAAACGAGCATTAAACTGCTGCTTGCACAGTTTTTTGGAAATATATGGTTACAAGTTGATTTATATATATATATATATATATATATATATATATATATATATATATATATCTATATATCTATCTATATATCTATATATATATATATATATATATATATATATATATATATATATATATATATATATATATATAAAGATAGATAGATAGATAGATAGATAGATAGATAGATAGATAGATAGATAGATAGATATCTATATAGATATCGATCGATAGATAGATATATCTATATATATGTATGTGTATATATATATATATCTATGTATGTGTGTATAGATATATGTATGTGTATATATATATATTTTTATATATATATATATATATATATATATATATATATATATGTGTGTGTGTGTGTGTATATATATATATACATATATATATATATATATATATATATATATATATATATATATATATATATATATATATATATATACATATATACACAGTGGCAGCCTATCCATATGGGGTGCAGGAGCGCCGCCCCCCTAATCTACATGCAGGGCACCGTACACATGGATTCCAACGGGGTTTTTTTTGGAAGCACAAGAATAGCAAATTGGTTTTAATTGTCTTCCAAAAAGGGTTGGCTCGGGACACAGAGCACTGATCAATGCGCCCCATGCCCACCCACTTATGTGACAATAGCAAAATAATATTCGCTATTGTCTTCTTTATTCTCCTCTCAGCCAATCAGGAAGTGGGTCCTGAGACCCATCACCCAATTGGCAGAGGAAAGAAGAAATCCTATTGTCCGCCGAGGAAGAGGAAGCTAAAGACCCAAGGGAAGTCGAGAAGGAGGAGATGCAGGGTGAAGCGCTGCCCACAACCTAGATGGGGTAAGTGTAGGGCTGGTGACCGACCAATCGGGGGGGGGGGCTACCTGTGACCTGACCGACCAAGTGGGGGGGGGGTGGATTGTTTCCCGACCCCCAAAAAAAGATGCCACTATTTTAATATAGACTGCCAGCACCCAGCTCCAGTCACATAAAGAAATGTGTGGTTCACACTACACAGGCCACAGCACCCTTGTGAATGAGCCCCAAGACCTTCTCCACACAGAGCTTTATTAACTTAATATAGTTTTGGATTTTAAAATCGTTTTATTTTTGTTCACTAATAATGAGTTTAGTGTATTTAATTTTAAAAAAATGATATTTTTATAAAGAGGGGGGGGGGGGGTGGACCCTCTCAGCTAGGCCTTACAGGACCGCTTACATCTGTTACGTCTCTGTAAGGATCCTGACACAAATGTCGGCATCTGGCTCAGTCTTTCATGGCACTGCTGAGAGCCAGAGTAGGCAGCTCACTCCCACTCTATATCCTGTTGCTCCAGTGACTGGAGGGGACAGAGCAGAGTAAAGTGATTGGCAGTCACAGCTTTATTTTCGGGAAGTGTGTGAACTTAGCGATCAACTGTCACATGATCACTCACTATTATGCATTAGAGCCATTGAGGGATTGATGCAACACCAGATCGATGCTTCAGCAGGAAAGTTGGCATTTATTTTCTTTTTTTAACCACTTACCGACCGCCGCACGACGATGTACGTCCAAACTTTGGCGGCGGATATCGTTGTCATGGCAGCAGCTAGCTGCCATACCCCGGTATCCCCGTTTTCGTGCGGCGGTCGGCTTTCAGATAAAAGTGGTCCGGCCCTCCGCCGCTTACCGGAGCCGTCGGTAGCGGCGGAGGCGATCACATCCGTCTCCGTCCTGTGTCTGGAGAAGAGTGAGGCTAAGATGGCGCCCACTCGTCTCCATGACACTGCTGGGCGGAAGCGACCTCAAAACGTCAGTTCCGTCCACGCCATTTAAAGGCACATTTTTTCAAATGTAATTTTTTACAATGACTTTTTTTTTTTGAATTGCATTTTAGTGTAAATATGAGATCTGAGGTCTTTTTGACCACAGATCTCATATTTAAGAGGTCCTGTCATGCTTTTTTCTATTACAAGGGATGTTTACATTCCTTGGAATAGGAATAAAAGTGACACAATTTATTTATTTTTTAAAACAGTTTAAAAATAAATAAAATATTGTTAAATAAATAATAATAAAAATTTAAAAAATTTAAACCCCCCCCCCCCCGTCCCGACGAGCTCGCGCGCAGAAGCAAACGCATACGCGAGTAGCACCCGCACATGAAAACGGTGGTCAAACCACACATGTGAGGTATCACAGCGACCGGTAGAGCGAGAGCAATAATTCAAGCCCTAGACCTCCTCTGTACCGCAAAATATTCAACCTTTAGAATTTTTGTAAACGTCGCCTATGGAGATTTTTGAGGGTAAAAGTTAGACGCCATTCCACGAGCGGGCGCAATTTTCAAGCGTGACATGTTGGGTATAAATTTACTTGGCGTAACATTATATTTCACAATATAAAAAAAAATTGGGCTAACTTTACTGTTGTCTTATTTTTTTATTCAAAAAAGTGAATTTTTTACAAATAAAGTGCGCTTTTAAGAACGCTGCGCAAATACGGTGCAAAAAAAAGTATTGCAACGACCGCCATTTTATTCTCGAGGGTGTTCGAAGAAAAACCATATATAATGTTTGGGGGTTCTAAGTTCTAGCAGAAAAACCTGTTTTAGACATGTTTTTATTATTTTATGTTGTTAGATAGATTTAACAGTACACGATGTACTGCCATATAAGTATAAAAAGATATACACACACACAAATATATGTATTATATGCATAATAGTTAGCAAAATGAGCCAACATTTGTAAATCTTATATATATTATTATTGTTTATTTCAGACATGGATATTGAGGAGACCACCCTACTATTAGCTGTAACAGCTGTCGCAGCAGCAGCTGTTCGCATTGCACAGGATAGGATCACAAATGTTAGGCTCAGACAGCCTCGTGTGTTCCGGAGACGCACAGTCCTGGATGAGCTGTCTGACAATGATGTCGAGGACATGTTTCGGCTGAACCGTCAGGGGGTCATGGAGGTTTACCACCTCATATCAGATGAAATTGAACCCCTGACGAGGAGAACCCATGCAATCCCTGCCATTGTCAGGCTATTGGCTGTCCTAAATTACTTAGCGACGGGTAACTTTCAGCCGTCATGTGCTCGGATCATTGGAATTAGTCGTCCCAGTCTTTCTAGATTCCTGAAACCGGTTCTGAAAGCTATCAAGAGACATATGGATAGGTACATCCATTTCCCTAGAACCGATGAAGAGTGGCAAGAGGTGAAGGTTGGATTTTTCCGACAAGGAGGGATGCCAAATTGCCTGGGAGCCATAGACTGTACTCATATTCCGCTGATACCACCACATAATAGGGAGGAGCAATTCCGTAACAGGAAAAGCTACCACTCGTTAAATGTGCAAGTGGTGGTAGACTCCCACCAGCGCATTATGAGTATCAGATCTGGGTTTCCCGGAAGTTGCCACGACAGCCATATCCTGCGGCAGTCAGCTCTCTTTGAACGATTCGAAAGAAGACAAATGCCAGAGGGCTGGCTGGTGGGTAAGCACATTTATATTTCTTTATTATCTATTTTAACTAATTGTTAAATATTACTTATGATATTATCATTTGTTATTCTAGGAGACGCAGGATATGGATGTCGATCTTGGTTGCTGACGCCTCTGTCGAATCCCCAGACTGTGGCCGAGGTTAGATATAATAGTGCACATATCCGTACCCGTTCAGTTATCGAGAGGACATTTGGAATGTGGAAATCCACATTCCGATGCCTCTCCAAAACTGGCGGGTTTTTACAGCACTCTCCGGAACTGGTGTCAGATATCATTATTGTATGTGCAATTCTACACAATATTGCTCTTGCAAACAATGTAGACTTGCACATCAATGATGATCTGCCACCAGAAATACCGGCACTCCCGGCTGCCTCTGAAGATTCCTCAGACCTAGGGAATCATGTCCGTCAGAGACTTATTCAGAATCATTTCAGGGTAATTATTTAATAATTTAAATGTAAATGTATATGTTGTTGTAATGTGCTCTGTTTTTTAATTAAAATTTAATATTATGTTTTCTAGGATCTACAAAGAAGGACGACTAATTAGTTTAATGTTTGTGATCCTATCCTGTTCAAGTGGACACCTGGCATTGTATATGTAAGTCGAATATTTACAAGGATTTCTTTATTTCATTTTTTACTTGAGGATGTAGCAAGAGGCAGGATTTAGCTGCTCTCTGTGTGTCAATGGACACACAGAGCTAGCTAGGGAGCAAGCACATGAGTCACTCCATAGCAAGTGACTTGCTATAGGTGCACTCAGTAGGGGGAAGTGCAAGAAGTGCAAGTGGGGTACCCCACAAGAGGAGTATCATGGCTGTTTTGTGCAAAATCACACAGAGCAGGTAAGTATTACAGTATAGTAGTGAACTTCGTTCTGCCCTCCTGTGACCCGCATTCACCTGACAATGGGCTATAGTCTGCTGTCGGTGAACTTAACTGGCCTGTTCGATACTTTGGCGTTATCCCGGCTTCTTTGTCGGAATACACCAAGATTCAGTAGCAACAGCTGGCTTATTCTCAGTAAGAGACTGAACCAGCTGCTCATGAGCCATCTGCGGCTTGGTGCTCTAGTGAGAGCTGAAGGGGCAGAGTAAAGAGCTGGTAACTAACTGTCACCACTCTTTGCACACAGAAGAGTGAGAACAGTAAGATCAACAGTCTTCTATCACTCAGTTTTCATTCTTTTAAGCGTCAAGGGACAGATGCCTCATTGGACCAATGCTGCATCCACCAATGTGATTATGATTCACTTTTTTTTTTAATTGTAAACTTTTGTTTTAATGTAGTCATGTACTGCTAAAAATGTAACAATTGCATACTAGAATTTATGTTTAGGTTACAGAAGACCGTAAAAAATTCATTATTGAAAGAGAAAGTATGACCAATCCTCTTTGGTCTTACTTTTTTGGGTCACCTGAGGGCTATACTTTTGCTCTAATGTAATCCTGAATCACTTGCAAACAGGCTACAGATTGATGTCAGGTCACGTCACAGACGCTCTATAGCAGGTATGTCCAAAGTCCGGCCTGCAGGCCAATTGCGGCCCCGCATTCTGGTTTAATAGGCCCCCTAGTAATTTGGATATATATATATATTTTTAGGCCCCCGGGGCCACAAAATATATATACCGTATTTATCGGCACTGCCTTGGAGGGGACAGGGAGAGGGTAGGACGAGTGCTGTCAGATTACATACAGGAGAAAGTCCTGTTTACTCCGCAGCGTCTGTATTAGGAAGTCTCATCTCCTTGGCTGCCATTAAATTACTGTCCTGTCTATCATAGAAGGCGGGACTTTGTATTAAAGAGGACTCCGAGTAAACTGGGGATTCTCCTGTATGTAATGTGTCAGCGCTTGTCCCGCCCCCTCCCTGTCCCCTCTGAGGCTGCAGATGGCCATCGATCAGACTGCACTGATGCCAATGGTAAGGCTGCATTCATGGCAATAGTGAGGCTGCAGATGGCCACTGATTAGGCTGCATTGATAGGCACTGACCTTTATTTTGCTTCACAGTTCTTTATTTAAAATTTTAATATTTTTTTTTCTATAAAATTCCCTCTTAAAGTGAAGGTGCGTGATATACGCCGATAAATACGGTATATCCAAAGAACACGCCCAAGCTCATCCTTAGCCCTAAGCGGTGCTCGGGGATTCGGTGGAGGCCTTAAAAGATATATATCCAAATAACACGCCCATGCTCATCACCACTCACAGCCACAAAGGCAAGATAATTCTTGTTGGGCAGTGTATTAGTGCTTGTACGAACACACTTAGACTGAATTTAAATGGTTAAAAAGAATGTCAGGCAAAATGGTTGGCCCACTCGCATGTTCACTTCATCAGATCTGGCCCTAATTGAAAAAATTATGGACACCCCTGCTCTATAGCCTCTGTATGCATCCCGCCAAAAAATGTTTTGCGTCCATCCAGAGGCTAGATCACCAGCTGGATTAGCCCCTTCACTTGACAATTAAAGAGGAAGTAAACCCTGATGGGTTTACTTCCTCTTGTTTCCCTGCAAACATAAAGCATAATGGGCTACTATGCATCGCATAGTAGCCCATTATGTGTCACTTACCTGACACAGGAGCCTGCGATGTCACCGCTGTCCCCTCTGGTACGGCGCGTCCATCTTCTTCCGGGTATCGTTGCTCCGGCGCTGTGATTGGCCGAAGCAGCGATGACGTCACTCACGCGCATGAGCACGGGAGCCGCCACTAACGGCGTGTTGCCGTTAGCAGCTGTGCGCTCAGTGCGCCTGCGTGCCGCTATCCACGATGCATGTGCCATAGACAGCGGTGCCTGTCTTTTAGCAAATATCTTCTAAACCGTGTAGGTTTAGGAGATATTTCTTGGACCTACAGGTAAGCCTTAATCTAGGCTTACTTGTAGGTCAAAGTAGTCTGTAAGGGTTTACAACCACTTTAATAAGCAATGAATTGTCATGTCAACATTTATTTCTTGACCATGGAGCTTGTGGGGAACAGATGATATATTTAACAGATGTTTCAATATGCAGAAGAGTATAAATGTCATCTTTAAAATAAAATATTTTCCATTAATGTTAATATGTACTATATTATGTTGTTAAATTTACAGATGCAGAGCAGTTGAGGAAGATGGCAACATCAGAACCCAGGCACATCAGCGACAGCGAGAAGGAGGGCCCTTTACTGCCTGCACCTACTGGGCTTTGCTGCCTGATGCCCATTTCTCCCCTTACTAGGCTGCGTAGCAGGCGGATCGATTTCCACCTAAACCCGGACCTCCTGGAGCACCTCCCAAACCCTCATCCTACGCTTGATTAACTTTTTGAAATAATCAGAGCCTCCAGGTTGATTAGCAACCTCCGTTTACAGGAAAACAGGCTGTTGATCTTACCGGACTACTCGGTGGAGACGCAGAAGCTCCAGAAGTCGTTAGACCAAGTGAAGGCGATCATGAGGGCTCACAACACTGAGAGTTGCTTTTACAGCTTACACGTTGTACTGTTTTTGCACCCTAATTGTTAGCACTAGCTACTTACAACTATGTTTCTGTGCCCCCTGACACAACTTACCCGGTACCCGGTTACTCAGAATAAATTTGATAGACCTATCACGGTGGAGGAAATAATAAAGTTGGTAAAGACACTTCAGCCTGGCAAGACCCCTGGGCCCGATGGCATCCCAGTAGAATTATACAAAATGTATGCTGATGTCTTAAAAATAAAAATAATTTGTGATGTCTTTAAAATAAAAATAAATATGATTTTGATGAGAAAAAAAACAAAACAAAAATGATTCCCTTCAAATAATTGTATTTGGGAATAAAATAAAACAATTTATTTTAAACAATAGTGCAAATTTTTTTAACAATAGTGTAAACTTGGAAAAAATGTAAAATAATATTTTTTAGAGATTTTGGGATTGGTCAGTAGGGGCAAGGTGTTGGGAAATGGACCCCACCACATAAAAAAGGGCAGATGACATTTTTTTTTGTTCTTCCACCATTTGTTTGAGGAGCGCTTGCTGTGATTCCACTAGGTCATTATGCCTTCTTAATTCTGATATAAGGGAATTGCGAAAACTTCGCTCCTCTTCCATCGCCTGATCTTGCTGCTGCTGTCTCTCTTTTAAATTTTCAATCATGGAGTTTAACGTTTGGGACAAAAGCAAAGAGGCATTGCTGGCTTCCTCCTCTCTTTGGGCCAAGAGCTCTCTTCTCCTTCTCCCTCTTGGGACCCGTATGGGACCTGGTGCTGGACGGGGATCAGCTGATGCCTGGTGCCTACCCTCCTCATTATCTGCAACATAATAAAAATACAATTATGAAATGTATTATTCTACAAAAAAAAAATTATATTAAATATCAGTATTTTAAGGTGTTTTAGATTTACTATTTATTAATTCCTCCATATCCATGGCATCTCTCTGATCTTCATCGCAAATAACAGGTGGTTCTGAAAAAAAAGTAATAATTTCTTTTAAAAAGCTTAATCGGAAAATTATACATTTGTAATTCTTCTAATTATTCTAATATATAGTTACCCATATTTGAAGGCCCAGGTTGATTTTCATCTTCAACTGGAACTACAAAGAGAAGAAAATAAAATCAACTAAGAGAGATTGTAAAGGTGACATTTTGTTTTTAAATAACAAGCATCTTTCTACCTACCTGCTCTGTACAATGGAACTGCATAGAGCGGCCTTGAAACTCCAATTCTTATTCAGAGACCCCACCCCCTTCCCTCCCCCAACGTTGCTCCTGGCCACTCCTGTCTGTCCAGTGCCCCCACGGAAAGCCACTGCCCATGGGATCACTTGTGCTTGCTCCCAAGCCCTGCTGCTACATCCATTACACAGACAGTAGATTTTGCCCCGCCCCAACTTCATTGTCACAGGCTTTGATTGACAGCAGTGGGAGCCAGTGGCTCCCGGTGCCCCAGCGTAGCCAGCAAGTCCCGTAAGTGAGGGGAGACAAGACCTGCAGACATGTTGTACCATAATGCAAGGAATGTATTAAAGAGGAGGTCCCGCCTCTCCACGAAAAATTAAAAGTCACCAGCAACAAATACTGTAGCTGCTGACTTTTAATATATGGACACTTACCTGTCCAGGGAGCCAGCGATGTCGGCACCCCAGCCGATCTTCGGATCATCTGTCGGGTGCAGCTGTCACCATTTCTGTTACGGGAACCCTGCAGTGAAGCCTTTTGGCTGCACAGCCGGTCCCCTACTGCACATGGGCACTGTGCTTTTAGATAGATCTGGCGGTGAAGGCAGGAGGAGGGGGCGGCCCGGTCTCCCTAAAGTGGGGACCGGTACCTGTCCAAAATAGGTACCTGTTCTCCCTCCCCCTGAAAGGTGCCAAATGTGGCACCAGGGAGGTAGACAGATAAGCTGAAGTTCACCTTTTGAGTGGAACTCCACTTTAAGGTAAAAATTGTGTATGCTTTAAAACCACTTAAACATCTTCATATTGTAGCACAGCTTCGGGTATTTTTTAAATAAATTATCAACCATCTACATGACGGGATTTTTCACTTACCATTGATGCTATCATGATTGTCTTCGTTTTCAGGTATTTGAGTGTCATCTGTAAAACACAACAATCATATCAAATTTAATTTGGTTCACATTAATCAGAATATAAACTACTCCATTTTAATATTTATAATAAGGCACCTCTAAAAGATGTGGACAATAACTCCCTATGTAATTGGGCCATATGTGAGACAAATATACAAAATATAGACGATTAATGCCATGTAACACTACCCTAATAGGAGCCACTTATGATATGTTCCTCTGTCAGAATCGAACAGCTCAGCAGATGAGATCACTGTAATAATGTTGTGTTCGTTAGCACAGTGGCTCCCTCAAAAAATTGACAGGTTTTTTTGCTCAATCGACTGGGTTGAATGGAGAAAAACTGTACCAGGCTTTAAACAACAGCCCTCTCAGCCAGCCTTCAGCAGCAAGCAGGTTCAAGGTCAGATTACCGCTGTGTGTCAATATAGAGACACAAAGCCCAGCTTTGGAGTCAGCCAGCAGGTGGGGCCCAATAGGAACTGGCTTCCTATGAGGTCGTACAGAGAAGAGAAGGAGCTGAGAATGTCAGCAGGAGAGGATAGACAAGGAGAGTTGGGGTGCATTTTCGGAAAGCAGAGGCCCTGTGAGATTAAAGGTGACATTTTTGGTCCTTTTTTCTTTGTCCTTTATTAAATGCAACTTTTAGTTAAAAATAAAAATAAATGAATTTTAGTGCAAACGCACACAATTTAATACTCATTGTTTGGTAAAATATTAAAGATGAGGTTGCGTTGAATAAATAGATACCAAATCTGCCAAGTCTTAGAATACAGTGCGGACGTGAAATTACCAAAAATTACAGCACACAAAAATCTCCAGAGGTGATGCTTTAAAATTCTTTAGAGCAGGGGTCAGCAAAGAGTAGATTGCGGACAGTTGACTGGTTGACTGTGACTAGTAGATCGTGGTCTGGGCTTGCTGACCCACCATACAAGAGCATCAAAGTGCAATGCAGAGGGACTACTTGTAAAGTTGGAGCTGTAGCAGGGAGCAAGAGCTGCATAAGCTGGTGCTTCCTCTGTGGTGCCGTCCCCTATCCACTGCGAACTGATACCAACTGTACTCCATCTCTTATGCCAGCTAGCAGTCTCCAGAGTGGTGCCAGCAGAAGGAAATAAGAGATCTCCAGTTCAGTGTGAAGCAATACACTGGGCATAATAGTATATGCTGCCATAGCTGCTGGGTGTAGCACCTGCCAAGCATGACCCATTCAAGTGAATGAGGCCCACTCTGCAAGTGCCCTGCAACCTTTTACAGTACAACAAACAAGGGGTTAAAGCAGGCAGCATTGTGTTGCTTTGTCAGTACATTCTTTAACCCCTTGGACCCCGCAGAAGCATGCAGTTGCAGGCTGTAGCAACCTCCAAAAGTAACATGGGGCTGAATTCCTGCCGCGGCATGTGTACACCTTTGAATGCTGCCTCAGCATCTAAAGGGGGTAGAGATTGGGGGTGATAAAACCATGACTCAACCGCATGGTTTTACCACCCATGAACTTTATGTGTAAACAACTCTTAAGGGTGCCATTGCCGAATGCAACTAAGGGCCCTTTCACAAGTGCAGCAGGCACTGGTGCTCCTCTGAAAAGCGATCAAAGTGTGTTTGACAGGTGATGAAGAGGTGATATATTGCCTCCTCTCCACCTGATATAAACCCATAAGTGCCGTGTAATGCACGCGATTGTGACATGGTAGTATGACAGATTTAAATCAGGTGGGAGGAGGCGACACTATGCCCGATTATCTTTGACTTCTCCCATGTTGTTCGGGTACAAATGCTTTAATACTGCTGACCTTTAATATTAGGGCACTTACCTGTCGAGAGAGCCCACGATGTCGGCACTCAAAGCCGATCTAGGATGAACTCCAGGGTGCTGCCGCCACCATTCCTTGTAGGAAACCCGGCCTTTTGGCTTCAAAGCTGGTTAACTACTGCACATGGGCACTGAGGGTTCAGCATTGGGGTCCGACTTTGGGGGCGATTTGAGAGATATCTGTGCGGGTTGCACAGATGTCTATTCAATTCGCACCCGAAATCACCAAAAGTAGTGTAGGAACTACTTTTGTGAATCGGTGTGGTGCCGCAAATACAGCATCGCAAGAATTATGACAGCACCATTGCCAGCAATAGGCGGGAATTTGGCATGTGATTTTACATGTCAAATCGCATGTCAAATTGGCCCGATGTGAAGGGGGGCAAAGTGAGCAGTTGTGGTCCGGGCTTCACTTTCAATTTACAGCTGGGTGTTTGCTGAACAAAACCAGCATAGGCTGATTACCGCTACTGTTCAAAGCGGCCCAGTACTGGGACCCAAAATCTGCTGTGTCCAGTGTCGTGGGAGGGGCGTGCTGCACACCATAATGGGCGTGCAATGTGTTATTAAACAGGAGCGGGCTGGATGACGTGAATATACGTGATTCAGCCTGCCCATTCTGCCCGCCCACAGTAAATGATCTGTGGGTGGGGGACAAGCGGTTTTAAGAAATTAATATAAAAAACTACTTACCATCATCTTCAAAGTGGAGCATTGTCTCATTGCCCTCATATACTTCGGCTACATTATGGTCTGTACCCGATGGTTCTCCTAACACTGTGAAAAAAAAAATGTTTCAATTAGTTTATAAAAAAATTTTAATTTATATTGAAAAAAAAAATAAAAATTTATATTGAATTGAATTTTATAAAGAATTACTTACTATGAGCATCAGAATCATGTTCTCCCGGTAAACCACTGACAACGTCAGGCCCGAGGCACCCCTTCAATTCTTCCTCATAGCAGGAGAAGGTAATATTTGCTGGAGGTCCTCCCCCGGTACCACGTTGATGTCTTGCTATGTAGGTCAGTTTTTTCTTTATCTGAACTTTAATGTCATTCAATCGACGCCTACACGTATCGACATTGCGGGCAATGTCCCCTGCGGCGTTGACTTCCAGGACAATCGATTGCCAAATTTCCGCTTTCCTCGAACAAGAGAGTCTTTTAGACTGGGAACCAAACAATCGGTCCCAGTTACTCACCGCCCTTGACACCAAAACGCAATTCTGCGCATGGCTGAACTTTCCAGTTCTTTTTTTGCTTACACCCTCCATGCTCTCCTTACTCTCCAATCACTAACCCCTCAAATGATTAAAATATAATTTTTCACTTAACTTTTAGAAGAGTGTACCATGTTTCTATTATTGGGTGGTTTTAATTGACAGTACATATATATTTATTGAATCAATATGTTATAATTTATTTATATATATATATATATATATATTTTTTTTTTAATCAATATATTAAAAAAAAAAAAAAATATGAACATATTTTATATTTTATATATATTATTTATTTATATATATATTTTGGCACCCAAAGAGATGGTTTGAACCCATGGACAGGTCAATTTTATTATAGAAGGGAATCTCATTTCACTTTTTTAATTTATTTTTTTATTTTTTTATTCAATATTTGTATTTATATAATTTTATTTTAATTATTAATTTATATTAAAATTAAATTAAAATTTTCATCAACGGTGTACGGATGGTTGACAGATACAGGATAAACCATTTTATATATACACCATTCATGAGAATAAAAGCACATGTTTAATTATTGTGTAAAATGTTAATATTAGTTAAGTTTTACAATAAGGGGGGGTGTATATGTGTGAATGGTGGACTTATAGTTTAATTTTTTCATTTTATTAATGAAGTGTGCTGTTTAATACTTTACTTTCACTTTGTTTTACACTACCGTAGTCTCGGGATCTCTCCCGAGACTACAGCCTCCCATTCACAGGGAGCGTTGTGAACGTTTGTAGATCGCTTCTCTTCACCTGAAGAGAAGCAGTCTACACAGGATGATAAACCGGCACACTCCTGTGAAGAATTTACACAGTGAATGCCGGCGATCTCTGCAGTGATGATTCATCACTGTTTCATAAACGGACACCACTGTCAGCAAATTTGGTTGATTCTATCTTGTTTATGGGACTATTGAGGTTTGAAAAAGAGAACTAAAAACCAATCATTAATAAACCTGACCTAAAAAGTACAATATATTTTATCAATGCAATAAAAATAGGTTCAAGGTGACCTCATCTAAGCGATATGTTTACACTTTATACATATTTATTTAATAGTTGTAAAAATGTCCTTTTAGGTTTACTTTTTTTTTATATTCAACACACAATGCCAAACTTTTTCCCCTGTTAAGCTCTTAAAAGCCAGTAAATGTTGATCCAATCTGCCTCGCAACATTGTGTAAAAATACCACAATAGCCCAATAAATCTGTCCTATAAACATAAAATAACTCTAACAAATAAATACTCCATAGACTCTGGAATCTCTGCATCTTAGGTTTGAGGTCTTCTCAGAAGCCACTTCCCTGTCTGCATATTGAGTTTCAGGCTAAAAATACCTTATGCTGCATGCACCATGTGGATAAATATTAATTACATTAAGCAGAGGTGAAAATCTCAGGAGATTTATCCTGCTCTATATGAAATTATCTCTCCACGAAAGGAAGGAAAACTTGTTCACTATGACTGTTGCTGGCTAACATCTGCTTAATAAAAACTGACTTACCTCCATACCCCTCACTAAATTCTTTTGTTTCAGGTTTTTCCCTCTGCCCATTTGGCAGGGAGCTTGTATACTGTATATGCTATATTGAATTGATTAAAAGTGCCGAAATCGCTTGTGCAGACTCTCTGGTGATGCGCCAAATCGTTGTACTCACTTACCTCCTCCAGCTCATTGGCAACCTCTTTTTTTGGTCACGCCCAATGTCCCAGACAGTTTAACCTCGCAGATGTCTCATTTCGGGATGGAAAATGCCCTATTTCACGTTGGTCAGTTGGTGGATACTAAAACCAGAATGTTAGAGCCTTTCAAGATTTGCATGAAGCCTATATCCTGCCTAGACAGGCCTTTTATAGTTACTTACAAATACGACATTTTGCATAGTCCTTAGTGACAACCCTCTAGTTCTCTCCTCTGTCAGAATTCAAGAAAATCTGCTTAGAGGGCTCATCCGCTAAGGGTTTGCTCTCCCGTACTTATAAACTCCTAATCACAGACTTTTCGCTGTCCGGACCTCGGTATG
The DNA here is from genome assembly GCA_037952925.1 of Lithobates clamitans. Lineage (NCBI taxonomy): Eukaryota > Metazoa > Chordata > Amphibia > Anura > Ranidae > Lithobates > Lithobates clamitans. The sequence goes on from JBBGZY010000013.1 coordinate 3,658,333, forward strand.
TCTATATGCGCAAGTAGGAGCAGGCCTTGGGTGAGGAATTATGCATGAAAACGTGGCAAATTATCTGGTCACAGGCCTCCAAGAGCTCCATTTGTACCCTGCACAAAGAGAACCAATATAAGATTCTCTATCATTGGTATGAAACCCCAGACCTGCTCCATTCCATATATCCCTCTGCCGACGGGGCTGGCAATGTAATGCGGACATGGGTACGTTGTACCATATTTTCTGGACATGCTCTTTGATCATTCCCTACTTGCAGATGGTCCACTTTTTACTCTATTCTGTCTTTGGTTCCTGGGTGCCTTTCAATCCTAAAACTTTCCTTTTGGACCTTGCACCCCCTTCTCTCTCTAAATTAGCTAGAAAACTTAATGCGCATGTGCTAACTGCTGCACGCTGCTTAGTTGCCCTTAAGTGGAAGAAACGGGACCCTCCATCTCTGCTTGATTCGCATTCCAGGATCCGGGACGTGAAACGGATTGAACACCTGACCGCTTCATTGAACGATTCTATCAATGCTCATAATCGGGTATGGGAATTATGGGACCAGTTAGAATCTCCTTTTCTCCCTACATTGGAGATGCCCTGAGTAGACAGTGACTTCGGATTCTGGTGGGGTCTTGACATAGGTGGGTGCTCTATCTTTATTTTTTCTTCTCTTTTATTTCTTTTCTGTTCCCCTGTATTTTCTAGTTTTTAAAAAAAAAAAATACTATGTTCATTTCAATGCCTCTTTGCATTCGGCCCATCATCATTAGATGGTTATGACGTTGTATTACTAATCAAGCTCCGATTGTAATTATTGTTACACAGGGCCTTTTTTTATTTCCTTCCCAGGATTTATATGTCTTACCCTAAATTCATGAGCAATTGCATTGCCGATGGGCTCTCATTGATATATGACATGTATACTGTTTTGTATCGCTTTGTTTTTTTTTTTATATTGAAACTATTAAAACTGTCAAGTGACAACATATTTTTTCCTAGTCTTAGAAAGAGTGGACAAGGGTTAGAACCTTTCTCCAGTGTCAGGATAATGGTCTCTGGAACCCAACGTAAAGAGGCCAAAGTGCACCACCTACCTTCCAAATAAACAAATTGATCTTGCACATTTGCAAAAGTAGTTGCACGTGTTGGCAGGTGTTAGTGCCTCTTTAGCTGTAGCTCCTCCTGTAGTTATGTAGTGGGTAGAGATAGCGCACCTTTATATGCCAGCTGTGGGTGGGGCCTAGTGAAGTTGGGGTATGGCAGCAGGACACCCCTGAATAGCAGGATGAAGGAATAAGTGAGCCCTGTGCAGAGCTGAACTGCTATTGTGGACAGTGAGGACAGATTGGGGACAGATGGAGAAATCTTGCCACTCTGATCTCCATCTAGCACATGGGTGCTCAACCTGTGGCCCTCCAGCTTTTGTAAAACTACAAGTCCCATGAGGCATTGCCAGGCTGCCAGGTACAAGCATGACTCCCACAGGCTTCGCAACAGCTGGAGGGCCACAGGTTTGAGCACCCATGATTCCAGCATGTCCTGTGGCTTGGTTTAGGATGGTCTAGGAGCCAGAGGAGAGCACCCCATGTGTGTGGAGGGAACACCCAAGTGTGAACCACCTCAGGGACTGTGACATCTAGGAAGATGGCCGCAAAGGTACAGTGTGATTGGATCAAGTTTTCTACAGGAGGTCATGTAATAGAGGAACAGTGCTCCTCACTTCAAACTTCTGCTCAGTGAGTCATATTATTGGATGCTAAGCTGTAAAGTGACTATGTTCACAAGAGGTGTACTGAACCAATGTTTAAATTGTCCCAAAAAAGTTTAAAATTCAACTGGACTGGACATTTATTTATTCCGAGTAACGGGACTCAGGTTGCAAATATAAGAGGGCAGGCCTGGAGAAGCGTTACACAAATTGGTGGATTATTCTTAAAAAAAAAAAACATGTAGGTGACTATCCCATCCAAGAAGAGGGACCCTTACACGTAGGGTACAGAAAGGACAGGCATTAGCCTTGTACCCTTGGGTTGCCACCTTTTGGTCCATGGACCAGATGGGGAAAGAGGTTGCAGCATGGCTAAGCCAATGTGATCTATTGTAGGCAAAATTAGTTCTTCTATTATCAAATAGGCTAATTTTTGCAGCAATGTATCCCTTTTGCAAAGGTACTAGCATTATTTTTTCCAGTAAAAAACATTTTTTTTAAGGCAGTGCTACAGAACAATGAATAAATTCAAATATATGAAGTTTAGAGTTTATTTATATTTTCCATACTATGTAACTATGTAACTATGAAAAAAAAAGGACACGCTGTACTACACACATTGCAATGAACTGGGGTGCATAAAGATGGCATTTCAATAGAGTAAACACTATAAATTATTCTTACAATGCTTAGGCACCACTTCCATCACAGTGTACACCAGCAGCCGCAATGTAACGCAAAGAAGCAATATTTTAATTTTGGACAGTTTTAGAAATTGATTAAAATGAAATAAGATTCAAATACAAAAAAGCTTATGTAGATTGTATATGTTAAAACAAAGTATATGTATAGCCAAACGTTCATTTTAGTTTTGGGTAGCAAAGGGAAGGGTTAAAACCACAGTTTTAATTTCTGTCTGTGTCTTAGTTAGATAGATACATACTTGCTTTTTGTCCTGGTGCAAATTTTTAAAAAGCAGATAGTGATGGAAAATCCCACATTTTAAAGTTTTCACTAGAACAAGAGATGAAGGGAAACGGAAGCATACCAACCACTTTGTAGAGATTTCCTCTCACTTTTTGATATGTCTCTGGGACAGGAAATGAAATCTCCCAAATAATCCATATTTAATTAAAATAAAAAAAAATAATCTGGCAAGGGTTCTAATCCTTTCCCACTTTATCCAAATTAAAAAATGTTTTGGCTATACATACACTTGGACTAAAGAGGGCTAAAAGCAGTGATGTGCAAAGTAATCCCATACTAAAATTCAGATTAGAGCAGGAAAATATATATTGATACTGACTGATACAGGCTAAAACTCTTTCCCATTATGGGTATAAGACTAGCAATGCCTGGAACAGCTATGCAATATTTTTACAAAGAGTACAGTCATTTCATAATCCATCTCTTTTTAGCCAGGCAGTTATAGTCAGCGGTATAGCAACATCAGCAGTATTTAGTAACTGTTACCAAGCCCACGACCTTTGCGTATAATAATGAAAGCATAATCATGATGTGGTTGTTAGCTAGCAGATTTTTATACTCACAAGTTTCTTAAAATGTATGTATAGTCAAAACAGAAAATCATTTTTTAAAAAGTTTATTTTTACGATTTAAAAACTTATTTTTTACAATGTATTTTTTTACATTTTTTTAATTATTTTTTATTTAATTTTTTACAATGTTGTTGAGGGGTGGGGGGGGGGTCTTGGATGAAATTTTTAACAGACCCGACATCTTACCTTTGAGACAGAGAAAAGAATTGAGGACACAGATTCTTCAGTTCTTTTCTATGTAGCCTCAGCTGCACTGAAGATGAATGAACAGGAAGCATGGGCTCAAAGTAAACAAAGTTTTCTATGCTCAGTTATCAATGGAACCACGAGAAATCAGTATCGATCGCTCACGGTGTCCATTTCAGAAAAGGAAGGGGCCGGTAAATTAAATATTTACTGGCCCCTTCCCCCACTCTCCATCAGCCTGTGTACCCCCAGCAGCCAGCAGGAGAGGAAAGCTGGCAGCACTGGGGGGGGAGGGGCGGGCACACAGGGGAAAATCAGGTGTGGGCAGCACAGGAAGGGGTATTGGTGCAGCAGGACAGAAGGATAATTAAAGTACGATGCACTGTGACTGTGTCTCTCTCTCCAGCAGCTGCAAGCTGGAGGGAGGGAGAGGGTGAGAAACCGGGTTCTCCCTGCTGTCCGGGCCCCCCTGCATACCCGGGCCCCCTACAGGAGGCCGGGTGTTATTCCCCTATTGGTGGCCCTGCATCCAGTCTGTGTGCAACCAGTCAACAGATTATTTTAAAGGAATTTGGGAAACAAATTGGCTCTTGCTTATGTACAAGGAAGGTAGTGTAGCTGTGCTTAAGACTTACAAGTCACACACGTGTTTTTCTTCAGGTTGTGCTAGTAATAACATAAAAAAGGATGGAACTTGAAAATTTTAGTAGCTTACTGGGTCCCATATTGTGATTTTATACCGCTTCTACCCCTTCTACCCAGAAGTAACATCTGTACTCCAGGCAAACAGATAAATAAGCAATTGAAATGCATAGCCATATAACATTTCTGCCAGCAAGATCCTGCCTAAGAAGTTATCTGTACTACATCTCAACTCATATGGTCATACATTGCTTATGGCGGTATGAGTTGACATGCATACAGTCTGCGTTGCTGATTACACACTATTGATGTATACATTATTCATGTGGCTTTAGTGAAGGTGCAGTATTACTTTGGTCTTTGGTCATTCTGATTGACTGAAAGCTGATGCATGAATTACTCACTCAGGGATAAGATGCTTCAATAGTGTGTATTCACCAGCGGCATGCACAGGCGCAAATTAACTTTGCCCTTCAGTTATTCATAATGATTGTGGGACAAGGTCTTTCTGTACCTGCACTGCCACCACTGCCTACATATTGTTGATATTTACATGTCGACCCTAAATTCACTAATCAGGGTAGAGGGTGCATAGTGTCAACTTACTCTGTATGCATATAAAAAGTAACACAAATATTTACATGCATACAATGGGAAAACAATCAACATTGGACCCTGAATTAATTTTTCTTCTAGTTCTGGTTTAAACACTACAGACCAAAAGGGAATTGTGTGAACTGCCCCATGGCACACAGCTGTGTTCATATCTGTGTGTAAACCGGCATAGTTAGCTAGTCTGCCACTAGGTGGCTATGTCCCAAAATAGTGTGGTAGTGGGTCCCCTTTAAGACAGTGATGTATTGGGTGGAGCTAGGGTCCAGTGGCGGTGCGTCCATAAAGGGCACAGGAGCGCCGCCTCTGGCTGCGTTTGATGGGCAAAGTGGCAGCGTTTGATGGGCACAGTGGCAGCGTTTGATGGCAGAGTGGCTGCGTTTGGTACAGTGGCTGCGTTTGATGGGCACAGTGAGGCTGCAATTGATTGGGGTTTTTTTCAGAATTTTTCAGTTTGTTTACGCCCGCCTAAAAATTTGCAGCACCAGCCGCCACTGCTAGGGTCCATATAAGTACTAGGATGGGAGGAGCCTAGAGAAACGGGGCATAGGAGCCAAACAGCCCACAGCCATGTGGATGGAGTCAGCTACTGCCAATGGCCCTTTACACGTCTGAAGCACCAGGTAAGTTAGTTCAACACCCAGAAGGATCACCCGTAGTCACCCTGACTATCTACAAGGGGGATGCAAAAATAACTTTTAAGCCAAGTGCTTTCTGATGTGAGTACTACACCTGGCCTGGGAGCTATAAAGTAACATCTGGGAGTGTGCCCGGCTAGGTGGCGCTATGTAATGGGACAGAGAGAGTCTGGTATACTACAGAAAAACACCTTGTTAATCTAATTTTTTTGACAGAAGCAAAATGCTGTGGTTCTAGTATACAGTAAGATGTGGTGCTTCCAAGTGAGTGACTGCTACAGAAGGTTTGCACTTGTGTATAGCAATATGTTTCTAAAGAGTTCTGTTAGTATGTCAAAGTGATGTTACATGTCACTGCCCCTTTGAAGAGTATCAGTAAAGTGCGGAAAATATACTTCTTGTGCGGATATTCCTTTCTTCATGAATATAAAGGCTCATGGCCGGGGACGTTGTAGATGGGCCTATGGCCAGGAATTTGCCACTATTTGGCAAAGACTTCTATCTACCAGCAGTGGGTCCCTCTCCTATCCAAGAAGAAGCGGGGCAAGAGCTCTAGCGAGTTGGTGCCAACTCACAGCCAGTTGTGGCCCCCCAGGGCCAGACTTACCATTGGGCTTGACTGGGCTCAAGCCCATAGGCCCCGCCCAATAGGGGGCCCGCGGGTCCTGCCGTTTACGTTTTAAATATCTTCATATATCTTCAGCTAGATCAGATGAAACAGCAGTGACTCACACTGGTCCTCACTTGGCTGCTCTGCCTGAGTCTCTCTCCCTGTCTCATCAGCCGATCAGCGGCGCAGAGAGAGAGACTCTATGTGTAATTACGCAGGATGGACCAGGAGGAGCCTGGAGGTGGGTGGAGCTGCGCCGTTGGCTTGGCAACCCTGCACTCATTGCTAGCTCCTGGGCCACCTGGCGTCTAGCAATGAGAGACGTCATTGAGTCAGTCACGTCGGACTCGGAGTCTCAGACTCAGAGCCGACGTGACCGTGACAGGAGCTGCCTGGAGCGGAGGAGCCTGCCTAAGTGTATCTTCCTTTCCCGGGCTGATAGGCAGTTGTTGCTGCAGTCTGGCACTGTGTTGCAGAGGCCAGCAATGTTCCTCCCCCGCGCCAACCATGAGTGTATTGGCCCTCCCACTGGCAGCACCTCCTCCATCTTGTCCATACAGTCACTCACACTGACTGCAGGACTCCGCCCCTGGTGAGTGTTGGCTCCACCCACCTCCTCCCTCCATCTTGTCCACCTTGCAGTCTGCAGAGCGGCGTGGATACAAGAAGTAGAAGGCTGCAGACACTGACAGTGAAATTACTAGACCCAACCAACTGGACTCCATTGCTCCTGCATGGGAGCCCCTCCCTCCACCAGAGCACCGAATTAATTGACTAAGAGTGAGTAAAAAAAAAAAAAAATGAATTCATGTGTCAAGTCAAGTAAAATTGACGTCCCTTTTTTCCCTCTCACTTACGTACTACACACACACACACAATTTATCTTTCACTTTGTTCAATGAGTTATTTTGCTAAATTTTTGCAATGGATTTTTTATGATTGCAGCCTTACAAGGTATTTGTTTGTTTTTCAGTATGTTTTCCAGGTAAATAAATGTTTTATTCTCATTCTGACTAATACATTTGTGCATTGCAATAAACACATGATCACTTTGAACTTTTTTAATCATTATTTATTTATTGGAAAAAAAGTTTTTCAAGCTTCAATCAGTGGTCATATAAATAGATTATTACGTGTTTTTAACATGTAACACTGTCTAGGGTACGATCAACATTTTGTTCTATTTAAAGTAATGTATAGATCGTAGGACACGAAAGTGAATCAAGCCCAGCGGCCCCCACCACCCTAAGTCCTGCCCTGGTGGCTCCCTTACAATTATAAATTAGGCTACTTTCACACTGAAGCGTGCGGTGCTGGCGGTACAGTGGCGATAAATATAGCGCCGCTTTACTGTCGTTTTAGCGGCGCTAGCGGGGGGGTTTTAAAACCTGCCCCATCGTTTTCAATGGTAAGGGGCGCTTTAGGAGCGGTAAATACACTGCTCCTACAGCGCTCCAAAGATGCGGCTTGCAGGACTTTTTTGACCTCCCTGCAAGCGCACTGCTCCAGTGTGAAAGCCCTCGGGGCATTGAGCGGCTCTTTCGGGGCGCTTTGCAGGCGCTATTTTTAGCACTTTAGCGCCTGCAAAGCGCCTCAGTGTGCAAGGAGCCTTATAGATCAAAAAACAGAGCGTATTGTACACCCATTTGCATGAGCCCTAAATGTTCTTGGAGTTCAGCTTTAAGGCTCTGTTCACATTATTGCAATTTCACTTGCGACTTGAGTCACACAGAATCGCATGATAATGGAAATTACATTGTCTTCAATGGTACCTGTTCACATAAATGCAACTTAGAATGGCTCAATTTTGGAAAATGTTTCTGTGCTTTTTTGGTGTGATTCCAGCATGATTGTAGCCCCATAGAATATGTAAACCAGTTCAAAGTAGCTTCCAAGTTGCACTACATAATCGCACTGAAAGTTGAATCAAAATCAGACTGCAGCAGTGTGAACCTAGTCTAAAGCTTTTCTAATTTAAAAGTGCTGAAATTTTTCAGTACACCATCAGAAATATTTTCCTACGTAATAATCAAGCCACTATGTCACAGCAATCCATCATTTGAAATTTTCACAAGAACTGTGCAGTTAGGTCATCACATAACTCTCCAGAGCATGAAAAACTCCAGGCCATGGTGACTGTGTATTGAAAAATAGTTCCCATAGCTGGTATGGAACTACGATCTTCAAAATACTGTGGTCTCAGCCAGGCATGTTGAGACAATATAGAAAACAAGCTTTAAACGGCAGAAGATGGAAGCAAAGTAGACATGATAATAATAAAGCCGAACAGCCAATACGGGTCGGACAGGTAAAATGGTATACAGTACAGGACTGTATAAAGAAGTAGTGAAAATGTATAAAATATGTAAGAATAACAATGCGCAAACCACTATAAAGAAATATATAAGAACTAACTAATAGCTGCCAACATCACAAGGTGCTCTCACAGTGCATAAATATATAAAGAAAAATACCGTGGCGCATATTCAGTGTAGGCAATAATAGATAGATGTAAAGTGCAATGTTCAAAAGTGCAATAATCAGGAAAACTTCATAGATAATCTTGCATATAACTGTGAAAAGAAATTCCAAAAGTGAAAAGGTGCATTAAAGTAATAGTAAGTACATAAAAACGAATGTCCAATCAATAAGTGACAAAAAATTCCAATTAAATAAAGTGCTGGTGCAAATAAACATCCAATTCATCCAAAGTGTTGTCACCATCCGCTCAGTAATTTCCAATCAAGGATAATAGATAGTTATTAAAGTAAAGTGCTTTGTGCAAGAAAAAATGGAAGACATCCAATTCATCCAAGTGTTGTCACGCTGTGTACCAATAGTTTGCCCAAGCCTCTCATCTCATGCAGAGACCCCTATGGGTCTAGTAAAGCCTCTTGTATAGATGGGGCAATGATTCCCCAGCAAACAGTTGATTTCCAGAGGCATCTACAGGCCGCTCCTATATAGGGATCACTTCCGTGGCTCTTTAAGTATAGTTTACCTGTACTGATCCCCAGATCTCAGGTGTTCCTCCTTCCCCCTGGGCTCTCACAACTCCTGATTAGCCCCCAGTGAAAATGTATATATATTTTTTTATTATTAAAGCCCAACTCCAGGTTGTAGAAAAAGTAATAACAGTAATAAGGTGGATATCTCGCCTTATTCCTCGCTCAACTGACTGCCTTATTACTCCGCTCCTCCTGGAACTTCTGGTCCTGAATTGTGCATAATGATGTCAGAGAGCTATGACTGGTGGGGCAGTGAAGAGAAGTGGCTTCAGGTGAACAATCTTACAAAGAGAAGGAAGCCTGCAAAAGCAAAGAATAAGGTATTTCTCCTTATTCCTTGCAGTAGGTCTAGCCTGGATTTTAGCTTAAGAGCCCTTTCACACTGGGGCGGTTTGCAGGCGCTATTGCGCTAATAAAAGCGCCTGCAAACCGACCCGAAAGTGCCGCTGCTGTGTATCCAGTGTGAAAGCCCCGAGGGCTTTCACACTGGAGTGATGCGCTGGCAGGACGGTAAAAAAAGTCCTGCCAGCAGCTTCTTTGGAGCGGTGAAGGAGCGGAGTGTATACCGCTCCTTTACTGCTCCTGCCCATTGAAATCAATGGGACGGCGCGGCTATACCGCCGGCAAAGCACCTCTGCAGAGGCGCTTTGCGGTGGTATTTAACCCTTTCTCAGCCGCATACCGACGGTAAAACGCCGCTAATAATAGTGGCGTTTTACCGCCGACGCCGCCCCCCGCCCCAGTGTGAAAGGGCTCTTAAGAAAGGGTTTTATGTAAAAACAGAAAACTATTCTATTATTGTTGGTTGGGAAAGGTGACAATAAAAAGCCTTTCTAATAAATTCTTTTAAAGTCAACTCCATAAAAATCATACAAAGAATTGTAGAATTGATGGCAAGGTGAAAAGGAAGGCGGCTGTAGTATGTAATTTGCATTAACCTTTTTGTTTCAGATTCTAAAATCAGCCACCAATTAATACAAAGCATAGTTTGAGATCTATTGCCTGACAGAATATACAAAAGGCCTAAAGGGTCTAAAACCATTTCTTTGTAGCTGAAGTATGAAAGGGCTAGACCATTGCAAGGTTTTTAATGGAATTTCTGTCCCCGTGGAGATATTCACCTTCCCTGTTTGTGACATGACCATTTTCACCAGGTCAGAAAGTGATTGGAAATCCAAAATTGTTTGGTTTCCAGAGAATAAGAGGTGAGGGGAAATCTTCCTGAGGAGACACCTGTTTCAATATCAGCTGTCTAGGAGGGGATATCCCCTCACAGAGATCTCCTCGCTTCCTGCTGTATCTTCATGAAAGGAAGTGATGTGAAATCGCCCCAATAAAACACAGCACACTGAACATAGCGGATGACAGATCAGTGTATTGGGCCGCTGCCAGTACCATGTGATCACTGTGACCAATCACAACAGATCACATGACAGTAGTACTCAATGGATGGCTTCCATTCATACCATCCATTGTGTGCTATTGTGTTGATCTCTCTAACTGGTCACAGTGATCACATGGTACAGACAGGGACAAGCACAGCCCATCTGTACCATGTGATCAGGGTGGAATTAAGAACATAATGGGCCTGGTGCTGAGGATTATGGTGGGGCTTTTTATACAAAAATAAAATAAAATAAAAAAAAAATAAAAATGCAAACATTTTTTGTTATAACAAATTCAAATTAAATAGAGAGAGGGAGGATGAGAGAGAGAGAAAGGGGATGAGAGAGGGGTGAGGGGGAAGGCAGGGAGGATGAGAGAGAGAGCGGATGCGCATGAACATGCGTCGAAGTGACAGCAACACAGCCCAGCCAAGGCAAGCGAATGAAGGCACAGAACCATGAAGGAAGACCGGGTGTAGATGGAAGCGCCCGGGACCCACCGGATTGATCACAGTGCAGCACTGGAGGGCTCAGTCTGACAGGTAAGTGTACCCTAATGTGCTAATATGCTGTGCATACTAGTACATTATGGCATAACCTACCTCAGGGCCTCCAAAAAGTAGTAATGTTAGCGAAATTTACTACCGCTTTAATATCATGGGGCCGCCTACTGACCCAACATTTCAAAAATATTTTCAGGGACATTTTTTTTTTTCCAGTGGTATATTTAGAGTAGCCCTTATGTTCCTCTATACATCACAGTAGTAATCACAAAATTAAATGAGTACTAACAATGGGCAGAACAAATATGAGGACCGAGAAGATTTCCTTTAGTTGAACTAACAAAAGTGTGCTGGTAACATTGAGGATATTCAATATAATTTTAAAGAACTGTTTTTGTGGGTAAGAGGCATAGGGGAGGAGTATGAATGGTATAAAAGTGGGAAGTATGTGCAGATGAGGAAGAGGAATGTGGAGGGTATAACAGTGGGCACTATGTACAGGAGAGGAGTGTGGAGGGTATGACAGTGGGCACTATGTACAGGAAAGGAGTGTGGGGTGTATGACAGTGGGCAGTATGCACAGCAGAGGAGTGTGGCGTTGACAGTGGGCACTATGTACAGGAGAGGAGTGTGGAGGGTTGACAGTGGACACTATGTACAGGAGAGGAGTGTGGAGGGTATGCCATTGGGCAGTATGTACAGGAGAGGAGTGTGGAGGGTATGATGGGGGCAGTATGTACAGGAGAGGAGTGTGGAGGGTATGATGGGGGCAGTATGTATAGGAGAGGAGTGTGGGGAGAAAGATAGTTGGCAGTATGTACAGGAGAGGAGTGTGGAGGGTATTAAAGTTGACAGTATGTACAAGAGAGTAGTGTGGAGGGTATTATGGTGCAGTATGCACAGGAGAGGAGTGTGGAAGGTATGACAGTGGGCAGTATGTACAGGAGAGGAGTGTGAAGGGTATGACAGTGGGCACTACGTATAGGAGAGGAATGTGGAGGGTATGACAGTAAGCAGTATGTACAGGAGAGGAGTGTGGAGGGTATGACAGTGGACACTATGTACAGGTGAGGAGGATGAAGGAATCTGGGAAGGAAAAATGTAAAGGTTTGTGGAAGGATGTTTAGGGACTGCGTAGTGGTTAAGCGGGCCATACATGAATTGAAATTAAGCCAATTTAGCAGAGACCAGCCATAGTCATTCTTTGCATGGGCTAGCTGGTTGTGCACAAGTCAATCTATTAATCGACTTGAGTACAACCAGCCAGTCGGGTTTTTCCCAAAACAATCAGTGCTGCCAGCTATAGTTAGCAACACTGATCATTGTAATCTGTGGGTTTGGAAGGCTCTTGTCAGGAGACTAGTAGACCAGACTGTGTGGACTGCACAGAGGAAACCCAAAACACATATAAGTGAAATAATGGTGTTTTAATAAATAAGTGACAAGTAAAGAAATACAAACAGTGCAAAACCAACACAACAAACCCACTACAAACAACAATATATACAAGGAAATGGAGATACCGTAATCGTAAACAAAGCCAGGCCAAGGTCATACACAGGGAGATCAAACCAGCAGGACAGGAAGAGGGTGGATGGATGGGATACAGGGCAGGGATACAAGGTAACCAGGAACAGAGGGGATAGGCTCAGGATAGGGATGGGATCAGATCAGGTCAGGTCAGGACAAGGCAGATGCAGGCTCAAGGTCAAAGTAACGGGCAGCAAGGTAAGAGTGCAGGGAGAGAGATACCAAGGCAAGCCTATGAGGGCTTGCCGGGTATTTGTAAGGCTGTGGTAATTAACCTCATGTCACAGCTGAGCGCAGTGTGAGCTGTTTGCTCCACACTGCCAGAGTGCACCCGCTGGTTGACGCCGGTACTACGGCCCGAGGATGCAACAGTGCCACCAGCAGGAAAGACCTTTTACTGCAGGTCCTAGGTGTTGGAAGACACCTGCTGATGGACACTGGTACTGCGATCCAAGAGACCGATAGCGCCACCAACGGGTAGACCCTCTCATGACAGTACCCCCCCTAAAGGAGCGGCCTCCGGACGCTCCAACAAGGTGCATCTGTTCAAAGTTCATGGCCTACAACTGAACAGATGAGGGCACATCAGGCCGGGCATCGGGTACATCAACCTGGACAGTGGGTACTGCTGGCATGTCAGAGTCATTAAGCTGGGCAGCAGACGACAGGAACCACTTGAGCTGGGCAGCAGACGACAGGAACCACTTGAGCTGGGCAGCAGACGACAGGAACCACTTGAGCTGGGCAGCAGACGGCAGGAGCCACTTGAGCTGGGCAGTAGACGGCAGGAGCCACTTGAGCTGGGCAGCAGATGACAGGAGCCACTTGAGCTGGGCAGCAGACGACAGGAACCACTTGAGCTGGGCAGCAGACGACAGGAACCACTTGAGCTGGGCAGCAGACGACAGGAACCACTTGAGCTGGGCAGCAGACGGCAGGAGCCACTTGAGCTGGGCAGTAGACGGCAGGAGCCACTTGAGCTGGGCAGCAGATGACAGGAGCCACTTGAGCTGGGCAGCAGACGACAGGAACCACTTGAGCTGGGCAGCAGACGACAGGAACCACTTGAGCTGGGCAGCAGACGACAGGAACCACTTGAGCTGGGCAGCAGACGACAGGAAACACTTGAGCTGGGCAGCAGACGACAGGAAACACTTGAGCTGGGCAGCAGACGACAGGAAACACTTGAGCTGGGCAGCAGACGACAGGAAACACTTGAGCTGGGCAGCAGACGACAGGAAACACTTGAGCTGGGCAGCAGACGACAGGAAACACTTGAGCTGGGCAGCAGATGACAGGAAACACTTGAGCTGGGCAGCAAGCGACAGGAAACACTTGAGCTGGGCAGCAGACGACAGGAAACACTTGAGCTGGGCAGCAGACGACAGGAAACACTTGAGCTGGGCAGCAGACGACAGGAAACACTTGAGCTGGGCAGCAGACGACAGGAAACACTTGAGCTGAGCAGCAGACGACAGGAAACACTTGAGCTGGGCAGCAGACGACAGGAAACACTTGAGCTGAGCAGCAGACGACAGGAAACACTTGAGCTGGGCAGCAGACGACAGGAAACACTTGAGCTGGGCAGCAGACGACAGGAAACACTTGAGCTGGGCAGCAGACGACAGGAACCACTTGAGCTGGGCAGCAGACGATAGGAACCACTTGAGCTGGGCAGCAAACGACAGGACATCAGGCTGGAGGGCTGGAACATCAGACTGGAAAGCTGGAACATCCGACTGGGAAGCTGGCACATCAGACTGGGAAGCTGGCACATCAGACTGAGAAGCTGGCACATCAGACTGAGAAGCTGGCACATCAGACTGGGAAGCAATCTTCGAGACATCAGGCTGGAAGGCAAGCTGCAAGACATCAGGCTGGGAAGCTGGTACAGCAAACTGGGAAGCTGGCACATCAATCTGGGAAGCTGGCACATCAATCTGGGAGGCTGGCACATCAATCTGGGAAGCTGGCACATCAATCTGGGAAGCTGGCACATCAATCTGGGAAGCTGGCACATCAATCTGGGAAGCTGGCACATCAGACTGGGAAGCTGGCACATCAGACTGGGAAGCTGGCACATCAGACTGGGAAGCTGGCACATAAATCTGGGAAGCTGGCACATCAATCTGGGAAGCTGGCACATCAATCTGGGAAGCTGGCACATCAATCCGGGAAGCTGGCACATCAATCTGGGAAGCTGGCACATCAATCTGGGAAGCTGGCACATCAATCTGGAAAGCTGGCACATCAGACTGGGAAGCTGGCACATCAGACTGGGAAGCTGGCACATCAGACTGGTAGGTAGGCATCAAGACATCAGGCTGGAAGGGAAGCTGCAAGACATCCAGCTGGAAGGCAGGGACATCGAGCTGGAAGGCAGGCATCGGGACGACAGACTGGGAGGCAGGCACATCAGACTGTAAAGCTGGAACATCAGACTGCAAAGCTGGAACATCAGACTGGAAGGCTGGAACATCAGACTGGAAGGCTGGAACAGCAGACTGGAAGGCTGGAACATCAGACTGGAAGGCTGGAACAGCAGACTGCAAAGCTGGAACAGCAGACTGCAAAGCTGGAACAGCAGACTGCAAGGCTGGAACATCAGACTGCAAAGCTTGAACTTCAGACTGCAAAGCTTGAACTTCAGACTGCAAAGCTTGAACTTCAGACTGCAAAGCTTGAACTTCAGACTGCAAAGCTGGAACTTCAGACTGCAAAGCTGGAACTTCAGACTGCAAAGCTGGAACTTCAGACTGCAAAGCTGGAACAGCAGACTGCAAAGCTGGAACAGCAGACTGGAAGGCTGGAACATCAGACTGCAAAGCTGGAACGTCAGACTGCAAAGCTGGAACAGGTTGGGTTACTGGCAAGATGGTGTGGGTCGGGAAGAATTTTTGCTTCTTTTTTGGTTTAGCCCGTGCAGTTTTGTATGTAGGTGCAGGGCTGTAAGAAAAGAAAGTAGCTGGGCAGAAGGAAGACCAAGGAACTGTAGCTAGAGAGGGGTTTTGTGGGACTGTTACAGGTGGAGGAGAAGAGACAGGTGAATTGAAGACGGGATGGGTGCGACACTTGGAGACTGGGTGGTAGTATTTGGTAGGGAGCTGATTAAACTGGGTTGTAGCTGAGGTTGCCATAGGTGACGGGGAGATAGATCTTTTGGAAAGCAGATGATTAATGGCAGGACTGGAATATTGTGGCTTAGCTAAAGACAGGAGATCTGACCATGCCTGCAGCAAAGGTTGAACAATCGCTGATTCACATACAGCCTGACTAACCAAAGATTGTACTGAATAAATGCAATCGGATAACACCTGCTGGGAACAAGCGGAATAATGTTCATCAAAGGAAGCCGGATCGTCCTCTAACAACCATACCAGGGATTCAACCTGGTCACAACTGAAAGGAGGAGAGAAATCGTCACTACCTTCGGGAATGCATGACAAGGCTGACTTAGTACATAATTGGATCAAAGGCTGAACATCCTCAAATAACACATGACCTTGATCTACAAGTAAATGGGCTGTTTGTATTGTTTCCAGCAGTTGGTCCCGGGTCCAATCTTTAAGAGTCTGACAACAATATTCACTATCCTCTGCCGCCAGCAGAGAATAATAGACAATTCCATCAAAGTCCATTTTGCGCGCCCACCGTAACAGGACGGTTTCTCAGTGCAGCCACGTCTGGTCAGGGATGGCCTTGGTATACTGTCAGGAGACTAGTAGACCAGACTGTGTGGACTGCACAGAGGAAACCCAAAACACATATAAGTGAAATAATGGTGTTTTAATAAATAAGTGACAAGTAAAGAAATACAAACAGTGCAAAACCAACACAACAAACCCACTACAAACAACAATATATACAAGGAAATGGAGATACCGTAATCGTAAACAAAGCCAGGCCAAGGTCATACACAGGGAGATCAAACCAGCAGGACAGCAAGAGGGTGGATGGATGGGATACAGGGCAGGGATACAAGGTAACCAGGAACAGAGGGGATAGGCTCAGGATAGGGATGGGATCAGATCAGGTCAGGTCAGGACAAGGCAGATGCAGGCTCAAGGTCAAAGTAACGGGCAGCAAGGTAAGAGTGCAGGGAGAGAGATACCAAGGCAAGCCTATGAGGGCTTGCCGGGTATTTGTAAGGCTGTGGTAATTGACCTCATGTCACAGCTGAGCGCAGTGTGAGCTGTTTGCTCCACACTGCCAGAGTGCACCCGCTGGTTGACGCCGGTACTACGGCCCGAGGATGCAACAGTGCCACCAGCAGGAAAGACCTTTTACTGCAGGTCCTAGGTGTTGGAAGACACCTGCTGATGGACACTGGTACTGAGATCCAAGAGACCGATAGCGCCACCAACGGGTAGACCCTCTCATGACAGCTCTCCACTGGCAGAACACAATAACACTGCGGGAGTGATTCCCCCATCCAAAGGTCAGCAGGTGAGAGGGTGTATGGGGACAGGCTGGGGAGAGAGGTCTGTCAGCAGGGGGGTGTGGAAGGCAGGCATCGGGACGACAGACTGGGAGGCAGGCACATCAGACTGTAAAGCTGGAACATCAGACTGCAAAGCTGGAACATCAGACTGGAAGGCTGGAACAGCAGACTGGAAGGCTGGAACATCAGACTGGAAGGCTGGAACAGCAGACTGCAAAGCTGGAACAGCAGACTGCAAAGCTGGAACAGCAGACTGCAAGGCTGGAACATCAGACTGCAAAGCTTGAACTTCAGACTGCAAAGCTTGAACTTCAGACTGCAAAGCTTGAACTTCAGACTGCAAAGCTTGAACTTCAGACTGCAAAGCTGGAACTTCAGACTGCAAAGCTGGAACTTCAGACTGCAAAGCTGGAACTTCAGACTGCAAAGCTGGAACAGCAGACTGCAAAGCTGGAACAGCAGACTGGAAGGCTGGAACATCAGACTGCAAAGCTGGAACGTCAGACTGCAAAGCTGGAACAGGTTGGGTTACTGGCAAGATGGTGTGGGTCGGGAAGAATTTTTGCTTCTTTTTTGGTTTAGCCCGTGCAGTTTTGTATGTAGGTGCAGGGCTGTAAGAAAAGAAAGTAGCTGGGCAGAAGGAAGACCAAGGAACTGTAGCTAGAGAGGGGTTTTGTGGGACTGTTACAGGTGGAGGAGAAGAGACAGGTGAATTGAAGACGGGATGGGTGCGACACTTGGAGACTGGGTGGTAGTATTTGGTAGGGAGCTGATTAAACTGGGTTGTAGCTGAGGTTGCCATAGGTGACGGGGAGATAGATCTTTTGGAAAGCAGATGATTAATGGCAGGACTGGAATATTGTGGCTTAGCTAAAGACAGGAGATCTGACCATGCCTGCAGCAAAGGTTGAACAATCGCTGATTCACATACAGCCTGACTAACCAAAGATTGTACTGAATAAATGCAATCGGATAACACCTGCTGGGAACAAGCGGAATAATGTTCATCAAAGGAAGCCGGATCGTCCTCTAACAACCATACCAGGGATTCAACCTGGTCACAACTGAAAGGAGGAGAGAAATCGTCACTACCTTCGGGAATGCATGACAAGGCTGACTTAGTACATAATTGGATCAAAGGCTGAACATCCTCAAATAACACATGACCTTGATCTACAAGTAAATGGGCTGTTTGTATTGTTTCCAGCAGTTGGTCCCGGGTCCAATCTTTAAGAGTCTGACAACAATATTCACTATCCTCTGCCGCCAGCAGAGAATAATAGACAATTCCATCAAAGTCCATTTTGCGCGCCCACCGTAACAGGACGGTTTCTCAGTGCAGCCACGTCTGGTCAGGGATGGCCTTGGTATACTGTCAGGAGACTAGTAGACCAGACTGTGTGGACTGCACAGAGGAAACCTAAAAAACATATAAGTGAAATAATGGTGTTTTAATAAATAAGTGACAAGTAAAGAAATACAAACAGTGCAAAACCAACACAACAAACCCACTACAAACAACAATATATACAAGGAAATGGAGATACCGTAATCGTAAACAAAGCCAGGCCAAGGTCATACACAGGGAGATCAAACCAGCAGGACAGCAAGAGGGTGGATGGATGGGATACAGGGCAGGGATACAAGGTAACCAGGAACAGAGGGGATAGGCTCAGGATAGGGATGGGATCAGATCAGGTCAGGTCAGGACAAGGCAGATGCAGGCTCAAGGTCAAAGTAACGGGCAGCAAGGTAAGAGTGCAGGGAGAGAGATACCAAGGCAAGCCTATGAGGGCTTGCCGGGTATTTGTAAGGCTGTGGTAATTGACCTCATGTCACAGCTGAGCGCAGTGTGAGCTGTTTGCTCCACACTGCCAGAGTGCACCCGCTGGTTGACGCCGGTACTACGGCCCGAGGATGCAACAGTGCCACCAGCAGGAAAGACCTTTTACTGCAGGTCCTAGGTGTTGGAAGACACCTGCTGATGGACACTGGTACTGCGATCCAAGAGACCGATAGCGCCACCAACGGGTAGACCCTCTCATGACAGCTCTCCACTGGCAGAACACAATAACACTGCGGGAGTGATTCCCCCATCCAAAGGTCAGCAGGTGAGAGGGTGTATGGGGACAGGCTGGGGAGAGAGGTCTGTCAGCAGGGGGGTGTGAGGTGGTCATGGGGGGATATTTTTTAGCGGGTGGGGGGGAGTAATTGGGAGTAATATCTTTTGGAGTAGGGTCTGTCATCTGCAGGTTGGGTAATGGTCACCTGTGAAATAAGTTGAAGGGAGGTGGCTAACATGGGAAGTGGCTTGGGAGTGACCTGGTTGGTGGGGAGTGTGAAATGGATGACGTGTTTCACTTTTCCTTGTCAAAAGAAGTTTATTGAGTATACAATGTTATAAAGATACATAAAGTAAGTTTACAAGGATCTATAAAGTAAGCTCATTGTTTTACAGTAGGGTTTATATAGGTAAATATCATGGAATTTCAAATATTAAACATTGGGTTCACGTAAACCTAAATTAAAGATATATATCATTTCCTTAGTTACTTTTGTAGGTATTTAAATGATTTATACCTACTATACATATTGTTTACAAGTAGAGTGTATATAGGTCAAATAAATTCTGATAATGAGCTTTAATCGTAAGGTGGAGAAAAGGAAAGAGAAAGAAGAAAAAGGGTTGAAAGGTAGAGGTATGGTCCACAAGGTTGTCCCGCTCGTCAGTTTATTATTCTTTTTAGTTCTCTTTGAAGCCTTAGAATGGGTGTCTCTGTAAGTCATTTAATCTGTTACCATGGCAACAGGACAGAGTCATTGAAGTTTGACAGGAACTGTTGTTTTATCCAAGGATGCCAAAGTTTTTCAAATTTTGGAATTTGATTTTGATCGATGGCTACCATCTTAGCATGGGACATTGTATTATTAATTCTGTGAATTGTTTCTGCTAGTACCAATGTAGGAGATTTCCATGCCTTGGCCACTGTTTGTTTTGCAGCAGTTATTAGTTGGATCATAAGTTTGAATTGAGAGAGTGTTAACCATTCCGGTTTTAGATTAAGTAAAGTTAAATATGGATCTGGTTGTATTATTTGTTTAAATATTTTAGATGCAATCACGAAGACTTCCTTCCAGAAGGTTTGGATTACTGGGCACGTCCACCATATGTGTAAATATGTGCCTATTTCTGGGCATCCTCGAAAACAAAGAGTTGAGGTATTAGGTGAATAATTTGCCACTCTAGCGGGTACAAGGTACCAGCGAGTTAGGACTTTATAATTTGTCTCCAGTGCTAAGATGTTGGGTGAAGATGACTTAGATGTGAGCCATATGTTAGACCAGTCCGTGTCTTCTAAAGTTCGTCCTAGGTCCTCCTCCCACCTCTGAAGGTAAGAGGGTCTATTAAGATTTGCTACTCCATATAATTGATTATAAAGTGATGAAATTGTACCTTTAGCAAATGGATCTTTTGTACAGATTGATTCAAAAATGGATAATTGGGATAATGGTGTATCCCCCTTTAGGAATGGTGTATAGAAATTTTTGATTTGGAGATATCTAAATATCTCAGAGTTTGGTAGATCATATTTTTCTCTAAGCGATGGGAATGAAAGGAATGATTTAGATGCTATGAAGTCATTTAGTGTCTGAATGCCTGATGTTGTCCAAGCTTTAAAAGAATTTGGGTAGATCCATGTCGGATAAAAGGCCGGATTTCTGATAAAAGAAAGGAGAGGATTGTGTGGAGATTGTAACTGATATTTGGTTTTTAGTTTATCCCAGAGAGATAAGAAGTGTTTAGTTATGGGATTATGAATTTTAAAGCGGTCTTTAGGATCAAGCCATAATAAATTTGATATTAATAGAGGGTCATTTTCTGAAGCCTCTATAAATACCCATAATGGGATTTCCTGTTTTGCATGGTATTTGGACAGACTAGCCAAATGTGCTGCTCTGTAGTAGTTATTAAAATTAGGGTATCCCAGGCCTCCTTTATTTTTGGGAAGATGTAGTGTGTGTATAGGTATACGTGGTTTAGAAGAGCCCCATATAAACGAAGTTGCTCTTTTTTGTACTATTCTCAAAAAATAGGAAGGAATTGGAATAGGGAGGACTCTGAATAGATAAAGCAATTTGGGTAGAATAGTCATTTTGATTGCATTAATCTTCCCTATCCAGGATAAAGGAAGTTGCGACCATTGTTTTATTAGATTTGTGATCTGTCTTAATACAGGAGGATAATTGGTTGAGAATAAGTCAGAATGAGATGCTGTTAAATGAATTCCAAGATATGGGATTGATTTTTCTGCCCATGTGAATGGGAGTGCAGCCCTAGCCGGGATCAATTCCATGTTTGTGAGTGAAATATTAAGCACTATGCATTTCTTAGGATTAATAATAAGGCCGGATAGGGCTGCAAATCCATCAAGAGCTGGTATTAAGTTAGGACCAGAGACCTGTGGTGATGATAGAAAAAGTAATATATCGTCTGCAAATATACATAATTTGTGTGTAATACCTCCTACTTCAATGCCAGTTATAGTTTGGTTTGTTCTGATGTATTGGGCCATGGGTTCGAGTATAAGGGCAAATAATAAGGGAGATAATGGGCAACCCTGTCGGGTACCTCTTTCGATATTAAAGGCTTCAGATTTGTATCCAGCATATTTTATATAGGCTTTGGGTTTATTATATAATGCCTTGATCCATGTTAAAAAGTGGGGTCCAAAACCCCATTTTTGTAATGAATATTGCATATATTGCCAGGATACTGTGTCAAATGCCCTCTTAATATCGAGAGATAGAAAACATAAAGGGATTTTCCGTTTTTTAGCAATATGTGCCAATAACACGGCCCTGCGTATATTATCGCCTGCCTGTCTATTTGGCATGAAGCCTACTTGATCTCTATGTATTAATTTTCCTATAATGCTATTGAGGCGTTTTGCTATTATTTTTGCTAATAATTTAATATCGAGGTTTAACAGAGAGATAGGCCGATAATTCACACAGGAAGTATCATCAGAAAAGGGTTTTGGGATCATACAAACAATTGCCATTAGTGTTTCTTGCCGAAAAGAATGTCCATCTAGAAGTTTGTTAAAAGTTTCAGTGAGAATGGGAGAGAGTATTTCTGAGAATGTTTTATAGTATAAAGCCGAGTAGCCGTCTGGGCCTGGTCTTTTGTTAAGTTTTAGGTCTTTTATGGCATTAGCAACTTCATCTATAGTTATAGGCTCATCCAAACTGCTTTTTTGATTCTGAGATAACTCAGGTAAGGTTATTTTTGAGAAGAAGGATTCAGCTTCTGTAGGATTAAATTCATTGTTTGTCTTGTATAAAGTTGCGAGATGTGAGTGAAATTTATGGACTATTTTAACTGGATTACAAGTGTAAACATTTTTTGATAATTTCAAACGTATTGGTTTGAAAGATTTGTTAGTTAAATTTAATGCCCGAGCCAAAAATGTACCTGGTTTGTTTGTATTCATGTAGAAATTGTGTTTGGAGCGTTTGAGGGATTTATCAACGGACTCAGTAAGAAATAGATCGTATTCCAATCTAGATTTTTCCAGATGAGATTTTGTACTCTGAGATGGATTATCTTGAAATGATATGTAGGCTGCATTAAAATTGAGTTCTAGTTTTTTTGCTAGATTTTTGCGTTCCCTTTTAAATAGTGCCATTTGTCTTTGTATTGTACCACGCAAGACAGGCTTATGAGCTTCCCACAGTGTTATTGGGGAGATGTCTGTTGTATTATTAATTGATATGTATTCCTTTAAAGCTTGTTCAATGGCCATCTGATGTAGTGGGTGTTTGAGCATTATGTCCGGTAAGTACCACGTTGGGTCATGCGCTTTTGGTATGGCTGAGGCTATAGTAGTGTATACTGCATTATGGTCAGACCACGGAATCGGAATTATATCTGATGCAATAATTTCTGGTATCATTCCTATTGTTAGAAAAATATGATCTATTCTGGTGAAGGTTTGATGAGGGTGCGAGAAAAAAGTGAATTTCTTTTTCATTGGGTTACTTTCTCTCCATGAATCTACCAGATTGTATTTGGAAAGAAGTTGAGAAAAAGGTAATCTAGAGGTTATTTTGGATGGTGTAAAAGGTGATTTATCTAGAAATGGGAGGAGGACCTGGTTCGAATCCCCACACATTATCACTGTTCCTATTTTGTGTGTATTAATCACTTGTAATATATGTGAGAGGAATGGTGTAGGTTGTTTGTTAGGAGCGTAGTAGGAAATCACTGTGATTGCTGTATCCATTATATAACCCATGAGTATCAGGTATCTACCTTCTGGGTCTTTAATTTCTGATGATAAGGTGAATGGTGTGGATCGGTGAAATGCAATTAGAGTTCCCCTTTGCTTGGTACAGGCAGAAGCCGTGTAAATTTGTTGATAAAAAGGAGAAATATATTTTGGAGTAGAATCTTTGGTGAAGTGTGTTTCTTGGAGGCATACTATGTGAGCCTTCTTGTTATGGAAAGTACGGAAGGCTTTGGTCCTTTTTTGAGGGACATTTATTCCCTGAACATTCAGGGAAAGTATATTCAGTGGTGCCATGGCAATAGATCAAATAGTTTTGACTTACTTTTTGTTATGCAGAGCTGACTGCGCAGATCAACCTGTGTGGACTGAAGAGATGAATAGATAGAAAAGAAACCAGTGAATTCTGGAGTAAAGAGTAAACAAAAAACATATGAGATTAGATGATACATTGTATAAATTATTTTTTGCAAGTAATCACAATTTACCCGTTAAGAGAATAAATATCTCTCTCAGGGGAATAAGTGCCTTCGTCACACTCCCACATAATATGGTTGGGAGAATGAAGAGGGCTAATGGGGGTACAGGGATCTTCCGCTTACAGGAGAGAAGTGCTATGTCAAAAGACATCAAAATGATGTTTCATTAATTGGAGTGCAGAATATAGTTTTTGTTGAAATTATTTATTCCAGCGTGGTTGTATATGGTTAGTCTTGCCCTAGGCTAAATAATTCAGTTAGAAAGGTACTGTTAATAACTTTGGTATTGATGAAGATAGTTTGAATTATTTGGGGATTTTAACCCTTTTAGAGTAAACAATTACATATTTTATTCATATGTAACTGTTTAAATATGTTAACTCATAAAATTGAGGTTGTATTGCTTCAGATTAGAATAAACAAAAACATAATTCTAGGAACTAGTTAGGTAATAATATATTTGTTTTAAGAAAAGAAAGTAAAAGCTTCCATTACTTCTGGATTATTGAACATATTTGTCCTAAAAAGTAATAAATCTATTGTTATTACCTGATAATATATAACTGAACAAGATTTTCCTTATTTCACTTATATATTCTAAGGCTATATGAATCAGAAGTAATAAGAAATATAACTGGAATGTAACATGATCCCACACAGTGTGTGACTATCAGAATGCAGTTACATTCAGTTATAAATACAGGTTTTTTATAGAGAACCATCTCTTAGTATAATAAATGAAGAGATATCAGGAATTAGGATGTCAGTCCATTGAATCTTCTTGGTCCATGGATGATGTGGCATAACGGCCTCTTTTGTGAGAATGATGATTCCCATTTTGTTCTGAAATTTTCTGGGTGCTGTCTGAAGGTGAAGATGACGCCATTCTTCTGCGTGTGGGAGAGTTGCTGCTTGTGGGTTCTGTCAGATTTAATTTTAAAAGGGTTTGTTGTAGTTCATCTGCTGATCTGCTTCTGTAAATTGTACCTTGGTAGTTAAATCTGACTGAAAAGGGGAAGCCCCATTGATACATAATGTTGTGGCGTTGCAGTTCCATTAGTTGGGGTTTCATGGATCGTCTTTTAGTAATAGTAAGTTGGGATAGGTCAGCAAAAATTTGATAATTGTGTCCTTGAAAATTAAGTTCCTATTTTTCTCTTGCAGCAATTAGTATTTGTTCTTTCGTTCTGTAATAATGAAATTTTGTGATTATATCACGTGGGGGTCCATCTTTCTTTTTGGCTGTGAGGGCTCTGTGTACTCTGTCCAGTTCTAAACGTTCAATAGGGATATCTGGCTTTAGTTCTTGTAATAGAGCAGTAATAGTAGATTGCAGGTCTGTCACAGTTTCAGGTATTCCCCTTATGCGCAAGTTTGAACGTCTGGCTCTATTTTCGTAATCTTCGAGCTTAGTTTGAAGTATTAAATTCTCTTCTTTTAATTGTTCCAATTCTGTTATATTTTCTTGGGTTGTAATTTTAATTTCATCCATTTTTATTTCTAAGGCTGCGGTGCGGTTTCCCACTCTCTTATTTCTTTGGTTAGGCTTTTTGTTATTTGGTCTGAGGTTTGTTTTAAAGCCTTATGAAGCATCTTTTCAAATTGTAATAATATTACTGGGGATACTGAGGAGGCTTGTGGAGAAGTTTGTGAGAGGATTTGCTCTGTATCTGACTCAAATGGAGAGTCTTGCTGTGACATTTTCTGTCTGTGAGAGGGCCCTGATGCTGTATCTTGTGAGGTGACTGGAGCTGCTTCAGCTGCCTGTGAGCTCTTTGTGAGGTGATTTTTATTTCTGCCACGGTTTCCTCCCAGTACCATATTTCCTGCCCAAACTTTCACAGTTTGTTCCCTGGGGCAAAAAGGTTCAAATGGATACCTATGGAGCCTGCAGGCTCCGCTTTGTCCTTCTCTTCTCTCCTCAGCGGTGTGGAGCTCTAACAATGCATGTCTGCTCTGCTAGGCTCCGCCTCCTGCCCCCACGTGTTTCACTTTTCTTTCACATTTGTGGTAATGCTTACTGCCCTCTTAAAAGTGATCTATGGTGTATTGCTTTTCAACGAGTGGTATAGCAGCAGCCAACAGGCATTCATGAGGTGCTACTGCCGCCTTCTTGTTCTTTTTACCTTGCTGAATGGTAGTTGTACATTGTTGGACTATTCTGCTACTGCGAGCGAGTTTGGCTTGCAGTTGCAGAGTGGCCCCATGGAAATCAATAGGCGAGTTTGACAGTGCTGCCTGTCAAACTCTGCAGGCTCCAAGCTGTCCAATGAACTCAGTGCCTCTGACAAGAAGTGGGGAGAGGCACTGTGAACTCATCCTCTCAGTCTGCTGCAGAGTGTGTCAGCTTGTATTTAAACTGGCCGCTCTGTATGTAGCTTCTGGCAGGCTGTACAAGGAGCCCCGTATCTCCGGAGCCATAGATGTTAGGAGCCCCAAATTTTGACCAGTGGTTTAGTAGGTCTTCAGCTATGTACCCCCCAAATGGGCTCTATGTGGTCTACCCCTGGTTGCCTAACCACGACCCTCGAAGTCGATCATTTTTTTTGTTTGTTTTTTTTGTGATTTTTTTTTTTTTTTTAATGGGCCTATCTTAAGGTAAAGGGTCTGGAGCTGCAGCTCTAATAACCCCTATGTTAAACCGGCCCTGTACTCCGGTCCTTTAAAAAGGGAAAAAAAGTATATTTCCAGAGTAATACAAATATCCCCCCAAATGACTCTTTTTGGAAAGTAGACAATCCAAGGTATTTAGTAAGAGGCATGGCAAGTTTTTTGAAGTTGTAATTTTATTGTCACAATTTTTTGGAAAATGAAGAAATGTAAAAAAATGTATTTTTCACAATTCTGTTTTACATACTGTCACCAGTGCAGTACAGCATCATCATATAACTGGTGTGACGGTGATCAGAGACATTGACTGGTGACAGTAAGTAAAAAAAAAATAATTGTAATAATTTTTTAAAATTTTGGTTCCTTTTTTATTAATTTTTGTATCTTTTTTTTAACACACTGTGACCAGAGGAATGCAGTGTTACCATGGTAACACTGTATTGCTCTGGGATACTGATCAGGATTTTATTTTTTTTACACTGCTTATACCAATGAATTTTATTGGTAGAAGCAACCATTTTTACGGAATAAAACTGAATAATTCAGTGGGTATTATTGAAATTAGCTATGATTGGCCACAGCTAATCACATGGTACAGATGGGCTGTGATTTGCCCTGTCTGTACCATATGATCACTGTGACCCAACACAGCTAGCAATGCAAATGTACACAATGGATGGCATGAAAGGAAGCCATCCATTGTTTACAATTGTCATGTGATCTGCTGTGATTGGTCACAGCGATCACATGGTACAGGCAGCAGGCTGGTACAGCGATCTGTCATCAGCTGTGTCGGTGTGCCGGTGGACACATTGGGTGACGGATTGTGCCCACAGCAACAGTCATTTGACATCCACCCTGAACAACGGAAGTCACGATAGACCGTCATTTTGCAATAGGTTGGACGGGAAGTGGTTAAAGCATATTTTGTGAGTAAAAGGACTGTGGCATATGTGTGGTGTGTATACAGTGAGTAGGTTCAACAGGTGTCGTTGTACTCAGCAGAATGGTGAGTGACAATATTTCATACTAGGTCAGTGTAGCTAGCTAAACAAATAAATAAATAAATAGTTTTTTTTTTTTAATACAGTACAGTACCTTCTTGGTTGTGCTTCTATTCTGATTATGATAAATCTTCTAGTGTCAGGTGGGATTCTTATCAAAATTGCTGAGGGTATATTTTTAAACTACACCTATATGGCCACACTCACTTTTGCTGATCACACCCACTTTTCATCATGGTGCACCACATGTAGCACATTCTGCCCCTTTAACAACAGTCCCTCTTTGCCAAGTTCAAAAGTTGAGAGATATGCCGCGCTGTTATTTTTCAGGAGTAATCTAATCCAACGGGTACAATTTTCAGGGTACAGTTTAGGCATAATTAATTATTAATTGATTTATTTTTAGATGTGCCCAATACCATGGGACATCTTTACTTTGAGATTGGGTCCACTTTAAGTGTAAATGTGTTCATGAGTTGTACTGTTATGCATCCAAAAAAGGGCTGCACGTGCTTATTTTGACTACCAAATATGTAGTATCACATCCAATTTTTATGCTATTTTTATTGTGGTAAAATAGGTGGAAAGCGTAACACTTTTTTTTTTTTAATAATAGCATAAGCAATGCAAACAGAGAACCAGATTATTAAACCTGAAGACAGGATTAATGTAGAGGGGTAATTTAAAGACAAGAAAGACCAGTAAGACATAACAAGTAATTAATCTATTTGAATGTTGTAGAACAATGAGGTTTCTGAGAAAAAAATAAGTAAATGTATTTATGCACCAATCGCAAACAGTTCTTCAGATCGAATGTATAAATAATGATTTTATTTCCCAAAGGCAAAAGAGCTAACACACAACCTGCACACATCCTGGATTCAAAGTTTGGGCTAGTTAACAGGTGCAATAAGTATCTTGCATAGCTCATCAGAGCTCTTTGCATACTTCCTGAACCATATGTACAGTATAAAAGAATCAATTTATTTTTTAAAGAATGACTAAAGCTGACCATACATAAATCGAAATTTGGCTGCTTCAGCAGGGACTGGCTGAGAATTGATCCATGTATGAGCTGGCTGATTGTACCCAAGTGAATCCATCGATCGATTTGGGTATAACCAGCCTGTTGGATTTTTTTGCATTCGATTACTGCCAGTGACTATAGTCACTGGCAGTAATCACTATGTTCTGCCAGTTGGGAAGGCTTCCCTTAACACTCGCTCGGTAGAACATGATAGCACTGAAGGAGGCATTCTCCTAACAACACTGACTGAAAGAAAATCAAGTCATCTATGGGCTGCTTTAGTTTGAACAAGTTATAATACGAAGATGGGGTTTCTTTACCGAAGAAAATCTTGGGTTTCAAAAACACTGCCTGCATTTATTATTTTAAGTTAATCATCACTCATTTGTAAACCAAATTCTTCTTATTTAACATTTTTTATTTATTGAAGTATTACAAAACAGAACCGCAGCGAAAGCATCCATACATACTGTATGAGGAGGCATTACAATTCTAAACTCCCTCTTTTCTGTATTCCAAGAAAAAGCCACATGAAATAGGGGCTACAGGGGATCCCCACGAATCAACAGATTTTAGATGTGGGTATATCAGTTGGCCTATACACTCTTGAGGAACAGTTTCCCTAGGAACCCCTGGAAAGCCTTATTAAATCTTAAACCCCTCTCATGTACCTCCAAACAATTTCAATTAGTGTCTTTCATTTTCACCACAACCAAGCAAATGCTAGAGAGAGCATGGAAATCTGGAGTTCTGACTATTATACAGGAGAAACAAAAAATGGCATGGTATTTATTTAACAAAAAAATGGCTGCCACCTTATATGACATAATCAAAAATTTAACAAATATACCGTATATATATATGGGACTCTTAGATATCTAAATACTTTGGGGGGAACTTTCAATGATGCGCTATGGTTGCTGTAACTCTCTGAAGCTCACCAATTGGACGTTCACCCTGTATGTGGGGACCCACTCTGATCCAACTCCAATTCTCTGCCCCACCCTACCCCTTTCTATCATTTGTGTCTTTGCTTTATTTTACTCTCTTTTTTTACAACATCAAGTTTCTGGTTTTGCAGATCTTATCCTTACAAACTATGCCTTATCCTTGAGTGTCTTAATGATATTTTGAAGTTTATACCAGGGATGGGTGATACTTCCACCATTCTCTAGTCCTTTAAGGGAGGTCAAGTCCTATTAGTTATAACGGATCCCTTGATTACACCCCATATCACTGCAGCTCTTCTCAAAGAGATTGAATGGTCCTTCAAAGTTCCTTTTTGACCACCTAATGCACTCAAGGCTTGTAAATCTCATGCATGTCACTTATAAAAATGTGCATCTCTGCAAGACTAATGGCGCGCACACACAATCAGAATTTCCGAGAAATGTTCGATGTGAGCTAGTTGTTGGAAAGTTTGACCGTGTGTATGCTCCATCAAACATTTGCTGTCTGAATTTCCGCACCCAAATGTATGAGAGCAGGTTCTCAAATTTTCCGACAACAAAGGAAAGTCTGATCGTGTGTACACAAGACCGATACACAAAAGTCCACGCATGCTCGGAATCAAGCAGAAGGGGCCGCACTGGCTATTGAACTTCCTTTTTATAGTCCCGTCGTACGTGTTGTACGTCACCGCATTCTTGACGTTCGGAATTTCCGACAACATTTGTGTGACCGTGTGTATGCACGACAAGTTTGAGCCAACATCCTTCGGAAAAAAAATCCACGGTTTTGTTGTTGGAAAATCCGATTGTGTGTACGGGACATTAGGCTTCATGTACACAGAAAGTTTGAAAACCTCTTCTGAACACTTGAACTTGACAGTTAGTAACCGTTGGTTTTTCCACTTTTACGTTTTGAAGCTTTTTCTTACAAATTCCCAGGAAAATGCAGGAAAAATAAGTATTATTAACTATTTCAGCCATGCTGTGACAGGAAGCAACACAAATAATAAAAATCTCTCTCTCTCTCTCTAGGGTACACGCTGTTACAAGCATTTGGCGTTTCAAATGTCAGTAAACTATCGTCATGAATGCGATTTATCTGCTTTCAAAAAAATGCTGCTAATCTAAACTGCTTCTAAACTACTATAAACCACTGAGTGTACATGTACCCATTACATAACACTGAGGAGAGGTCATGGGAATGTCGGCTGTACAAAATAAAACTATTCAATCAAATATATAAAGAAATAATCCAAGACACACACAATTATTAATTTATATATATATTTATTGAAATATTATATATATATTATATTTTATTTATTTATTTTTTGGTAATACAAATGGCCGCGGCACCTTTATTGGTATATATAAATAAAGTTTAATTAATCTTCTTTATTAAATTCATAAATAAATCGAAAATTCAAAACTTTTAAATATCAATCAATATCTCGCACAGTGGTAGAACTCGAGTGAGTACCCTAAATACAAACATTCAACAAAAGTCCCCACCAGCCGGTTTTTGTTAATAAAACAAAAAACGGCCTTCCCCATAACCGCGGCCATTTCTATCATATTTTGCAAGCCCAAATTAAAAATATCTAAGCCAACATCAGACAAGTGAACTCCATATTGTCTATAAAGGCCAGAAAATCCACCTTCCAAATCTACATGGTGAAACGAAAAGCCATTCAAAAGGGGCATGAACTTCTCAATAGAATGGTTCACACGTCTCCTAATCTTTTCCAAAGGTTTTTTCTCTGAAGAAGAAGACCAAACAAGACGCGGAACCATTTCTGAAAAAATTACACGAGTACCTGGAAAAGAAAGCTGTATGCGATGTAAATCATTTTTAATCATAAAAATTAAATCCAACGTTTTTAGTTTACCTGCATCATTACCACCTAAATGAATAATTAAAACCGCAAAAATAGGCCATAGCTGAGCCAAATTGGAAAGGTGAAGATTAAGATTCGTCCATTGGAGCCCACGAATGCCTTTCCAAAGAACTTGAAAAGATTCAGGAGATAAAGATAAGTTGGAAGTATAACAGCATCGGCATGCTCTTTTGTGGGCCCAATGAACAAACAAGTGTCCAATTATCCAAACGTAAAACTTGGAACCTAAAGGATCAGAGAGAAAAATTAGGACGAACATAAATATTAAATCTTTTGGATTCCCATCTCCCCAACCACCTAATAACTGCATCATTAAGGCCTAATCTAGCTGCTTCTGTGGCAGCTCCAATACGGAATGAATGGGTCGAAAATTTAAGGTGAGAAAGGCCTAAATGAGACAAGCATTGTTTAAATATAGCTGAACATTAAAATTTAGTGAGGGGAGAAAAGTCTAAATGAACCAAAAAATTACTGGAACAGGAAGGCCTAGAAGAAAGATATTTTGGAAGTACCCCATAAGGGCAGATAATGGGGTCACCACAGGCATGTAACGTCAGCCAATGCCCTTTACCAATAATTTCCGTCTTGAATCTGCTGATAAAAACCTTTACATCACCTGATGAAAATGAAACCTCCTCAAATTTTAAACCTGAATTACCTCTTTTATTATTTGGAACTAGTTTCGAAATACGAAGCGCCGCAAAGAAGATCAGAACGAAAGCTGATTAGCTGATTTGCTAAACAAATCCATTTTTAAGAGATCCAAAGAAACTGGCCTACGAAGATCAGGTGTAAAAGTTTTTTTTCTATATCCTATTAGCACTTGACGGACTGAGAAAAAACTATTACAAACCCGAACTTTTTAAAATTTTAAGAAAAAAGAAATTCCTGCCAAATTCTTATTAATATGGTGAAATGATAGCTTTTGCTGCATGAGTGAACAAAGAAAAGCCAAAACCATTTGTTCTGTAGGATCATAACCACAAAAACCCAGTTCTTCATTAAATAAAAGCCACCTTTTCCATGCAACCGTATACTCGGTCCATGTTTTAGGAGCAATAGAATATTTAATAGCTGAAAAAACCGGGGCTAGATCAACTCCCACAGGTGACTCGGGCAAGAATGACCGACTAGATCCGCTTCCGGAAAAAGCTGCCTGAAACGAGCCATCTGGAAATGAGATAATGCATCAGCTAATACATTATGTTTACCAGGAACATATTTTGCTTTAATCCAAATATTGAATTATAACCACTTAAGGACCAGCCTCGTTTTGGATTTTAGGTGTTTACATGTTTAAAACAGGTTTTTTTGCTAGAAAATTACTTAGAACCCCCAAACATTATATACCGTATATACTCGAGTATAAGTCGAATTTTTCAGCACATTTTTTTGTGCTGAAAGTGCCCCCCTCGACTTATACTCGAGTCGAGCACTTTTCTGCAGCAAAAAATTTCATTTTCCGAACCGACTTTGGTGTGCAAACCCAGTAGAACTGGTACCATAACATATCCAAAGCTGGGGTCCCTAGCACCAAGTGACCCTGAGATACGGGGCCCCAAACCCGGTTCAGAAAATGTCATTCTCTGCTGCAGAAAAATGCTTGACATTTTCTGAACTGATTTTTGGGGCCCTGTATCTTGGGGCCACTTGGAGATAGAAACCCCAGCTTTGGAAATTTTTTGGTGCTAGTTCCACTGGGTTTGCATACCAAATTTGGGGTTCCTAGCACTAAGTGGCCCCGAGACACGGGTCCCCAAATTTAGTCAACTGTGTCCATCTGCAGCAATGTCATTTCGGGACCCTTTGGGTTCAGAGACCCCAAATTTTGGCTGCAGCTAGGGGGCATCTAGGAACCCTTAACTACTGAGTTTGAAGTTCAGGGGACCTATGGCTGCAAATGGGCACAGTGAGGCATGCAAATGGGCACAGTGATGCTGCAAATGGGCATTGTTGACTCTTTTCCACTTACAGTAGCTGTGTATTTCTCACCCTCGTCTTATACTCGGGTCAATAAGTTTTTCCCTTTTTTTGTGGTAAATTAGGGCCTCGACTTATACTCGGAACGACTTATACTCGAGTATATACGGTATGTTTTTTTTTTTTCTAACACCCTAGAGAACAAAATGGCGGTCGTTGCAATACTTTTTTTTTGCACAGCGGTCTTATAAGCGCACTTTTTTGGGAAAAAATTCACTTTTTCGAATAAAAAAATAAGACAACAGTAAAGTTAGCCCAACTCCCCTTCAAAGTTTCGACGTACATCGTCATAGAAAAAGGCACCTTCAAAACAAAAACCCAGGGAATTAAAAGATTCTGGTGCAATAGGCAATAACCTGAATGCAGATTGAATGTCAGATTTTGCTAATAAAGCGCCTTTTCTAAACCGTCTTATAATTGTAATAGCATCATCAAATGTAGCATATGTCACAGATGATAATGCATTATCAATTTCATCATTCAGGGAATTGCCTCTTGGAAAAGAAAGATGGTGTATTAATCGATAAGAATTAGGTTCTTTTTTTGGAACCATTCCTAAAGGTGATATACGAAAACTTTTGAAAGGAGGTGGTAGAACTCGAGTGAGTACCCTAAATACAAACATTCAACAAAAGTCCCCACCAGCCGGTTTTTGTTAATAAAACAAAAAACGGCCTTCCCCATAACCGCGGCCATTTCTATCATATTTTGCAAGCCCAAATTAAAAATATCTAAGCCAACATCAGACAAGTGAACTCCATCTTGTCTATAAAGGCCAGAAAATCCACCTTCCAAATCTACATGGTGAAACGAAAAGCCATTCAAAAGGGGCATGAACTTCTCAATAGAATGGTTCACACGTCTCCTAATCTTTTCCAAAGGTTTTTTCTCTGAAGAAGAAGACCAAACAAGACGCGGAACCATTTCTGAAAAAATTACACGAGTACCTGGAAAAGAAAGCTGTATGCGATGTAAATCATTTTTAATCATAAAAATTAAATCCAACGTTTTTAGTTTACCTGCATCATTACCACCTAAATGAATAATTAAAAACCGCAAAAATAGGCCATAGCTGAGCCAAATTGGAAAGGTGAAGATTAAGATTCGTCCATTGGAGCCCACGAATGCCTTTCCAAAGAACTTGAAAAGATTCAGGAGATAAAGATAAGTTGGAAGTATAACAGCATCGGCATGCTCTTTTGTGGGCCCAATGAACAAACAAGTGTCCAATTATCCAAACGTAAAACTTGGAACCTAAAGGATCAGAGAGAAAAATTAGGACGAACATAAATATTAAATCTTTTGGATTCCCATCTCCCCAACCACCTAATAACTGCATCATTAAGGCCTAATCTAGCTGCTTCTGTGGCAGCTCCAATACGGAATGAATGGGTCGAAAATTTAAGGTGAGAAAGGCCTAAATGAGACAAGCATTGTTTAAATATAGCTGAACATTAAAATTTAGTGAGGGGAGAAAAGTCTAAATGAACCAAAAAATTACTGGAACAGGAAGGCCTAGAAGAAAGATATTTTGGAAGTACCCCATAAGGGCAGATAATGGGGTCACCACAGGCATGTAACGTCAGCCAATGCCCTTTACCAATAATTTCCGTCTTGAATCTGCTGATAAAAACCTTTACATCACCTGATGAAAATGAAACCTCCTCAAATTTTAAACCTGAATTACCTCTTTTATTATTTGGAACTAGTTTCGAAATACGAAGCGCCGCAAAGAAGATCAGAACGAAAGCTGAGTGAAATAACAATGCTTCATATTCTGAACTACACACAAATGGAGTTGCTAAACAAATCCATTTTTAAGAGATCCAAAGAAACTGGCCTACGAAGATCAGGTGTAAAAGTTTTTTTTCTATATCCTATTAGCACTTGACGGACTGAGAAAAAACTATTACAAACCCGAACTTTTTAAAATTTTAAGAAAAAAGAAATTCCTGCCAAATTCTTATTAATATGGTGAAATGATAGCTTTTGCTGCATGAGTGAACAAAGAAAAGCCAAAATCATTTGTTCTGTAGGATCATAACCACAAAAACCCAGTTCTTCATTAAATAAAAGCCACCTTTTCCATGCAACCGTATACTCGGTCCATGTTTTAGGAGCAATAGAATATTTAATAGCTGAAAAAACCGGGGCTAGATCAACTCCCACAGGTGACTCGGGCAAGAATGACCGACTAGATCCGCTTCCGGAAAAAGCTGCCTGAAACGAGCCATCTGGAAATGAGATAATGCATCAGCTAATACATTATGTTTACCAGGAACATATTTTGCTTTAATCCAAATATTGAATTATAACCACTTAAGGACCAGCCTCGTTTTGGATTTTAGGTGTTTACATGTTTAAAACAGGTTTTTTTGCTAGAAAATTACTTAGAACCCCCAAACATTATATACCGTATATACTCGAGTATAAGTCGAATTTTTCAGCACATTTTTTTGTGCTGAAAGTGCCCCCCTCGACTTATACTCGAGTCGAGCACTTTTCTGCAGCAAAAAATTTCATTTTCCGAACCGACTTTGGTGTGCAAACCCAGTAGAACTGGTACCATAACATATCCAAAGCTGGGGTCCCTAGCACCAAGTGACCCTGAGATACGGGGCCCCAAACCCGGTTCAGAAAATGTCATTCTCTGCTGCAGAAAAATGCTTGACATTTTCTGAACTGATTTTTGGGGCCCTGTATCTTGGGGCCACTTGGAGATAGAAACCCCAGCTTTGGAAATTTTTTGGTGCTAGTTCCACTGGGTTTGCATACCAAATTTGGGGTTCCTAGCACTAAGTGGCCCCGAGACACGGGTCCCCAAATTTAGTCAACTGTGTCCATCTGCAGCAATGTCATTTCGGGACCCTTTGGGTTCAGAGACCCCAAATTTTGGCTGCAGCTAGGGGGCATCTAGGAACCCTTAACTACTGAGTTTGAAGTTCAGGGGACCTATGGCTGCAAATGGGCACAGTGAGGCATGCAAATGGGCACAGTGATGCTGCAAATGGGCATTGTTGACTCTTTTCCACTTACAGTAGCTGTGTATTTCTCACCCTCGTCTTATACTCGGGTCAATAAGTTTTTCCCTTTTTTTGCGGTAAATTAGGGCCTCGACTTATACTCGGAACGACTTATACTCGAGTATATACGGTATGTTTTTTTTTTTTCTAACACCCTAGAGAACAAAATGGCGGTCGTTGCAATACTTTTATTTTGCACAGCGGTCTTATAAGCGCACTTTTTTGGGAAAAAATTCACTTTTTCGAATAAAAAAATAAGACAACAGTAAAGTTAGCCCAACTCCCCTTCAAAGTTTGGACGTACATCGTCATAGAAAAAGGCACCTTCAAAACAAAAACCCAGGGACTTAAAAGATTCTGGTGCAATAGGCAATAACCTGAATGCAGATTGAATGTCAGATTTTGCTAATAAAGCGCCTTTTCTAAACCGTCTTATAATTGTAATAGCATCATCAAATGTAGCATATGTCACAGATGATAATGCATTATCAATTTCATCATTCAGGGAATTGCCTCTTGGAAAAGAAAGATGGTGTATTAATCGATAAGAATTAGGTTCTTTTTTTGGAACCATTCCTAAAGGTGATATACGAAAACTTTTGAAAGGAGGAGATAAAAAAAGACCAGCCACTCAACCAGCTGATATCTCTTTGATCAACTTGTCCCTAACCACCTGACTATGGATTTGAACTGATTTAAGATTATCTACTATTATGCAACCAGAACCAGAAAGAACTGGGAGCTTAAAACCCATAGAAAAACCTTCAATTAAAATTTCCGCTTTCACCCTGTCTGGATATCGAAGTAGCCAAGGGTACATTTTTTCCAACTTCACTGGCGTGAACGCTTTTGGAATTGTCCCTGTTTTGGGTATGAGAATAGGTTCTTTTAAAACATTTAGATAAGGAATGAGTCCCAAACAAAAAGAACACTCATGTTTATAACGACAGGACATGGACCATTTGCACTGGGACTCATTAAAGGCGTAACACACACCCTTCTTATAAACCGAAGAAACATTTCGAGTAACAGTCGGTTGTTTAGTAAAAACTGGTTTTGGAGGAAGGATAAGCTTCAACCATAACCCAACATCCTTCATTCCCCATTTGAGACTAGGATAAATAGCCATTTTTTGACGGAATGACTCATCGTAACTATACCAGCCAACACCGCCAAAATTCCTATAAGCCTCAAGAATATGTTTAAGATGTTGAAATAGCCCACTGCATTTATCAGGGAATTCTTCACCCATTACAGCGGAAAAAATACAGAAGGCTTGTAACCAATTGTAAAAAGATTTTGGTGCTGTCCAACGCCTGTCTTCAACATCCTCAGATTTTTTATCATTTTTAAGTGGAAAATCCTTTGTGTTAGGAAGCAATGTTAACAATTCAATAAACTCACCTTTCTAAATTTTGTGTTTTATATTGGACACTAAATGAAAACCCAAAGGTAAAATATCACATGGTAGAACTTCCTTATAACATATTTCAGGAACATGAGACAAAACAGGCGATACACCAATATTTTCTGGAATATTACTAACACTAGCAGTATTAACAGAAGCAATTGGATTGAAAGGCATCATATGGTTAACAACTGTAGACCAAACATTAGCAGGAGAAGAAACAGGTATTGAGAACTGAGGGTTATTTAAAGAATCAGTAAATCTAGAAAAAGAATGAAGTAACTGTGTAAACAAATGCTGTTGTGTTGACTCCCCAGTCTGAACAAATCCACTATTTGACTGATCGTTGAGTGTAATACTGTTCTGTGTTTGTGCACCGGAGCCATCACAGTGTCCAGCTGTGATAGCCTAGACACTTGCGACGCCGTTGACATGGAAACCGCTGACGCTAGCCCCTAATTCACCTGTAAAGAAACAGGAACACTGCTAGCCGTAGGCGGAGACTGTCGCACTCGTTCCTGCCCATCTCTGACGCGAGTAGGGCAAGGAGAGAATGCCCGCTTCTTCCTACGAACACGCTGCCCACTGCGCAGCTGTGCCGTGACGACATCAGCCTCTTCTTCACGTGGGCGGGATTCCTCATGTTCGCGCGAGGCAATAGCAGATCTAAGACGCTCCGGAGGTAAGCTGCGCTGTATCTTCCGGGGTTGAGAGCTCTGGCTGGAAGCGGGTGGAATAGGCAGCGGTAAGACCGGCTCAACATCCCTCCCGACAGTAGAAAGATATGCCAGCAGATCCTCCGATACGGCATCCGGCGCCGACTCCGCTTCCAGTTCGGACAGGCATCTCTTCAGCCACTCCTCCCCTCCTTCCGCTGCTGCTCTCTCCAGGACCCATCTCACGAGAGTCTTCATGTCCTCACAAGCTCCCATATTATAGCTCTTGTATTATAGCCTGTGGAGCTCGCCAAATCACTCTGGGTCACACTCTGACAGGAGCCTAACTGTGGGGTCTTATATATATCCCTCACTCACGTGTAATTCTTTAAAAAACACGTGTTTTTCCCGCCCGAAGTCACATTGCTCCCGCCCGAAAACCTCATGTCCTGTCAGGTCCACAATTAAATTTGGACCGCCACAATTCCATGTTGTGGGCATCTAATAGGATGACCATTTCTCTAAGGGGCTGCTGAAAAAAAAACCCAAATGCTCCTAAAAGTCAGTTTACCAGCTGCAGTATTCATGTTGCCTAAACAATTGTTAAAGTGATACTAAACACACACTGTTTAATTTACATTATCCCTTCTATTTCTGTGTATGGATGATGGCACTGTAATTATTTTAATTTAAAAAAAGCAACATCTAAGTACCTTTTTCCAAATCGATATACAGCTGTCATATGATCCAGATCTTTCCCAGCCTGTCTGCAGGGAAACATAAGCAGGAGGAGCTTCTAGTCCTCTGCTGCTGGTCACATGTTAAAAATGAAAAAAAAAAACAGCCTTTGGAATACAGAGTGAAAATAAATAATTAATATCAATTAACTGTTTTAAATTGGCACACACAAAAAAATATTGGAAATAAAATCTTTATTATTGTGTGGAAATAACATGGTGTGGGTGGATTTCTGCCAGTCACAGGCTGTGTCACGCCCCTCCTGTCTGTGTCTTAGAATAACTGGGAGGTGTAATATCCTGCCCCCATTGTGTTTTGCTGGTTAGTGGGCATGGAGGAGGAGGGAGGGAGCGGGCTGTCATTTACCATTATGTATACGCCCACATGTGTGACTCTATAGTCACATGGGCTGCTCAGATGTGATAGGGAGGAAATGCTCAGCATAGAAACTCACTGAAAACTGAGCATGTGCAGAGTTACCACCACAGCTGCAAAATCCCTTCGTAATTGGGGACATGAAAAGAAGGTGGAGATAGAGAGCAGCAGGATCAACCAGGTTTTTTGCAGAATACAGAAAACAAATCTCATAGTGACTGAGTGATTATGAACAGCATGTACAGTAATACAGCATTTATTGATAATTTTTTTATGATGTCAGTTTATTGACACTTTAAGCATTTGTAATTAGACTGTATATTTCTTGTCCAATAAAAAAATATTAAAACAGAAATACAGGTATAGAGGTTACAAATACCTCAAATGCCTTAATTTGTACTGTTTTGACTTTAACAGAGTTTAACCTTGGTTGCTAATGGTTACTATTTTAAAGAAAGACTGTATATTGAATGAAGCTATATGTTTACAAAGGATATAGAATAACAATTCCTACACTGGCTTTGTCATTACAAGTAATAAATGTTCCATTAATAACCAATCATTTTAGCTAGGTACAAGGACAGAAGAACAGAGCAATAGTCATGAAAAAA
Organism: Lithobates clamitans; assembly: GCA_037952925.1. Classification (NCBI taxonomy): domain Eukaryota; kingdom Metazoa; phylum Chordata; class Amphibia; order Anura; family Ranidae; genus Lithobates; species Lithobates clamitans. The sequence goes on from JBBGZY010000013.1 coordinate 3,698,195, forward strand.
GTGTTTACTGCATGCCCAGCATTGCCAGCATTCTGTTGAAGTCTGGATACAATTACAGGACTCATAAGGTTTGCAGTTTATCATATGAAGAATTTTTTACCCCCCAGAAGTGACAGTTTTCTCTCCCGCCTAGCTAACATAAAAAACATGGAATAGACTTGGGGTTTAAAGATTTTGTTGGTTGCGTGTTGTAATATGTTCTTGTGAGTGGACAGGAGACATCAAAGTAAAAAAAAAACAAAAAAAAAACAATATGGTGGCAGGAGTGTCAATGCTTGGAGGGAGTCCTCTATTGGAGATGTGAATTCTAAATTTGGACTTTAAAAACCTTAGGCACACAGGTGTCAAAACTTAACTCTAGAAGCTCAGATTGATGCCCTATGCTGTGATGTACATCAGTTTGTGTAGGATGATTACCACCTTTATGAGGAACAGAGTTTGGTGAGCTACTTATTTGGGTCATGGGAGTGACCAAAAGTAGCTCCAGACAAGTCACCACCTCTCTGTTTTTAGTTGTGGCTTTATTAGTGGGATTATCCTTGTCAGCAATTAAATATTCCCTGGAGGTTAAAAGCGCCGCTGCCAAAGCGCTTTGCAGGCACTTCTGCAGCGGTGCCCATTGATTTCAATGGCAGGGGCAGTTTAGAAGCGGTGTATACACGCCTCAAAGACTCTGTTTGCAGGACTTTTTTTTCCTTTTTTTCACTCAGGCTTTCACACTGGGGAGGCTTGAGGATGCTTTTCAGGTGCTTTACAGGCGCTATTTTTTAGCGCTAAAATGCCTGAAAAGCGCCTTCAGTGTGAAAGGGGTCTAACAGTACATGATGTGTTCTCTTTCCCAGGGGACAAAGTACATGCCCTATCTCCTTTTATGCTGTCCAGGGCTGGCTGTGAGGTCACACAGGGCACGCCTCCTCCCTCCACGGCCATCCGACAACGCAGCTAGCAAAGAGTTGACTGCTTTGACAGACAGCAATTTTCCCCATTTCCAAGCACTTGCACATATGCCTTGAACTATTTTGCCAACAAGTTCTCCCATTCCTCTACATTCCTCCTGAGATGCTTGTTTTGGACAAGTGCTTGGAGAAAAACGGCATCTGTCAATGCTACCATCTCCTTGCTAGCTGCGTTCTTCACTGCCTTGAAGAGAGGAGGGGTTCCCACGTCCAAACTCCCATTTAGCCTTTGACAGCATAGGACGCTAGAAAAAAAGTGCTACATGTAAAAATGTTTTTCTTTAAAACGACACATTAATGATTTTTTGATCAATTTAGAATGATTATAAGTTTATAAGCTGATTTTTAGGTCACTGTTTATTGTATAAAATCTTTATTTGAAAAAGTTATTTTTAGACTCATTTAGCTCTGTATGTGTGTTCTTAATAGAGTAGAGCAGCAGGGGGATCAAATTCCATTCTCTTTACAACAGAGTCCTGCAGAAAACTTTGTAAGCAGGCTCTAGAGCTCCACCTGCTGGCTTTAGCTGGAAAATATTGAGTATTGATTTTTAACGTTTCTTATTTACCTGACTAAAAATACATTTAAAGGTAAAAAGCAAATAAATAAAAAATAATAATAAAAAATAATATAGCACATATAATTGTGACACATATTGTGATTGATTCTTTCCTTTTTAATCTGCAGCAACTGTAATTTTTTGAGAATGCATTGCAATATGACTACATAGAGTTGTTCTGAACACAGAGTGTGTACTGACAACTCCCCAGAAACATCAATTCCTGCTTGTGTGATTGGCTCACCAATTTTCCCAGAAGCCTGCCTAAGATACAAGTCAGATTTCAGGCATCCACTTCAACAAAAATGTCATTTTTGGAGAGATACTTTCAATAGGAGCACATCTAAAGGGATGCAGGCCCAGCAGATTTCGTCATTAGTGCCCCGCAGCTGCACACCTGACAGTTAATTATGAAACCACTCCCATTAGACCCACTCAGAACGGAGGCACAGACAAACACACATGGATTACTTCAGAATAACAAAAGGTAGGAATCTGCAACAAAGGTTGTTATAATCCTTGTAATGCACATAGATCACCCAGAGGGGAATGTTTTTCCTCAACAAAGGTGGAGTTACGCTTTAAATGAGCAGTTCATGTTTACTCAGAACATAAGATTTATTTAATCTATTTAATAAAAGCACATACTGTATCTCATCCACAATGCTGTTAGCGCCTCTCCGGTATCTATATTGTTCAATTGTTGATTTGATTTTGTACAGCAAATGCAACAAATAAAAGCACTGGTAATGTAAAAAAATAATTGCATAGTGCTAAAAGTAAAAACATTTTACATCTATTCATAATTGCAAGACATCTGTTTCTTTTAATTCTAGTTAACAGCAATGTTTACTTCCATCAAAACATTTGCTTCTTGTTTTTGGATAGAGCAGATATGGTATTTTTTTTATTGTGTGTCCCCATTGGGGAGATTCAACCTCTCAATTTCTCATGGTGACAGTTGTTATGGTGTCAGTTGAGAGAATAAAATCAAGAGGAAATCCAAGATTTTACAGTTGTTAATGGAATAACAGGTAGGGGAAATCGCCTAATGGAGGTACCTGACAAACGTGCTTCTCCTACTCTATACGAAAAAAAAAAAAAGAGCTGTGACTAGAGTTCTACTTTAAATGATACAGCATTCTAATTTGTTTGTATATTCAGAAACCTTACATCACCTTGCTTTCTCCTCTTTTCTGTTAGTAAGGGTGAAAATATGATGCCCAATCTGTGACCCAAAGATAGATTGTGAAATGTCTCATGGAACTGTGAAAATTAGACTAAGAATAGCGTACAAAGTTATCTACCTAAAGCCAAGAACTTCGTATAATTACTGCAATACAGGTTAACTAGGCAATGGACCAAATAGCCGTAAATAAATAATTTTAAAGTCAGGTTATAATGATTTTTTTTAGCAATTTTGTATTATATTTTTAGTTAAAGATAATTTCAAAGTTTATTCCCTTTGGATAATATCAATTATTTTACTGCCAGTTTTTAGACTTGCAGGCATTAATAAATCGCAACCAAGCTTTAACACCTTCCCACCTGGCCTATATTGGATTGATGGTCAGGCAGTGGCTTTACTGTTCTGACTGGACGTCATATGATGTCCTTCAGAATGGGCTGCTCGTGTGCACCCCAGGGGCGACGATCGGTGGTGCGGTGTGTCCCTCGGACACGCAGCATCTCTGATCACAGTAAAGAGCCTATCACAGAAGTTCTTTATCATGTGATCATCTGTGTCCAATCACAGCTAATAATAGTGTAAAAAGGAAATGTCGGTTATCGGCATTCCTCTCCTCAGGCTAAAAACACGTGAGGAGAGGAGAGTCGATAAGTGGCTTTTCTCAGTGGGGACATCTGCACGCCCCTTTAGTTATGCCCACCAGTGATGCCACTCGGTGCTCAACAGTAATGCCAATCAGTGCCCAGTGATGCCAATCAGTGCCTCCTTATCAGTTCCCATCAGAGATGCCTGTTAGTGCCCATCAGCGCCTCCTCATCAGTGGCCATCAGTACCGCCTATCAGTGCACATCAGTGCCGCCTATCAGTGCTGTCTCATCAGTACAGCCTCACCAACGCACATCAGTGAAGGAGAAAAATTACTTATTTACAAAATTTTATAACAGCAACTAAGAAAAAAGTTTTTTTTCCAAAACTCTCGGTCTTTTTTCGTTTGTTTAGCAAAAAATAAAAAACACTGTGGTGAATAAATAGCACCAAAAGAAAGATCTATCTGTCTCAAAAAAATGATAAAAACTTTGTTTGGGTAATGACCACGCAATTGTCATTCAAAGCACGACAGCGCTGAAAGCTGAAAATTGGCCTGGGCAGGAAGGGGGTGAAAGTGCCCAGTATTTCAGTGGTTAATACATTGGTGCTGCATGCATTAATACAAACACACAGCTCAACAAAGTGTTCATGTTCATGTTTATTCTTATAGAAAGGGGTGGGGGAAGTTGAATAGAAGTAAAACAAGTCCAGGTCTACATGACAGTGAGAGGGACTCCAACATCCATCTGACCCATATTTTGTATGAGCCCCCAAGTCCCAGAGGGCCCGTGTATAGCTGCACAGAAAGTGCACAAATGGTATGTTCACCTCTGGGTGAAGGTTTACGTATCTGCTTGCTTTCTTTCCTGAGACCTGTTGGCCCCAAGTCAGCCGGCAGCTGCTCATAGAAACGATGTAATTGCCTAATCACTCATGAAAGGTCGGAATGGCTGATGATTATCTTATATTTATGAAGACGTTTGTGTTAAAGGCATAGGGGCTTGTATATGTACTGTATATGAAAGCTACAATAATATCCTTTCAAAAGCAAACTGCAAATTTCATGAATTCAATAATGACCTGTATTTGCATGTAAAATCACTAGAATAGAGTGTATCTCTAGGCAAAACCTGTTATTTTTTAAAATTTTTGGAAGAGTGTATGAAGTCTTTATTGCTGTCCCCATTGTGGAGATTCACCCTTCTGTTTGTACAGGTGACCAATGTCACTGAGAGCAAAAGTAAGGGTGTAAGCAGTGTCTCCTTTCCGACTATGCCATGTTGCAAGCAGGGTCTACTTGCCCCTGCACATGGGGTACCTCTGCACGTCCATCAATGCTCAGGACCAGGTGGAGACTGCGTTCCTCTAAAAAATCCAAAACCAAGGAAGTTCCCTGACTTGGAGATGAGCCTTGGCTCCCGGTTGCTATAGGAGATGGACCACTAAGGAGGGAGCCAGAACATCGACCCACTTGCCAGGGGCATATCATGAAATCAGCGGGCCTGTGTCCAAGATAAAAAGTGGGCCCTGGGCATTAAAAATAAAAATGTGGTGCGCACAGAGAGTCCTGGCAAAATGTGGGCATGGCTTAAATTTGCAGAAAAAATATTGGGCGTGGCTTAAAGGGGGGTGGTTTAATAGAATGTAAGATGACTGTAGTAATGTTAAATAAGGCATGTACAGTGCAGAGTGTACGACGGTGGGTAGTATATGCAGGAGAGGGGTGTGGAGTGTATGGTGATGGGTAGTATGTGCAGGAGAGGAGTGCGGAGTGTATGGAGGTGAGTAGTATGTGCAGAAGAGTAGTATGGAGTTTATGGCGGTGGGTATTATGTGCAGGAAAGGAGTGCGGAGTGTATGGAGGTGGGTAGTATGTACAGGAGAGGAGTGCAGAGTGTATAGAGGTGGGTAGTATGTGCAGGAGAGGAGTATAGAGTGCATTGTGGTGGGTATTATGTTCAGGAGAGGAGTGCGGAGTGTATGGAGGTGGGTAGAATGTGCAGGAGAGGAATATGGAATGTATGGTGGTGGCTATTTTGTGCAGGAGAGGAGTGCAGAGTGTATGGAGGTGGGTAGTATGTGCAGGAGAGGATAGCAGAGTGTAAAGAGGTGGGTAGTATTTGCAGAAGAGTAGTATGGAGTGTATGGCGGTGCAGGATAGGAGTGGGGAGTGTATGGTGGTGGGTAGTATGTGCAGTAGAGGATTGTACAGTGTATGGAGGTGGATAGTATGTACAGGAGAGGAGTATGTATTGTGATGGGTATTTTGTGCAGGAGAGGAGTGCAGAGTGTATGAAGGTGGGTAGTATGTGCAGGAGAGGCGTGCAGAGTGTATGGCCTTGGGTATTGTGTGGAGGATAGGAATGGAGAGTGTATGGAGGTGGGTAGTATGTGCAGGAGAGAAGTGTGGGGTTATGGAGGTGGGTAGTATGTGCAGGAGAGGAGTATAGAGTATATGGAGGTGGGTATTATAGCTTTATTAAAGCTTTTCAGCTGACAGCTACTGGAGGGAGAGGAGGAGAAGCAGCTGCCAACTGAAAAGTTACACAGGGAGATCAGTGCTTGCAGCTGTCCCCCCACTGCACCGATCATCCCTGACTGTCAAGGGACAATCATCCATGAGTGTAGGGTAGGTCACAGTGGCCCCCCTTGGGGGGGCCCATGTGCAGTGAACACCCTGCACAAATGGATGATACGCCACTGCCCCTCGCTACTGGAGGACCTGCCACCTTACTAGGTACCACGCTTTATGACTGGCTGCTTGTACCTTGTTCCTTCACTTGTTTACCCAGAGCAACTACGATCTTCTTCCTTGCCTTGCCGAGTTAATCCTTTGTAGTGATGTTACTTCATACCCCATAGTGCAATTATAGACCCAGGTTCCTTTGGAATATGCCAGAACCCTTGGATAACTTCAGACCAGGCTCATAATGGTTAATGTAACTTTACTGTTGCAATGCAGCATGGCATTACAGAATGAATAATGTCCTGTCTATGATCCTAACTAAAATAACGCAGTGGCCCAGGCATACCTCCATGAGGTAAGAGTTAATATAGGCATTGTCTATGACCTTGATGTTGTCTGTGACTCATGGTATCTTCAGCGCTCCCCTTGCGCCTAGAGGTGGGTCATCGTACCCCCTATACTACGTTCCATTCTCTAGCCACCATTCTCCACCTGATCTGGGCTATCCCCCTATTTATATCACAGGTGGGCCTGCCAAAACCAAAAGCCTGGGAACTGAGCTGAAAATGTTTAACTATCTGCCCCAGCCTGGGCTGGCTGCTAAATGACTAACTACACATACACATTCCAACCTGCCTACAGGGGGGAATTCAAAATTTTAGAGTTGACCCCAGAACAAGCGATAAAGTGAAATCTTGTAATGGGGACATCTATTCCGGGGACAACTATCCAAGAGGGGGAATTCCCATCAGTTTGGGTACACAGACAAACAAAATAATTACCTTCTCTGTTCTATCTAAACTAAAAATGTCCAATGTAATGCACTTCAATCATCCTGACACCATAACAACCATGGTGCCGGGATGATTGAAGTGCTAACACCAGGTGTTTGGTGTATCTTTATCTGCTGATTGTTAAACTTTCTAGAATACTCATATTTTTATTGTGTAGGATCTGGGGCTGCATTTCCCTCTCCCCCTTTCCCCCTCTACCCCTTTCCCCCTTTCCCTCTCCATCCCTCATTCATCTCAGACTCTAACCACACCCTCTTGAGCCATGCCCATTTAAGCCACGCCCACTGTTCTGCGTAAACCATGCCCATTTTTCGCCGCAATGCGCTTCGCGTGCCGCACTTGTATATTTTTCATAAACCACGCCTACAAACGAATGCCCCACCCCCTAATCATTGTATGGCTCCGCCTACAGCCACAAAAGTGTACCACGTTTTTTTTTTTTACAATGTTGGAAACTATGGTAATGCCACCACATTATATCAACTTCAGCAAATAAAACATATACCAGGTAACCTTTCTGGTTGTTCTTGTTTTTAACGACTATTGCCAACCATCATGTTGCTAAAAAAACAGTGAGCGAGTGAGATAAATTATAGGGCAGAGCTGTGAGCTGTGAGCTATGTGAGCAGAGGTCTCTGCCAGGATCCCTAAGAATTATTACAAGGAGGAAGGTGACTGCACTCATCTGCGTTCACTTGGTTCTTATTTAATATCAGTTTAATATAGACTGCTTCTATGTGTCTAAGAATTAACCCCATGCCATAGCACTGTATAAGGATTTTATAACCAAAAGCTGTTAATATGAATTTCTCTACAAGCTGCAGGAAACTGCAAATGCAGCATTCCGTGAGTTTTAGCAGTAACTACGTGACCCTTGTAATAATTCCCTTGTTGTAATATTACTCCTTTGTGTGTATGTGAAAGGTGAAGGGTGGCGGGAGGTCAGAAGCAGCAGCCCACATATTTCCTTAACCACTTCAGCCCTGGAAGGATTTACCCATTTCCTGACTAGGCCATTTTTTGCAATACGGCACTGCGTCATGCGACATTGTACACAAGCAAAATTTATGTCCTTTTTTCCCACAAATAGAGCTTTCTTTTGGTGGTATTTGATCACCTCTGCGATTTTTATTTTTTAACTATAAACAAAAAAAGACCGACAATTTTGAAAAAGAAACAATATTTTTTACTTTTTGCTATAAGAAATATCCCCTGAAAATTTTTTAATAAAGTTTAGGCCAATATGTATTCTTCTACATATTTTTGGTAAAAAAATCGCAATAAGTATATATTGATTGGTTTGTACAAAAATTCTAGCCTCTACAAAATAGGGAATATATTTAAGGCATTTTTATTATAATTTTTTTTTTTTTTACTAGTAATGGCAGAGATCAGCGATTTTTAGTGGGACTGCAACATTGCGGCAGACAGATCTGGGACCATTGACATTTATACAGCAATCAGTGCTATAAAAATGCAATGTGTAAATGTCACTGGCAGGGAAGGGGTTGACACTAGGGGGCGATCAAGGGATTAAATGCGTTCCCTGGGAGGTGTTTCTAACTGCTGGGGGATTTGACTGAATGGAGGAGGAGAGAGATCTGCTGTTCCTGATCACTAGGAACAGCAGATCTCTCTCACCTCCCCTGTCAGAACGGGGATCTGTCTGTTTACATTGACAGATCCCCATTCTGGCTCTCTGTGGAGCATTCACGGGTGGCCAGTGGACATTGCAGCCGCCAGCCACGTGCATCGGCAGCGGTCTTAAAGCGACTGACGTACACCTACGACGGTTTGAGCAGTGGTGCCAACCTGCCGCCATGTAACGACAGCGGCTCTTCTGCAACAGGTTAATATACGTTTTAAAGTGATTGTAAAGGCTAACTGTAACTGTTCTTAAAAATGTTCTCTTCCCCCCTGCTCCTACCTAACCTGCATGCATATCCTCTATAAAAAAAGATCTTTGTACTTACCTTTCTTTAGTCCGGTCACAAGATTTAGTAGCTCCGGCTTCCTTGTGTAAGGGACCACTTGACAACAGCTGTAAATTCCATGATGTCACCCATAGACTTCCATAGCCTAGCCATTGATTGCACTCCCTCCTCTCCCTTGCAGCAGCCGCTTAATGACACAGCAGAGCAGGAGCTGCAGGATCACATAACCAGGCCAGATTAAAAATGTTTTAAGAACTTCTTCCACCTAAACTTTTCCAAATCTACCAGATACCAAAACATCAGCTCTGCCATCTATGAAAAACTCCAGCACATACATATTCTACATCTTTCCCCTTTTTAAATAAAAGATATGTTTATATAACTAAACTGTAATATAGAACCAACAAGGAGTGCAGCATAGCAAGGAACAATAACAAACTGCAATATACCTGTAAAACAAAAATGCTGAGTAAAAGTCAGTGTGTGATAAAGTCTTGGAATTTAGGATTGGGTTTACACACTCTTCCAGATCGAGTAACAACTTGTGGGGCTTGTAAGTCTGAAACCTCTTGCCTGTCGCCGTCATAATTTTGTTGTGGTTGTGTGTTACATCCATTTTTGGAGGTGTCAATGGGCACAGCAGCAGATGGCTGTGCTTGGGGCGGTGAAGTGATCATAGGCACATGGGCAGCGGCAGTACAGTATGATTCAGGTACCTGTAGGAGGTGACGGCGGTTCCTTACCTAGGTTTTACAATCAGAATGAACAACATAGCTGTTTGGTTGGCAGGTCTTTCCATGAACCATGGCCAATTTGTCAATCCCACGGGTTGTCTCCATCCTTACCACCTGCCCAGAGGGGAAAGACATCTGCCCGATTTCATGGCTTATTTTTCCTTTTTGCCTGAATGTAAATTAGGCAGCCTGAACATCAGTCTCAACTCTTGCCTGGAGCCGGGATGGGACCATGGGAATCAGAGCCCTAGTTCCTAGTGATAGTAAACGTTGTGTCAGGGAAGGCATGCCATCCCTAGGTGTGTTGCAAAGGTTGAGTAGGGCTGCATAAACATCAGAACCATCATGTGCACATTTCCCTAGGAGATGCTTATTCGACCGTACACTACACTCTGCAACACCAATGGATCTAGGGTAATTGGGACTGCTAGTGACGTGCTGAAAAGCCCATTGGTGAGCAACGTTCTTGAATTCTCTACTGGAAAATGATGTTGCATCGTCAGTCATCAATTGATAGGGAATTCCATGTGTAGAAAATGTCCACTTTAATGTTCTGATCACTGTGTTACTGGAAGTGTTTGGGAGAACATCAAATTCCCACCAACCAGAGTACATACAGTGGGGATGGAAAGTATTCAGACCCCCTTAAATTTTTCACTCTTTGTTATATTGCAGCCATTTGCTAAAATCATTTAAGTTCATTTTTTCCTCATTAATGTACACACAGCAACCCATATTGACAGAAAAACACAGAATTGTTGACATTTTTGCAGATTTATTAAAAAAGAAACACTGAAATATCACATGGTCCTAAGTATTCAGACCCTTTGCTCAGTATTTAGTAGAAGCACCCTTTTGATCTAATACAGCCATGAGTCTTTTTGGGAAAGATGCAACAAGTTTTTCACACCTGGATTTTGGGGAACCTCTGCCATTCCTGCTTGCAGATCCTCTCCAGTTCTGTCAGGTTGGATGGTAAACGTTGGTGGACAGCCATTTTTAGGTCTCTCCAGAGATGCTCAATTGGGTTTAAGTCAGGACTCTGGCTGGGCCATTCAAGAACAGTCAAGGAGTTGTTGTGAAGCCACTCCTTCGTTATTTTAGCTGTGTGCTTAGGGTCATTGTCTTGTTGGAAGGTAAACCTTCGGCCCAGTCTGAGGTCTTGAGCACTCTGGAGAAGGTTTTCGTCCAGGATATACCTGTACTTGGCCGCATTCATCTTTCCCTCAATTGCAACCAGTCGTCCTGTCCCTGCAGCTGAAAAACACCCGCCACCACCATGCTTCACTGTTGGGACTGTATTGGACAGGTGATGAGCAGTGCCTGGTTCTCTCCACACATACCGCTTAGAATTAAGGCCACAAAGTTCTATCTTGGTCTCATCAGAGCAAAGAATCTTATTTCTCACCATCTTGGAGTCCTTCAGGTGTTTTTTAAGCAAACTCCATGCGGGCTTTCATGTGTCTTGCACTGAAGAGAGGCTTCCGTCGGGCCACTCAGCCATAAAGCCCCGACTGGTGGAGGGCTGCACTGATGGTTGACTTTCTACAACTTCCTCCCATCTCCTGACTGCATCTCTGGAGCTCAGCCACAGTGATCTTTGGGTTCTTCTTTACCTCTCTCACCAAGGCTCTTCTCCCCCGATAGTTCAGTTTGGCCGGACGGCCAGCTCTAGGAAGGGTTCTGGTCATCCCAACCATCTTCCATTTAAGGATTATGGAGGCCACTGTGCTCTTAGGAACCTTAAGTGCAGCAGAAATGTTTTGTTACCTTGGCCAGATCTGTGCCTTGCCACAATTCTGTCTCTGAGCTCTTCAAGCAGTACCTTTTACCTCATGATTTTCACTTGCTCTGACATTCACTGTGAGCTGTAAGGTCTTATATAGACAGGTGTGTGGCTTTCCTAATCAAGTCCAATCAGCATAATCAAACACCGCTGGACTCAAATGAAGGTGTAGAACCATCTTAAAGATGATCAGAAGAAATGGACAGCACCTGAGTTAAATATATGAGTGTCACAGCAAAGGGTCTGAATACTTAGGACCATGTGATATTTCAGTTTTTCTTTTTTAATAAATCTACAAAAATGTCAACAATTCCGTGTTTTTCTGTCAATATGGGGTGCTGTGTGTACATTACTGAGGAAAAAAAAATGAACCTAAATGATTTTAGCAAATGGCTGAAATATAACAAAGAGTGAAAAATGTAAGGGGTCTGAATACTTTCCGTCCCCACTGTATCTATCAAGACCCGGTAATCCTTGTTTGACCACTCAAATATGTCAGCTGCTGTAATAGACCATGGTCTGTCAGGTATTTGATGAAGAGTTAAAGGTTCTCTCATCTGGTGCTGTCGTAGAGCATCGCATGGGGCACATCTGGAAACTTTCAATGTCAGTGTATATAGTGGGACAAAACATGGTTTCACGTGCCCTTAGCTTAGTGGAATGGATGCCAGGGTGACCTTGATGGAGCTGTTTCAAGTAGTATTTCTATAGAGAGTGAGGGATTACATATCTGTAACCATGCAGGATTAATCCATCATCCACTGTCAATTCTTCCCTCAGAGTAGAATGGTCTGATGTCATGTGGGATTTCCTTAAAGGAGCCAGGCCACCCATTGAGAATTATGTTGATGAGGTGCTGATAGGTGGCATCTTCTTGTGTCTCTTGCTTAAGTTCTTGAATTCTTCTGGATAACAACACCCCATCCAGAGCCAACACATCTTAATCCTCAATAGCTCCAGAGTTATCAAAAGTGGGGAGGTGTGCACAGGAAAGAGCATCCGCAACAAATAGTTCACGGCCTCGTTTATAAATTACATTCAGGTGGTAGCGTTGAAACTTTAGCATGATTTGCTGGATGCGTGCAGATGCTGTGTGCAGGGATTTTCTCAGAATGGTTATGAGTGGCTGATGATCCGTCTCCACAGTCATAGGGCAGCCATAGATATAATAATGGAATTTACACAGGCAAATATCAGCCCCAATAATTCCTTCTCAATTTATGCATAGCGTGTTTCAGTCTCAGTGAGGGCTCTTGATGCGAAAGCCACAGGCCTTTTTTAAAAAACAAATTTTTTCATCAATTTAGGCCAATGGATATTCTTCTGCATATTTTTGTTTAAAAAATTGCAATAAGCGTATATTGATTGGTTTGCACAAAAGTTATAGCATCTGCAAACTATGGGAAAGATTTATGCCATTTTTATAATGTTTTTTTTTTTTACTAATAATGGTGGTGATCTGCGATTTTTAGCAGTACTGAGACATTGTGATGGACAAATCGAAGACTTTTGACACTTTTTTGGGACCATTGGCATTTATACAGCGATCAGTGCTATAAAAATGCACTGATTACTGTGTAAATGTCACTGGCAGGGAAGGGGTTAACACCAGGGGGCGATCAAGGGGTTAATTGTGTGTTCCCTCAGTGTGTTCTAATTCTATGGTAATAGGATTGACTAGGAGAGGAGGCATATCGTATTTCCTACTTAGTAGGAACAAACGATATGGCTCCTCTCCTCTAACAGCACAGGGATTTGTGTGTTTACACTCACAAATCCCTGTGCTGGCACTTGTGCACGCAATCACGCGTGGCTGGCAGCGATCATGCCAGCCGGCCACGCGCATCGAGTGGCCAAGAAAGGGTAGGATGTACCCATACGGGATTTCACCCAGGAGAGCCATTGTGCCATAGTATATCTACGTGACATGGTCGGGAACCGGTTAATGGGTGATAAGACCTCGGGAGAGCCTTATTATGGTGCACAGGATCAATGCATGTGCACACAGTGCCATCTTTCTTGACTACTGCTGCCATGACAGACACCCAAGGGGTAGCCTACTGCACTGGTGCAATGATGCCCAGTCTAGTTATTCTTTCCAACTGCAAGACTTTGTCTTTTATAGCCAGTGGGATCCTTTGAGGGGCACACGCAGTAGGCTGTACCGATTCATCTAGGCGCATGTGATACGTGACTGGAAGCCTACTAACAGTGTCAGTATGACATAAGTCCTCATATTCAGTCATCTCAGGAGCCTGTTGTTGTACAGCATGCACTTCTGAACTGAGTTGGATTAGATTTAAGCGCATGCTGTCTAGTAAGCCTAGCAGTCTCTTAACATTTCTATCTACAATGTGGAATAGCAGCTTGTCCCCTGATAGATCCAAGGTAGAAGTGCCCAGTGTCTGAATTGTTTGACTGCCATAAGCTATCAGGTTTACTTTATTTGACTGATCAATTTCAGCTTTGGGGTCAATGCTGTGCAATGTGGATAAGGACATGACATTGCATTTGGCACCAGTGTCAATTTTCAACTTGACAAAATTTGTTGCATGCTGTTGAGAAGGTGGAGAATATATCTCCCTTATTTGCAATTTTCCATTTCATTAATTCTGTGTACATTTTGTTGTTTAGTGTCACTAGATTGTGTCATCCACTCACCTCTATTTTGAAGCTTGGACCTACAACATTTTGCAAAATGATTCCATTTGTTGCATGAGTTACACCTTTTGTTAATACCTGGAAACTTGTTGCGCTCAGTAGCGTTTTCACTACCACAGTTGCTGCATTGCCTTTTGTTCTGTTGCACCACATACACTTCTGCCTCTCTTTTTAGTTCCTTAGTGGCCCTTTCAGAATGTTCAAACAACATACATATTCTGATGGCTGATTTCAGTGTCACATATGTCAATGGCATACCCCAATAAGAGATAAGATGCCAAAATAATGCCAAATCTTTTACAGCAGGACTTTATTAGCATTAATGCACTTACATGCCAGCGGATAAACAACAGCGTGTGTAATAGGGCACAATGACATTCGTGTGCTTTTCCTCTGAACACAATGACAGGAAACAACACCTCAGCCCGACCAGTTTCGTCACTACAAGGACTTCTTCCAGGGCGTGGGCGTCTTTCCCCATCATCGCTAATAAATACTTTTCCTTTTTTTCCGATCCTTGTTCCCATCCTCTGCCTTATGCGGTTCATCGCATTTGGCCAAGCCTCGGTCTGAACAGATATATCGTTCGAACTTCATTTGGAGTCCAGCCCCGCTCAAATTGCGTGTCTCTGCTCTAGATTCACAGAGAGTTGACACGAAGTCACATGACCTGAAATTCCTGAAGGACAGAGCTCACGGTTCCAATCTAGGAAATGCAGCCTCATCCTGTGGTGACATAGAGTCCTAAGTTCCACAGCAAAGATGAAAATGAGATCGGGCTCAGATACTATGTATAATAGAAACCTTACATAATTCCGCACTTAATATGCACATGTATACACATTAAAAAATACACATATAAATACTAAAGATATTAATAATAAGGTAAGTGTAAAAATATGTATCGAATATCATTTTATAAATTATCCAAAAAGCAATTTACATCCCAGTCCACATTTAACCCATGTGGAATATAACTTTTGAGCAGAAAAATCCATTTGGTTTCGATCTTAGATAGTTCCCTAACTTTGAGGCTACCCCTCCAGTGTGATATGAAACTGTCTATACCCATGAAAAGAGTTCCAGTTGGATCCCTACCATGGACTAAATCATAGTGTCTAGAGACACTCTGATTTTTTTTATCCATCGCAAATATTGGCTATATGTTCATTAAGCCTTACATTCAGTGCCCGGGTGGTACAGCCCACATATTGTAACCAACACGGACACTGAAGCAAATAGACCACATGAGTAGTTCTGCAGGTAATAAAGAATTTCACTAAATATTTTTTTGAGATGGCCCTAGAAGAAAATTCTATCATTTTTTTTCTTTTTACATTGGTTGAGGCCACAAACCTGACAACGTCCACATTTATAGTACCCAATGAGATAGCAGAAGAGAGGAGATCTAGAAGGGGGGATCCAAAATGTTATGTGCTATTTTATCCTTTAAGGATGGAACACCTCTATATACAACTTGAGGTTTAGGCGGTAAAACCGGGCTAAGAACTCTGTCATTTTTGAAAATATGCTATTGTTTATGTGTAATAAGTTTGATGGTTAAATGTTGTGTGGAAAAGGAGGTGATCAGAGAAAAGTTCGCCAGATGTCCACTTCCACTCTAATGCCCCGTACACACGGTCGGATTTTCCGATGGAAAATTTCCGATCGGAGCGTGTTGTCCGTTGTCGGAAATTCCGATCGTGTGTACACAAATCCGACGGACAAAGTGCCACGCATGCTCAGAATAAATAAAGAGATGAAAGCTATTGGCCACTGTCCCGTTTATAGTTCCGACGTACGTGTTTTACGTCACCGCGTTTGGAACGATCGGATTTTCCGACAACTTTGTGCGACCGTGTGTAGACAAAACAAGTTTGAGCCAACATCCGTCGGAAAAAATCCTAGGATTTTGTTGTCGGAATGTCCGAACAAAGTCCGACCGTGTGTACGGGGCATTAGACTGATCTGCCCTATCTATAAGCAGTGAATCTCTGTCGATATTTCTAACTTAATTTAATGTGGCCTCCAAAGAGGCTAAATCATAATCTTTCTCCAAAAATATTTGTGTCAAAATTTCTGCCTGTCGCTCAAAGTCTTCCAGGGAAGTACAGTTCCGTCTAATGTAAAGGAACTGTTCCTTGGGGACCCCTTCCAACCATGGCCTATGGTGGCAACTATCCCTCGATATATATGCATTGTGATTTAAAAAAAGTAGAAGTCATCAAATGTATCTCTTTTTGACTCATTTCATAGTTGAGTCTGATGCCTCTATTATTCTGATTTAATGTGTCCAAGAATTCCATGAGGAAGGAGGAGTCTCCCTTCCATAGGAGGAGGATGTCATCTATGTAATGTGCCCATAGAGCCAGATTGGTCCTTTGTTGGGCATAGACAACATCCTCCTCATATTTAGCCATAAATAAATTGGCGACACTTGGGGCGTGTTTGGTCCCCATTGCCATACCCCTATTTTGGAGGAAAAAATCACCCCCAAACCAAAAATAATTGTGATATGCTGCAAATTTTAAAAGATCCAAAATAAACTCTTTCTAGATGGGAATCAGATCAAAATCTTTATCTAAGTAATGTGACACTGCAGATATACCCAAAACATGGGGAATTATAGCATATAACGAAGCAACGTCTACCGTCACTAACCACCATCCCTCCTGAAATGGACAGTCTTTAATGAGATTAATGACTGCCCTATTGTTGAGTTGAGAGTTCAGTTACATCTTGATATAGCATGGTCCTTTACCCCGTAGGGTCCCGACACACTTACAAACACATACACATATACACATACTAGGGCCAATTTAGAGACAGGATCTGATTAACCTATAAGCATGTCTTTGGAGGGTGGGAGGAAACCGGGGTACCCGGAGGAAACCCAGGCAGACACAGGGTGAACATGCAAATTCCAGGCAGATGGTGTCGTGGTCGGGAATTGACCCTATTGCTGCTAGGTGAGAGTGCTAACCACTACACCACTGTGCTGCTTAATGTATGAAGGCATTTTCTTAACCAATGGCTGTAGATAGTTGTCAATGTATTTGCCCGCCCGGGACATTACAGAATCAATACTGCTGATAATTGGACGTCCCAGGAGGCAAACAGGATCTTTATGAGCCTTGGGTAAGTAATTTATAACTGGTGTGCTTGGGGAAGCAGGGACAAGGAGAGAAAATTATTTTTTATTAACACCTTGAGTATAAGCTCTAGAAACGAACTTATCCAACTCATTTTTGTACGGGCCTCCAGGGTCCCTTCTTAACGGGACATATGTGTCATGATCAATTAATATGTTATTAATTTCTGTTAAATAAGCACTTTTGTCCAACCCAACGATTCCCCCTTATTTATCCGCAGGTCTAGTCACTAGATCCTTTCAGTCACACAATTGTTGTAACCCCTTGTCAAGATGAGCCTGCATCTTAACATTTTTACTTGAGCCTTATCCAGGTCTCTAAGTACAACATCTCTAAACACTCTCACTGAGGACGCCATCCCACCTGGAGGATTGAATAATGAAGCATTGGATAGATGAGAAGATTGAACATCTGATGACACCAATCTCCCTTCCTTAACCGGATTGGATATAAAATATCTTTTGATATTAACTTTGCTAATATATTTGTGTATATCCATGTTACCACAGGGTGAGGCTGCATTTCCTAGAATAGAGCTGTGAGCTCTGTCCTTCAGGAATTTCAGGTCATGTGACTTTGTGTCAACTCTGGGGGAATCTAGAGCTGGACTCCAAATGACGTTCGAACGGCATATCTGTTTAGAAAGAGGCTTGGCCAAATGCGATGATCCGCACAAGGCACAGGATAAGAACAAGGCTTGGACAAATAGGAAAAGTATTTATTAGCGATGATGAGGAAAGATGCCCTTGTTGTGACGAACCCAGTCGGGCGTAGGTGTTGTTTCCTGTCATCGCGTTCAGAGGAAAAGCACAAAATCAGTTGCTTGACACTTACTACTGTCACTTGTAAAATGCAGAAACAAGGCTTCTGTATTTAGAAGTAACAGCGCTCCCCTCCTGGCAGCTGCACAGAACCTCCCTACACTACAACTCTCTATATGACAGAGGAGGGAGGGGGTGGGTAATCTACTCAACTACACAGCTGCTCTAGTCTCATGGGGGAGGCTCCTCCTGAAGCACACGCCGGCAGCTTGTGCTCACATGTTGGATGTGGAGTGGCTCTGCTGCAGCATCCCCTCTTTCTGATACTTTCTAGGTGGTGATAGAGCATTTGAGGAGGGAGGAGAGCTCTGTGCTGAAAACGGGGGGATAGGGGGATTGAGCTCTGGAATCTGGAGGGGAGGTTATTAGGGGGGAGCGCTCTGTATAGGAGGGTGGAGAGAATTTGGTGGTAAACCATTTCTGGTTGTAAACTGGCTTGTGAGATATGCACTCCTCAATCCTGCACTCTCTATGTAGCACACTCCTCAACCCTGCACTCTGTACAGTATGTAGTGCACTCCTCAACCCTACACTCTGTATGGAGTGCACTTCTCACCTTTGTAGTGCACACCTCAACTCTGCATATGCACTCTTCAACCCTGTTCTCTGTATGTTGCGCACTGTTCAACCCTGCACTCTGTATGTAGTGCAATCCTCAACCTTGCACTTTGTATGTCGCGTACTGCTCAACCCTGCACTTTGTACACTGCACACTCCTCAACTCTGCATTCTGTATGTATCGCACTTCTCAACCCTGCACTCTGTATGTAGTGCACGCCTCAGCCGTGCACTCTGTACATAGCACTCTCCTCAACCCTGCACTCTGTATTTAGCGCACTCCCCAACCCTCCCCTCTGTATGTAGCGCACTCCTCAACCCTGCCATCTGTATGTAGTGCAATCCTCAACTGCACTCCGCACTCGCCCGTCGCTAATGTTGGCGCCAATGGGTTTATTTATAATGCAAAAGTTCTATTAGACAGTGCTGTCTGATCTACAGCTATTACTCATGTTCCTGCATCTGTTCATGTGTTGACTTCTGTTATTGACCCAGCTTGCCTTGACCTCGCTTGAACGCTACCTGCCCTGACCTTGGCCTGTCTCTTGGTTTGCTCTGCCTTTTGCTCATCTGCCTGGTTCTACTTTGCTGACTTCTGCTTGTATCCTAATCATTCTCTGCCTGCCTTTTTTGCCTGTATCTGACCATCTGTTGCTGACCTGGCTCTTCTGACCTTGCATCCAGCTATCCACCCGTCCTACTCTGCATTCTACCTGGTCCCTGCTGGTCCTGCACCTGCCAGCTGCCTGTGTTACCTGCCAGCTGCCTGTCAAGCACCTGCTGCCTGCTGTCTGCCCAGTCCGGGGTTTGCTGTTTTTGCTGCCATCTGCTGTTCCAGCAATCGAGCCTGTCTCTGCCAACGCACCTGCTACCCACTGCCTCAGCTGATGGCAGTGTTAATTTTAGTCTTAGGACTAAAATGGCATTTTAGTTTTAATCCCATTTTAGTCTTCTGCAATTGTTTTAGTCGTATTTAGTTGGCTAAATCTCCAGTACATTTTAGTCAACTAAAATGTCCTACGTTTTAGTGGACTACAATCTCCAGTACATTTCAGTAATTGCAATTTAGTTTTGGTCATAGTCTTTTGACTAAAATGGCATTTTAGTTTTAGACTCATTTTAGTCTTTTGACTAAAATGGCTTTTAGTTTCAGTCGTATTTTAGTCATCTCAATTGTTTTAGTTTTAGTCATATTTTAGTCGACTAAAATAGTATTCATTTAGTCACTGAAATGTTTTAGTCATTTTAGTCTACTAAAATGTTTTAGTCGTTTTAGTCGACTAAATTAACACTGGCTGACGGATATCTTACAGGCACTCATACCTTGCTGCGCTCTCACACCCACTGTCACAACATCGGCGGTCTTAGAACCGGGGCTGTATGATAGGCCTTCCTCTACATGTCAGGCTCTGCCACAAGGTATGTGACTGCACTCCCCTGTACACCGTATGTAGTACACTCCTCAACCCTGTGCTCTGTACACAGCGCATTTCTCAACCCTGCACTCTGTAAATAGCACACTTTCCAACTCTGCACTCTTTACACAATGTACTCCTCAACGCTGCACTCACTACACAGTGCACTCCTCAACCCTGCACTCTGTATATAGCACACTCCTTAACACCGCCCTCTGTATGTAGCGCATTCCTGAATTCCTGGTATGTAGGAATGCCTTATTGTTAGTGCAATTTGGCCAAGTAAGTCAAGGATAGGGGGGAGTTCCTACAACTTTTCTCTGAGTAAAAAAGCCCTAGTAAATCACCTCAATTTACATATTTTGTTAGGAAGAAAAAAGAAAAAGAAAATGATAGAATCACGCTACAATATTAACTCAATAGTACTGTCCGTGAAACATAAATATATGTGACATGAAAGAGTTACCACAAATAGATGTGGTACCAAATTGAAAAACAAAAATAATAAATTATTATAAGCAAAAAATTGAAAAATTATACAAATTAAATTATATAGTGTCCAAACATATATAATAAAATCAAACACCAGTGATCAAATGAATGCTATATATTGGAAAAAGTCCATCAAATGCTGATGCATAAGAAGTCTTCCATAGCGTGAACGATACTGTGTTAAATCCACCACCAGTAAATAAAATTAGCCGCTTACCAGAGCCCCACGACCCCCCACTACAGAGGATCCGGGGAGGCTTGTACAGAGATAGCCCCCTGGAGCTAAACAGATAAACTTAGATCCAGGGTGCATAGGTAGTCATTG
This sequence comes from Lithobates clamitans, assembly GCA_037952925.1. Classification (NCBI taxonomy): domain Eukaryota; kingdom Metazoa; phylum Chordata; class Amphibia; order Anura; family Ranidae; genus Lithobates; species Lithobates clamitans. Next base: position 3,718,845 of record JBBGZY010000013.1, read on the forward strand.
AACATCCAAAGATATCAAATAGTGCTATTGGAGCTCAGGTCCCATCGTATCTCCCCAACTCATACGTGGCATATATGGCATGAAAAATAAGAAAGGCTCCAATAGTGTAAAACATTTGATTTATTGAGTATAAAATAAGGAGATATTGCACTCACATGTTAATTGTAAATAAAACGCCTTGTTATAATGTCTGGTGCTCTGGCCGTGAACACACAGACAAACTCGTTGCTCCGCCCTACGCGTTTCTTAATAGGTTACGTCTAGGTGCCCCTGAACGACTTAACCTATTACGAAATGCGTAGGGCGGAGCGACGTGCTTGCGTCACCTCGTATTGTCGTGGATGTTCCAGTAGGACGGGTTTGTCTGTGTGTTCACGGCCGGAGCACCAGACATTATAACAAGGCGTTTTATTTACCATTAACCTGTGAGTGCAATATATCCTTATTTTATACTTATTAAATCAAAGGTTTTAGACTATTGGAGCCTTTCTTATTTTTCATGCCATATATGCCACATATGAGTTGGGGAGATTCGATGGGACCTGAGCTCCAATAGCCCTATTTGATATTTTTGGATGTTCAATGACTACCTATGCACCCTGGATCTGAGTTTATCTGTTTAGCCCTGGAGGGCTATCGCTGTACATGTCACATATATTTATGTTTCATGGACAGTATTATTGATTGATTATATTATTGAGTTAATATTGTAGCGCGATTCTATCATTTTCTTTTTATTTATACTGTTTTTGTTGTGCAGAAGAATCGCTGCTTATATCATTTAGATTGTTCACATATTTGCATTAAATGTGTTTTTCACATATTACCTTAGCGCAGTTTTTTTCTTTACATATTTTGTTGTCAAGAACCTATATAGTATTTTCTGAAACTGACTTAATTTTTACTACAGGACCAAAGCTTTAAAAACAGGAAATTATAATTCACAAGTACAACTTTTTCACCTTTTTTATTACATAAATATATGTTTGTTTTTTGTTTTATTTTGTTTTGTTTTTTACCAAGGAGTTCTTTATTTGATCAGAGAATAATAAAATGTAACATAGATTCTACAAGTCAACATGACCTGTTTCTTTGAAAAGACTTGTCTGCTTCATTTTTTTTCCAAGTTTTCATTTCATTTATTTCTGTAAAAAGCCATCAACATCATTACCTAACTGAGCCCATCAAAATACAAGCTGGAGAAATAGGAGCTGACAAGTATCGCCTGGGCAAAATGGGTCATGCTGACAAGTACTTTACTACAATCTTGTATAAAAGATCAGCAGAATGTTGTTGATGTATTTTCTGTAGATTCTACTGTATTTTATATTTATCAAGTAGCATTAACTATGTAACAGATCAGTGTCACTCTACCCTCTTCCTTTCTGCCTGAAGGTGCAAATAGCCATGAGATGACAGTAACCTGGCTGCTTCCAGTTGGATAGAGTGAATTTCTTTTATCCATGGAGAGACCCTGACATGGTCTAGGTGGTTATTGTGAATGACTTTGTCAGGGGTGTATCGTGAAATCAGTGGGCCCGTGTGCAAAATCTAAGGTGGGCCTCAAGCTTTGACAAAAACATTAATGCGGCGCGCGCATTTAAAGTGGGTGTGGTTTAAATTACACTAAATATCAGACGTGGCTTAAAGGGGTGTGGTTAAATAGAGTTTGAGATGACTTACATAGTGCAGAATGTGGTAATGTTAAGTAGGAAATGTACAGTGCACGGCGGTGGGTTGTATGTGCAGAGGAGAGGGGTGTGGAGTGTATGGCGGTGGTTGGTATGTGTAGGAGAGGAGTGCGAAGTGTATAGAGGTGGGTATTATGTGCAGGAGAAGAGTGTGGAGTATATGACAATGGGTAGTATGTGCAGGAGAAGAGTGCGGAGTGTATGACTGTGGGGAGTATGTGCAGAATGTTGTCAGTGTTTTTTTTTTTTTTTTTTTTTATTATTTTATTTTCTATTATTATTTTGTTTCTATATTATTTTTTACAGTGTCAGTACTGTAGTTTTTTTTTTTTTTAACAAATGTATTTATTTTTATTTTTTCTACAATTTAATTTTTTTTTCACAATTCTTTTTTTTTCATAATTCTTCGATCATGTCAGTACGGCAGTGGAAATTGTCAGTAGAGCAGTGGATGGGGTCAGTACTTTTTAATTTTTAATATATTTTTTTATTTACAATTTTATTTTTTACAATTTATTTGTTTTAATTTTTTTTTCTATTTTTTTTTGTAATTTTTTCACAATGCTTTTTTTGGGAGTGCTTTTTTTATCAGTCCTGTTGAGGTGACTTTTGTAAGATATCAGGGGTCCCAGCAGACAGAGGCTCCTCTTCATTCATAAACTAAAGCAAAGTAAACATAGTTTGGATAGAATCAGTGATTATGGACTCTGTTAATTCAGATAAGGACCATGTCATTTACCGGCACCTTCCTCCACTCTCCATCCTGACAGATCCAAGACGAGGGGGGACCAGAGGAGCAGGCAGAGGGAGCCAGAGGAGCAGGCAGGGGAGTTGGAGTAGCACAGAGGGGAGCCGGAGAAGCAGGCAGGGTGGTCCAGAGAGGTATGGAAATATGATGGACAGTCGGGGGTGATCGGTGTGCGGTGGTGGGGGGCAGTTACAAGCACCGATTTTCCTGCGTGGCTTTCAATGATGCAAATGAAAGCCACGGCAGGCAGATGTGGAAAAGCAGTTTTAAGTTGCTTCACTGAAAGCCACAGCCACACAGAGAGATCGGTACCTGGAACTGCCACCACCACCGCACCAATCACCCTCGATTGTCAGATTTCATCATCCATGGGTGGATGAGTTTTTCTGTAGTTCTCCACCCACCATCTGCTGACTTATATTCTGCCAATGGTGAGGTTTCATGAGCAGTCTGACAGTCAATGTATGCTTGAAGTATTGAAGTCAGATGGTTACCATAAAAGCCAGACCACTAGCATTACCACACATAGGTCAGCAAAAACAACCCTATATTTCTCTTAGCAAAGGCTTACATTAAGAAAATTCTTGGATTTTTCACTCATTCGCTGCAAGATCAATTTTATCGGTGGCGGGAGAGAGCCCCCCCCCCCCTCCCGCTGCGCTCCAGTGCCCTCTGCCGCTTACCGGACCTGTTGTTTTTTTAATTGCATTTTAGTGTAAATATGAGATCTGAGGTCTATTTAAGAGGTCGTATCATGTTTTTTTTCTATTACAAGGGATATTTACATTCCTTATAATAGGAATAAAAGTGACACAATTTTTTTTAAAACAACAGTGTAAAAATAAAAAATAAAAAGTAAAATAATCAAGAAAAATAAATAAAATCATTTTTAAAGCACCCCGTCCTGCCGAACTTGCGTGCAGAAGTGAACGCATACGTGAGCAGCGCCCGCAAATAAAAATGGTGTTCAAACCACACATGTGAGGTATCGCCACGATCGGTAGAGCGAGAGCAATAATTCTAGCCCTAGACCTCCTCTGTAGCTCAAAACATTAACCTGCAGAATTTTTTAAACATCGCCTATGGAGATTTTTAATGGTAAAAGTTTGTCGCTATTTTACGAGCGGGCGCTATTTTGAAGCGTGACATGTTGGGTATCAATTTACTCAGTGTAACATAATCTTTCACAATATGAAAAAAAAATGGGCTAACTTTACTGTGGTCTTATTTTTAAATTAAAAAATGTATTTTTTCTAAAAAAAAAAGTGCGCTTGTAAGACCGCTGTACAAATACAGTGTGACAGAAAGCATTGCAACGACCGCCATTTTATTATCTAGGGTGTTATAAAGAAAAATATATAATATTTGGGGGTTCTAAGTAATTTTCTAGCAAAAAAAAATGTTTTTAACCACTTCAGCCCCGGAAGGATTTACCCCCTTCCTGACCAGAGCACTTTTTACAATTCGGCACTGCGTCGCTTTAACTGCTAATTGCGCGGTCATGCAATGCTCTACCCAAACGAAATTTGCGTCCTTTTCTTCCCACAAATAGAGCTTTCTTTTGATGATATTTGATCACCTCTGCCGTTTTTATTTTTTGCGCTATAAACGGAAAAAGACTGAAAATTTTGAAAAAAAATGATATTTTCTACTTTTTGTTATAAAAAAAATCCAATAAACTAAATTTTAGTCATACATTTAGGCCAAAATGTATTCGGCCACATGTCTTTGGTAAAAAAAATGTCAATAAGCGTATATTTATTGGTTTGCGCAAAAGTTATAGCGTCTACAAACTAGGGTACATTTTCTGGAATTTACACAGCTTTTAGTTTCTGACTGCCTATGTCATTTCTTGAGGTGCTAAAATGGCAGGGCAGTACAAAACCCCCCCAAATGACCCCATTTTGGAAAGTAGACACCCCAAGGAAATTGCTGAGAGGCATGTTGAGCCCATTGAATATTTATTTTTTTTGTCCCAAGTGATTGAATAATGACAAAAAAAAGAAAAAAATAAAAATTACAAAAAGTTGTCACTAAATGATATATTGCTCACACAGGCCATGGGCATATGTGGAATTGCACCCCAAAATACATTCAGCTGCTTCTCCTGAGTACGGGGATACCACATGTGTGGCACTTTTTGGGAGCCTAGCCACGTACGGGGCCCCGAAAACCCAGCACCACCTTCAGGATTTCTAAGGGCATACATTTTTGATTTTACTCCTCACTACCTATCACAGTTTTGAAGGCCATAAAATGCCAAGATGGCACAAAACCCCCCCAAATGACCCCATTTTGGAAAGTAGACACCCCAAGCTATTTGCTGAGAGGCATGGTGAGTATTTTGCAGCTGTCATTTGTTTTTGAAAATGAAGAAAGACCAGAAAAAAAATTTTTTTTTTTCTTTTTTCAATTTTCAAAACTTTGTGACAAAAAGTGAGGTCTGCAAAATACTCACTATACCTCTCAGCAAATAGCTTGGGGTGTCTACTTTCCAAAATGGGGTCATTTGGGGGGGGGGTTTGTGCCACCTGGGCATTCCATGGCCTCCGAAACTGTGATAGGTAGTGAGGAGTGAAATCAAAAATTTACGGCCTTAGAAAGCCTGAAGGCGGTGCTTGGTTTTCGGGGTCCCGTGCGTGGCTAGGCTCCCAAAAAGTCCCACACATGTGGTATCCCCGTACTCAGGAGAAGCAACAGAATTTATTTTGGGGTGTAATTTCACATATTTCCATGGCATGTTTGAGCAATATAACATTTAGTGACAACTTTGTGCAAAAAAAAAAAAAAAAAATTGTCTCTTTCCCGCAACTTGTGTCACAATATAAAATATTCCATGGACTCGACATGCCTCTCAGCAAATAGCTTGGGGTGTCTACTTTCCAAAATGGGGTCATTTGGGGGGGGGTTTGAACTGTCCTGGCATTTTATGCACAACATTTAGAAGCTTATGTCACACATCACCCACTCTTCTAACCACTTGAAGACAAAGCCCTTTCTGACACTTTTTGATTACATGAAAAAATTATTTTTTTTTGCAAGAAAATTACTTTGAACCCCCAAACATTATATATTATTTTAAAGCAATTGCCCTACAGATTAAAATGGTGGGTGTTTCATGTTTTTTTTTTCACACAGTATTTGCGCAGCGATTTTCAAACGCATTTTTTGGGGGAAAAAACACACTTTTTTAAATTTTAATGCACTAAAACACACTATATTGCCCAAATGTTTGATGAAATAAAAAAGATGATCTTAGGCCGAGTACATGGATACCAAACATGACATGCTTTAAAATTGCGCACAAACGTGCAGTGGCAACAAAATTACTACATTTTTAAAAGCCTTTAAAAGCCTTTACAGGTTACCACTTTAGATTTACAGAGGAGGTCTACTGCTAAAATTACTGCCCTCGATCTGACCTTCGCGGTGATACCTCACATGCATGGTGCAATTGCTGTTTACGTTTGACGCCAGACCGCCGCTTGCGTTCGCCTTAGCGCGAGAGCAGGGGGCGACAGGGGTGCTTTTTTTTATTTATTTTTTTTCTTTATTTTTTTTTGCTTTTTTATCTTATTTTTAAACTGTTCCTTTCATTTTTTTTTTTTTTAAATCATTTTTATTGTTATCTCAGGGAATGTAAATATCCCCTATGATAGCAATAGGTAGTGACAGGTACTCTTTTTTGAAAAAATTGGGGTCTATTAGACCCTAGATCTCTCCTCTGCCCTCAAAGCATCTGACCACACCAAGATCGGTGTGATAAAATGCTTCCCCAATTTCCCAATGGCGCTATTTACATCCGGCGAAATCTAAGTCATAAAATGCTCGTAGCTTCCGGTTTCTTAGGCCATAGAGATGTTTGGAGCCACTCTGGTCTCTGATCAGCTCTATGGTCAGCTGGCTGAATCACCGGCTGCATTCTCAGGTTCCCTGTTGAGACAGGAGAGCCAGAGAAAAACACGGAAGACGGTGGGGGGGGGGGCATTCCCTCCCACTGCTTGTAAAAGCAGTCTAGAGGCTAATTAGCCGCTAGGATTGCTTTTACATGAAAGCCGACCGCTGGCTAAAAAGAATGATACCAAGATGATACCTAAACCTGCAGGCATCATTCTGGTATAACCACTCAAAGTCGTGAATGGCGTACCTGAAGACAAAAAAATGGTTAACAATAAAGCACAGTAAACGGTAAAGTATAAATAATTACATACCTGAAAAACAAACATGATAAAACATAATAACAATAACAATAAAACATTGCAGAATAGAATACAGTAAAAAAGAGCAGAACAATAGAGAGAGAATAGAGAGAGAGAGAACAATAAAGCGACAACTATTTTTTTTAATTTTTGTTTGTGTTTTTTTTTTTTTTTACACTTTTTTTTTGTAACTGTAACTTTTATAACTGTAACCGGTTCCAGGTTCGGGTCTCTCAAAATGCGATGGCATCTTGGGAGACCCTGTGAAAGTGTGCCTAGTCTGTGCAATGCTGTACCCTACGCTAATACTCAACTAGTGCATGGTAGCGTTCAAAACATTCACCAAGTGTTACTGCAGTGCTGGTTTGACTACGACCGGGGTGTACTACGCCGCTGGTGCTTGCCAGTTCACCAAAACGCTACAAAGAAAAGTGTCAGTGATCGATCGATACTGCACTCGGGTGGGCTGGACTGGGCTGGGCCGGGCGGAGGGGCAAAACGCAGGTGCTAGCAGGTATCTGGGCTGATCCCGCTAACACTGCGTTTTTGGGAACCCTAAACTGCTGGGGACGCTAGTATAGATCTGATCGGATCAGATATTGATGCGTTCAGATACTATACCACTAAGGGAGGTGTACGGTGCGTGTACGGTGCGTGCGTGGGTGTTCGCGGTACTGGCGCTAATCTGACGCTGTCTGGGGCGACGCATATCACCGCCGGGCGATCAGGGGGCTAAACCTTTATTCGGTAATAAACGGCGGGTGCCCTGACACTATAAAAAATAAACGAACTAACCAGCGTCACCCGTAACGGTTATACGGTTATACGGTTATACGGTGATCAGTGGTGAAAGGGTTAACTAGGGGGCCATCAAGGGGTTAAAACATTTATTAGATAGTATATGGGGGTCCCTGTCGCTATAAAACGCTGACGGCGAACCTAAATATTTACGTCCCTAACTAGCGTCACCAGCGACACTAATACAGCGATCAGAAAAATGATCGCTTAGCGACACTGGCGACAGGGGGTGATCAAGGGGTTAAAACTTTATTAGGGGGGTAAGGGGGGTACCCTAGACCTACAGGGGGCTAAACCTTTATTCGGTAATAAACGGCGGGTGCCCTGACACTATAAAAAATAAACGAACTAACCAGCGTCACCCGTAACGGTTATACGGTGATCAGTGGTGAAAGGGTTAACTAGGGAGCCATCAAGGGGTTAAAACATTTATTAGGTAGTATATGGGGGTCCCTGTCGCTATAAAACACTGACGGCGAACCTAAATATTTACGTCCCTAACTACCGTCACCAGCGACAGTAATACAGCGATCAGAAAAATGATCGCTTAGCGACACTGGTGAGGAGGGGTGATCAAGGGGTTAAAACTTTATTAGGGGGGGTAAGGGGGGTACCCTAGACCTACAGGGGGTAATACTAACTGTCCCACCACTGCTAACTGTCACAAACTGACACTATGCAGTAATCAGGAAAAAAAAAAAAAAAAAAAAAAAAACCTGCTTGGTGTCAGTTTGTGACAGGGGGGGGGTGATTGGGGGGGGATCGGGGGGCGATCGGGGGGCGATCGGGGGGGATCGGGGGTGTAATATATGCCTGGCATGTTCTACTGTGTTGTGTGTGAGTGTTGGTGCACTTACATGTCATCTCTCCTCGGCGCTGGAACGGAAACTGCCAGACCGAGGAGAGATGACATCACATCCTCTGCCTCTGTGTACTATACAGAGGCAGGGGATGTTTGTCATTGGCTGGGAGCGATCGCGAGGGGGGGGCCAAATGCCGACCGCAGCTGGCACAGGGGGGGGGTCCGATCGGACCCCCCACCCGCGGGAAGGCAATCACGTACTAGGTACGTGATTTTGCCTGCCCGTGCCGCTCTGCTCACGTATATAGGCGGTCGGCGGTCGGCAAGTGGTTAACTTGTAAACAACAAATCTCAAAATGAGGCTCGGGGCTGAAGTGGTTAATGTTGATAAATGTAAAGTTATGCACTTGGGGGCTAAGAATATGCATGCATCATACATACTAGGGGGAGTACAACTGTGGGATTCCATAGTGGAGAAGGATCTGGGGGTTTTGGTAGATCATAAGCTCAATAATAGCATGCAATGCCAAGCTGCGGTTTCCAAAGCGAGCAAAGTCCTTTCTTGTATTAGGAGAGGTATGGACTCCAGAGAGAGGGATATCATTTTGCCCCTGTTCAAATCATTAGTAAGACCTCATCTGGAATATGCAGTTCAGTTTTGGGCACCAGTTCACAAAAAAGGATATCGGGGAACCTGGAGAAAGTGCAGAGAAGGGAAACCAAACTGATAAGAGGCATGGAGGAGCTCAGCTATGAGGAAAGATTAGAGGAGCTGAATTTATTCTCTCTTGAGAAGAGGAGATTAAGGGGGGATATGAGCAACATGTACAAATGCATAAGTGGTCCATATAGTGAACATGGTGTTGAGTTATTCACTTTAAGGTCATCACAGAGGACAAGGGGATACTCTTTACGTCTAGAGGAAAAAAGATTTTATTTCTAAATACGGAAAGGTTTCTTCACAGTAAGAGCTGTGAAATGTGGAATAGACTCCCTCAAGAGGTGGTTCTGGCCAGCTGAGTAGATTACTTTAAAAAGGCCTGGATTCTTTCCTAAATATACATAATATAACTGGGTACTAACATTTATAGGTAAAGTTGATCCAGGAAAAAAAACAATTGCCTCTCTGGGGGATCAGGAAGGAATTTGTTCCCCTGCTGTAGCAAATTGGAGCATGCTTTGCTGGGGTTTTTCACCTTCCTCTAGATCAACTTTGGGTGAAGGATTGGGTATATGGGATTGTATTTTTTATTTTTTTTCGGTTGAACTAGATGGACTTGTGTCTTTTTTTCAACCCGACTAACTATGTAAATAATTATATAAAATAGTCCACATACTAACTTCTCACCTATCAATTTAGGATTTGGGTTAAATACTAGGCAAGACTTCCCCCTTGCCCGCCCTCCCCATCTTCATTTTATGAGCTTAATAAACTAACCTTTGTTCCTTCAATGCCTAGAAGAACATCTTTTGGTTTAGTGGTGGCAGGAAATTAGTTTTAACACTATTTACTTGTACTAGCAGTACAAAGAATTCAATTCTTTCAATAAGTTAATGAATCCCCAAGGATCCCCAGTAAATATTTTTCTGCCATGTACAATTACAGCACTAAACCTTTTTTTCTATTGAAAAAAATGAAGTCTCCAAGTTGCCACCTATGAGAACCAATGCAGATATAACTACTATACAATAGATATAACTTTCCTAATATATCCATCTATCGTGTCAAACAACTCTAACACCATTCTGTCAAGTTGTAACAACTAAGAGAATTATTATACAATGATATGACTAATGGATCCTTATAACTAAACATATACATTTTAGGTCAGGAGAATTAATACAGAATTTGTATGAAATGACATTTCACTCCAGCTCATATTAAAGTGCATTGCTACATATTCTCTAAAATGTTTTAGAAGGTGCTCAGAACTCGGATACATAGTACACACATGGTGGTCTTGTCTTTGGTCCCAATGTTTATAGATTAGAATACACAACCACATTAATTATATCATCTCATAAAACCTAAACCAGGATCCACGGGCAGTCCTTTTATACTCTGGTAATAAAAGATCCTTATAAACCCATATATTTGTAACTGATAAGCAAACAATAGCACATGCTTACTAGTCTCAAACCCTCAACTTAAGAGGTCAAAAACTGTTTTTATGGTACAAAGGTGAATGAAAAATCAAAACCCAAATGACATCCAAATACATTTTTGACAAAAAATAACACATTATTGGCCATTGATGATGGCTCTCTTTGAAGTTCCTCCTGCATCTTTAAAGGCTGCTTTGGTTATAACTACTTATTGTATTCATTACTACTAATGATATCTTCATCTGATGTTGTCCCTATACCTATCCCACATAACAAACTCAAATAGTCATAAACTCTTTGCCCTTCTACCTCTTTTCAGGGTCAAGGGCTTTGGGATATAGGTCTGGTATTACATACATAATATTTATATTATTTAATGTTGCATATTTGCAATAAACACACTTTATAATGTATCAGTTTTAAAGCCCGTTATTTATCCAGGTATACAAAAATGTTCAATTTCAAAGAAAAATGTCTGGGTAGAAATGCACTGTATTTAATTTTTTTTTTGGACAAGGGCTAAACTAGCCATATTATTTCACAGTTAATGTATTTGATATTATTACACATTCCTTACTAGTGCAGTAACATTTTTTGGTGTCTAATATTATTTTAATCATTCCAGCTCTTCATTTACCATGCTGGTCAGTATAATTGATGTCATGGGGTTTGATAGACTCCAGAGGCAACAGCTAACAACAAGCAGAACAGATGCTAAAGTGTTGTTAGTCCTTAGACAGATGGTCAAAGCAAATCTCAGAAGGTAGCAAAGTCAGCAGGCTTATGGCCAGGTAAGGTTCCAGACAGGTAGACATAGCACAATCTGAATCTGCCAATAACAGATCACAGCTTACACAATCACTTCACCAGGCTACCGCTAATATTCAGACATGTAAAAGGTGGTGGACAAAATGTCACCACCTTATACATATCTGAATGTTAGCACACTAGCATAGTTACACACTTCAGCTTTGCTGTACTCCACAGTGACATTACCTCTTTCACAGTATATATATATATATATATATATATATATATATATATATATATATATATATATAAAAATTTATTTCTTTTTTTAACATCAGAACACATACTATATACAGTATATCCAGTGTTCAGAACACACTTGTTTTGTTTTTTTAATGGTTTAAATCAGTGGTGCCCAACAGGCAGCTCACCAGCCCTCTGCATATGGTCCACCACCTATTGGGCCCCGGAGGAGCAGCAGAGCTTCCTGCATTCCAGCACCTGGCACTGAAAGTCCCGCCCTTGAGAAGAGGGAAAGTGAAGTGGGAGAGTGTGATCAGGTATATGATTACAAGTGATGGGTGGGAGGTACATTTCACTGCCACTGGCCAAAAATGAAGTAGGGGGTGTTATAAAACACTGACTACCACTGAGGAATGGGAGTTTGGAGATGCTAAATAGCACTGTCACTGACCACCAGCGTGTGGGGAAGAGAGGAGGTAAAATAGCACTGCCACTGACCACCAACATGGGATGATAAAAGTGATTCCACTGACATCAAAGCAGGGGGTTATTATTGCTGCCACTCGCCCCAGCACTGGGGGTTATTATTGCTGCCACTCACCCCAATGCTGGTAGTTATTATTGTTGCCACTGACACCAATGCTGGGAATAATTATAGCACACACTGATACCAAGGCTGAGGGGTTATTATTGCAGCCACTGACATCAATGCAGGGGGTTATTATTGCTTGCACTCGCCCCAGCACTGGGGGTTATTATTGCTGCCACTCACCCCAATGCTGGTAGTTATTATTGTTGCCACTGACACCAATGCTGGGGATTATTATAGCATCCAATGATACCATGGCTGAGGGGTTATTGCACCCACTAACATGAATGTTGGGGGGTACTATTATTTTGCTCCCATTTCCCATTCAGTATGCATTGCAATATGCTGCAAAAATACAGCTGGAGCAACATTTTTGGGAGTTGAGGTCACAGCCCCGTAATTTTGAATGTCTGCCTAACTTGACTCAATGCATTTCAGTGCAACTCTTCAAAGTGTGAAAGAATGCACTTAAGCCAGTTGTAATTTTCAAATTTAAATGGTCCACTTGTGGGCAGTAAACTGCCTGCCTGTAAACCACACTCCATTGGATGTTCTTCTGCAGTTGTCGCAATGAGAGTAAAACCTTAGACTGCTGGCAAATAGGCACTTTTTATACAGAATCTAATGGAATTAGAAGCACGTTCCATCTGTAGCTATTCAGGTACACCAGCATGGTCTCAGTCAAGTGTGCTGCCTGTTTTCTTGCTGAGATATGTGTGATAGGATTGATACATTTCCCCCATATCATACAACTTTTTAAAAGATTATTTCTCATATTTGTGACAAATGCTGCGCTGTGCACAGCAGCGAACTCTCTGCCTGGAAATGTGCTGATTCATTTGATGTGTTAGAACACAGCTCATGTTCAGGACACACTGTGGAAAATTTTCAAAAGCATTTTGATTAACTGTCCTTAGAACACCCATTTGACATCATCCTTTATCCCATTCACACCTTGGCGTTCCCAAAACGCACGCAGAATTCTTCTACCTCAAACATAGGTAGCAGTCGCACATTTTGTAGCATGCCAAAGTGAGCAAAGACCCAAAACACGCATCTTAAAAATGTCAATGCTTACTGCAAAAAAAAAGTTGCAGGACCTACTTTGGCGTATTGGTCTCATGTAGGGCACCTCATTTAAGTGAATGGGCTTGCTCCATGCTGTCGCGCAACAAATGCACCAAAAAAAGTGACGTGTCACCCAGCTGTGAATGGGGTCTTAATGTTTCTATCATAAAAGAAAAATTTGCAGGACCTACTTTGGCGCATTGGTCTCATGTAGGGCAACCCGTTTAAGTGAATGGGCTTGCTCCATGCTGTCGCGCAACAAATGCACCATAAAAAGTGATAATTCACCACCGATAGGTAAAAGGCTCACCGGAAAATAGGCATACGCCTAATGAGTCAGAAAAGCTTGTGTTGTAATACACCCAGCGGAACCATACATCAGTATACAGAGCTTCCGGTTAGGAATATGGACTCAAAGGGTCTGTCACAGTGTTGTTTCCAATAGAGAAGTGGAGACCAGAGGTTTGGATCAGAAAACGTTCTCCCAATGGTATATTTGTAAGGAGAAGAAGAAATAGGCCACATAGTGTGATTCCATGTCAATTCACGACATTTATTTGTATATAAAAGATGAACACTCACATTTTAGGAAGATAAAAAGCGCTTGTGATAAAACATGGATAGTGACGCAGTGGCATCAGCAGAGCCCGCCCCTATGATAGATGGGGATGATAGGACTGTATAGGAGTACAGGGGATGGGGATGACGGGACTGTATAGGAGTACAGGGGATGGGGATGATGGGATAGGAGTACAGGGGATGGGGATTAGGTGACCGTATAGGAGTACAGGGGATGGGGATGATAGGACTCTATAGAAGTACAGGGGATGGAGATGATGGGACTGTATAGGTGTCCCCCAGCGGAGTCCCCCTTCCATCAGGTGTCCCCCAGCAGAGTCCCCCTTACACCAGGTGTCCCCAGAGGAGTCCCCCTTACATCAGGTGTCCACCAGCGGAGTCCCCCTTACATTAGGTGTCCCCAGCGGAGTCCCCCTTACATCAGGTGTCCACCAGCGGAGTCCCCCTTACATTAGGTGTCCCCCCAGTGGAGTCCCTCCTTACATCAGGCATTCCCAGCAGTGTCCCTCCTTACATCAGGCATTCCCAGTAGAGTCCCTCCATACATCAGGCATTCCCAGTAGAGTCCCTCTTTACACCAGGCATTCCCAGCAAAGTCTCACCTTACATCAGGTGTCCCCCAGGGGAGCCCTCCCTTACATCAGGTGCCCCTAGCGGTGTCCCTCTTAAATCAGGTTCCCCCAGTGGAACCCCTCCTTACATCAGGTGTCCCCAGTGGAGCCCCTCCTTACATCAGGTGTCCCCAGTGGAGCCCCTCCTTACATTAGGTGTCCCCAGTGGAGCCCCTCCTTACATCAGGTGTCCCCCAGCAGAGTCCCCCTTACATCAGGTGTCCCCAGCAGAGTCCCCCTTACATCAGGTGTCCACCAGCAGAGTCCCCCTTACATCAGGTGTCCCCCAGCGGAGTCCCCCTTACATCAGGTGTACCCAGCGGAGCCCCTGTACATCAGGTGTCCCCAGTGAAGTCCTTCCTTACATCAGGTGTCCCCAATGGAGCGCCCCCTTACATCAAGTGTCCCCCCAGCGGAGTCCCTCCTTACATCAGGCATTCCCAGCAGAGTCCCTCCTTACATCAGGCCTTCCCAGTAGAGTCCCTCTTTACACCAGGCATTCCCAGCAAAGTCTCGTCTTATATCAGGTGTCCCCCAGTGGAACCCCTCCTTACATCAGGTGTCTCCAGTGGAGCCCCTCCTTACATCAAGTGTCCCCAGTGGAGCCCCTCCTTACATCAGGTGTCCCCCAGCGGTGTGCCCCTTACATCAGGTGTCCCCAGCAGAGTCCCCCTTACATCAGGTGTCCCCCAGCAGAGTCCCCCTTACACCAGGCATTCCCAGCAGAGTCCCTCCTTACATCAGGTGTCCCCCCAGCGGAGTCCCTCCATACATCTGGCATTCCCAGTAGAGTCCCTCTTTACACCAGGCATTCCCAGCAAAGTTTCGCCTTACATCAGGTGTCCCCCAGGGGAGCCCTCCCTTACATCAGGTGTCCCCCAGCGGTGCCCCTCTTATATCAGGTGTCCCCAGTGGAGCCCCTCCTTATATCAGGTGTCCCCAGTGGAGCCCCTCCTTACATCAGGTGTCCCCCAGCAGAGTCCCCCTTACATCAAGTGTCCCCAGCAGTGTCCCCCTTACATCAGGTGTACCCAGCGGAGCTCCTGTACATCAGGTGTCCCCAGTGGAGCTCCTCCCTATATCAGGTGTCCCCCAGGGGAGCCCCCCCTACATCAGGTGTTCCCCAGTGGTGTCCCTCTTATATCAGGTGTCCCCCAGTGGAACCCCTCCTTACATCAGGTGTCTCCAGTGGAGCGCCTCCTTACATCAGGTTTCCCCAGTGGAGCCCCTCCTTACATCAGGTGTCCTCCAGTGGTGTCCCCCTTACATCAGGTGTCCCCCAGTGGTGCCCCCTTACATCAGGTGTCCCCAGCAGAGTCCCCTTACATCAGGTGTCCCCAGTAGAGCCCCTACTTACATCAGGTGTCCCCCAGCTGTGTCCTCCTTACATCAGGTGTCCCCCAGCAGTGTCCCCCTTACATCAGGTGTCATGCAGCGGGGTACCCCTTACATTAGGTGTCCCCCAGCGGTGTCCCCCTTACATCAGGTGTCCCCCAGTGTTTTCCCCCTTACATCAGGTGTCCCCAGCGGAGTCCCCTTACATCAGGTGTCCCCAGTGGAGCCCCTACTTACATCAAGTGTCCCCCAGCTGTGTCCTCCTTACATCAGGTGTCCCCCAGCAGTGTCCCCCTTACATCAGGTGTCACCCAGCGGTGTACCCTTACATTAGGTGTCCCCCCAGTGGAGTTCCCCTTACATCAGGTGTCCCCCAGTGGAGCCACCACTTACATCAGCTGTCCCCCAGTGGCCCCCCTTACGTCAGGTGTCCCCTAGTGGAGCCCCCCTTACATTAGGGGTCCCCCAGTGGAGCCCCCCTTACATCAGGTGTCCCCCAGTGGAGCACCTTACATCAGGTGTCCCCCAGTGAAGCACCCCCTTAAATTAAGTGTCCCCCAGTGGAGCCCCATCTTATATTAGGTGTCCCCCAGGTGGCGTTTCCCTACATTAGGTGTCCCCCAGTGGAGCACACCCTTACATCAGGTGTCCCCAGCGGAGTCCTCTTACATCAAGTGTCACCCAGCAGTGTACCCCTTACATTAGGTGTCCCCCAGTGGAGTTCCCCTTACATCAGGTGTCCCCCAGTGGAGCCACCACTTACATCATATGTCCCCCAGTGGCCTCCCTTACATCAGGTGTCCCCCAGTGGAGCCCCTCTTACATCAGGTGTCCCCCAGTGGAGCTCCCCTTACATTAGGTGTTCCCCAGTGGAGCCCTCCTTACATCAAATGTGCCCCAGTGGAGCCCCCCTTACATTAGGTAACCCCCAGTGGAGCCCCTTACATCAGGTGTCCACCCAGTGGAGCACCCCCTTACATTAGGTGTCCCCCAGTGGAGCCTCCCCTTACATTAGGTGTCCCACAGTGGAGCCCCCCTACATTAGGTGTCCCCCAGTGGAGCCCACCTTTACATCAGGTGTCCCCCAGCGGTGTCCCCCTTACATCAGTTGTCCCCAGTGCAGTCCCCTTACATCAGGTGTCCCCAGTGGAGCCCCTACTTACATCAGGCGTCCTCCAGCTGTGTCCTCCTTACATCAGGTATCCCCCAGCGGTGTCCCCCTTACATCAGGTGTCACCCAGCAGTGTACCCCTTACATCAGGTGTCACCCAGCAGTGTACCCCTTACATCAGGTGTCACCCAGCAGTGTACCCCTTACATTAGGTGTCCCCCAGTGGAGTTCCCCTTACATCAGGTGTCCCCCAGCCGTGTACCCCTTACATTAGGTGTCCCCCAGTGGAGTTCCCCTTACATCAGGTGTCCCCCCAGTGGAGCCACCACTTACATCAGGTGTCCCCCAGTGCCCGCCCCTTACATCAGGTGTCCCCCGGTGGTCCCCCTACATCAGGTGTCCCCCAGTGGAGCCCCCTTACATTAGGTGTTCCCAAGTGGAGCCCCCTTACATCAGGTGTCCCCAGTGGAGCCCCCCTTACATTAGGTGCCCCCCAATGGAGCCCCGCTTACATTAGGTGTCTCCAGTGGAGCCCTCCTTACATTAGGTGTCCCAGCAGTGGAGTCTCTGCCGCCAATACAGTAG
Organism: Lithobates clamitans; assembly: GCA_037952925.1. Lineage (NCBI taxonomy): Eukaryota > Metazoa > Chordata > Amphibia > Anura > Ranidae > Lithobates > Lithobates clamitans. The sequence goes on from JBBGZY010000013.1 coordinate 3,736,060, forward strand.
ACCAGCTCTCATGTAACACAGGTCACTTGCAGAGGGGAACAAACAAGAGGCGGAGCTGGTCCGGTGGCTGCCAATAGAAATTGATCCGCCGCCAACCCCCCGCTCCACGGCCTTTCCCACAACGCAGCAGGCCACGGGCGGGGGTTGGCGGCAGCTCAATTTATATTGGCAGCCACCCGGCCGGCTCCACCTCCTGTGTGTTCCCCTCTGTAAAATGGCTGTTGGCGGAGACAATTCACTGCTGGCCACAGACCTCTAGCGGTGGTGGCAAAAAAATGGGAAAACACCGATTTCCTGGGACATTTCCTGGGAAACGCTAAAAGCGGGACAAAGGTATAAATCCCGGGAATGTCCCAGGAAATTCGGGACAGTTGGCAACTATGTACGCAGGAGCAGCAAAAGAGAAGGTCCTCAATTTGCAGCCTGTGAAAATAAAGCTCTCTCTCTCTTTATATCAGGCTCGCATTGGGCATTGTAGTTCAATTATTCTATAAATGCCATAGTTGTTTCAAGAACTTCATCTTTCATGATTCATTGCTGCGAACCATCAAGTCTTCAAAGCTCCTTCTGCTTGTCAGCTCCCCCTGATGGATGGAGGCAAGGTGGTGTTCACCCATTCACATGAAGTCTAATGGGAGCACAGAGAGAACTGCAGCACAGTGTCCTAAATCGCTTTCTGTCTCTAGCCAAGCACCTGGCTACAAATATATACTTATGTTGTACATTAGGGATTAGCTCAGGTGTGTTTAGCTCCTTGTCTTAACCCACCTGAGCAATCCTGCCAAGAAGCTGTTACTGTACTGGACCAATCATAAGTGACCAAGGCATTCTCTGTTCTACAGCTGCACGTATACATGCCGCTTATGTGTGGCTCAGTACTGTGACATCTTCACACAGGGATTGCTTGGGTGGGTTCAGAATAGGATCTGAACACGCCTGAGCTCATCTCTAATGTACATATTCAGTCAAAGGATAAAACAAGGTCTCTACAATACAGCATACATAGTAGGAATTTATTACATAGACAGTTGGCAAGGTATACAGTTGCTAAAGGCAAGTTAAATGGGAAAACTAATTACAGACTTTTTGCAGAAATAAGTTTAGAAAATAATGTAGCAAAGACCATATATATATATATAGTCTAATCAGTTAAGAAAATTATATGAAAACCTAAACCAAAAGTGTCATGTGCTGTCTCACAAATAGGGATATTTGGAACTTAAAGGTATTAAACCCCAAACCAAAAATGTGATATGGATAATATTGTAGCTGGGTGACAATGTTACATTATGCACCTCATCCCTTTAAATACGTAAATGGCACAGAGAGTAACCAGTGGAATTATAGCGGTGCCAAAAAACAGAAACAGGCTAAAACTTGACAAAGTTTATTCAATACATGATTAAAAGGTATAAAATTTTGATATATGTGTATTACACATATCCAAAGGAAGGTCACAATAGGTGTTCACTTTAAGCGTTTGGTAGAGGTGTAGTGTCTAATCTCAACATGTTTCGCCAAAATTGGCTTTCTCAGGCGATTACAAAAGATCACTAACAGTCAACCAACTATAACAAAAATGCATACACAGAAAAATATTAGTAAACAACAAGGTAACAAAATAACATAATGAATATGTATCAAATCATTTATGTACTGTACATGTTTAATTCATACAATAAAGACATTTGTTACAAAGTATCTACTCTGTTTGACCCATCCACACTTACTCACTTGATCACCAGATGGAAGGCATGACCAACCACACCACCGTGGGCAAGGACACCCAGTGACCGCAAGAGTCACAAAAAAGATCAGGCTAAAAAGGTTATATAGAGAGACAAAACTAAATATCTAATGGACATAATGTTGTGTCCAAGCTAATGGTTAAAATAAGTATGATCTCATTTAACTTACATGGTATGTGATTTAAGGAATAAGGATGGGGGCGTCTACACGTACATGGCTAATGCCCAAAGAAGCACAGACTAAAAGAAAAGCAAAAATGCTGAAAATTTGATTATTTGAAAAAAATAATAAAATGAAATAATGTCAAAACTAAGTCTCTGCATTATGATCCAGATTATATTTTAAAATATATCAATAATGATGTATTTTATTTCAAATAATCTAAAAAAAATGAAGCCAAACTCCAGCTAACACTTTATAAGTAGTTGCAGCAACAGTTTTGTTCCTTTTTGGATAAAGCTTTTGCATAAATAAATAAAAGCTGATAATTTTAAGCACCCCTGTCAGTGGTAAATTTGATTATTTGAAAAAAAATAATAAAATGAAATAATGTCAAAAATAAGTATCTGCTTTATGATCCAGATTATATTTTAAAATATATCAATAATGATGTATTTTATTTCAAATAATGTCAAAAAAAGAAGCCAAACTCCAGCTAACACTTTATAAGTAGTTGCAGCAACAGTTTTGTTCCTTTTTGGATAAAGTTTTTGCATAAATAAATAAAAGCTGATAATTTTAAGTACCCCTGTCAGTGGTAAATGGTTTGTCTCAACCCGCTAACTGCTACATCTGCAGTACAGTGTTTTCCTTGTAGGGCGGGCTATCCGGGTGATGTCATCGGATGGCCATGCCCCATGGCTATATAAAAGAGATGCCAGCCAGCGCGTGACAACACAATGGAGGAAGACAGCCACAGAAGAAAAGTGGGTTTTTTTTGCGGGTAACCAGCAGCGAGGAAGAAGACAGCAGCGGGAGAAAACAGCACCGGGAGAAGATGGCACCGGGAGAAGATGGCACTGGGAGAAGACGGCACCGGGAGAAGTTGGCAATCGGGAGAAGATGGCTCGGAGCTATTTTTTAATAAAGGACTTTACAAAAACCGGCTTTTGTCATTTTTTACATTTCACTGCTTTTTGGGTTGAATGGGTAGGGGTGCAATGTACCCGATAGCCATTCACATAGGGGGTGGGTCCAGGATCTGGGGGCCCCCTTGTTAAAGTGGGTTCCAGATCCTGATAAGCCCCCTGCCCACAGACCCCAACAACCAACAACCAGGGTTGTCGGGAAGAGGACCTTGTCCCCCCCCAAAGCACCCATTTCCCCCATGTTGAGGGCTGGTATGGTTCAGGAGGGGGGGCGCTCTCGCTCCTCCCCTCCCTTTCCAGACTGCTGGGTTGTATGCTTGGATAAGGTTCTGGTATGGATTTTGGGGGGACCCCACGCCATTCTTTTTAAAATGTTGGCATGCGGAGGGGTGCATGCTTGGATAAGGGTCTAGTATGGATTTTGGGGGGACCCCACGCCATTTTTTTAAACAAATGTTGGCGTGGGGGGTCCCCTCTGAATCGATACTAGACCCGAAGGTCTGGTATGGACCTGGGGGGGGACCCCACGCCAGTTTTTCACAATTTTGTTTGCCAGCAATTTTTTTTTCACATTCAGCTGATGACTCATCGGTTGTTAAGGATGCGGCGACCGGCTTTCTGGCCCCCTCTATAGCAACCAGCTATATACAGCGTTTGAAGTTCAGTTCAGTCACTTTTTTTTGTAAAAAACAGATGAAAAACGGATAAAAACTGAGGTGGGCTGGCAGAGGGCAGAGACAACCCCATAAATAGACATGGGCCATTCCAGTGAGGGGAGTTGGGTGGAAGATGGAGAAGCAGTGCTGAGCTCAGCATGCTACAGTGGCAAAACAAGGGGAAAGACTGTCAGCTGTAACAGTTCTCTCTGAAGACAGCGATGTGCTTAAGTATTCATCCTTGACCTGGGGAATTTCCATGGAAGTGTGCTAGTCGGGAGGACTGGGAAACTGTGCTAGTCAGGAGGACTGGGGAAGAAAGCAGCCAGGTGGGCTGGTATCTTCTGCAGAGGTAGAACTGGGCTCAGGATCTACAGGAAGGCAGAAGGTGATTCACTCTCTTATGTTCTACCTTTATCCACAAAGGGACGGGATGTTCTTAGCCTGTAATGGGCTGATGCTGAATTAAAGTGATTGTAAAGGCAGAAGTTTTTTTTTATCTTAATGCATTCTATACATTAACCGCTTGCCGACCGGTTCACGCCAATATACTTCGGCATAAATATCGTCTCACGGAGAGGAAGAACGGGGAAATGCTGATGTAAACAAGCATTTCCTTGTTCTGCCTAGTGACAGGACACTGATCACAGCTCCTTGTAATCTGGAGTGGTGATCAGTGTTGTGCCACACCCCCCCACAGTTAGAATCATTCCCTAGGACACACTTAAACCCCTTCACTGCCCCCTAGTGGATAACCCCTTCACTGCCAGTCACATTTACACAGTAATCAATGCATTTTTAATTGCACTGATCGCTGTATAAATGTGAATGGTCCCAAAATCGCGCCAAAGGTGTCCGATCTTTCTGCCATAATGTCGCAGTCACGATAAAAATCGCTGATCGCCGCCATTACTAGTAAAAAAAAATTATAAAAAATGTCATAAAACTATCCCCTATTTTGTAGACGCTATGACTTTTTCGCTAAGCCACTCAATAATTGCTTATTGCGATTTTTTTTACCAAAAATATGTAGAAGAATACGTATCGGCCTAAACTGAGGAAAAAAATAGTTTTTTATTTATTTTTTGGGGATATTTATTATAGCAAAAAGTAAAAATAATGTGTTTTTTTTTCAAAATTTTCGCTATTTTTTGTTTATAGCGCAAAAAATAAAAACTGCAGAGGTGATAAAATATCACCAAAAGAAAGCCCTATTTGTGGGGAAAAAAGGACGTAAATTTTGTTTGGGAGCCACGTCGCACGTCCGTGCAATTGTCAGTTAAAGCGATGCAGTGCCGAATCGCAAAAAAGTGCTCTGGACTTTGGGCAGCCAAATGGTCCGGGGCTTAAGTGGTTAAGATAAAAAACCTTCTGTGTGAAGCACCCCTCAGCCCCCCTAATACTTACCTGTGCCCCACTAATTATACTTTTCCTGAGCTGTTTACTCCATTATGTGCTACCTTTATCCACAAAGGGACAGGATGTTCTTAGCCTGTAATGGGCCTATTCTGAATTAAAGTGATTGTAAAGGAAGAAGGTTTTTTTTATCTTAATGTATTCTAAAGGCCCGTATACACGATCAGACTTTTTGACAACAAACATGCAAATTAGCTGTTTTGGGGCAACATCCGACCGCGTGTACGCTCCATCGAACAAACTTTTTCGCTTTTCATCAGACTTTTGTTGGCTGTGCGAACAGACAAACTTTCCGGCAACTAAAGTCCGATCGTGTGTACACAAAGCCATCGGACTTTTGTACAAACTACAGTACCTGCCCGCGAGAATGTTTCCAGCTTGCGCTGGTTCTCGGCGACAGGGTACTGTACATCTCGCACTGGCTGCAATAGGAAAAACACATTTTCCTATTGCAGCGAGCGAGAGAGGGAATTCCCCTCTGGGAGCATACCAGGCCCTCAGGTCTGGTATGGATTTTAAGGGGAAACCCCTACGCTGCAAAAACGGCGTGAGGGTCCCCCCCAAAATCCATACCTGACCCTTATCCGAGCGCGCACCCCCCCACCCCAAAACACCTTGTCCCCATGTTGATGAGGACAAGGGCCTCTTCCCGACAACCCTGGCCATTGGTTGTCGGGGTCTGCGGGCGGACAGCTTATTGGAATCCGGGAGCCTCCTTTAATAAGGGGGCCCCCAGATCCCAACCCCCACCCTATGTGAATGAGTAGGGGTACATTGAACCCCTACCCATTCACCTGGGGAAAAAAAGTGTCAATAAAAAAACACAGACAGGTTTTTAAAGTAATTTATTAGGCAGCTCTGGGGGTCTTCTTCCAACTTCATGGGTCTTCTTTCGACTTCCCTGCTCTCTCCAGCCTCTTCTCCCGGTGTCCGGTTCTTCTCCCGCTCTCCGGCCTCTTCTCCCGGTGTCCGGTTCTTCTCCCGCTCTCCGGTTCTTCTGCCGGGCTCCTCCGCTATCTTCTGCTCTTTTGCCGCTCTTTTGCTAGCGGTGGCCCGGTCTTCTCCATTGTCCTGTTTCCTCTTTTCTTCTTCCGATGTTGACACAACGCTCTCTCCCGCTGTAATGCCGTATGCGAGGTGCGCGACGACTTATATAGGCATGGGGCGTGGTCACCGGGTGACGTCACAGTCCCGGGGCATGATGGGACTGTGCGGTCATAAGGGATGGTGTCACTGAATTACATCACCCGGTGACCACGCCCCATGCCTATATAAGTCATTGCGCACCGCTCACACAGCATTACAGCAGGATAGAGCGTCCTGTCAACATTGGAAGAAGAGAAGAGGGAAGAAGATGACGGAGAAGACCGGGCCACCGCTAGCAAACGAGCGGCAAAAGAGCAGAAGATAGCGGAGGAGCCCGGCAGAAGAATCGGAGAGCAGGAGAAGAACCGGACACCGGGAGAAGAGGCCGGAGAGAGCGGAGAAGTTGGAAGAAGACCCCCAAAGTCGAAAGAAGACCCCTGGAGCTAGTGTGTTTTTTTATTGAAACTTTTTTTCCCCAGGTGAATGGGTAAGAGTACAATGTACCCCATACTCATTCACATAGGGTGGGGGGCCAGGATCTGGGGCCCCCTTATTAAAGGGGGCTCCCAGATTCCGATAAGCCCTCCGCCCACAGACCCAGACAACCATCGGCCAGGGTTGTCGGGAAGAGGTCCTTGTCCTCATCAACATTGGGACAAGGTGCTTTGGGGTGGGAGGGCCCGCAGGGCGCCCCCCTGCCCCAAAGCGCCCCCCCCAATGTTGAGGGCATGCGGCCTGGTACGCTTCGGGAGGGGGGCGCTCGCTCATCCCCACTCCCTTTCCTGACCGGCCAGGCTGCGTGCTCGGATAAGGGTCTGGTATGGATTTTGGGGGGGGACCCCATGCCATTTTTTCGATGTAGGGGTTTCCCCTTAAAATCCATACCAGACCTAAGGGCCTGGTATGCTCCTGGAGGAGAACCCATGCCTTTTTTTTTTTTTTTTATTTGGCGTGGAGTTTCCCCTAATGATTCATACCAAACACCTGTCGGCAATGCTTGTCGCTCATCGCGAAAGGAAAGAACACATTTTTCCTTTCCCGATGAGCGAGCCAGCTCGGCGCTGGATCCCGCGACAGGGCTCGCAGGTGTCAAATCTCGCCGATACAGAAGTTGACCAAAGGGTGGCAGTAAAGAGCTGAAAAACCATGTGATTTGGTGAAAGTTGGATGAAAAAGTCCTGCCGTGTGTATGCTTAATTAGTTTAAGGTTAACGCCCTTTGTACAAAAATCCACGGGAAAGTTTGTATAAACTCCTATCGTGTGTATGAGGCTAAGCACTTACCTGAGCCCCATCTCTATCCAGTGATGTCCATGATTGCCTCATCAGTCTGGGACTCTCCCTCCTGATTTGCTGACACACAGCAGTGGCGCCATTGGCTCCCACTACTGTCAAACTCAGTTAGCCAATCAGGAGAGAGAGGGGACAGGGCCGGGCCGTGGCTCCCAGTCTGAATGGACACACGGAGCTGCAGTTCGGCTCGGGTGCCCCCATAGCAAGCTGCTTGCAGTGAGGGCACTCAACAGGAGGGAGGGGCCAGAAGCTTCAGCCAGGGACCCGAGAAGAGGAGGATCTGGTACTGCCCTGTACAAAACCACTGCACAGAGCAGGTAATTATAACATACTTATTAGGAAAAAAACAAGACTTTACAATCACTTTAACTTCCCCTGGAATGAGAAGCAGGTGCTGTGACTGTAAACCAAGTTTGTGCAGGAGGAAGGAACAAGAGGATTTTTCAGTGTAAATAGTTAAGTTGCCCCCTTGTGAATAGTTCACAAGGACACTTTTCCATGTTGGGCATCCCATAACTTCTTTCCCTATGCAAGTTATCAATCTCTAATAAAACATCAAAAACAAGCAAAGGCTGTTTTCTGTGTTTGAAACAGGGTGCCCACGTGTCCCGGATTGCCCGGGACATTCCCACAATCAGCAGGTCTGTCCCGGGTCCCGGGCACCTCCATTCTGGGACAATACAGTGTCCCGGAATGAATATGATGCAGCCGTTCGCGATTTTCCATTGACTGCCGAATGTCAATGATGTCATCCGGCCGGGCCAGCCCAGTGGTGTAGCGTGGGGGTGGGCAGCCCAAGTGACTTCTTCCAGGCTCCAGCATACACCTCCAACGAGGCAGACACTTCTCAGCACCCAGGTCTCCCCCCGCCCAGGGACTCCAGTGGTCCAGCCTGCCCTGTCCCCCATGACGAGCGTATGGCGGCTGCTGGTGGAGTTCCTGGCCTGCAGGGGATACTGAGGTCTGAGGAGCGACTAGGGGATATACATCTATGGATGATCTTCATGGAGGCCTGGAGTGCTGAGTGAAATCCACCGATCTACCTTATGTTTGTGTGAGGGAGTAGTCAGTAGTGTGAGTAGTGCAGGAAGGAGTGTAGTGGTCAGGGGGGTCAGGTAGGTCAGTGCAGGGGACAGGGAAGTCAGTGTAGTGGGCAGGTGGGTCATGGTAGAGGTCAGGTAGGTTATAGTGGTCAGGTAGGTAATTTAAGGTGTCAGGTAAGTCAGTGTAGGAATCAGGTAGGCAATTGGATCAAGGGACTTACCCAGCAAGAGCACAGGGTGGCAAGTGCCACTGCCTCTGGTGGCAGGATATGGTGGCAAGTGACACCCTGCATCTGGTGGCAGGAGACGGTGGCAAGTGACGCCACTGTCTCCTGCCACCAGATGCAGGGTGTCACTTGCCACCATCTCCTGCCACCAGATGCAGGGTGTCACTTGCCACCATCTCCTGCCACCAGATGCAGGGTGTCACTTGCCCCCGTAGCCTGCCACCAGATGCAGCGTCACTTGCCACCATCTCCTGTCACCAGATGCAGGGTGTCACTTGCCCCCATCTCCTGCCACCAGATGCAGGGTGTCACTTGCCCCCGTAGCCTGCCACCAGATGCAGGGTGTCACTTGCCACCATCTCCTGCCACCAGATGCAGGGTGTCACTTGCCACCATCTCCTGCCACCAGATGCAGGGTGTCACTTGCCACCGTCTCCTGCCACCAGATGCAGTGTCACTTGCCACCGTCTCCTGCCACCAGATGCAGGGTGTCACTTGCCACCGTCTCCTGCCACCAGATGCAGGGTAAGTGACACCCTGCATCTGGTGGCAGGAGATGGTGGCAAGTGACGCTGCATCTGGTGGCAGGCTACGGGGGCAAGTGACACCCTGCATCTGGTGGCAGGAGACGTGGCAAGTGACACCCTGCATCTGGTGGCAGGAGACGTGGCAAGTGACACACTGCATCTTGTGGCAAGTGACAAGCTCAGGGTTCCCAATGGTTCGGCATTATGGTGAGTTGAACTATTTCATTATATATTACAATGTAGTAATAGAAATAATATGATTTTATCCTCCTGACACCATATCAAGCACGGTGTTGGGATAATATAAGGGCTAAAACCAGCCATTCACCTGACAAATTACTCGCTCCTTAAAACCCCGTCAACTCCGAGACTACATTCAACGAAAACGCCCCCCCCCCTCCCCCCCGGTCCTTGGCAAAATTGTCCCTGAATGGCAGTTTGGAAATGTGGTCACCCTAGTTTGAATGCATGAAGGAAATGCTGTGTGCCTGGCCATGGATGTAGCAGTGGGGAATCCTAACTTCTGCAGCTCCTACGACGGGGTGTGCTACACAGTGTTTATTTGTGCACTGTGAAGAGCTTTCACTAATGGATGTGCTTGTTTTTATATCCAGGGAAAGAAAAACCAGCATATCCCTGCTGACAGGACAGAGCTCTGTATTGTTTACATTCACAGGGCTCTGTTCTGTCTTCCTCCCCACTGATCAGTGGCTGGCGGCGGTCAATCATTGGCTGGCACGCCCTGATCAGCTTGTGCTGTGACTAATCACAGCACAGCCAGGGTGCAAGCGCACCCCCTACCCGGGAAAGCAGAATCACGTATATGTATGATTCTGTGCAGTCGGCCCACACCATGGAGTATAGCTACAGTGCGCAGTCGGCAAGTGAGTACCCTTAGACAAGCCAGGTCACAAATGAGTATATGGCACTACATCCCAAGTACATCAGACCTAAACACATAAGAGCCACTGTTCACACTCAAGTAGGAGCCGTGTGTAATGACCAGCAAAAGATTCTGCCTGCCACATACCCCAAATTTCTTAAATATTTTTAGGCAACCTCTGTGTTCATAGGTCAGTTTCTTAAACAGGAGCGTTTTATAAATCACTGCTTTCCCATGAGTAATCTATTTGAATGAAAGTTTTTCTGCCTGCCTTCAACTTTAAGGGATGAGTGCATTTCTGGTAGATCGACGCAATTATTTTTCTATACTTGAAGGATCCTTAACCACCTCCCACCCGGCCACTGCACCTATACGGCCGGGTAGGCGCTTGCTCCTTCTGAGTGGACGTTCAGGAATGTTCCTCAGAAGGAGGGGGATCGAGCGCGGACGCCCGCGCAGCGACGCAGTCCCGATGTGCTTGTGTGACCTGGACACGGCGCATCTCCGATCGGCAGGAGGGTTCTGTGATTGGCCCTCCTGATCACATGACGGCTGTGTCCAATCACAAACGTTATGTGATGTAAATAGAAAGCTGGTTGCTAGGCGATCTGCTCTCCTCACATGGAAGTTGTCAGTGAGGAGAGGAGAGCGGATCGCTGAAGCTAGCCGGTGATCAGTGAGTATAAGCTGTTTGTTTTTTTTAGCTGTTTTGTTTTTTACCAACCCAGTGTCCCTGCACAATGTAAAATCACAATGTCCCCAAAACACTGTGTTTTTTTACCAAAGACATGTAACAGAATACATTTTGGATTAAATTTTTGACAAAATTTGATTTTATTGTATTTCTTTTAAAACAGAAAGTAGAAAATATTGTTTTTTAAATTTTTTTTTAATTTCCGTTTTTTTTTTTTTCGCTTATATCGCAAAAAAAAACAAACTGATTTGTGAATAAATACCACCAAAAGAAAGCTCTATTTATGTGAACAAAATGAAAAAAATTTCATTTGGGTACAATGTTGCATGACCGCGCAATTCTTATTGAAAGTGCAGAGAGCGCTGAAGCTGAAAATTGGCCTAGGAAGGAAAAGGGGCGAAAGTGCCCTGTATTGAAGTGGTTAAAGGGATAAAACATGGAGAAATGTGCACGGATTGCAGAGATGTACTAAATATGTTTTTTTTTATATTGCCTTGATGTACACTTTAACTCTAAACTCATGATGCCTGGCTTGCTCTGATGCCATTTCTAACCTCGCTCAGGCTGCATGTTTGAACTCTTATGTGTTTGTATCTATCTTCCTCTCCGGCACTGGGGAGTGACCGCAATAATAGGCTGTGAAGACACAGCTCCTCCGCCCACTGCTCAGAGTACACAAAACCATGCATTGCCTGAGCTTCTCTGAGATGTGAGAGCATTTCTCAGGACTGCAGCAGCACCTGTCCTGGCACCCCAGCCAAGTCCTTATCACTGTCCCAGCTGAGCTCTGACTCCTACTGCAATGCTAGAATGGGCTGCCTCTCTAGGCACTCTCCTTCTCCTAGTGTTGTGGTCCTATAAAAAGCACTTCTATCTTTATTTCCCAGCAGCTGTACCTGCAAAGACTGTGGAGGAGCCGAAAGAGGACTACAAACTGATCTGCAAACCTTCTGCGCTGGCCAACTACCTGCTGAGACAGTGCAGAACTTTCTGCGCCTTTTCGAATGTCACCTGGGTGTGGAGAACTTTCCCTAGTCTGCAGACTGTGGTGGCTGTGCTGGGACCTGTGGATAAAGGGGTGCACTTTGTCAGGGAGTTCCTGCAGCTGACAGATGATGGCTTGGTTGCCCTGGACTGGGCTGTAAAGCCTGGACACCATCAGAGGAGGAGGAGGACTTCTAGCAACTCGACCGTGCCTATTCTTATCGTTATCCCAAACTCTGTTGGCAAGATCACTAGGAATACCAGCAAGGTAGGAGAGCTTAGTTTGCATGAATTGTTTTTGGGCTCCTGCACACGGATGCAGAGGGGTGTACGTTGTTAAGAAGCTGCGTATTTTTGCACCCGGGAGTCACAGGTGTTTGCGTATAGTCATGGCCAGCAGCCCATAAAATTCAGTAACGGGCTGACAGATGCTGTAACTGTATGGATGTAACCATGCATCTGACTAATATGCATACAGGGATAGATGAGCGGTTCCAGATGCTCACCTGTCCCCATACGCATGAAACTGCTCACATGTGCGGATCCATCCCTGCAGCTGTGGCGTCTGTCACTGATTTGTACTGGCTGCTGTATGCAAACACCTGCGACTACCGAGTGCAAAAATACGCTCCTTCTTGATGGTGTATGGCCCTGTGTGCAGGAGTACTGAAGAATCCTTAGTCAAAAAATTTTATTTTTGTATAGGGTAGAGAATGGTTAACTCATAATATTGTTGTGTGTGGTTTGTTGTTGTGTTTTTTGTTTCTGTTAAGCCTGTGCTCCATTGGGGAGATTTTCTTCATTTCCTGTCTCAAGACACAACGTAAAGGGAGAGGAGAGGTCTCCAACGTAAGCAGTTGTTCACACCATGTCCGTTGAGCTGCGTTGCTCTATATACTGTAGATCAATGCAAGCCCAATAAGAGGGCACATAAAAAAAACAACAACAAAACAGCTCTCTATGTGCCCTGTTCACACCATACATGTGCGGTGGTGTGTGCTGCATAAACCTGCAGCAGGTATGCATTTTTAAGCAGCACAATTCACTGTACCGCATGTTACCACAGTGTGTTACAACATTCTGAATCGCATAGAGTTTAAAGAGGAGCTCCAGTCGTTTTTGTGTTTTATTAAGAGCCAGCAACTACAAAAAGTGTAGTTGCTGACTTTTAATAAAACACGCGCTCACCCGTCCCAGGATCCAGTGATGTGCTCACCCGAACCATCGCTTGTCTCCCTCCCCCCCTCCCCGTGCCAGCATTTCAACTGTGGGCACCGAGCTGTGACAGTTTGCGGCTTCACAGCCAGGTGCGCACTGCGCGAGTCGTTCTGCACCTGCTAAATGGTCCGGTAGTATTCTGGGACCTGTGGGGTGTCCCAGGCGTCTGCAGGGAGGGAGAGGGAAAGAACTTCCGCTCAGATCTACTAGGCGATCCGAGCAGAAGTGGGAGCGGGTACTTGTCAAAACTAGGTACCCCCACCCCAAAAATAATTGCATGCCAAATGTGGCATTGGAGGGGGGGAGGAGTGCTTAAAGCGAAACTTCCCCTTTTGGATGGAGCTCCGCTTTAATGATGTGTTATTTTGTGACACTTCAACAAAGGTAAAAAATTAAAAATTGTGATGTGTTGTAACACATTATCTCACTGCACATATACCAGAGTGTGTGCAGGCTGGTGTGAACAAGGGAAATCTTCCCTTCTCACCAAAATAATTGTCCCCATTGGAAGATTACTCTTCCTTTACCTGTTCAATGATCCAAACTTTTTCCTTACTTCCTACTTACTGTTTAGGGAACAATGGTCACCAGTACAAACAGAGAGGCGAGTCTCTCCAGTGGGGAGGCAAACAGCAGTAAAGACCTGACAGGGGTTCTAATCCTCGCTTTGAGCCTTGTCACGCTGATGTGTTGCCCTAACCCCACATTAACACATGTAACCTCAATGCATATGTGTAGTAGCTGGCAATGCACCTGCAGTGTTGTGGTGTACTGCACTGCCAAATATTGCAGGTGTGGTTTCTATCTGTGTGTTCAAATACTACTAGCCCATTTAAAATGAATGGGCTGCATTAAAGCAGCATGCCATGACACATGACAACATGTGTCTTAATGCAACGCATAGTGTAAATGAGCCTTGCTTTATCTAAAAAGGAAAAAAAAAAAGGAAAAAAAAGAAATGGCTTTAGAACTCTCTAATGCTGCTTGAAGGCTAAACTAACTTATGGATAAGGGTCAACCTATCTGCCTTTAAATGATAAAACCATTAACCAGCAGACATCCGTTGTCAAATAAGTCACTTTTCAGAATATTGTAGATGGGTGTTACAGAAATATACTGCAGCTCTTTGTGAAGTGTGCATGACTATAGGAACATTTTTAGGCAATGCAGACTTTCGTTTAAAGGTGTCCATAAAACTTATGGTTACAATGACAAGTATGGTGGCATGTCTGGTGGACACAATGTTACTTGTCTGTGTCTAATAAGGTAAGCTGCCTTTGCAATAATTTCATTCTTTTGTGATCCAGAATGATGGCCAGGTAGCATCCCTATTAAATTTGTATAAGGGCTCATTCACACCATGTCCACTGAATTATGTTGATTTTACATAGATCACTTCAAGGGCACATAGAAAACAGTTGTTTTCCATGTGGCCCGTTTACACCATACAAGTGTGATGCAGTGCACTGCATTGTCCCCAACGCCCTCCCCCTGCAGCCGCCATCACATCTAAAATCAATGTGGTTGCACTCCACCTGCGCTGCTGTATTATTTATTCAGAGGAATCTGTTAACCCCTAGGCCCCGATGGCATGAAAATACACAGGCTCTCGGTGGGAGGGCCTTGGCCCAGAGAGGCCGCATATTTGCATACCAATTGGCTTCTTGCGAATTGGGAGCGTTCCGATCACGTGACAGCCAATCATGGTGGTCATGTGATCATAAACCCCGCCTCCCGGCGTCCAAAATCCCTCAAAGTCCCGTCTGCCACCGCAACAGGAGAAAAGAAAAAACATTTTTTTTTCTATAAAAATATGTGCATTTTATTTTTTCTCCTTTTTGAAAGGTGAACTTCTCCTTTTAAAGTAAATGGAAAGGCAACTTTTTTTTTTTTTTTTTTGACACACTTAGAGGAGGGTAAAACTCCCGTCCCACTTTTTTTCGCCATGTATGTCTCATTAGGGAGATGTCCTCTCAACTAACAGAAAGCTAAAGGATATCTTTCAAATGTGAAGGAAATCCCATCGTTGACAGTTGTCATGGAAACACATCTCCCCATTGGAAGATTTGCCCTATATTCCTGTTCTGATGGCAACTCAAAATTTTTAATCTACCCGCACCTTCATAAATGGTGACATTGGTTATCAGGACAATTAGAGAGGGTGAATCTCCCTAACTGGAACACGGGTTTAAAAAAAACCCAACCGTGGTTCTAACACCTCTGTACTCTTCTCCTCCAAATCTAAAAAATAAGTTTTGCCTTTAGTTATACTTTAAGGCTAGCCATCTGAATGGGATAGGGTGGAGGTGGCAAAAGAATAGAGTGCATACAAGGCACCCAAGAGCGATTGAGAACCTGGTACCAAAAGAAAAGTATATCTGCAATCTTGCCTTCAAGCCTGGACTGTGCTGGACATTGTAGTCCTATTCACTTTCCATGCTTCCTATCACTATGATAATGCTGCAGGCCTTAGTGTAGTGGTCCAGAAAATGTTCCCCACAGGCTGGATGTGGCCCTTGCTTGCCTTTAACAACCTTTTGGCACTCTTCCTCTCAACCGTTTTGCCCACTGACACCAACAATGGGGCACTATACTATCTACTGACACCAACAATGGGGCACTGTTTCTCCCCCTTAAGCCAACAATGGCACATTAGTTGTCCTATTGACACCCAACATGAGGTACTATTTCTTGCATTGACCCCAACCACGGGGCACTATTCCTCTCACTTACACCAATGATGGGGTGTTATACCTTCCGATGAAACCAATGTTGGGGCTCTTTGCCTTCCGCTGGCACCAGCGATGGGGCTCTTTGCCTTCCGCTGGCACCAGCGATGGGGCTCTTTGCCTTCCGCTGGCACCAGCGATGGGGCTCTTTGCCTTCCGCTGGCACCAGCGATGGGGCTCTTTGCCTTCCACTGGCACCAGCGATGGGGTACTATTCCTCCACTCACTAGCCACAAACACTAGGCCATTTTTTTTTTTTTTTTTTTAATTTTTTACTCCCACTGTTTACCAAACCTGGGGCATTGTTTACGTCCATGGACCACAGTCTGGCTGAATATTTTCTACTGACACCAACGATGGGGTTCTCCATACCATACTTTTTTACTGACACCAATGATGGGACACTATACTTTACTTTCTATTGACACCAGCCATTGGGCGCTATGCCTCCACTCAATAGCCACAAACACTAAGCCATTTATTTACTCATGCTGTTACCAAACCTGGAGCACTGTTTACTTCCACTGACCACAGTCTGGCTGAATACCTTCTACTGACACCAACGATGGGGCACTCTTCCGTGCCATACCTTTTACTGACAAACGATGGGGCACTATTGTTTCTACTGACACCAGCCACAGTCTGGCTGCCCTAAAGGTCTGAAGGAGTGTGTACTGGCACTTTGTTTAGAAAGTTTGGGGACCCCAGGCTTAGTGGAATGCAGCCAAAAGTGACATTGATGTGCTACCTCATTTAGTACTAGTGATCCAGCACTTAGATATGTTGCATGTTAGAGGGTGGGGATATTTGTGTACAGAACACACTGGCCAAATTTGAAGATAATAAGCAGCTTTTAGCTGCTTGCATCATTTAACACTGCCTTATTAACGTTAAACATAGTGGTTAAGTGTTGATAAGTATTAGTTTGTGGTCTGTTTTCAGTAATGAATTCATGGTGTGGCCTAAAATGAGAAAATTTTAGGTCTGGGTTTACTATGCACACCTCAGGCAAAAAGAAGCTAAGAATTAACACAACCTGTCATTTTTCCAGACTGTGCTAATCTTGTAACTTTTAACAAGATCAAGTATAACTAGAGTCGCTGGTTACGTGGTTAGAAAAAAGAGAGACTTGCTGCATCATTTTACATGCAAAGAGTGTCTGTCATCAGTATTCAGCTCACATATTTGTTTAAAGCAGAACTCCGGGAAAAAACTTGTCTCCATATCCTTGTTGCTGATCTCCTACCTTCACCAACTATGCTATCCATGTTCTTCTGAGCTCTGTAGTTCCTCTGTAGTAGCCTGCTGATCTTGCTGAAAAACCATTACTGTCTGTGGTTTCCTGTATCTAAGACCGCTGGCTGCTATTCCTCCTGTATCCTCAGCCAGCGGTCTTGGCACTTCCTACCAGTAGTCCTGTAGAGCGAGCAGGGAGGAAACAGAAATGTGCTCTGCGCCCCGATCCCACCCTCGCGAATTAATTTTCACTATGGTCACACTACAGTGCTCCCCGCCAATCAGGAGGCGGGTCTGCGAGACTTGTTTCCCAATTGATCAAAGCGCCAGGTGATCCTACTGGATGTCTAGCGCTTTGGCGGAAGAGGAGACACAGAAGGGAGGAAGCCTGAGGAGCGGACACTGGAGCCACCGCTGCCCACCACTGCAGGAGAGGCGGAGGACAGCCCTGCCACTGCAGGAGAGGAGGAGAGCCCCACCACACAGTGGGTAAGTGCCGCCGGACCACCCGTGGGTTGTCAGTGCTGCGTGTGGTCTGGTGGGTGGTCAGCGATGAAGGTGGTCCCACTGGTGGTCAGAGCCACGCCTCCTGGCGGTGGGGGGTTGGTGCATGTTTGCCGCCTCCCCAAAAGAAGAACCCACCGGCCGCCACTGAGAAGGAGGGGTGTGAGTTATAATGAAGTGGGCTTCAATTATGGTTTAAAGAGAGAAGAGTATATGATGCAATCACTGTTCTAACAGATCCTCCTTGGCAAAATAAATGATGCATTTTTTTGAATTAGAAAGCGGGCTTCCTGAAAATTCAATTAGACTTTTCTCTTCAATGGTAAGGAATTTCACAAATGTAATAACTGTTTAGTGTTTTGTGTGGGGGTGTACTAATGTGTTCTTTTTTTTTTTTTTTTTTGTTTGTTTTTATTTCTAATCCCGGAGTTCTGCTTTAACGTCACCTGTCGTCATTTCATGAAAAAACATTAGTACATTTCGAAAATCTAAAGTAAATAAGCTATGTAGATTTAACCATTCCAATATGTATGAATTTGAAAAGACGCTGGGCTAATTTGAAAAAGATGAAAGAAATTAATACAGATTAGCATTGTTCATATTAACCAATCTTCTCCTTTTTTTGCACTTTTTACAATCAACTTCAGAAATGATGACAACTTGAAACTACTGGTTGCTGTAAACGACATACACACCTATTGACAGATTTCAGGGTGACTGTTGAGGAAGGACTTTGGTGTTTATTCCTTCCTTTTTTTTTTTTTTTTTTTTTTTTTTTTTAATCCAGACTTTACGTGATTGTATTGAATTTGTGACATTCCAGGAAAAGTTTAGCACTTCCATACACATCAAGAATGTGCACAATGGTGTCAGCTGAGTGGTACATCAGTAATACATTTTACGGGCAGACAAAACAATCATTGAGAATCCAAAAAGCTTTAAGGGCTAATACTTCACATGAAGAAATAATAACCTTGGGAACGAATAATATGAAGAAAAACCGTAACTTCCAAATAGCAGGAACAGTTCACGGTGTTCTAGAGCAGTTGAGATACTTGATGGGTATTATTTCGTTCTAACGTGGACAATTTATAAAAATCATTGGTATCATCACATTGTTCTTTGGAAGACCTATAACTGAAGTGCAACTCGTATAGTACCATTTGCAAGATGTGTTCACGTGTAAAATGGCTACATTGTGATCAAATTGCCCTTGCCATTTTTATACAGCTGCTCAGGTTGAGTACATAACCTTTATTTGGTAGTCAGTCCTGTTTATGCCTCCCAACAAGATAGAACTAGAAAAAGTATTTTACTCAGGTATTGCCAGAAAATGTGGTGGTTCGTGGTCTTAAACAACATCCACATTTTAAAGTGGGTCATTCTATGTAGGTGTAGCAAAGTCTCAGTGCCCCTGAAGCCCAATGGTGACCTCCAGAGTTGGGGACAGCTGACATCCTTCAGTGTAGAGTGGGTTACAAGGCATGGTGGGTGTAATGCAAGATGAACAGGTGGGTGCCAGATGCTTTTTGAATGTAAAGAGATTTATTGTCTCAAACAGAACTGTGGGAGAGAGGGTTAGGGCCAGGACACCCTTAGGTAAATTCAATGTGAATTGGCAGACTCTGAGACTTCTATAGGTAGACAGCTGTACAGGGGAAAGCCTCCAGCCAGACAAAACTTCTGTAAAGGTAGGACCGCTGTCTCCTATGGCAACAATCATGTAGTTGTTACTAATGGTAAAGGTATTCAACTATCTGCAACACGAACAGTCATCTTTACCCCACACTTGCTCACTGTGGGTCTTCCCTCAACAAGCTCCCAGTCTCTCATTAGACTTCAGATCCATTAGCCACTGGATCCCCTAAGCTCTTTCACTATAGCACTCAGTATCTTCCTCAAGCTTCACCGCCGATTCACTGCTGGGTCCCTGGCTTGGCACTCAGAGATACTCCTCAAGCTTCACCCCTGCTTGGCGCTTCACAAGCGTCACCTCTGCTGTCCTGCTGGGTCCCTGACTTGGCACTTGCTGATGCTTTCCCACTTCTTCACCTTCCCCGGTTGGCGAGAAGTCTGCTCTGGTACTGGCCTCAGCTTACTCACAATGGTCTCCGGTAGCAAGGTGGATGGTCCCTTTGTGGCAACCGCTTCCCCTCTACCTCCGACCACGACTGGTTCCTGGCAGGCAGAACCATTACTTTTAGTTGAGTGGCCTGCAGTCCACACCGTGTAGTACTTCTGGATAGGCACCCAGATAGCCTAGCAGCCAGATGTCCCTGGGATAGGCCTTAGGTTTCTGGCCTAGCAGCCCGGGGCAATATGACACACATCCACCCAGACAGCTGTCCAGGTAGCACAGAACCCCGATCACCTGACTCCACCCAAATAAATAGGCTCTCCCAGCAGGCCAAGGGACCCAAGAAAATACCTGCCCATTATCTGAGACACCCCATCCATTCCTAATCTGCCCATGCAATGCCCTTGTCTTATCTAATGTCACCAGACACCCAGCCATCTAGTGACAGAAAAGAGAATTGCAGCAATTCCAGAATTAGGGCAAAATCAATTGACCTCCTAACAATTGGCCATGTCAACTATCACTTGGCAAATAAATTTAATAGTAACCCTGCCTAAACATCAGGTTGCTACATCGGATAAGGTGGGGCAGACTTTGATTTCCCACCTATGTCTTTACAGCTTTACAGGACCACAGTACTTACCCTCAGCACAGTGGCAATTTGCCAAACTTGCCTTTTTAATTTAGCATGTGATGTCAGCTGTGGAGCTTAATTCTCCATCTTTTTCCATACAGAGCTGTGTATTGTAAAGAGTTTTTTTATAATCAGGGAATGTGTTCAGGTATATGCCATACATTTCATAACCCTACAATAACAAAGGAACACACGTAACCACTGAGAAGCATAGGCTCATTTATGACCAACTAATAAACCAATACCTTGCCCCCCCCCCCCCCCCCAAAAAAAAAGACACAGAAGCTGATTAAGTTGGAAATAGGGTAAGTCACAGCTTTATTGAACTTTTCAAAAGTACAACTTTCCAAATGTACCAAACAATGCCAGTCACCAGTATACCATGAGCACCCATAAATATAAACTCACATAGTCTAAGAGGCCTGTCCTTGCCATCAGTGCCAGACAGGCACTAGACTGACCCCAGAATTTAACTTGAGGGCATAGCCCATAAAGCAACATCAATTGCTGGCAAGGTCAAAACCGCCACATGCAAGCCAGTGGTACACTGACGAGCGCCCCACCACAGCCGGCACCTGCTCGACACCAAATTGTAGGCCGAGATGAACATATTTATGCCAATCATTTAAATTAACCCCATCAGGTCTTAATACTGTTCTCTCCCTCAAGACCCCAGAAAACAAGATTGCCCAAAAAGGTTGAAGCTGCTACAGTAATAGCTTCCTAGAGTCCCTTGTGAATTTAACCAAGGAAAGAAGCTAACCCCAGGAAGTCGGCAGACCATCCCCACAATGTCCATCTCAATGCCCAAAAGGACAGAAGATGGGCAGGACCTTCCATGTTGTTGGGATGGAACAGTTGTAGTGTACAGGAAGGAAGCGAAAGGCAGATTCAATGTCAGCCTTCACCAGAAGGGTAGAAGCACCAGAGGACTTTGGCAAAGAAAGTGCTGCATCAAAAGTGAAGTATTGGTCCCAAGAATTCTCCTGCTCAATACCACCATTAACTAACAAAAGCCTGCAAGGAAAGAAAGTGTTGTATAAGTTGGGGGGGGGGAAATCTTTTTTTAATATATATACATTTTTTTTTTTTTTTGGTTACCACACCATGAGGAAACCCGAAGGAGCGTTAGGGGTGGAGGAAAGGGATCCAAAACTCCCGATTAAATCCTGTCTGTAAGATTCAGGCCTCCCTACTGAGAGGGTACTGGTCTAGCCATTGCAACATCCTTGAGACTTTCACTGGCATCCTTTTGTCTTAGGAGGGTTGAACTTGGAACCTGGTTTGGTAGGTGATGTATTCCCCATTCAGAAAGTCGACTGCTGGGTAAGCACCACCGCCAAGGGAAAAGTCAAGCGCGCACAGTGGCTCTCATTAAACAGTCATCAGTTGCCTATTTGTATACCACTGATGATCTGCATGTGACTGAAAAGAAGTTGGCTTGTGCTGGGTAATAACCATGTGCAGAGTAAGTCAGCGCTAGAATGAATAAAGTTGGCAGCTACCAACGCAGGTCAATATACATTGACTATAGACTAACATTTTGGCAGTCAAAACTTAGTTATTTCCAGGCAGTCATTTTTAGGCAAAAGTGGGTATCAAAATTAAACAGCACAGCCCTCCATATATTTTGTACACCTCCCAACTGAGATCCACAGCACTAAATAGGGAAGGGACTAATTCTATAATTTATTTTTTCAGAGCAATGCATAGGCACAGAAAACCTGCAGCCAGTTCCCAACAATACCAGGAAGCTGCTTAGATGTTCACCCTCAGTATTAACATCAATATCTTTCTATATGTCAACTGTCTGTGTATCAAAAAGCACCAGCGTCAGCACATCAGTGAACTCGCGGTGCCATTTTTAAAATGTATTTATTCAATCCTCTGTACTAAGTACAACCCTGGGGATGGGGTGGGAGCCACATCTGGCGTGACAGCCAATAAAGTAAACATAAGATTTGATTGGACTGCTGCACACATGCATCAGTGGCCCTAAAACAGCTACACTTGACTTATCTCAGACCACCCTATAATTATACTTGCCCTATGGAGGTGGAGTAGGAGGACTGATGATTGCTTGCTGGAAGGAGAGTCTGGAGTTTAGGAGTTGACCCTGTGTGTCAGAGGTTGTGCCGGGACATACAGGGTTAATAAGGAGCCTCCTGCCTCAAGTGACACAGAAGCTCTGTCAGAGAATCCTAAAGCATGTCACTTAGTGAGGCTGTAACACTGAAATCACATGTTACTGAAGAGGAGAGCTGGCTGGCATGCAGGCTGAGGCAGGGATGCAAAGAGTTAGTGATCGGTGCCTCCTGCAGTATGAAATCTGATCCCTCACACAGGCAGAGGAGCTGAGTGAAATGCTGGAGGGGATGAGAGCCGATCTTATACATCAGTTCCTGCCCTGTAGGGCACAGGGAACTCAGTCTCTCTGACAGAATCCAAGGACTAAGATGCTGCAAGTGTCCAAGGTCTGAGGTCCATTCACATGCAATGGCAGTGCTCTGGGAATCCTAGGATGGGGAAGGTGGTGTCCATTTATTAGAGGAAGATGCTGTTTTAAAAGTCCTCACAGGTTGTGGGCAGAGTGAGTGGTGAAAGTAGGAGAGGAGCCAGTAGGTGCGGTGAAGGGCCCCATCCCATGTAGGAATAAGCATAGGGGAAGGACGCTGGGTGTAGAGGTGAGACATCTTCTGATAAGAGCAGCACATTTCAGGGGATGTGATGGCTGAGGAACAGACTCTGGTGTGAGTAGCAACAGGCGTCCATGAATTATAGGAGAGGTCAGGGCCAGGTAAAGGAACCTGTAGAGCTGAGGGCAGAGTGGGGATTGCAGGAGTGGAGCCAACAAATTCATTGCCAGTGGCTCCAGAACTAATCCAATGTCTGACTGAAGTACATGGGACCCTGCAGGGGCTGGGGATCAGTCAGTAGGGATCAGAGCACCTCAGAGATTTGTGTAGTGAGGGGCTTGGGAACAGAGGAGGGATACTCACCTAACTCTTGTGACAGCTGAATCTCCTCAGAGCAGTTGGATGTGCCTCAGCATAGCCTTTTCCTAGAGTTCAGGCTCCACCCAGTCACCTCAGGTCTTGTAGCCAATCCTAAGGGAGCTACTTAAAGAGGAGTTCCACCCAGGGGGGCCGTCAAAAAAAAAAATCAAAAGTCAGCAGCTACAAATACTGCAGCTGCTGACTTTTAATTGGACACATACCTGTCCCTGGGTCCAGCGATGCGGGGGATCGAAGCCCCGCTCGTCCCTCGGCGCCAGCATTTCAACTGTGGGCGCCGGGCTGTGGCTTCACAGCCTGGCACCCACTGCGCATGCGCGAGCGGCGCCACGTGCCGTGATTGGCCGCTCAATCATCTGGGACCTGTAATGGGTCCCAGATGATTGACAGGAGGGAGGGAGCAAAGCGTAGCCCTTCCTGTGCCGAGGGGAAAGTGATGTCACCAGCCCAAGCAAAGGAAGGGGCAGACTACGAGGGACCACCTAGCAACAGGCATTTAGAGGTAAGTGAAAAAAAAAAATATATCCAAACGTTTTTTTGATTTTTTTTTTTTTTTTTTTTTTTTTTTAGAATTTTTGAGGTATTTTTGTTTTTTTGGGTGGAACCACTTTAACTTCCCTTTTTTAGGTTCACACCCACAGTGATGCCATGCTTCCAGCAGTCAAGGCTTCCTTTCCCTAAAGGCGGTTCAAGGGGCCTTCATTCTTTGTTAAAAGAAATGGTAACCATTTTCAGTTTGTATTAGACATTATGGGAAACTGAAATGTAGAAAACCAAGGGCAATGCTATTATCTCCAGTCTGTTGATATTACAATTGTAATTTCAAGTTTTATTTGCAGCTCATTGTCTGTCTTTTAGATATTTTTTTCAAGGCAGATGGATGATCATTCAGTACAGACAGACTATTCACAAAAGCCAGGAACAGTCTGTATTAGAATCTTATAGTTTATACCCATTATATACTGTATACATAGTTCTATTCAGCACACAACTTGTTTTAAATGGGCCTGTCATTTTTTCATAAACATACATTTTTAAAAGTATGTCTTAGCCCCATTGATTCTGAAACACATGGAGCTGCCTGCTTCTGAATGCATTCTTCTCTATATACATAAACACGTATTCCTCTATTTAAAGTGGAGTTCCACCCAAAAAGTGGAACTTCCGCTCCTTTGTCTCCTCTCCCCTTCTGGTGCCACAATTGGCACCTTTCAGGGGGGAGGGGGTACAGGATACCTGTCTTTGACAGGTATCAGGTTCCCACTTCTGGGCTGCGACCCGTGACATCACCGCGGGACTCCCGCCTCCTCTCCCTGTCGCTGGGCCAATAGGAGAGAGAGGAGCGGCGCCTCTCGCGAAGGCACAGTAGGGTTCCCGGCGTGAAGCCGTAAGGCTACACTGCTGGGTACCCTTACCCGCAATGGCGCTGGCAGCACCCGACAACTGATGGAAACCTCAGCTGCGGTGTCGACATCATGGGACTCAGGACGAGTAAGTGTCCTATTGTTAAAAGCCACCAGCTGCAGTATGTGTAGCTGCTGGCTTTTAACTTTTTTCTTTAAATAGGGCAAAATGCTGTTATGTTGTAGAAGGTGCATTGACCCATTTTACTTTACTGTTGTCCATGAAAGCACCATTAGAAATCATTGTGGATTCTAGTAGCACCACGTGGAGGTGAAAATGTAAAGTAGAATTTCAAATTATTCCAACCTACTATTTATTTTAACCTGCATTAACCCCCTCTCCCAGCAGGCTTGAGGCCTCTGCAGATTCCTTTGTAGCTCTAGCCAAGGCAGCAGTAATGTAAGTATTTGTATTGGATGAACTTATCACTCAATTAGTTTTGTCATCCTCTGCACATTAGGACTTACACTTTAAGTCCACCCTAACACTAAAATGCCTGCACCTACAGATATCCATGATCAAACACTAACCTATCTAGCCGTGTAACAAAAAAAAAAAAGAAATCGGTATACATACTTACATACAAAGCCGCAGCTGGCAGCTCAGCATGGGATTGGTCGGATTGGCTTTAGAAAAGGTATGCATACTGAGGACTTCTTTACAGGGCTAGATAGGTTACTGTTGGATTGTGGATGTCTGTAGATGTAGGGATTTTAGTGTTAGGATGGACTTCTATTTTAAGCTGGTCATACATAGTACAATTTTGTTTGGGGGGGGGAATATATATATATATATATATATATATATATATATATATATATATATATATATATATATATATATATATATATATATATATATATATATATATATATATATATATATATATATATATATATATATATATATATATATATATATATATTATACATTTTTTTTTTTTTTCACTGCGATTTGTGGTTTACATTCTGGAAATATCACACTTATTGTACTGCGTATGTAGCACCCTCAAGTGTGTTCTACAAGTATTGATAGAGTAGGTAAAATATGTTCTGGCCAGGAATAACCTGAGTCACTAAATTGGGTCAGGGTTATCAGGGACCAGGGCTGGATGACTCATCTTGGCAGCTCTCTGGTGTCTTCCCCTGGTGTCTGGAAGGTTGGAGAACCTTGTAGAACTAGAGGGTGGGGGCTAGGAGGGGCTTCCCTAAATACTGGTGGGGCCCCAGCCAATCCCCAGAAGTGGACTAGCAGAGGGCTGGGACTTGGACATGGGTCATGCCAGCAGCGCAGTCGGGTAAAGATGGAGATGCAGTATTGAGAAGGCTGTCATGGTCCTGAGGGGTGCCCCCTACTCTTGGGAGGGGGGTGTTCTGCCTTGAGTTGGGGCTCGGGTGACGGAAGAATCCTGCCAAAGACACAAAGGAGGAAGCTTTCCTGGAGGCACAGGAGCAAAGGGAGGACAGAGTGAGTAGTGCAATACTGGTGGGAACTAACAAAGCCTCCCTTGAAGACAGCAGTGGGCTTACGTTTTCTACCTTTTTTTTTTTTTTTTTTTTTTTTTTTTTTTTTTTTTTTTTCCTGCGAGATCTTGAGAGAGTCAGCCAGGTGGGCTGGTGTAGAGGCAGCCAGGTGGGCTGGCATTGCCTGAAGAAGTGAAGCTGGGACCAGCAGCCATAAGGGGAAGCAGAAGGAAAGATCACATGCAATTCACTTCATATGTGCTGCTGTTAAGGGACTGTGAGTTACTGCCTGTAATGGGTTGCTACTTAACTGACAAGGAGTCTGTCAAGTTCCTTCAGGAGTGAACCAGCAGAGACTGTGTAAAGTAGAGCAAGTGGGCGTAGGAGGAAGAAGTTGAAGTTGTACATAGGAAGTTTGTCCCTGAAGTTCTCATTAGTCAAGTGGGCATCCCATACAGTAATCTCGCCATCCCCATCCAAGTTTTTAACCCCCTAATAAAACAACAAAAACAAAGATACGGACTGTTTTCGGAGTATTGTGTACCTGAAGATTGGGTGTGCCTGGCTGTGTAGGAGTGGGTGATCCCTTTTCATCTGCAGCACATATGTGGGTGTGCTACACGTATGTGCATCTCAAACTCAATGTACAGATTAAAGCGTTGGCCTGGCAATTGAACAAACTGTTCCTGTGTTCTCCTACGAAATTTGTTGACTCCTTAAGATGCTGTCAAATGTTCTGAATGTATGGCCAGCTTGTTCTGCCCTCTTCACATAATTTTTGGTTGGGACTCATAATACACTCTTGGTCTCGCCTCACTGTTTGGCTCCCTACCTTTTACTGTAGATGTGACTTTCTATGGTCTATTGTCAGCTTAATTAAGCTTCCATTAAATACTAATTAGCCTTTCTATTTATAGCTACCGTATATAGTTCATGCATTCTCGGTACAGGTTTAAACTACAGGTTTAATTTTGTTTTGTTGGTTTAGTCTATTTACTTTAACATATATTAAGTAACCAATCTGTGTAACATATACTATACTGTATATTATAAAAATAAGAGGTTAAACAATACAGATCTTTCTTTGCCTTTAGGCTATTTGCATTTATGGAGGGAGGAAGAACACTGAAGAAATGACACTTTGCTACAATGTAAAGTAGTGAGTGTACAGCTTGTATGTAAATTTTCTGTCCCCTCAAAATAACTCAAACACACAGCCATTACTGTCTAAACCGCTGGCAACAAAAGTGAGTACACCCCTAAGTGAAAATGTCCAAATTGGGCCCAAAGTGTCAATATTTTGTGCGGCCACCATTATTTTCCAGCACTGCCTTAACCCTCTTGGGCACGGAGTTCACCAGAGCTTCACAGGTTGCCACTGGAGTCCTCTTCCATTCCTCCATGATGACATCACAAAGTTGGTGGATGTTAGAGACCTTGCGCTCATCCACCTTCTGTTTGAGGATGCCCCACAGATGCTCAATAGGGTTTAGGTCTGGAGACACGCTTGGCCAGTCCATCCCCTTTTACCCACAGCTTCTTTAGCAAGGCAGTGGTCGTCTTGGATGTGTGTTTGGGGTCGTTATCATGTTGGAATACTGTCCTGCGGCCCAGTCTCAGAAGGGAAGGGATCATGCTCTGCTTCAGTATGTCACAGTACATGTTGGCATATATGATTCCCCGAATGAACAGTAGCTCCCTAGAGCCGGCAGCACTCATGCAGCCCCAGACCATGACACTCCACCACCATGCTTGACTGTAGACAAGACACACTTGTCTTTGTACTCCTCACCTTGTTGCCACCACATACGCTTGACACCATCTGAACCAAATACTTTTATCTTGGTCTCATCAGACCACAGGACATGGTTCCAGTAATGCATGTCTTTAGTCTGCTTGTCTTCAGCAAACTGTTTGGGGGCTTTCTTGTGCATCTTTTTAGGAGAGGCTTCCTTCTGGGACAACAGCCATGCAGACGAATTTGATGCAGTGTGCAGCATATGGTCTGAGCACTGACAGGCTGACCCCCCCCCATTCCTTCAACCTCTGCAGCAATGCTGGCAGCACTCGTACATCTATTTCCCAAAGACAGCCTCTGGATATGACACTGAGCACGTGCACTCAACTTCTTTGGTTGACCCTGGTGAGGCATGTTCTGAGTCTGACCTATCCTGTTAAACCGCTGTATGGTCTTGGCCACCATGCTGCAGCTCAGCATAGGCCATCTTTTATGTAGCGCAACAATTCCTTTTTTTTTTTTTTTTTTTTTTTTTTTTAGATCCTCAGAGTTCTTTGCCATGAGGTGCCATGTTGAACTTCCAGTGACCAGTATGAAAGAGTGAGAGAGATCACACCTGAGACCTTGTAACACTAACGAGTCACATGACATCGGGGACGGAAAATGGCTAATTGGGCCCAATTTGGACATTTTCACTTAGGGATGTACTCGCTTTGTTTCCAGCGGTTTAGACATTAATGGTTGTGTGTTGAGTTATTTTGAGGGGACAGCAAATTCACACTGTTATACAAGCTGTACACTTACTACTTTACATTGTAGCAAAGTGTCATTTGTTCAGTGTTGTCACGTGGAAAGATATAATAAATTATTTACAAAAATGTGAAGGGTGTGCTCACTTTTGTAAGATACTGTATATAGATTTTTTTTTTTTTTTAAATTTATTTATTTTTATTTTATTTTTTCTACGATTAAATTTTTTTTTTCTCACAATTCTTCGATCATATCAGTAGAGCAGTAGATGGGATCAGTACTTTTTAATTTGTATTTATTATTTTTTTTTTTTACAATTTTTATTTTTTTGTTATTTTTTTCACAATACTTTTTTTTGGGGGGGATGGTGTTAGAAAATGTGACGGGTGTACTCAGGTTTGTGAGCTACTGTAAATTGAGAGGCCATGGCTTTTTCTGTGTAGTCCTTCATGCACTAGTTAAACGTAGCACTAAGCTAGATTAAGACATGCTAATAAGTAGGTTTTATCCACCCATAGTCCTACATATCTATAAACACTATTCAACCTTTCTTGGACAGGCAGATGGTGATGACAGCTTGGCTGAAAGCTACATTCGGTATAGAGAGAGACAAGAGGAATAACCTAAAAGTTGCCAGCATACACTTAAAAGATAGCCACAGCAATTGGGGCAGTTTTTGTAACCTGCCCAGTCAACGGTTCTTGTACACCATGGGTGCTTAACCTGTGGCCCTCCAGCTGTTGCAGAACTACAATTTCCATCATGCCTCTGCCTTTGGGAGTCATGCTTGTAACTGTCAGTGACTTGCAATGCCTCATGGGACTTGTAGTTCTGCAACAGCTGGTGGGCCACAGGTTGAGCACCCATGTTGTACACATTGATTGACTAATGGAGTTTGGGACCACATATAGACATGAGATCATTGCCTAGCCCAACTGAAAATCAAGGATGAGGTGACTGTTATTTATGTGTATGCTAAGATATCCATCTGTCTCATCACTGAGTTTTATTTTTCCTAATATGGCCGTAATTGGGTGGTGTGTAAAACGGCTATCAAACAGCTGAAAGCGTCAGGTACTAATATGTGGACCGCATTGATGTATGCCAATTTCATTCACACAATGCACAATAGAAATACAATATTGACTATGGAGCCCATTCACACATGCAATGAGCTTCTGTGTTTCTTTGAAAAAGGTGAAAGCACTTTTTTTTTTTTTTTTTTTTTTTTTTTGTGCGAAAGTGTATTTTTGGCCCCATAGACTTCAATGGAAGCACATGAAAAGTTTTATATAAAATTACATAAAAAAAAAAACATGAAAATGCAGAGGAGCAAGTGTAAGCCTAGCCTTAGAGACCATACTGTCTGCAGCTAAGAATGAGCCTGATCTGCTTGTGTATATGCAATGTGGTTTTTTTAATATGTATTAGTCATCCTGTGTAAAGCAAAAAAAACCTGCTAAACGAAGCAAGTCCTGGGCATTAAATAGCAGCTGCTCATGAGGCCTTAGTCTGACTGTCAATCCTTACCGGTAATTTAAACAGTGGTTAAATAAAACACTCACAATAAAATCTTTTGAGTATAAGAGCCATGTAAAGAAGAAAAGCAGCCCCCCCCCCCCCCCCCAAATGCTGGTCTTATGTTGTGATACAATAGCAATTGCCTGGAAATGTCCATCCTGACAATCATTACTTACCACCCCTAAATAAAAACCCTTGGTCATCTTTAGACCTACAAGTTTACTCTGTATGGAAAATTGTCCTAAACAGATTAATGATTCTTATGTATGTGAGTTAGTATTTGTGTGACGTACGTAACCAAAGACTACAAGAGTACAAAAACTTAAAAATATGTGAAAAAATGCATTAAACAACTGTATTCCAATATAATAATCATATCTATATCTAACAGATGTGTCACTTGGCCCTCACCCATGGATACCAAGCTGTGGTCTTTAACCGTCGCTGTCATAATGGATGCCCACTCAGCACAGCCAAGTTACAGCCATATGGTGATCCTAATGACCTTCGTGAAGCTATTCGATACATCCGTCATTGTCAGCCCTCGTCTAGACTATTTGCCGCAGCTGAAGGCACAGGTGCTGGACTTCTGCTTTCCTACCTTGGCGAGTGTGGTTCATCAAGCTACATCACAGCAGCAGGCTGCATCTCCCCTCTGTTTCGCCTGCAGGACTGGTTTGAAGCTGGGTGCCCATGGCTTTGGCAGTCAGCACTACTCTTATATCAAAAGATGTATTTAAGCAGGTAAGTTTTTGCATAAACTACACTGTACATTAACTGTCTGTTTTCCCTAAAGTGGTATTCCATTTGTGGGTACATTCTAGCAAGCTGAACTATACACTAGCTGCTTATATCTCTTGTCAGTACATGATGGAAAATTAAATTGTACACTGCCTGTTATTAGGTGTTATGGTAGCAATAGTTCAGTTTTGGAGCTCTTAAAATGCACATTTTGTTGTGGCCATCATCAGGGGCGGACTGATAACTCATGGGGCCCCCAGGCAATCAGAGATTATGGGGCCACACAGTATACACACACAGTATACAATCACACAGTATACACATACATGTATACACAGACAGATGTAAAAAAAAACACAGATTTATACATACTGTCCCTAGTTTTACTGAGGCTGGCAACCCTGATGGAGCCCGAGTGGCTCAATGGTCAGTCCGCCCCTGGCCATCATGATGATCTCGCTTCCCTTGTCTAATATTCACTCATTAAGGCCTATTTCACAGGGGCAGCCAGGGGTAGTAGAAACAGGCGGTTGAGCAGCAGTTTTACTGTCCCCCCCCCCGACCACCCAACTACAGCCTAACAGGCAGCTGTAAAAGAATGCTTTGCATCGTGGTAAATATAATGTCACATTGGGCTGACAAATGGCACCAACCCATTTGTGTCAATGGAGACGCTCTGCAGCCGCGAGCCAAACACTTGGCTCACAGTTGCAGTGCATTAGTCCCATTGGAGGAAAAAAAAAAAGCAAAAAAATAGGCATTCATGAGGCGGCAGGATTAGGATTGCCTAAATGTAAATTTAGCGCCTCATTAGCACCACCTTATTAAGATGGTCTAAGTATGAACTTAGCCATAGGGCCCATTTAAATTTATGTACTACGCTGCCGTGAAAATCACACATGCACAACTTTTTCCAATACCGCACACCATAACACACTGTGTTCAATTGTGTGCGCTGCAACAGAAGTATGTTGAGGATGCATTGTATCAATGAATTGGGGCAGCATTCAAAGCTAATGGTACTGCATTACCCAAACTTACCTTCAATAATATAGGCAATACAGCCATATAGATACACATTGCACAGGCATGGACCACTGCTGTCACTTGTAAGAAAGCTGAGTAAATGTCAATTTTGTATGAGAACAATGCCTTCTTAAGCCAAATGCCATCTATCTATGTTTTCATCTACTAGATCTAGTCCTTTTGTAGTCTGTATATTAAAAAAAAAAACTGATAAGACATGCATTCTTACTGCTTGTAGTACCAAGTCTGAAAGCGATTGACAAATATACCATTACTTTTGGATGTGTGGTGGTGGTTTTTTTTTTTTTTTCTGTGATGCTTTCCATCTGTTCAAATAGGTTTGATATACAGTAAAACTGAAGTCACAAAAGCAAGGAATAAGTTCCTCTTGGATCTGTTTACCTGAAAACACACAAGTCTTCCAAAAGTGTCATTTGTGCGCCAAGGAACAGTTGACATCACAGCAGTTCTATGAATGCATGGGGAATGCATTGCAGTTTTTCATATTCTAGGCCAGCCTTTTTTAACCAGTGTGCCCAGGCGCCCAGGGGTGCCTTGAGGTTTCTTCAGGGATGCCTTGGCAAAATGCCCAAAAATTGGTCAAAAATTTTATACAAGCCAGCAGGTGGAACAAGTCACACAAAGCCACAGGTTTCCATTATGCACCATTACAACTTTGTAGACATTGGGATCTTCACAACCAATGATGATGTCTGTTTCCTCCACAGCATCCTTGTTTGACCCTCTTGTGCCCCTCTCCTTCAGCACTGGGGTGACATTAGCTGACTAATGGAAATAAATTGAGGGAGAAGAGAAACATTGGTATACTAGTCAGTACTAGTGTGCAAAAGTGTATTTGCTTTGGAAGAATAAATCACCTCTAATATTGGGTGTCCTATGTGTGGATGTTGCTGCATTATGTAAAACTATTAGAATAGTTTTTTACATTTTTAGAATGGGGTGTCAGGGAGAATCGCCCTATCTTTGTCCTGTTTCCTATTATCACTGAGAGTGAAAGTGAAAGAAAATTACAATTTTTGCGTTATCCCCAGAGCAGTAATAGTGGAGGAATCTACCAAAGGAGACAGTAGTTCTGCTGACCTTGCTGACAACCAAGGATTCCCTCACTTTTGGAGGGATTTCTCCTAACTTCCTGTTTTGGCTTTGAGACAGGAATTAGAGGGAAATGTCCCCAATGGAAGAAAGATGACAAAAAAAAAAAAAAAAAAGAAAAACACAGGTGTTCTAACCCTTCCTTCCTCTATCCAAAATGAAATAAAGGTTTACCTTTTTTTAGTTCTACTTTAACTGCTATTATTCAAAACTAAACAATTGCAGGTTTGATCGACTTGTGTTCTTCAGGCACTGTATTTTATCTGTAGAGGAAAAAAGAACACCCAGAGACCAGCACAAGATGGTGAGACTAAAGTGTGTATGTCTGGACATTGATAACAGGCTGGCAGACTGCGGTCCTTGAGTCTTTCACACCACACTCCTCTTCTCCCACTCAAAATTCTAATTCTAAGCACTTCTCCTCCTCTTTTTCCTCAATCCCTCCACACTTGCCTCCACCATGGAGGAGAGCGATGAACACAAAACACATCCTTATTCCCTTCTCCACAGACCTGTGTGGTGGCGTTCTCCTTTTAAACAGATGCTTATGTCCTATGCTTAGATGCACATCACTGATTTCCTAGTTCTACATCTTAGACATCAATGACCCAGTTTTGAGCTGTTGCACACAGACCATGCTTTGCAGTATTTTACCACACAAAAATACCACAACAGAAAAACCATACAATGATAGCAGAGATACAAGACAGCTGCTGCATTAGGTAAAATATACATAGCTCTGTAACATGTTTTACGATCCAGGATTCTTGATTAAAATATATAGTTGGACCCCTTCCAAGGTTCTGGCACACATTGTCATACTTGCCAACTGTCCTGGATTTCCCAGGACATTACCGGGATTTGGACTCTTTTCCCCATTTTGTTTCCCGGGAAATGTCCCAAGAAATCTGTTTTTTCGCGTTTTTTTTCCCTGCCGCCGCTAGAGGTGCGCGGCCGCCATTTTTAAGAAGACCAGGAACACGGCTAGGTGGCTAGACGAAGCTCCTGCGTCGCCGCCCATCCTCCGCCCCGCTTCGCCTACCCCCCCGCCCGCTGCCTGTCTCTTATGGAAAGGGGCGGGGGTTCTATTGTAACCACGCGGCTGGCAGAGGGAGACACTATTTTGTATACCCCCTCTGTTTTGCAATGGCGGTGGAGACCTACTAGGACACCTGAGGTAAGGGGGGGTGCACTGCTGGGGACATCTGATTTAAGGGGGGGCTCTGCTTATGACATCTGATGTAAGGGGGGCTCCGCTGATGACATCTGATGTAAGGGGGGGGCTCTGCTGGGGACACTTGATGTAAGGGGGGGCTCTGCTGGGGGCACCTGATGCAAGGACGGACTTTGCTGGTGGCACCTGATGCAAGGACAGACGGCTGGTGGCAGAAGACGTGGCAGGTGACACGCTCAGGGATCCCACTGATTCGGCATTATGGTGAGTTGAATGATTTAATCTTATATTACAATGTAATAATAGAAATAATGCACTTCAATCATCCTGACACCATAACAACCATGGTGCCGGGATGATTGAAGTGCTAACACCAGGTGTTTGGAGTATCTTTATCTGCTGATTGTTAAACTTTCTAGAATACACATATTTCCATTGTTGTGTAGGATCTGGGGCTGCTGTCCCTCCATCCCTCTTCCCCCCCCCCCCCCATTTTCCTCTCCATTCCTCATTCATCTGAGAATCTAGCCACACTCCCTTTGACCCACACCCACTTAAGACACGCCCCCTGTTTTGTGTAAACCATGCCCATTTTTACTTTCCTCCTGTGCCATGCCTACAAATGCATGCCCTGCCCCTAATTATAACAAGACTCCGCCTACAGCCAAAAAAGTGTCCCTAAAAATTTTTTTTCAATGTTGGCAACTATGACATTGTGACTCTGCAGATTGCTAAATATATGTGCATATAAAACACAGATCGGCAAGACAAATTGCAAATTTCTAAAGCTGTGCCGGATTTAGGAGTACAATGGGGCTCATTATTTACAACTGTTCAGGGGAAAGTGAAGGCATTGCTTCAAGCAACAAATCAGAAACCAGAACCTTACTTCCTGGTTGGGTGCTACTAGTTACATATAAATGATCTAAACAAAAGTACATGATTAGTGGAAATATACTGTCTATCTGCAGTGTAGAAAGAGATGGATAATAAAGATAAACTTTGGGGCAACCGTTTTTGTAATGCCCTTTTTTCTGTATCACAGACTGTGCCCCTGTGCAAAAAGTCAGTTCAATAAAAAACATGGTTGAGATTGGTGTGGAAGAACTTGAAAGGCCTTGGTTTTTGCTGTGGTTGTGAAGCATAGCATCGTGACCACGGTGTGTACAGTCGTGAGTGGCTGGATGTCAGTGTTCAAGTGGGAGGTCTCGAGGCAGTAAAGCTGCAGCTCAGCCATCTGGTTTTGCCACCCTCTGTCCACTTGTGTGATCAAAGTTTTGCTGCCAGCTACAAGGTCCAGCTGGCACTAGAATGTATCCCTCCTTTTAATACACACCGCTGCCTGCAGATTACGATTAAATTAATTCCATGCTGTCCTAATTTTTCTTTCTTTTGTCATTCTGTAATAATAATGCTCTTCTTTTTCTGTACATTTATAAGGTTGTTTGAAAACCCAATAAATATTGATTATACAAAAAAAAATGTATTCCATGCTCAAAACTGACTATACAGTGTGCCCTCTGGAAATAAAAGTTTTGCGCTGAGATCTGGCTGCATTGCTATTGCATTATACACCTATGTAAATCATGTATTATTTTTTTTTAACATAAAGTTTTTTATTTAATAAAAGCAAATACAAAATAAAAAATAATAAAAAACAAAAACATACAGATGATACATTTTGCAGTGGTTACAGTACAAGGAGTACAGAGTTTTAGCAGCAGATGTTACAAAACAAATCCCACAACACATATATATCTATGAAAATACCACAAATAGGTCAGTAGGAACAGTGATGGGGGGGGGGGGGTACACATGAATTGAGAATTCTGTGGCTACGTCCCCTCTATAACCTCCCCGTCTCTCCCCTAATATTATACTAGTAACTTCAGCTTCGTGTGAAATATAGCTATATACTATATATGCCCAGGGGGGCTCCCTTGATTCATAATTGACCCATCATGGGGATCAGTGGTATGTAAATAGATAGCATCAGTCAGAGTCGATATGCCCATTGTGCAGAAAGGGGAGTCCCGCGCCCACGTGTGGACTCATTCCAACTCTAGATGTTCCGCACCTATCCAGGGATCCCAGATTTTCCCAAATTTTTTTGGGCAGTTGCGACTTAAATACGTTAGTTTATATATCGGCAATGCTTTATTAATGAGATTTTTCCAAAAGCCTATTGATGGGGAGGCGGGTCCCTTCCAATGTAGCAGGAGCGCCTTTCTAGCATAGAAGGCTGCGTAGAATATAAAGAGTTTTTTAGCTCGGGATGTATCTAGCGTGTCAACTATTCCAAGCAGTAAGGGTATTGGATCACAGGGGACTTTTAATTTGCCAATTCGATTTAACGTGTTAACTACGCCTCTCCAGAACGCCTGTGTATAACGGCAAGACCATACCATGTGGAAGAAGGAACCCTCCTCCGCCGCACACTTGGGACACATCGGGTTATTAGTGGGGTATATTTTGGCTAGACGCTGAGGGGAGAAGTAGGCTCTATGCAAAAATTTTAGCTGGGTGAATCTGTCCCTGGCAGAGATCACTAAGGGCAAGTATTGCTGGATACCCTCCTCCCAGTCGTCATCAGCAAGCGAAGGTATATCCCTCTGCCACACCAAAAGCAGTTGTGAGACTTTAGATGTATCTAGGCCCGCCAGGGCCGCGTATAGGTTGGATAGGATCTTTCCTTCACCCTCGTCGCCCAACAGTCGCTCAAGCCCAGTAGTCATGAGTGTCGGGGGAGTGGGAAATTGGGAGTGGTAGGCATGTCGGAGCTGTAGGTATCTGAAGAACATGTTATTGGGTAGTCTCTTTTGTTGTTTTAAGGCATCAAAGGGAAGTAGGCCATCTCTTGACACTATGTCCGCCACGGTGGTTATTCCGTAGCGGGCCCATAGCACAGGGTCCGGGATAGTCTGGAAATGCGACAACCGCGGGTTCCCCCACAGGGGAGTGCGGGGGGACCAGCTGTCTGCCCCCCTGATCCTGCCCCTAACCGTTTCCCAAACTTTCAAAGTGGTTTTCATTGAGGTGGTAATACCAGAGTTAGATCTGGGTCCTCTGTGTATTAGGTTTCTCAATTCTGAGTATGAGCCCAGCAAAGCCGCCTCCAGCGTGGAAGCAGGGTTCGCTGGTTCCTCAGACATCCACCATCGGAGGGTAACCAACACCGCCGCCCAATAGTACTTTTGGAAGCACGGTAAGGCAAGTCCCCCCAACGTCAAAGGGAGTTGTAACGTGGATTTAGAGATTCTAGGTATGTTACCGTTCCATATAAATGCAGTAATCACGGTGTCAATTTTTTTGAAAAAGGTATTCGGTATGTGTACCGGTGTCTGTCTGAAGACATAAAGAAACTTTGGCAGTATGGACATTTTTATCAAGTTCACTCTGCCTACTGGGGTTAGGGGCAGTGTTTTCCAAGTGATGCATTTTTGGGTCAGAGTAGACAGTATAGGAGATAGGTTGAGGGGAATGAACTGCGCAAAATCTCTGTGTATTTCTATTCCCAGATACCTAAATTGGGAGACTATTCTGAGGGGAGTATTAACAGGTATCGAGTCTTTCCCCGGGCGCAATGCAAAGATTACCGATTTGGTCCAGTTAATACAAACGCCAGAGAACCCACCAAAAGTGTTAATAAGTGACAGGGCAGCCCCCAGGGAATCGCTGGTATTCCTAAGGTACAGCAGGGTGTCATCCGCGTATAGGGATATCTTTTCGAGTACCGTACCAATCCTAATTCCGGCAACTGAAGGGGAGGATCGGAGAAGGATTGCCATTGGTTCTATGGCCAGGGCGAACAAAGCAGGGGAGAGTGGGCAGCCCTGCCTGGTACCCCTGTGCAGGTAGAAGGGTGGCGAGATCGTCGTTCCCGTACGAACCCTAGCCCGTGGAGAGGTATAAAGGGTCTGTATCCAGGATATAAATTTGGGACCGAGGCCGAACCGACGCAGGACCTCCCATAGATAACACCACTCTACTGAGTCGAATGCTTTCTCAGCATCCAGGGAGGCCACTGCGTCAGATTCTGTCAGATATTCCTCGGCACCCATGACTGTGTATAGTCTACGAAGGTTAATGTCTGTCCCCTTACCTGGCATAAAGCCAGTTTGATCTTCATGAACCAAATTATGTATGACTCCTTTAAGTCTTCTAGCTAGGATCTTAGCAAGTATCTTAGCGTCTGCATTAATTAAGGATATGGGGCGGTATGAGGTGCAAAGCTCAGGGTCCTTACCCGGTTTAGGTATGACCACTATAATCGCCTCCGTCATGGACGGCGGTAGTGTAGATTCCTCCAGGGTCCCCGTAATCATCTCGTGCACTTTGGGTATCATTAGCTCCCCGTGTTGTTTATAGAATTCAGGAGGGAGGCCATCCGAGCCCGGAGTCTTCCCAACCTGAAGTTCGCCTATGGCCTGTTTCACCTCCTCTAAGGAGATGGGAGCATCTAGACAGTCTCTGGTCTCTTCGTCAAGGGTAGGGAAGGTGAGCTGGCTAAGGAAGGAGTCCAACTCCTCCGCAGAGTAGCCCGCCTTAGAGGAATATAGAGACTTATAGTACGTGGCAAAACAGGTGTTGATAGCAACTGGGTCTGTCACCGAGTTCCCATCGTCAGTTTTAATACGGGCTATGGTGAAAGCAGGCTGTTGTTCCCTCGCCAACCATGCCAGCAGGTGACCTGTCTTTTCGCCCTGTTCAAATATACGTTGTGTCTGTGTCAGCTGTTGTTTTTTAGCTCCCGCTACTCGGAGGAGCATCACCTCATGGTGTGCCGCCTGCAGATCAGACAGGGTGAGTGGGTTCTGTGTCTGTATGTATCGGGATTCGAGGTCTTGTGCCCTATTCTCAGCTTCCTCAATGGAGACCCTGGCGTCACGTCTGGCAGTGGAAATTGCGGTCTGGTAGCTTCCCCGAGTATGTGCCTTAAAGGCGTCCCACCTAATAGGCATCACCGAGGAGCCAGCATTAAATGTCCAGAAATCTGCTATAGATGTGTCTATGCTTGTCGCAACACTTTCCTCTGAGATCCAGTAACGGGACAACCTCCATAATCTCTCTGATGGGGGGGTCTGTGTTTGCAGAGTAAGAAGCATAGGGGAGTGATCCGATATGCCCCTAGGGAGCATTTCCGTTTCTATTACACGAGAGAGCAGCCCCCCAGTGATGTAAATCAAGTCTATCCTGGATAGTGTACGGTATGAGGCAGATTGACAGGTAAATGCTCTGTCTCTTGGATATTTCCACCTCCACACATCTACCAATCCATACAGGGTAGCCCACCTACTGAGGGAGGAGTCAGAACCCATCCCTGAATTCAATCTATCCACGGACGGGTTCGGAACCATATTGAAATCTCCGGCTATAACCAGGTTATCCGTGGAATATGAAGCAAGCACAGGGGTCAAGAATTTAAGGAGAGCCATAGTGGCCGGAGGGGGCACATAGACACCCACAATTAGCATCTCAACAGTATCTATTACAGCATGTATTAAAACAAATCTGCCCTCCGGGTCAGTCCTGACAGCAAGTAGGGTAAAGGACAAGGATCTGTGTATTAATACACTAACTCCCCTAGCGTAGCCTGAATATGACGAATGGTAGGAGTGTCCTATCCACGGTTTTTTAAGACCAAGGACTCTTCTACCCACCAGGTGGGTCTCCTGGAGTATGCATATGTGTGGGTTATATTTTTTTAAATATGTCATAACCAGGGTTCTCTTTATTTTGTCATTTAGACCCCTAACATTCCATGATATAATTCTCAGAGGTGCCATAGCATTAGAGATATTAATGTTTGGGGATGGGATTGCTGGCAGGACCGACCCAGAGTGGGACATACACCCGCCAGTAGACAGTAATTCATTCGCAACATCTTGATCAGCAGGCCCGAAGTAAACCACGGGCCAAAAAGGATAAACCCAAGTAGACCACTGCTTATATTTGTATCAATCTGAGTAAACCAAGAACAAAAAGGGAAATAAAGGAAAAAACTAACAAAAAAGGGGAACAACCGTAACCCAGAAACCCAACCCCCCCCTCCCCGCACATCCGTTGGGGAACTCGGAGTGCTTGTATCCCAAACTGGTCCCATTATACTGTAGGAGAGTCTCCTATGAGAGCAATGGAGAGGCAGGCGACCTTTCCTCGCACAGGTGTTACAACTTTTCTCAAGATTGGAGATCTCCGCTCCCACGCCTACAGCAACAGGGGAGTACAAAAGAAATCAACTCATTCAAAACATTATAGCGACATATTTGTAAGACAGAATCAGGCTTAAAAATAAAAAAAACACCTAATAGAAATTAGGGGCACATTCTTCGTTGTTTGACCAGTTTACCAGCCATATATATAGGTAGTGAGTCTATCCCCCTAGTAATGTCACTGGTATGCAAATCACCAAAAGGAAGGGAACTGTTACAAAACCATCCATTAACATTTAAGCCCTTCTCCCCCCTCCCAAGGACAAAACCCGTGAGACAAAGATAAGCTAAGTCGAGGGGGGGAAAGGAAACATCTAGTGTAAACTAGAAGCACAGGCTTGAGTATTTACTAAGGGTAGCCTTTGCAGATAACAGGAGAATAGTTCACTTCTTTGTGGCAGTGTTCAGGACATACAATTCCCTCAGAGAGAGCACACTCTTGCAAGGTATATAACAACGTTAGAGCTTTGCTAGTGCATTATTTGCAGAATAAAGTTGGGCTTGAAAATAAAAAAAACACCTAGTCTGAGCTAGGGGCACATACTTCACCATTGTAGTTATATTTATAGTTATATCCCCCCTTCTAACATCCGCAGGTATAAGGAGAACAGTTTAGCCCCCCAGTATTCCCACCGGCATGCATATCCCCCAAGGGGAGGAGCCTCTATCAACCAATATAACAGCATTAAAATTTATCAGACGTATAGTTTGTGAGGCAAAGTTGAGCTGGAAAATAAAAAATCACCTAGTAGAAACCAGGGGCATATACTTCATTAATGAGCCAGTGCAGACCTCATGTATGTAGGGAGAACAGTCTATCCCCCCAGCAGTGGCACGAACATGTAAATCCCTGAGAGCTGCATTGTAGTACTCCAGCAGATTCCGGTCCCGCTCAAGCATTATTCCCTCCCATCATTTATCAAGTGTATGAGTTGACCGCAAGGCAACCTTGCAGAGATAAAGCAGTAGGTTAATGGCATCAGCCCTGCATAGTATTGTCTTGTCCCAGCCGTTCAATTATCGATTGGGAAGAAAAAATTGTATAGCCAAAAGCACAGTGTCTCCTCACTCCATTACCCCAGGAAAGAGTTTTCCCTCGCATGGCTGCGTCAGGCAGGGTCAAGTATCTCATCTCGGTATCTTCGTCCGGGTGTTGTATCTGGAGGTGTAATGTAAGTCACATTCCTTCCATCATATTAACGGATTTGGGTAGTCACCATCCGTTTTTCTGGAGGAGGAAGGTCAGACAGCAGGCAAAAAAAAAAAACTGTGATCGTAATAATTCTTGGCGCTCTAATGTGAAGAAGGGGAGACAGAGGGCAGCTGGGGAGGGAGAGTAGGAAACATCGGTCTACACTGGAACAACGGTGAAGCTTATACATTACCGGGCACGGGGAAGGCCGTCCAGCCACTGAGAGGCATCCTCTGGGGAGGTGAAGTAGCGGGTGGATTCACCGTCAATTACCCGGAGGCGAGCAGGAAAGAGCATGCTATACTTAAGCCCTTTTGCGCGAAGCTGTGCCTTAACGTGATCAAAAGTCCTTCTGAGCCGTTGTGTGTCAATAGAATAGTCCGGGAACAGCATTAGCTTCGTGTTGTCAAAGCGCAGTTCAGGAACTTTACGGGCTTCTCGTAGTGCCAGGTCCCGGTCTCGGAAATTCAAGAGTCTAAATATAAACGTGCGCGGAGGAGATCCCGGGGGGCCTCGTACGGGAGGCATTCGGTGGGCTCTCTCAATCACGAAGTGCGGGGAGAACTGGGCCTGTGGAAGCAGGGTACGGAGCAGATGTTCCGTGAAGGCCGCGGGATCTTGGCCCTCAGCTCCCTCTGGTAATCCCACGAGCCGTAGGTTGTTCCGTCGACTTCTGTTCTCGCCATCTTCCGCCCTAGACTCCAGTGTCTTCACCCTGACCTGCAGTGTGTGAATAGAGGCCCTCTGATCCCGAATGGAATCCTCCGTCTCACCAATCCTACGTTCAGCCTCTCCCATTCGTCCTCTCATCTTCTCCATGTCCCTCCGTAACAGCCCAAATTCTGTTTGTAGGTTGTCGATTTTTGCTGTGAGGGTCGTCTGGCATCCATTTATCGCCTGCATTAGGGCCTGAAAGCGGTCTTCCTCTGCCGTTGCTGGATCCGCCATGTTGGCTTGAGATGCCACGTGCGCGCAGTCTATGGCGGGCCGCAGTTGTTGTTGTTGCTGCTGGGCTAGTTTAGGGGCTTGTTTAGCCTTCCTACCCGGGCCCGATTTGCTTCTTCTCATGCCCCAGCTACCTCCCGTATCTGTTAGTCAAGTGGAGGATTAATTTTCGGATAGTTTAGGCGATTGGGAGCGGAGCTCCTCTCACACACGTCCTTTCAGGCCGCCAGCTCAGCCACGCCCATCATGTATTATTCACTGTATTGCATATTACTTAGCCTGAATACATAGATTGTATATAGTTGATTCAGAGGAAGGAAACAAACTATTATAAAGCCTGGTTCAATATGCTCCAGCAAGGAAAAAAAACTGAACTGTGTGCTCTCCTCCAATGATTTGTCCTGACGCCCCCCCCCCCCCCCCCCCCTTCCTCACAGCCTATCACTGGTGTGCTGCAGCTTCTCCTCCCCCAGCTCTTATGCAGCTGAGAACATAGGGTATGCAATCACTTATAAAAAAGGTGTTTTTGTTTGTTTGTTTTTTATACAGTGCCTTGAAAAAGTGTTTATACCCTTGAAATTTTCCACATTTTGTCATGTTACAACCAAAAGCGTAAATTTTTTTTATGTATTTTATTTTATTGGGATTTTATGTGATAGATCAACACAGAGTGGCACATAAATGTGAAGTGGAAGGAAAATGTATAAATGGGTTTTCAATTTCTTTTACACATATCTGAAAAGTGTGGTGTGCATTTGTATTCAGCCCCCTTTACTCTGCTACCCCTAACTAAAACCTGCTGTATCCAATTGCCGTCCGAAGTCACCTAATTAGTAAAGAGTCCACCTGTGTGTAATTAAATATCAGTTTAAATACAGCTGTTCTGTGAAGCCCTCAGAGGTTTGTTAGAGAACATTAGTGAACAAACCGCATCATGAAGGTCAAGGAACACACCAGACAGGTCAGGAATAACTTTCTGGAGAAGTTTAAAGCAGGGTTAGGATATAAAAAAAAATATCCCAATCTTTGAACAGCTCACAGAGCAGGTGGGAAAATCTGTCCACAGGCCAAATATTGTGCACTGCACAGATCTGGCCTTTATGGAGGAGTGGCAAGAAGAAAGCCATTGTTGAAAGAAAGCCATAAAAAGTCAAAGACCCATTTGCAGTTTGCGAGAAGCCATGTGGGGGACACAGCAAAGAATGTGTAAGAAGGTGCTCTGGTTAGATGAGACCAAAATTTTACTTTTTGGCCTAAAAGCAAAATCCTATGGAACTTCCGGTTCCGGCGCCACATGAGGAGGAGGTAAGCGGCTCCAGCTCCCGCACAGCTCCTCACAAAACCGGCATATAAGCCAGCCACAGCACCGGGGAAACCCCCATCGCCTCCGCTTCATCCCAGGCAGGCATGGATCGCTTTGTGGAGCGATCATACGCTCGGGCGCTGTCCTCGCCCCCCTCCACAGCTCCGCCGGCGGGAGACACAGCGGCCGAATCAGCCAAGATGGCGGCCGCTCCGGACTTAACAGAGCGGCCTCAGCAGCAGCCACAGCCTCTCCCTGCCCCAGCTGTGACAGACTCCGACCCCGCATCCCCTGCCAACATTGCCCAGGCGGTAGTTCAACTTCTGGGGCCATCCCTTACAGCCACTGTGGACGCAGCGGTACACAGGGGGCTTGAACAGCTGCACATAGAACTCCAGGCCCAGGCCCAGCGCATCTCCCAGACGGAGGAAAGAATTTCAATATTAGAAGATGACTGCACTGCCTCAT
Source organism: Lithobates clamitans (assembly GCA_037952925.1). NCBI lineage: Eukaryota > Metazoa > Chordata > Amphibia > Anura > Ranidae > Lithobates > Lithobates clamitans. Next base: position 3,780,167 of record JBBGZY010000013.1, read on the forward strand.
CTGCAGCACTTGCACGCATAAATGCTTCCCACAGAGACATATGGGACAAATTGGACGATTTGGAAAATCGCTCAAGAAGAAATAATCTGCGCATCATTGGTCTGCCAGAGTCGATCCCAGCTTCCCACCTTACAAACATTTGTGCAAAAACCATCCCAGAACAACTTGGCCTCCGCATACCGTGTACGGTGGAACGAGCACACCGCATGGGTCAATACTCTGACACACGTGCTAAACCCCGGCATGTGATAGTGAAATACTTAAACTACGCCGACAAAAACGCCATAATGCAAAAATTCCGTCGCACACGCTCCCTGGTGGTGGATGGCGCGAAACTGCTACTCTTCGCGGACTATTCCATAGAGGTAATGAAACAACGCAAGGCATTCTCCTCGGTATGCTCCACTCTGCACCACAATCAGATTCGATTCTCCCTAGCCTATCCAGCTGTCCTCCGCGTTCAAACATCTGAAGGGGAGCAACTCACCTTCTATACACCAGAAGAGGCGGAGACCTACCTAACTAACAGAAGCTCCGAAATGGAACACAGTGCCGCAGCAGAGGGGTCACCATCGTCATCTTCACAACATACCTATGGACCCCCTAAACACCCCCGAAGCCCAACCAAGCCTCCATATAAGCGCAGCCGCTTCACCACCCAGGAAGACCGTTCTGGGAATCGTTGAAGGAACTGATGGTGGACTTCACATCACCACCCTTTTGACATCGTCACCTTAGGACGGGAAGTATTAACCCATCTTTTATATTTTTTTTTTCCTATAAAAATCTTTATCATTAAGATGAAGACGTTTTTTTTTTTTTTTCTTCTTTCTCTCTGAGGGTTTTATAAACTCCCGTACGTGCTCCTTGTAGAGCACTACCCCATCCAGCCTGTGGCTAAAGTTACAGTGTTAAGAATTATAACGTTATAATGTTATAGTCATGTTAATCAATGACTGCCATAACCCCCCATTACCCGGGAAACCTTCCCTTACAGAGTCACTTGAACTGTTATGTTTGTATGTATTTTCTAATTTTCGGCTACTCAAGCCTAATTTTAAGAGGAGGGCTCTCCCCTATGTTCAGTATACCTCGCCATTGATTACTTTATGCCTGCACTACCTCCTCAGGAGATCCCCCCCGGACCACCCCCCCTTCCTATCCTACTCCCCCCCCTCCCTATTCCCCCTTCCTCTCCCCCACCCACCCTATCCCCACCCCCCGTTGCTACCGCCCTGCCCCTAGCTGAGGAGCTGGCAATCAATGGGAGCTACGCTGGTTAGATAGGTGAGACCTCATGTGGAAAAAAGAGAAGTCCACAACGCGAGATTTGTATTTCCTTACACGATATACTGCTTTACTAATGTTTACATATTATTGTTGCTTAGAGAAGTTTAAGTTCATGTTTGCCAGCCTAATTCCTATGTCTTCAGGGGTTCCGAGGCGCTTTGGCGACTCCCAGGAGGTAGATAATACATCTACTCAGGGGCTTCTATACAAGCCCCTAAACCAAAACACTTTCAAATGCCAACTATGTCACAGTCTACACCAGGGAGTCACCTAAAGTTTGTCTCATGGAATGTTAGGGGCTACGTTCCCCCAACAAACGTATGTCCATTCTCAGACACCTGCGGCGTCTCCGGGCAGATGTGGCTCTACTTCAGGAGACACATCTGGCTGCAGACGATTTGCAACGTCTACGTAAATTGTGGGTGGGCTCTGTATATGGCTCACCAGCAGTGGGGCGTAAAGCAGGGGTTGCTATCCTCCTGCATAAAAATCTACAACACAAAGTCAGAGATATCAAGGTTGACTCAGAGGGAAGAAAAATGACTCTACATCTGACCATAGAGGACAAATACATAGCACTTACTAACATTTATGCTCCCAACTCTCCTGACACCTCCTTCTTCCAGGACTTAGTGAAATGGGTGCTGACTACACCAGAGACGCTACACCTATTAGGCGGGGACTTTAACTCAGTCATGTCCCCACTGACTGATCGCTCGGGCCCCCCTACACACAGAACACAAACCCGTACTTCCCCATCATCTACAACCACCCTATTGGCACAAACCATTGCCTCCATACAATTTGAGGATGTATGGCGCCTAATGCACCCAACGGAACGGGAATACTCCTTTTTCTCACCCCCGCACAACACGTTTTCACGTATAGACTATTTTTTTGCCTCCCCATCCCTGAGCTCCATAATCAGTGCACCAGACATACAAGACGCAGTGATCTCAGATCACAGCCCAATCGTGATTCATCTCACCCAAACAGCTCGCTCATCTCCCTCCCCTACTTGGCGTTTCCCCTCCTATTTAAGTGACAACGAAGACTTTAAACATACATTATACTGCGCCTGGGAGGAATACATCTCCACTAATGGAGCACACACTACGGACCCTAACCTGTTCTGGGAAGCAGGCAAGGCCTTCTTAAGAGGTAAAATAATTTCCTACACAGCCCAGTTTAAAAAGAAAGCCAAGCAACAGTATAGTAAATCAAGCGAAGCCCTACAACAGGCTCATGAGCAGCTCACGTTAAATCGCACCATAGAAAACATACAAAAATGGAGACAGGCCAAAAGCACCTTTGACCTGTGGGCAGAACAACATGAAGCGGCCAAAACATCTTACTCCCAATTACATTTTCATAAATTTGGAAACAAGGCTGGTAGGCTTCTGGCCAAGATGTGCTCAGGCCCCAGACATCCCACCCGTATCTCAGCTCTTAGAGCTAAGACAGGGTCTTTGACCACCTCCCCAGCTGAAATAAGCAACCTACTCGTGGAATACTATACCAATCTATACAAAGCTGACCCGACTGACTTACCTACCACTGACTTACTACTCGACAAAATACGCTTACCCAAACTCCACCACACACAATTAGAGACGATTAATGCCCCCATCACCGTCGATGATATTCGGTTCACGATCAAAAACATGGCCTCGGCCAAAGCCCCGGGACCCGACGGTTATACCGCTGAATTCTATAAAATGACTAAAGAATTCATCCCTGATACTTTAAAACATGTCTACGCAGCTATGTGGGACGGAGGGCCCTATCTTCCTACGGGAACACAGGCTCACATCAAATTAATCTCTAAAAAAGGGAAAGACCCCCTATTACCGGGCTCATACCGACCAATTTCATTAATAAACGTAGATGTCAAAATCCTGTCCAAAATAATTGCGTCACGGCTAGCTCCCTTACTTCCATCTCTATTGCACCCAGCTCAATCTGGCTTTGTCTCGGGCAGATCGGCCACCCTAAACATCCGTAAGGTTTTAATGGCTCTAGAATACGCCAAAACTCACCCCAACCAAGACATTGCCATCATGTCATTAGACGCGGAAAAGGCCTTTGATAACATCAGTTTCACATGGCTCTTTAGAGTGATGTCACAATTTGGATTCTCAGGACCGATTATGAGATTCTTGCTTCAAATGTATGCATCCCCCACCGCACGTCTAGTCACCCCTGATTTCATTTCGGACACGATTCCATTAACAAAAGGAACGAGACAGGGATGCCCCCTGTCTCCACTCCTGTTCAATCTAGCAATCGAACCCCTGTCCAGAATACTAAATTCGGCTGATGGAATCAGTGGCATCACTCTAGAGAACCACACTCTTCGTTCGGCACTATTCGCGGATGACATACTGCTATTTTCCACCGACCCTATCACAGACTTTGACAGACTCAAACGACTTTTTTCAGACTTTAGACTCTGCTCGGGATTTAGAATCAATTTTGACAAAAGTGAGATCCTACCATTACACCCCCATCTCTCCAGTAAATGGAAACACCTATCCCCCTTGACCATAGCCAACCAACACATTACATACCTGGGCATTAAAATAGGACGTGAGCCATCCTCCTTATATTCTTTGAACTACCCCCCTTTGATAACCAAAATTGTAAAGGAGTTGGAGGCTTGGGGATCCCTACCTCTCTCGCTCTTTGGGAGATGCCATTTATTCAAAATGGTGTCCTTTGCGCGCCTGCTCTACCCAATGCAGACCATACCTCTCCTAATTAAACATTCAGACATTCAAAAAATCCAGAGGGCCCTAACTACTTTTATATGGTCTCACAAAAAACCTCGCATAGCGCTACAGAAATTATGTCTCCCGAAGGGCGAGGGTGGGGCGGGACTGCCCAATATGCGTTTTTACAACCTGGCATGTTTACTTAGACAGGGCTTAGACTGGCTAACCGGAGGCTCTAGATACTCTAACCTATACTTGGAGGAGGCTATGGTACACCCATATACCCTCTCGGCCATCCTTCATTCTAATCCCAATACACTACCCCCCCACCTCAAAACAAGTGTAATAATTAAAGATACGGTTATTGCATGGAGAGAAGTCAGAAAATTGCTTAAAGTTCCATCCAGCATCTCCAAATACCTCAAAATACAAGGCAATCCTATGTTCCTTCCATCTCTCATTCATAAAGCTTTTGGCCAATGGAAACTTAAAGGCCTCACAGATGTCTCCTCCTGCTACCTCAACAAGCCAGGCAAACTCAAACCATTTCATACCCTAATGCGGGAATATTCCCTACCACCAACACATGCTTTCTTCTATCACCAACTCATCAATTACCTCAAATCATGTTCTGGTCCTCATACCAACCCACTTGAAACATCCTGCATTGATACTCTCATCAAAAGCAATAACTACTCCATCTCCAATATTTACTCCTATCTTATACAACATCAAACAAGGAAGTATGCCCTCAAACCCTTTCAAAAGTGGACACGCGTCTTGGGTGACGAATCTCTGCCAGAAAAAATCCTTGAGGGATACAAGACAATCCGCAACCTTACTTCTTCTGAATCTTGGAGGGAAACGCAATTCAAGATCATTCACAGAGCTTATTTCCCTTTCCGCTACAACAAGGTAGACCCCACCCAAGCTCAATGTCCCTGGTGCAACATGCCTCGACCCACGTTACTACATAGACTCTGGGACTGCAACAAGATCGATGCTTACTGGACTAAGGTGATCAACTATATCAACGAGGTCCACAAACTTCAGTGCACAAAGGACCGCCTACTATGCCTGTTTAGCATACCCCCTTCACCCTCATCACCAACGAGGGTCTCACAAAATATTCCACACTGGGCTCACCTATGTCTTCTAGTGGCCCGCAGGACTATCATGTCTCACTGGATATCAGCTACTCCTCCTTCCCTAACAACGTTCAAAACAGCTTTAACATCACTTTTTAATCTAGAAAGGCTGGACACCATCACCCTTAATTTCCGATCAACTTCCCGTTTCTTCAAAAGATGGAGGAAATACATTGAAGCTACATTCGCTCCGCAGGCTATGGTCGAAATAATGAACCCATTTCGATACTCGAAATGGTACTTAACAAATGATGTCACCAATTCCCTAGGTCGACTCAAAATACCTCCCACCCCAGATTCTTTTATTTTTAACCCGCCGTAGGTTATCCATAAATTTATCGTACCCCTTGACATCCACCCTCTTGAGTTTAGTCAGACGCTGCCTCCACTCCTGAAGGTACTTAGATGTTAAGATTTTGTGTCTCGAGAAAAATTCTACCCGTAATGTTGAAGGGATGGCAAACATGAACCCCCCCATCTCCCCTTCCCTTAATTTTTCTTTTCTTTTCTTATTATTGTTGTTATTTTTATGTTATTTTTGTCTCTCTGCTACTTCTCATCTGGTCCAATTGATATGACAAGAGTTTACTTTTACTACCATGGGAAGTTATGCTACTTATAGAATGTACGTTTATTACTCTGTGACTTTTGTAACACTAAGTCCTGTACTTATATATGTCATAAAACCCAATAAATATTTTTCAAAAAAAAAAAAAAAAATCCTATGTGTGGCAGAAAACTGGCACTGCACATCACACTGAACACACCATCCCCACCATGAAACATGGTGCCCACAGTGGTGGGCTCCTTGAGGGTAGGGACCAATGTGAGTGTGCAATGTACGAGTGGAGTGCTGCATAAATTGATGGCGCTATAGGGGTACCTTTTTAAATAAAATAGGGATAATTGTAGACACGCACCCACACTCTCTCTCAGGTTGAACTGGATGGACTGGTGTCTTTATTTAACCTTCCTAACTATGTAACTATCTATGTAACTATGTTCTGGGGATGCTTTTCTTCAGCTGGGACAGGGAAGCTGGTCAGAGTTGATGGGAAGATGGATGGAGCCAAATACAGGGCCATATTAGAAGAAAACCTGTTATTCTGCAAAAGACTTGAAACTGGGGGGCGGAGGTACGCCTTCCAGCAGGACAACAACCCTAAACATACAGCCAGAGCTACAATGGAATGGTTTAGAATTGGATCAAAGAATTTTCATGTGTTAGAATGGCCCAAAGTCCAGACCTAAATCCAATTGAGAATCTGTGGTAAGACTTGACAACTGCTGTTCAGACGCTCTCCATCCAATCTGCAATCTGACAGAGCTTGATCTATTTTTCAAAGAAGAATGGGGGAAAATATTTCACTCTCTAGATTTGCAAAGCTGGTAGTGACTAATGCCCTGTACACACGACCGGTTTTGCCGACAGAATTCCGCTCAAGCCGTCTTGCATACACACGGTCACACCAAATTCCGACCGTCCAGAACGCGGTGACGTAGAACATGTACGATGGGACTAGAAAACGGAAGTTCAATAGCTTCCGCCTCACACGTACTTCAGAATATGCGTCGTTTTTGGTGCATCGGAACAGCATGCAGACGAGCATTTTTTTCCAATAGTAATTTGTCCCGTCGGAAAAATATAGAACATGTTTATCTATGTCCGTCTGAATTTTCGACAGAAAAAGTTCAATGGATCATACACGCGGTCGGAATATACCATGAAAAGCTCCCATTGGACTCTCTGTCCGAAATTCCGCTCGTGTGTACGTGGCATTAGGCTACTTTCACACTGAGGCGTTTTACAGGCGCTACAGCGCTAAAAATAGTGCCTGTAAAGAGCCTCTCCTGTCTCTCCAGTGTGAAAGCTAGAGTGCTTTCACACTGGAGTGGTGCGCTTGCAGGACAGTAAAAAAAGTCCTGCAAGCAGCATCTTTGCAGCGCTGTAGGAGCGGTGTATACACCACTCCTAAAGCGCCCCTGCCCATTGAAATCAATGGGGCAGCGTCGGTAAAGTGCTGCTGCAGCGGCGGTTTTAACCCTTTTTCAGCCGCTAGTGGGGGTTAAAAGCGCCCCGCTAGCGGTCGAATAGCGCCGTTTAAAACGATGGTAAAGGGCCGCTAAAAATAGCGGTGCTTTACCGCCGACGCCGCCCCAGTGTGAAAGTAGCCATACCCAAAAAGACTTGCAGCTGTAATTGCAGTGAAAGGTGGTTCTAAAAAAGTATAAATACAAAGAACCGCGCTTGACAGGCTAGTGTGTAGATATCAGCAGCAGCATATAGTGCGATCACACCAATTAAAAGTTCAAAGAGGAAAAAGCTGCGCTCAAACAAAAACAGTCTCTACAAATGACATCAGAGAAATAAAAATTCTTCCAGAAATGTCAGCACCACCACCGTGTATCTTGAAGCAGTAGTGACAATCCACCCTAGTAATAAAATCTGCTTACCAGATGGCAAGCATAAAAGGGCAAGTGGCTATAGCCCAGCCAAGGCCTTTCAGCTTGCTGGTACTCCCGATGTTCGTGTGGGGGGTAAAAACTCCAAATTCAATTGCGTTGCCACATATCACCATCCCGGAAGCCACGGATAACCAAGAAGGAAGAAGAACTCACCATAGTGTAAAACCTTTCAAAAGTTTATTAAAACCAAGTAGTAACTTACATTTAAGTAGTTAAAATCGCGTGTACAAAGAGCCGGCCGGCTTGCAAACAAACGGAGCCCGTCCTCTACTCCGAGAGCGTGGTGACGTCAGTGCGTACCTTCCCAGACGCGTTTCGTCATCATCTGACGTTGTCAATGGGGAACGGGCAACGCAGCGACTCACCACCTTATAAAGGGAGCCAAGCCTCGCTCTGAACCACGAGCATCAAGGCGCCATATTGGATATGGGAAAAATACTCTCTTCTTCCCTTACCCTGCAAGCGTCACGGAAGGGAGCATGTCACTACATACATCCCTCTCAAGACGAGCAGCAACATCACACAATTGAGCCCAACTTAAATGCCAGCTGCAACAGTGTAAATATAATATAAACTGTGAACGTGATAAGAATACTAAGAAAAGTAAATTATAAATTTATAGAAACCTACTACCATCCCGTATATAATGACAATTAATACCTAATTAAATAAATGTGCAATGCTCCTCCCAAACTAGCAGGAAAAATCCTGTACTAGGATAATATTTAGAGGGGACCAATCCAAAGATCCGTATCCTCGTGTGAAATTATAATTATACCTAAATGCTGGAAGGTCTAATTTGAGAAAGTCTCTTCCACAATATAATAAGCAGACTCTCTCTGAAAACGTGTTGTGAAAATCAGTACTCCGAGAACAACCTCTATCATATGATGCATTAATGAGTACAAAAAGGGGAAAAAAAAAAAAAAAAAAAAAAAAAAAGAAAAAAGAAAAAACGAAAGAAAAAATGCCCACATGCTCATGATTCAGATCGAGTTCACAAACTCCAAACGACATTAATAGTAAACCATTAATAAAATAAAATAAAATAAATTAATACACCAGCAAGTACAAATAGTCAACCTAAGTTGGGCCAAACCCTAAAGGTCACTCTTACCTAAGATTCATGAGTTATCGATAAACGCGTTAACATCAGTATCGATGTTTAACCCGTAAGGTGCATAAGTTCTTAATCGGTGGATCCAGGCCATTTCTAACTTTGATATCTCTCTGACCAAAGAGCTCCCTCTCCAATGAGGCCTGTACCTATCTATACCCAAAAAAAGGGTATTGGAGGGGTCTTTATCATGTACTTGTAGATAGTGTTTGGACACAGAGTGGTTCTTAAAACCACTTTTGATATTAGTGATATGTTCGTTGAGGCGAACCTGAAGGGGCCTCTTGTTCCTGCCCACATATTGCAGGCCACAAGGGCACTGCAACATGTACACTACCCCCTCCGTGGTACAGGTAATGAACGGCTTGATATTATATGTTTGTTTGGTACTACTGGAAGAAAATGTGGTGGTCCGTCTATGGGCACAAACATTATGTGCACAGACCCTGCACTTTCTGCATTGATAAAATCCCTTCAGATGCCCAAAGAAAGTGGGTCTGGAGACTGGTGGGTTAAGTATATTAGGGGCCAGCTGGTTACGTATCGAGGGTACACCCCTAAAGACGACCCGTGGTTTCTCTGGCAAAACCTCACTCAGAATCCTGTCACTGCGCACCACATGCCAGTGTTTATATATAAGGTTTCTGATTGAATTGTGCTGTAAAGAATATGTGGTCAGAAAGGGGACACCAGAAGAAAACTTATCATTGGTGCGAGGCTCCCTTTCCACCAACAAATCATCCCTATTCACCTGCTTAACGTTATTAAGGGTCGTCTCCAGAAATTCTTCAGAGTAACCCTTCTCCAGAAACCTTTCCGTGAGAACGTTTGCCTGCTCAGTGAACTGAATCTGACTGGAGCAATTCCTCCTTAGGCGAAGATATTGACTCTTCGGAACTGACTCCAGCCAGGGACGGTGATGACAACTGTCCACAGGTATAAATGAATTCCTGTCCGTCTCCTTAAAGAAGGTTGATGTGACAATACCGTTCTCATTAATAGAAACTCTTAAATCTAAAAAGTTGATGCCAATCTGACTCATCTCATAATTCAAGATGATGCCCCTCTGGTTGGCATTAAGAAGGACCATAAATTCCTGCAGGGCCGCCTGCTCACCATCCCAAAGGAGGAGGATGTCATCTATGTACCTCGCCCACAGAATAATCTGGGGTACATCTCGAGCATAGATGACATCCTCCTCCCATTTCCCCATGAAGAGGTTCGCCAGGCTCGGGGCGTACTTAGCCCCCATAGCCACGCCTGTGTTTTGCCTGTAAAAGTTGTTATCGAACCAGAAATAGTTGTGGGAGGCCGCGTATTCCAGCAGCTCCATTATAAAGTCCACCTGATTAGATGGAAGACTGGAATCCCTATCAAGGAAATATTTAACCGCCTCCAAACCCAATGAGTGTGGGATGATGGTATAGAGGCTGGATACATCAGCCGTAACCAGCCACATCCCCGCTCTAACCTCAATATCTGAGAGCAGTCTAATGACATGCCTGGAATCCTTGATGTAGGATGGCAGTCTCTGTACAAGGGGTTGTAAATAAAAGTCGATATATCTGCCCACCCGGGATGTAAGCGAATCAATGCCGCTTACAATTGGACGTCCCGGGGGGCAGACCAGACTTTTATGAACTTTAGGTAAGTAATAAATTGTGGGTGTAGGTGCAGCCCTGGGAACCAAATATAGGCTCTCCTTCTGATTAAGGATGCCCGAACGACATCCCCCATCAACAATATTCTGTAAGGTCCTAGCATATTTTAATTTAGGATCAGAGGGAAGCATTGTATAGGTGCCTTGGTCACCCAAAATCCTATGCATCTCTGCCATGTAATCTTGTCGGTCAAGCACCACTATGCCCCCCCCTTTATCAGCAGGTCTTATAACAAGATCTTTGTTTTCACAAAGAGAGTCGAGACCATCTTGCAAGGTTTTATTAAGTTTAGCCTTCTTGACCTCTAAAAGGTCCAAATCCTTCAATAAAATGTCCCTAAACACTTTAAGTGCTGGTGCCAATGTACCCGGAGGGTTGAATAGTGAGGCGTTGGAGAGCCCTGAATGAACAACACCCGTCCCCAACGTCACACTATCTCTAATAGGATTGGAAGCCACATACCGCTTTATGTTTAACTTCCTAATAAATCTATGGATGTCCATATAGGTATGAAATTTATCCAGCTTAGTAGGCGGGACAAATTTCAGACCCTTATCAAGGATAGCTTTTTCAGAATTCGTCAGTACTTTGGAGCTTAAGTTAAAAATCCCCTTCCCTGTCACCTTCTGGATCTTTTTAGCTGTTCGTAACCGCCTCCCCCCTCTGACTCCTCTCCTCTTTCGCCCTGTCTTTTTACCCCTTGGTTGGTTTTGTGAAAACCCCAATTTGTCTGGTCGAGGGGGACCGCAGCCTCATTATGAGGTACTGGTACATTGAGGCTATTTTGTGAAGGTATACCCCTTCCACCTGAGTTATAATGCTGGGAAGGATCCTGAGGGAATCTACCATCAGGTCCATCCCTATCTGCAAGTGGGAAAAAACTATTCGATGTTGGGATGTTAGATTCCCAATCAGGTTCAAAACCTGTATGGCCATAACCCGGTGATTGGTATCCCAAATTACCGTTATGTCCACCTCTCCAGGTTTCTGGGTAGGCGGTATTGTAACCCCCTCCTCGCTGGCTAGAATGGGGCCATCCTCCCCTCCCCCTCTGGGGGGGTGCCCTGTTAGAAGAAAAACCTTGTTGGTAATCTCTATGGTCATAATTAGAGGGATATGAGGTTCCAGGTGTACCACCGTGTCCCATATGGCCACGTGAAGAAGGGCCCCCTCTAGTGTTCCCCTTACCCCTATAAGGTGAAAAATGGGGGTAATTACTCCCTCCTGTCCTTGGGGGTCTGGCTTGAGGCATACCACGTTTATTAGGGTGAGGAACAGGAATCGGGGCACCCGATGGGCCTGCCGTCATATCATGGGACTGTGTGGCTACAGCTGTATCCATCTGATTATTATTTTGTTTGGCTAACTCCTCAAGGAGTTTTTTTTGCCAATCAAAAACCACATTCCCATGGTAGTCAGACAGGTCTCTGTTGTATTTCTTTTTCTTCTTTAACCTTTGATCCTTATCCTCTTTTTCAAGGATTTTCTGCAAACCCAATGATTTCTCTTTATATTCTTCACTATCTTTATTGGGATGGAGCTTATCCTTAATGGTTTTGATTTCCTCATCTAATTTAGCAAGTTTGGTAGTCTTCCTATCCACCAGAAACTTCAGAAATGAGACTCCTGCTTGATTAAAATACTTATACCATTCTTCCAAATCGGGTTCACCCCTCTGGGGGGCTACATCCCACCTTAGACTCCTGGGGACCATTGAATATCTGATATAAGTTTCTAGGTAGGCATGGTAGTAGGTTTCTATAAATTTATAATTTACTTTTCTTAGTATTCTTATCACGTTCACAGTTTATATTATATTTACACTGTTGCAGCTGGCATTTAAGTTGGGCTCAATTGTGTGATGTTGCTGCTCGTCTTGAGAGGGATGTATGTAGTGACATGCTCCCTTCCGTGACGCTTGCAGGGTAAGGGAAGAAGAGAGTATTTTTCCCATATCCAATATGGCGCCTTGATGCTCGTGGTTCAGAGCGAGGCTTGGCTCCCTTTATAAGGTGGTGAGTCGCTGCGTTGCCCGTTCCCCATTGACAACGTCAGATGATGACGAAACGCGTCTGGGAAGGTACGCACTGACGTCACCACGCTCTCGGAGTAGAGGACGGGCTCCGTTTGTTTGCAAGCCGGCCGGCTCTTTGTACACGCGATTTTAACTACTTAAATGTAAGTTACTACTTGGTTTTAATAAACTTTTGAAAGGTTTTACACTATGGTGAGTTCTTCTTCCTTCTTGGTTATCCGTGGCTTCCGGGATGGTGATATGTGGCAACGCAATTGAATTTGGAGTTTTTACCCCCCACACGAACATCGGGAGTACCAGCAAGCTGAAAGGCCTTGGCTGGGCTATAGCCACTTGCCCTTTTATGCTTGCCATCTGGTAAGCAGATTTTATTACTAGGGTGGATTGTCACTACTGCTTCAAGATACACGGTGGTGGTGCTGACATTTCTGGAAGAATTTTTATTTCTCTGATGTCATTTGTAGAGACTGTTTTTGTTTGAGCGCAGCTTTTTCCTCTTTGAACTTTTAATTGGTGTGATCGCACTATATGCTGCTGCTGATATCTACACACTAGCCTGTCAAGCGCGGTTCTTTGTATTTATATTTTGTTGGTGATTTTTACTGCTGCTGACATATTTGATTAGCTCTGCTGTGTTTCATTATACAGTATATTTAGGGATATATGTTTTAGCTCACATATATTTAGGGGTATTTGTTTGAGCCCACTTATTAATGAACATATATTTAGGGGTATAAGTTTCAATCTACTTATTAATGAACATAGAGTGTATTGTGCACCTGAGTTTAGCCCTTTATGCATGTTCTGTTTTATATTTATTTTTATTTTTATTTATTTTTTCATTTGACCCCTCTTTTTGATATTTAATTATGGATATCTTTGAGTTCCGTGCTAATAAGGTGGTTAATGTTGAAGGGGTTTTCGAGGCCTATAGGGAAGATGAGAGTGATCTAGGAGGGATCTTTATGAGACTCAAAAACCTTATGGTCTCGGAAATCCACACTAAATGGGACATTGCCTACCTAGAAACTTATATCAGATATTCAATGGTCCCCAGGAGTCTAAGGTGGGATGTAGCCCCCCAGAGGGGTGAACCCGATTTGGAAGAATGGTATAAGTATTTTAATCAAGCAGGAGTCTCATTTCTGAAGTTTCTGGTGGATAGGAAGACTACCAAACTTGCTAAATTAGATGAGGAAATCAAAACCATTAAGGATAAGCTCCATCCCAATAAAGATAGTGAAGAATATAAAGAGAAATCATTGGGTTTGCAGAAAATCCTTGAAAAAGAGGATAAGGATCAAAGGTTAAAGAAGAAAAAGAAATACAACAGAGACCTGTCTGACTACCATGGGAATGTGGTTTTTGATTGGCAAAAAAAACTCCTTGAGGAGTTAGCCAAACAAAATAATAATCAGATGGATACAGCTGTAGCCACACAGTCCCATGATATGACGGCAGGCCCATCGGGTGCCCCGATTCCTGTTCCTCACCCTAATAAACGTGGTATGCCTCAAGCCAGACCCCCAAGGACAGGAGGGAGTAATTACCCCCATTTTTCACCTTATAGGGGTAAGGGGAACACTAGAGGGGGCCCTTCTTCACGTGGCCATATGGGACACGGTGGTACACCTGGAACCTCATATCCCTCTAATTATGACCATAGAGATTACCAACAAGGTTTTTCTTCTAACAGGGCACCCCCCCAGAGGGGGAGGGGAGGATGGCCCCATTCTAGCCAGCGAGGAGGGGGTTACAATACCGCCTACCCAGAAACCTGGAGAGGTGGACATAACGGTAATTTGGGATACCAATCACCGGGTTATGGCCATACAGGTTTTGAACCTGATTGGGAATCTAACATCCCAACATCGAATAGTTTTTTCCCACTTGCAGATAGGGATGGACCTGATGGTAGATTCCCTCAGGATCCTTCCCAGCATTATAACTCAGGTGGAAGGGGTATACCTTCACAAAATAGCCTCAATGTACCAGTACCTCATAATGAGGCTGCGGTCCCCCTCGACCAGACAAATTGGGGTTTTCACAAAACCAACCAAGGGGTAAAAAGACAGGGCGAAAGAGGAGAGGAGTCAGAGGGGGGAGGCGGTTACGAACAGCTAAAAAGATCCAGAAGGTGACAGGGAAGGGGATTTTTAACTTAAGCTCCAAAGTACTGACGAATTCTGAAAAAGCTATCCTTGATAAGGGTCTGAAATTTGTCCCGCCTACTAAGCTGGATAAATTTCATACCTATATGGACATCCATAGATTTATTAGGAAGTTAAACATAAAGCGGTATGTGGCTTCCAATCCTATTAGAGATAGTGTGACGTTGGGGACGGGTGTTGTTCATTCAGGGCTCTCCAACGCCTCACTATTCAACCCTCCGGGTACATTGGCACCAGCACTTAAAGTGTTTAGGGACATTTTATTGAAGGATTTGGACCTTTTAGAGGTCAAGAAGGCTAAACTTAATAAAACCTTGCAAGATGGTCTCGACTCTCTTTGTGAAAACAAAGATCTTGTTATAAGACCTGCTGATAAAGGGGGGGGCATAGTGGTGCTTGACCGACAAGATTACATGGCAGAGATGCATAGGATTTTGGGTGACCAAGGCACCTATACAATGCTTCCCTCTGATCCTAAATTAAAATATGCTAGGACCTTACAGAATATTGTTGATGGGGGATGTCGTTCGGGCATCCTTAATCAGAAGGAGAGCCTATATTTGGTTCCCAGGGCTGCACGTACACCCACAATTTATTACTTACCTAAAGTTCATAAAAGTCTGGTCTGCCCCCCGGGACGTCCAATTGTAAGCGGCATTGATTCGCTTACATCCCGGGTGGGCAGATATATCGACTTTTATTTACAACCCCTTGTACAGAGACTGCCATCCTACATCAAGGATTCCAGGCATGTCATTAGACTGCTCTCAGATATTGAGGTTAGAGCGGGGATGTGGCTGGTTACGGCTGATGTATCCAGCCTCTATACCATCATCCCACACTCATTGGGTTTGGAGGCGGTTAAATATTTCCTTGATAGGGATTCCAGTCTTCCATCTAATCAGGTGGACTTTATAATGGAGCTGCTGGAATACGCGGCCTCCCACAACTATTTCTGGTTCGATAACAACTTTTACAGGCAAAACACAGGCGTGGCTATGGGGGCTAAGTACGCCCCGAGCCTGGCGAACCTCTTCATGGGGAAATGGGAGGAGGATGTCATCTATGCTCGAGATGTACCCCAGATTATTCTGTGGGCGAGGTACATAGATGACATCCTCCTCCTTTGGGATGGTGAGCAGGCGGCCCTGCAGGAATTTATGGTCCTTCTTAATGCCAACCAGAGGGGCATCATCTTGAATTATGAGATGAGTCAGATTGGCATCAACTTTTTAGATTTAAGAGTTTCTATTAATGAGAACGGTATTGTCACATCAACCTTCTTTAAGGAGACGGACAGGAATTCATTTATACCTGTGGACAGTTGTCATCACCGTCCCTGGCTGGAGTCAGTTCCGAAGAGTCAATATCTTCGCCTAAGGAGGAATTGCTCCAGTCAGATTCAGTTCACTGAGCAGGCAAACGTTCTCACGGAAAGGTTTCTGGAGAAGGGTTACTCTGAAGAATTTCTGGAGACGACCCTTAATAACGTTAAGCAGGTGAATAGGGATGATTTGTTGGTGGAAAGGGAGCCTCGCACCAATGATAAGTTTTCTTCTGGTGTCCCCTTTCTGACCACATATTCTTTACAGCACAATTCAATCAGAAACCTTATATATAAACACTGGCATGTGGTGCGCAGTGACAGGATTCTGAGTGAGGTT
This sequence comes from Lithobates clamitans, assembly GCA_037952925.1. Lineage (NCBI taxonomy): Eukaryota > Metazoa > Chordata > Amphibia > Anura > Ranidae > Lithobates > Lithobates clamitans. Next base: position 3,796,433 of record JBBGZY010000013.1, read on the forward strand.
TTGCCAGAGAAACCACGGGTCGTCTTTAGGGGTGTACCCTCGATACGTAACCAGCTGGCCCCTAATATACTTAACCCACCAGTCTCCAGACCCACTTTCTTTGGGCATCTGAAGGGATTTTATCAATGCAGAAAGTGCAGGGTCTGTGCACATAATGTTTGTGCCCATAGACGGACCACCACATTTTCTTCCAGTAGTACCAAACAAACATATAATATCAAGCCGTTCATTACCTGTACCACGGAGGGGGTAGTGTACATGTTGCAGTGCCCTTGTGGCCTGCAATATGTGGGCAGGACCAAGAGGCCCCTTCAGGTTCGCCTCAACGAACATATCACTAATATCAAAAGTGGTTTTAAGAACCACTCTGTGTCCAAACACTATCTACAAGTACATGATAAAGACCCCTCCAATACCCTTTTTTTGGGTATAGATAGGTACAGGCCTCATTGGAGAGGGAGCTCTTTGGTCAGAGAGATATCAAAGTTAGAAATGGCCTGGATCCACCGATTAAGAACTTATGCACCTTACGGGTTAAACATCGATACTGATGTTAACGCGTTTATCGATAACTCATGAATCTTAGGTAAGAGTGACCTTTAGGGTTTGGCCCAACTTAGGTTGACTATTTGTACTTGCTGGTGTATTAATTTATTTTATTTTATTTTATTAATGGTTTACTATTAATGTCGTTTGGAGTTTGTGAACTCGATCTGAATCATGAGCATGTGGGCATTTTTTCTTTCGTTTTTTCTTTTTTCTTTTTTTTTTTTTTTTTTTTTTTTTTTTTTTTTTTTTTTCCCCTTTTTGTACTCATTAATGCATCATATGATAGAGGTTGTTCTCGGAGTACTGATTTTCACAACACGTTTTCAGAGAGAGTCTGCTTATTATATTGTGGAAGAGACTTTCTCAAATTAGACCTTCCAGCATTTAGGTATAATTATAATTTCACACGAGGATACGGATCTTTGGATTGGTCCCCTCTAAATATTATCCTAGTACAGGATTTTTCCTGCTAGTTTGGGAGGAGCATTGCACATTTATTTAATTAGGTATTAATTGTCATTATATACGGGATGGTAGTAGGTTTCTATAAATTTATAATTTACTTTTCTTAGTATTCTTATCACGTTCACAGTTTATATTATATTTACACTGTTGCAGCTGGCATTTAAGTTGGGCTCAATTGTGTGATGTTGCTGCTCGTCTTGAGAGGGATGTATGTAGTGACATGCTCCCTTCCGTGACGCTTGCAGGGTAAGGGAAGAAGAGAGTATTTTTCCCATATCCAATATGGCGCCTTGATGCTCGTGGTTCAGAGCGAGGCTTGGCTCCCTTTATAAGGTGGTGAGTCGCTGCGTTGCCCGTTCCCCATTGACAACGTCAGATGATGACGAAACGCGTCTGGGAAGGTACGCACTGACGTCACCACGCTCTCGGAGTAGAGGACGGGCTCCGTTTGTTTGCAAGCCGGCCGGCTCTTTGTACACGCGATTTTAACTACTTAAATGTAAGTTACTACTTGGTTTTAATAAACTTTTGAAAGGTTTTACACTATGGTGAGTTCTTCTTCCTTCTTGGTTATCCGTGGCTTCCGGGATGGTGATATGTGGCAACGCAATTGAATTTGGAGTTTTTACCCCCCACACGAACATCGGGAGTACCAGCAAGCTGAAAGGCCTTGGCTGGGCTATAGCCACTTGCCCTTTTATGCTTGCCATCTGGTAAGCAGATTTTATTACTAGGGTGGATTGTCACTACTGCTTCAAGATACACGGTGGTGGTGCTGACATTTCTGGAAGAATTTTTATTTCTCTGATGTCATTTGTAGAGAAGGTTCTAAAAAAGTATTGACTCAGGGGGACTGAATACAAATGCACGCCACACTTTTCACCAGGGATGGACTGGCCATCGAGACTACCGGGAGATTCCTGGTGGGCCGATGGCCCAGTGTGGGCCAGTTTACTTTTAGCCGCATCTGTGGTGCGCGGCGATCTACCCTTCAACCGCCAACAGCTGGCGCCTGACGGGTAGATCGAGATTAGCCAGCATGCAGAGTAGCGCAGGGAGCTTCTGTAGTAATAAGTTCTCTCTCTCGTGTCATCACGCTGTTCTCAGGCGGCCCCTCCTCTCTTCTCGTCTATACCAATTGGCTTGTAAGATCATCTGGTATAGACAAGGAGAGAGGAGGGGCCGCCGAGGAACAGAGTGATGACACGAGAGAGAGAACTTATTACTACAGAAGCTCCCTGCGCTACTCTACATGCTGGCTAGTAAGACCCCACAATGTGCCCTGATGATGTGCCCCGATGTACTATGTGCGCCGATGTGCTATGTGCCCCATCATGTTTCCCCCGATGTGCTATGTGCCCCATCATGTGCCCTGAGCCCTGATGTGCCATGTGCCAGGTAGCCTGATGTGCCCTAATGTGCTATGTGCCCTGATGTGCCCCGATGTGCCATGTAGCCTGATGTGCCCCATAATGTGCCCTGATGTGCCCCATCATGTGCCCTGATGTGCCCCGTGCCCTGATGTGCTATGTGCCCCATCATGTGCCCTGATGTGCCATGTGCCCTGATGTGCTATGTGCCCCGTGCCCTGATGTGCCATGTGCCCTGATGTGCTATGTGCCCTGATGTGCTGTGCCTTGTGCCCTGATGTGATTTGCCCCGATGTCCTGTGTCCCGGTGTGCTGTGCCTCAATGTCGTGTGCTCTGATGTTCTGTGTCCTGATGTGCTATACCCTGATGTACTGTGCCCTGATGTGTTGTGCCCTATTAGCTGATGTGCTGGGCTCTGTACCCTGATGTGCTGGGCACTGTACCCTGATATGTTGTGCCCTGTACGCTGATGAACTGGGCACTGTACCCTGATATGTTGTGCCCTGTACGCTGATGTACTGGGCACTGTACCCTGATATGTTGTGCCCTGTACGCTGATGTGCTGGGCGCTGTACCCTGATGTGCCTTGTGCCCTGATGTGCTGGGCTCTGTACCCTGATGTGCCTTGTGCCCTGATGTGCTGTGCCCTGATGTGCCTTGTGCCCTGATGTGCTGGGCTCTGTACCCTGATGTGGCCTGATGTACCGTGCCCTGATGTGTTGTGCCCTGGGCCGGTCTGGATGAAGTCCAGGGCCACATTTTTGTCCCAGTCCAGCCCTGCTTTTCACATATCTATTTGTAAAAAAATTTTGAAAACCATTTATCATTTTCCTTCACAATTATGTTCGACTTTGTTGGTCTATCACATAAAATCCCAATAAAATACATTTTTTTGGTTGCAACATGACAAAATGTGGCAAATTTCAAGGAATTGTATATCCTATACACAAATGTTTTGCCTTTTCATTTCTATTGTAAACGAAATGGGTTGTTTTACAAGGTGAAGGTTTACAATCGCTTTAAGTTGAGACCAGAATTATTGGTAGAGTTATTACACTGAGTTATATCAATTGTTTTATCATAAACTTTAGAAGTATTTCTATGAAACTATCAGCACCTTCAACATCCAACTGCTATGAACTTATTTTAGACATGTCTTATCTATTACATACTCTTTATGGTCAAGACCACAGCAGCAGGATGTCCTGTTTATGCTCTGGCTTGCTTAGGTTGTAAGCAGAAAGCCGGAACCCTTTATGTGTCTAACTAGCATTTCTTCCAAAAAGTTTATTTGTGTCAAAAAACAGGAGGCCGCAACTTGCTTAAAACTGACTTTTTTTTCTCCTTTTTTTTTTTTTTTTTTTTTTTAATCGATTCATTCATTATGTAGTATAGATTTATTAAGCCCAGTGATCACTGTAGTGGCGATAGGTCTCCCTGATTATTACTAGTAAGGAGCAAACCAAGCAAAGTTGAAGTTGGATATTCTCTGAACAAATTTGCAAACCCTGAACATAGCACTCGAACCCCATCAACATATATGGGAACCAAAATTCTTTTGGCTTTTTCCAAGGTCAATTTTCAAGTTTTTGGTAAGAACGGGCATGGGTAGATAGGCACTGCCATGGGGCACCACTGCAACAAAAATGCTTTCTTAAAAATGCCGTTCAGCAGGGAGAAAGTCTTTTAAAAAGATTTTAAACTACAAAATAAAAATACACAGTTCCTTTTAAATAACGTGCTTGGGTATTGCTCTATACCCACCCATGAATTGGCACACCTGTAGGGTGTATTGCAGCAGAAGTGACATTAAGGCTCCATGCACACTGGCTTAAACATTTTGAGTTCTGCCTGTAGAAACAGCTCAGTGTTATCCTATGTGTCTGTAGCGCACTACTCCCTTGGGAGCTGCAAAGTTGTTCATTTTCCCACTGGCCATCCCAGACCCTCGGAGCTACCCTTACCTCTGACACTTCGGGTTCCATTTTGTGTAACAGCACAGACTCAATACCCTTGACCCAGTTGTGGTGTAGTGTGCAGCTGACAACAAAGAATAACCCCCACAATGTATACAATAACAATGATATACCTTTGTTATTACCTGAAAGACAATAGAATGCAAGACCTTGCAATAATAGAGGTAGTCCTTTTCTTTTGTCATCTTCTGTCTTCTGCTAGCTATGTGTAGGTTAAATTGTAATCCAGTGGTTGACAAAATCCGTGTCAGAGCAAACTGAATGTTGAACTATTGTTGTGGTGCGGCAGCACTGCAACTGTCTCCAGTGCGAGTAACTTGGTTTAACAGTGTCAAAATTGTAGTGAAGTGCAGGCTTGAGGCCTATATTAAACTCCGTCTTTATTTCTTTAAATCTCCTCCGTGGGACTACAGGCCCCAGCAGCACTGTGTTTATAAATGCAAGTGTGTAAAAGTGTGTCAATGAAACTTTGGGCAGCAGCCCTCTCACCCAACCAGTTCTGCAGAGTAGAACAGTTCTGCTCCGGTGCATGCGGTCCTGTTTCTTTCCCAGCAAACGCTGCTACGCTCCACTCAGCGAGATGTTCCAATGCCTTCAGGTGGTTCCGACGGGCTTCTCTGGATCCTTCCCAGTTCTGCCTCACCGTCTGTCCAGCTCACTGAAGTGCAGCAAGATCACTGATCGGGTCGATTCGCAAAGGGTGTAGGCCGCGCTCCTCTGGATACCTCCACACAGATCCTCACAGGCAGGCCACGCGTCCAGAAGAGACCCAAGATGGCCGCGCCGAGTCCTTTTATAGCCTACCCAGCATGCATTTTATCACTGAGTCTTGTTGGGTAAAAACACTTGGCATTATGGGAAGGTCAATTCTTATGAGAAGTAAATAAATAATCTCACTTGCTGTACCATTCTTAAATAAAGAAAATAAAATGCAGTCAATTCCACAATTTGTCCACTAGATGGCGCCACATACTAACTTTTATAATACTGTTCATTAATTAACATGGCATTACTTTAATAGGCAACAATTTGTGGACGCTACATGTCCATGTACATTAGGACGTTTACAGGCATATTTTGAGTTCAACGTTTAGAAGCAGGAAAAATAAAACCCTCTGGTTTTGCGTTTCTGATTGGAGCTCACTGGCATAAAAAACGTAAAACTCTTTTAAACTCATCTAGACTTTGTACAAAAAATGCTCTATATGAGTGTTTTTTACACCTAAGAGAACATACTTCTTTTTTTTTTTTTTTTTTTTTTAAGCCCAGTGTGCAAGTAGCCTTATGCCCCGTACACACGATCGGACAACAAAACCGTGGATTTTTGTTCAAAAGATGTTGACTCCAACTTGTCTTGCATACACACGGTCACACAAATGTTGGCCAACAATTACGAACGTAGTAACGTACAAGACGTACATGATATCTCCATTATGAACACTAGTTATATCTCTGGCTTGTACTTGATTCTGAGCATGCGTGGACTTTTGTCCGACGGACTTATGTATACACGATCGAAAGTCATTTGTTGGCGGAAAATTTGAGAACCTGCTAGCCAACATTTGTTGTCAGAAAGTCCAACAAAAGTTCAATGGAGCATACACCCGATCGGACTTTCCGCCAAAAAGCTCACATCCAACATTTGTTGTCGGAAAATCCGATCGTGTGTACGGGGCATAAGAAAGCATAAAAAGCTATTGCCACTAAATGAAACTTCTTCTTCTCTTGCCTGTTTCTGTTTGTAACTAAAGCAGCTGGGGGTTTCTATGTGACTCCATTGAACATATAGGTTGTCATGCGTAAATTTGGGCCAGGACATCAACCAGCATCACTGGCTGTCTTTTTTTGGCATTCAGCTGGCTAGGTAGCTGGCACTTGTGGTGAGGGTCTGTGGAAGAGGATCTTTGGAGCAGGTGTGTGTGTTTTGGGTTTTTAGTTTTTTTTTTTTTTTTTTTAAGCTGGCCAGGAACATCACTCCCCCTTTCCCCAAACCATACCAAGCCCCCCTTGGCAAGGCACCATGTCCCCATCTTGATGCCAGACTATTCCGACTTTTGTACACAAATATACACACAATACAGCAATACATATAGTATATTTTGTAGTAAACTTTAAATGCACTTATTTTTTCCCACTTTATCCAAACAGCTAAACATTTGCTAGTTGCCAGTCGGTCAGGCACATTCTGTGTTTTCACTTCTATTAATGTTAATATGGGGGAAGGAGTTGGGACTTTGTATGAAGCATGCAGCCAGGGAGATAACACGAAAAGAATCTATAAATGTTAGCTTCCAAGTCATGTTTAAAAGAAGTATGTTTGTGTTTTTTTGTTTTTTTTTTTTGCACATATATACTTAGAGCCGGTGGGGGACCGATGTTGCACCACCTAACACTAAGGCCCCTTTCACACTGGGGCGGTGGGGGCGTCGGCGGTACAACAGCGCTATTTTTAGCGCTGCTGTACCGTCGTTCTTGCAGCTGTATTCGGCTGCTAGCGGTGCGGTTTTACCCCCCGCTGGCGGCCGAAAAAGGGTTAAAATCCCTCGTACAGCGCGGCTATAGCCGCGCTGTCCCATTGATTTCAATGGGCAGGAGCGGGAAGGAGCGGTGAATACACCGCTCCTTCCCTGCTCCAAAGAAGCGGTTTGCAGGACTTTTTTCACCGCCCTGCCTGCGCACCGCTTCAGTGTGAAAGCCCTCGGGCTTTCACACTGAACAAACAGCGGAGGCTGTTTAGGGGCAGTTTGCAGGCGGTATTTTTAGCGCAATACCGCCTGCAAACCGCCCCAGTGTGAAAAGGGTCTAAGAACCTTGTGATCTAACCCTGCTGATCGATTGGTTCGCACAGCTCCCTGAGCAGGGAGCTGCTGACTGTCAATCACCAGCTCTCTGCTCTGCCTCCTCCTCACTCATTGGAGCGCTGAGCTGTGGAGGGGGTGGGAGCGGCCAGCTCAGGCTCTCAGCGGTTCGCTGAGAGACTGAGCCGGTTGCTGGTCCAGGCAATTGGTGGATCCCAACCCCAGTGTCGCGATCTTGCCTGAGCCTGGACTGGCTCTGTGACGTCAGCAGACAAGGGACTTCAGCCCGCTGTCTGCTGAAAACAGGTGAAGTACAGCCAAATGAGCTTTGGCTGTACTTCTCCTTTAAGCTGACCATGCATAGCTCAAATGAGAGAAATCCTTTTTTTAAATGTATGGCCAGCTTTAGGGCTCATTCAGATAGAGGATTAGTGCCATCCTCCATGAAGAGCCACTGGCAGAGGTGCATGCATACACCTCAGAACTTGTTTACAGACTTACTGGGTTGCAGTTCTCTTTTTTTTTTTTTTTTTTTAAGTTTTTTTCAATTGAAATTTTTGCATATTGGTTGTAGGGTGGGGTTTAGCACATGGTTTTTTTGGATTATATTTCACTTGTATTATAATTTTACATTGGGGACCTCTGTGTCACTAAGCTACTGTCTAAATAAAATTAGTTTTTTGTGACCGTTGTCTGTCATGTCATAATGAACCAGACAATTTCTGCAGATTGCTGATTTAAATAAATAAACTTGCTTTCACCAGACAGAAGCCCTTTTATTAGAAATGGCTCTATAGTCTCACAGTGATAAGTAGAATACAGGTTTTTCAGGAAGCAGATTATGTGGGACATGCAAATAAATAATGCACTAGAGATTTTCATAGTTTGCGTGAATTCCTTCTTAGCATGAAGCAGTCTTCCTCTAGCCAGAACATGCAAACAAGTATTTGCTATTCCTCTTTGGCACTGAAGCATAGGTGTGCTTTCAGCTTGGTGAAGCTCAGCTGTGGCCAGGGTTATATACAAGATCCTATATGGAACAGAGAAACGAACAATATTGACTATAATTCTTTCTCTCTTATGCCCCGTACACACGGTCGGACTTTGTTCGGACATTCCGACAACAAAATCCATGGATTTTTTCTGACAGATGTTGGCTCAAACTTGTCTTGCATATACACGGTCACACAAAGTTGTCGGAAAATCCGATCGTTCTAAACGCGGTGACGTAAAACACGTACGTCGGGACTATAAACGGGGCAGTGACCAATGGCTTTCATCTCTTTATTTATTCTGAGCATGCGTGGCACTTTGTCCGTCGGATTTGTGTACACACGATCGGAATTTCCGACAACGGATTTTGTTGTCGGAAAATTTTATCTCCTGCTCTCAAACTTTGTGTGTCGAAAAATCTGATGGAAAATGTCCGATGGAGCCCACACACGGACGGAAATTCCGACAACACGCTCCGTTTGGACATTTTCCATCGGAAAATCCGACCGTGTGTACGGGGCATAAGTCTGTAGGAAAGTTTTTATAGAGTCCACATACCATGGTGTATATAAATCTGAAAATTGATCAATCCTGATATACTGATGGCCTTTCTCATTTCTTGAGGCACGAAAATGCCAGGACAGTACAAATACACCCCCCCCCCCCCCCCAAGCAGATAGACTGTGGTAATTGGGCATGGTGCTTTTTTTTTAAGGTGTTTGTTTTGTTTGTTTTGTTTGTTTTTTTTAAATGAAGGTTTTGTACAAACATTAATTTGAAAATATACTAGTGGACAGCTTTAGTTTTTCAGAAAAGTGACCAGCACAGACTGGAACCTGGCGCAATATTTTCATTAGTTCTTTTTAGAACTTCTATTTACATAATGTGTTTTTCATTCCCAGCAAGATGGTTAAATAGCTTTATTTTATTGTTTAAGTCTAAAATGGTCTAAAAGTCTAAGGCCTTAGACATCAGTGTATGTAGACAGTCTTATTTTTCACTCAGAAAAATAACGATTAATTAAAATCTTAAGAGCCTCACGTGTTTATGCATATGTTTGTATGACTATGGTAGGGACATTTGAGTGTAAGCTCTTCTGGGGCAGGAATTGATAAAAAATAGTTTAGGGCGATTTGTAAAACTGTGTATGATATTAGTGAATATATCACTGTTCTAGTTCATTGCCTATGTTGAAGTAAAAACCAGAAGTGTTGGCTCCCATATTTTTACTTTTGCTTTAGGTTTATGTTGGGTGTAATGCTTCTTGGCAGCCATGGGCCAATAACATAACAGTCATGAAATATCACAGCCGCTCATTATGTAGTAAGAGAAGATACCATGATATATATATATATATATATATATATATATATATATATATATATATATATATATATATATATATATATATATATATATATATATATATATATATATATATATATATATATAGATTTTTATATATATATATATATATATAGATTTATAGATATATATGCAAGGTTATTTATTTAAATCCGTGTGTGTATGTATATAATATACATATACAGTTGTGCTCATAAGTTTACATACCCTGGCAGAACTTATGATTTTCTTGGCCATTTTTCAGAGTATATGAATGATAACACAAACTTTTCTTTTACTCATGGTTAGTGTTTGGCTGAAGCCATTTATTATCAATCAACTGTGTTTACTCCCTTTTTAAATCCAAATAGCAAGAGGAATTACTCAAATGACCCTCATCAAAAGTTTACATACCCCAGTTCCTAATACCGTGTATTGCCCCCTTTACCATCAATGACAGCTTGAAGTCTTTTGTGGTATTTGTGGACGAGGCTCTTTATCTTCTCAGATGGTAAAGCTGCCCATTCTTCTTGGCAAAAAGCCTCCAGTTCCTATAAATTATTGGGCTTGTATGTGAAACTGCACGTTTTGAGATCTCCCCAGAGTGGCTCAATGATATTGAGGTCAGGAGACTGAGATGGCCACTCTAGAACCTTCACTTTATTCTGCTGTAGCCAATGACAGGTCGACTTGGCCTTGTGTTTTGAATTATGGTCATGTTGGAATGTCCAAGTACGTCCCATGCACAGCTTCCTGGCTGATAAATGCAAATGTTCCTCCAGTATTTTTTGATAACATACTGCATTAATCTTGCCAACAATTTTGACCAAATTTCCTGTGCCTTTGTAGCTCACACATCCCCAAAACATCAGCCACCCAACTCTGTACCTTTTTCATCATCGGCCTTGTTGACTCCTCTCCAAATGTAGCATTTATGGTTGTGGCCAAAAAGCTCAATTTTGGTGTCCGCACTCCAAATGACTTTGTGTGAGAAGGTTTGAGGCTTGTCTCTGTGCTGTTTGGCTTATTGTAAGCGGGATACTTTGTGGCTTTCTTCTGGCGACTTGACCATGCAGCCCATCTTTCTTCAAGAGCCTCATTATTGTGCATCTTGAAACAGCCACACCACTTTTTAAGAGTCCTATATTTCACCTTGTTTGTGGGTTCTTTGCATCCCGAACAATTTTCCTGGCAGTGGTAGCTGAAATTTTAGTTGGTCTACCTGACTATGGTTTGGTTTCAACAGAGCCCCTCATTTTCCACTTCTTGATTAGAGTATGATCACTGCTGATTGGCATTCTCAATTCCTTGGATATCTTTTTTTTTTTTTTTTTTTTATATCCTTTTCCTGTTGTTTTTTATACAGTTCAACTACCTTTTCCCACAAATCCTTTGACAATTATTTTGCTTTCCCCATAGCTCAGAATCCAGAAACATAAGTGCAGGACTGGATGAAAGATGCAAGGGTCTGTCAGGAGTCCAGAAACTCATTGACCTTTCATACACACAACACTAATTACAAGCAAACAGATCACAGGTGATGATGGTTACCTTTTTAATAGCCATTCAAACCCATTTTGTGTCAACTTGTGCGCATGTTATCAGGCCAAAATCACCAGGGTATGTAAACTTTTGATCAGGGTCATTTGGGTAGTTTCTGTTGTGATTATGATTTTAAAAAGAGTAAACACGGGGGGTGTGGCCAAGATGGCGCTGTGAGCAGCGGCTTTTTTAGACAGCTCCGCTCATCCGAATTCTAAATCCGGATCCATCGACCCTAAATTCCCACAGATTTCATCCCAGCTGCTCGGGGGGGGGGGACCCTGGGACTCCCTAGCCATTGAGGAGCAAGGAGGATTTTTGTTCCCGGGTCGCGAGCCGGGAGTCCCCTGGCGTGATCGGTCCTGCTGTTCGAACTAGCCGGCTGCTGTGGACTGTGGATGGGGGCGGGTGAATAGACCCTGGACTGTATCTAGGCCGTGCACTGGGCCTGGTCTCTTCCCCCCCCCCCTTTCCTGAAGGTCCGGAGCCGTCAGACTGACTGGGGAGACCCTGATCCTGCTGGCCTGGAGGAGGAGGCCCTGTGCAGGGTGAGGATATCTGCCTGTGAAGAGGAACAATTCCTGGAGCACCTTCTCCCCCTGTCCTCCAGATTGTGGGGGTCGCCGGCTGGGCTGAACACCCTGATAAGTCTGTGGAGGCCTGAAGTGGACAGCTTCTGCATCATATAACTGCAGGTGAGAGGAAAGACTGTTAAGGGGACACACACTGCACCATACCTACTGCTTGACTACCCCTGACCTTGCAGACAGGTTCCCGCAGCCAGTTGCTGACTACTGCCCGGCTTTGGGCCCCCTAGCTCCTGAATGAGACGCAGGAACTCCAGCACAAAATATAGTAAAGGGGGTAAGAGGTTGACTTTTCCACCACAGTTGGACTCCCCTCAGACGCCCGCCTGCCCCTCTCCAGAGGATCTTAATACGCGCAGCGCCCACAGAGCCTCGCAGGTGACCACTATGGAGTCGGATGACTCTCGGCTCCCCTGGCTGGCGGACGTCATGGCGGCCATCGCCACTTGCCAATCCACGTTAACAACCAAAATTGAAGCTGTCCAGCTGGATATGGGTCTCATCCGCCAAGATATAGATAAAATCAGATTGCGAGTCACTGAGACGGAGCAAAGACAGAGTACCACCGAAGATACCATTGCGGACCATGGGGCATCACTCCGTACACTCCAAACCAAAGTAAAAGCCCTTGAATACAGAGCCGAGGACGCGGAGAACAGGAACCGGCGTAATAATCTCTGCATTGTTGGTTTACCAGAGGGGGTGGAGGGGACTAATCCTACCTCCTTCATAGAGGGTCTGTTGCGTGACCGGTTACCTGAGGCCCGCTGGTCACCTTACTACACGGTGGAGAGGGCGCACCGCATCCCGCCTAAGCCGGGACCCCCTGGATCCCCTCCCCGCACCTTCATTCTCCGTCTCCTCAACTTCAGAGACAGAGACGAAGTTCTCTGCGCTTCTAGAAATGTCGGGGACCTCAGATTCCAAAACGCTAAGCTGATGATGATCTTCCCGGACTATTCGGTAGAGATCCAGAAACTCAGGAAATCTTTTGACCAAGTGAAAGCAGCTTTGCGATCATGCAGCATTCGCTACAGTGTACTCTTCCCTGCTCGCCTCAGAGTCCAGGACGGCGAGACAACTCGTTTCTTTACTACACCGAGAGGGGCCTCTGCCTGGCTGGACTCCCTAGCACAGATTCGATGAGGGACTACCTGGTATGTGTTGTATGACCCTTTTCATTGCTTACCCACCATAGCCTGGGCCCAGGTCTGATTTACCACACAAAATCTCACATTGATGTAGTTTTGTTGCGGATTTGAGGAGGGATGCTCACTATCCCTACCAGGGAAATTTCAAGGTAATGCCCCTGCCAAAGAACTTGGTCAGGAGACTGTTGAGACATACAGTTTCTTTACACCTGCTTGTTCCCTTGAGCAATGTTGGAGTTCTTGTTCTGTGTATCCTCCTAAAGATGGGTCGACTTCACTGTGAGGCTGCACTATGGGCTAATTCCCTTCGTCTGACTCTCTAGGCCCTCACAGCCTGCTGTACCACAAGCGGAGATCATGTGGGGAAAGCAGCTTGAACTGCTGCTTCCTCCCCCCGTGTGAAGTCTTGGGGGGGTGGGCTCGCCTCTTCCACGGACCCCTTGTTGCAGCCGGCGAGCTGAATAAGTTTGGGATTGAAACCCGCCTCAGTTTTGGGGGGTTGGGTGGGGGGTGGGAAAAGTTCCCCTAATGGGGCAAGTTGCATCTACTTTAGATATTGGTATCCTCTATCTGTTTTTTTTTTTTTTAGTTTGGTTTTGTTTTTATTTGATAATTGTACTAAAATACTTGACTTATCAGCATTGCACTATTTCCAGGTGTGTCCGTTTCGGGTCCCGGGGTCCAGTTCAGGAGCCGTGACCTGCATTACTCCTAACACTCTTATTATCCTTGGTAGATATGTCCTCCCTTAACATCATCTCCTGGAAAACCAGGGGACTGAACTCCCCGGTCAAGCGTTCCCTGGTGTTCCAATTAATTAAAACGTATAACCCACACATATGTGTGCTCCAAGAGACACACCTAACAGGACGTAGGGTTCTGGCCCTAAAAAAAACATGGGTGGGCCACCATTACCACTCTACGCACTCCACTTTCTCTAGGGGTGTTACTATTCTGGTATTGAAATCACTTCCTTTTCGGTTTCTGGACCTGGCCCTGGACCCTGACGGTCGGTACGTTATTATTCATGCTAAAATATACTCTCTAACATAGACTATTGTGGACTTATATTTGCCTCCTCCGGCTTCCTTGCTGGTGCTCAACCAGATCACCGGCAAGATGGCTGAATTTTGCATCTGACAATGTTATATTGGGTGACTTCAATCTGGTCCCTGACCCGGACGTTGCCAGGCTAACTCCAGCGTGACATCATTGCCCTGGGTTGGCTGAGTGGGCGGATACCTATGGCCTGACGGATGTCTGGAGGTGGCGTCACCCCCCATACCAGGGCATACACATGCCACTCCGCCTCTCACAGAATGTTTTCCCGCATAGACTTGGTCTTCGCAGGGATCCCAGTCCTCCCACGGGTCACGGCCATACAAATACTCCCTAGGGGAATCTCCGACCACGCACCCTTGTTGTTGTCCTTAGACCTTTCAGTGGGCACGGAAGAAAGGATATGGAGGCGCTCCAGATTTTGGATTTCAGACACTGCAGTAGATTCCCAATTTAGAACGGAACTGCTTGACTTCTGGGCCGTAAATGTGGGCTCAGCTGACCCCACAGTTGTGTGGGATGCCTTCAAGGCCACGACGAGGAGACATTACCAGACCATCATTGCCAGAGTCCGTCGGGAGCGTAGGGCAGACTTGGTTAAGGCTGAGAGGGAGGCGAGTAGTGCAGAGGCTCTTTTTGTTCGGACTCGAGACCCTGTGCACTATTCGCATCTACAACTTATGAGGAGGGAGGTGGTTCGTCTCCGTACCTCTCTTACCCAGAAGGAAATGTTGGCATAATCCCAACGGATTTTTGAGCAGGGAGAGAGGTCAGGCCGTTAGTTGGCCTGGCTTTCCAGGGAACAGGCGGGAGGGATGAGCATCTCGCATATTAGGGACTCCTCGGGACAATTGATCCATACACCGGAAGGGATCAATGGCTGTTTTGCGCAATTCTATGAATCTCTCTACAGGTCCAGGGTAGACTACAGAAGGGAGGATCTGGTAGCATACTTAGATGACATTGATGTTCCAACCCTTACAGTAACGTATCTTGACAAACTTAACGCCCCAATTACGTCCTTGGAGATACTCCGGGCACTTAAATCGATGCAGACAGGGAAAACACCGGGACCTGATGGCATCCCTGTGAAGTTTTACAAACAATATGCTCCAGAACTAGTTGATAAACTTCAGGGCCTTTTCTCTGCATCGCCGCGTCTCGAAAAACTCCCGGACACAATGAGCGAAGCGATCATAGTGGTGATCCATAAGCCAGGTAAGGACCCCACGTTATGTTCCTCCTATCGCCCTATATCCCTTCTGAACATGGATGCAAAGGTACTGGCAAAGGTATTGGCCAATAGGCTTAACTTGGTCATTACTGCCCTCATCCACAGGGATCAAACGAGCTTCATGCCTGGGAAGGGAACTGACATTAATATCAGACGCCTTCACACTCACATAGACAGGGCAGATGAGATGACCAAAGGAACGGTGGCCTCACTCGACGCGGAGAAGGCTTTCAACTCCGTCGAGTGGGGCTACCTATGGGAAGTGCTGTCGCGATTCGGCTTTGGCCCGGGTTTCACAAAATGGCTCCGTATGTTATACCATAGCCCCTCAGCTAGAATTTGTACCAACGGAAGCCTATCGGGGAAGTTCCAACTGTTTCGAGGTACGCGACAGGGATGCCCCCTCTCCCCGGGCCTATTTGCTCTGGCGATGGAGCCTCTGGCTGTTTCGCTGAGGGCTCACCCTGGGGTGAGGGGACTTCAAATAGGTCCAATTGAGGAAAAGATATCGCTGTATGTGGACGATGCTCTGCTCTATTTAGCGGACGCCTCGTCCTCATTGCAGACCGCCCTCGAACTGATTAACCGGTTTGGTGGCTATTCGGGGATTCGTATTAATTGGGACAAGTCGGTTCTCTTCCCGCTCCATCCCTCGACCCCTAAGGTACCACACCCTCAGCTCAAATGGGTAGATGACTTCAAATACTTGGAGATTAAAATTAGCGCTAAGGTCCAGGACTACATGGACAACAATCTGCGACCACTCATGACGCAGCTTACGGCTAGATGTGCTGCTTGGCGTTCCCTTCCACTGACCCCTGTTGGCAGAGTCAACTTACTAAAAATGATTTACCTTCCCAAGCATCTCTACTTCTTCCGTAACACACCCATACACATCCCTAGGACTTTCTTCCGCAGGCTGGAGAGTCTGCTGATACAATTTGTCTGGGCTGGAAGGCCACCCAGGGTGGCCAAACAGATCCTATACCTCCCACTTTCGGGGGGGGGGGGGGGGTCTGGCGCTGCCGAATTTTCAAATCTACTTTTGGGCAGCAGTTCTGGTCACGATTCGGTGGTGATTCTCCCAGCCCACACAGAATCCGGCGGTCACTCTGGAGGCGGCCATTCTGGGCTCCTTTGCTGCCCTGAGGAATCTCCCATTTTGCCGTCTCAGGGCCAATTCGTCCATGAAGACTCTGATGCGAACCACTGTGAGGGTCTGGCAGGAGGCTAGGAAAATATATTGGAAGCCCAATCACAATTCACCTCACATACCCCTATGGGGTAACCCTATGCTCCCCCACTTTTACAGTATACCGGACCCCTCTCTCTGGGCAAAGAAGGGAATCCTCACATTAAAACATGTGTTAAGGATGGTAGGCTTATGACTTTCCAAGCCCTGAGGCAATCCTTCGTTATACCGCCCTCCTTCCAATTCAGGTACTGGCAGCTGAAACACGCCTTTGAAGCTCAGTTCCCAGCCCCCCTCATTCTAGAACCAGATTCCATTGAACGGCTCTTGACTTCCAGTGTGATGGGGAAGCCTCTCTCAACTCTATATCTATATCTATATCTTACAGTGGAGTATGATGCCAAATTAACTAAAACCTGGGAAAAGTGGAGGGTTGATATTCCCTCTTTGGATGAGGAGGAATGGAGGGAGTGTTTAATTTCCTACATTCCCTCCATGATCGCTGCAAAAGACGGGTTCATACAATTTAAGTTCCTACACAGAGCGTATTTCACCCCACAGAGACTGGCGCGCATTTACCATCAAAGAGCTCCCAACTGTCAGAGATGCAGGCAGGAGGTGGGCATGTTCTGGCACATGGTCTGGTCTTGTCCCAAAATCCGACCCTTTTGGTCAGCAGTTGCCTCCACACTGAGCAAAGTCATGGGCTCAAACTTACCGCTGGATCCCCAAATACTGTTGCTTAGTCATCTGGAGGATGTTGAGGGTGATAAGTATAGTAAACTGTGTCTAACCTTCACATTGTACTACGCTAGGCGAGAAATTTTACTGGGATGGAAATTGGTAGAGCCTCCTACCGTGGCCTCGTGGAGAAGGTCGGTGAACATGGTACTCCCCCCTATATAGATTGACGTATGAAAGTAGGCAATGTCCGGGGAAGTTCGATTAAAATTTGGTCCTCCTGGGTGGACGCCTCTGGAGACCCTGAACCCCCTACCCCATAATTAGGACGTGAAATACAGTAGAGGACATCCTACATTTCAGGTCTATTCTTCTTATGCCCATTCCTCTTCATCCCCCTCCCTCCTTCCCATCCCTTCCCCCTCCCCTCTCTCCCCCCCAGGCATGATTGATTATTGGTTACCTACTTTATATTATCTAAGGGTTTATAAGAATGTTATGCTATAGGAGTATTGTTAAGTAAACATAGGCGTGCGCACAGGGTGTGCCAGGTGTGCCTGGGCACACCCTAATCGCCTTGTGTGGTGCATATTCCCCCCTGTTTAGACCACTGATATTTCATCCCCCAAAAAAAAATGTTACAAAAGAAAATAATTAAAAAAAAAAAATAAAATAAACAAAATTACACTGTCCACTGCCCTACTGACACCATCAGTACATATACACATGCATATGCATTTGAGCTTTGGGGTGCACATTCTAATGCAAAAGGCTGCGCACACCTATGAAAGTGAAACTTCTGACATTTACACAGCTGGAATAGTTGATAAATAGTGGCTATTGCCTGAAGATAGATCTTACTATCATTATTATCACCACAATGATTGTACTAAATTTCTTTTATTTGATGGTATGCTGCGAATATACACACTGTCAGTTTCTTGGGAAAAAGTGACCAATGGATGGATGGGCAGAATATTGGGGCACCTTTTTTATAAGATATCTCTGCTCATTGTATGCAACTGGTCCACTTGAAGTTGGAACTTCCAATATCAGTTTTTTTCATTTAGAAAATTCTGGCCATAACTGTAAAAAATTAAGATGTTTTTTTAGAAACGTAATGTTCACACTATTGTCTGATACTGTGTGGAAAACCAGAGTGGAGGTTAGCTTGTGCAAGCCAAATTTTTTTTAAGTGATTGATGACATGAGCGTACACAATGGATGACTACTACCTAGTACACAGAAGGAGGAAGTGGCAAGGCTGGAAGCCAAGATGTGGCCTGCCGAATTGCATGAAATTTACAAGAATGGCACTATAATGAAACAACTCGAATGATAAATTTAATATTTAAAAATATTGGTTATGAAATGCCACTCATAAACAGCATAGCCTGGTTAAAGAGAATCTATAGTTTGTCCATTCAGAGCATAGAAATAGGTTAGCTGAATTGTAATGCATTATTTAAGCATTTCTCTACAATTTCCAAACTCATTATATACTACTGCTGGAGTGAAAAATCTAATATGTTATTATTTAAGGTATTAAGGTTTGAACATGCACTACAGACACAGATTTAGTCGTTTATATAACGTCTTTATTTAAGTAAAACCATTTCGTCATGAATATTGCTTTTTTGACAAAAGAGTAACGTAAAAATAAACTCTTTGCGTGATCATGATGATGCCACCATGCAGTGCACATTTACATGAACTTTAACAGTTCAAGAAACAGAAACGACCACAACAAAACATTTCAGCAGCTTGGCCTGGTGTCAAGAAAGGCAGCAAAGAGGCCAGGCCACTATCTCACTCCAGGAAAAACATCAGGGACAGACTGATATTCTGCAAAAGGTACAGGGATTGGACTGCTGATGATTGGAGTAAAGTAATTTTTCTCTGATGAATCCCCTTTCTGATTGGACAAAACCTTGTCCAGAGAAGAAAAGGTGAGCGTTACACTATCAGTCCTGTGTCATGCTCATGCCAACAGTAGAGTATCCTGAGACCATGCATGTGTGGGGTTGCTTCTCAGCCAAGGAAGTGGGGTCACTCACAATTTTGCCTAAGAACACCGAATTAAGGTTTGGTATAAAAATATCCTCTGAGAACAACTTCTAACCATCCAGGAACAGTTTGGTGATGAACAATGCCTTTTCCAGCATGATGGAGCACCTTGCCATAAGGCAAAAGTGATAATGAAGTGGCTTGTGCTCAGTCCTCGAGGCAGGTGCGTGAACAAAAAACCCACACAAATTCTGACAAACTCCAAGCATTGATTATGCAAGAATGGTCTGCCATTAGTCAGGCTGTGGCGCAGAAATTGATTGACAATGACAACATGTCAGGGTGAATTGCAGAGGTCTAGAAAAAGAAAGGTCAACTCAACACTGCAAATATTGACTCTTTGCATAAACTTAGTAATTTTCAATAAAAGTCTTTGACACATATGAAATGCTTGTAATTATACTTCAGTATACCATAGTAACATCTGACAAAAAGATCTAAAAACACTGAAGCAGCAGGCTTTGTGAAAACGTATTTTTTGTGTCATTCTCAAAAACTTTAGCCACAGCTGTACATGTACAAAGTCAAACGCAGCACACTGCACAGGCACTGTCACTGCTAGTCTGGCACAGGCTCAGCATAATAAACCAATACCTGAGGGTAATGCTTATTTCTACAATAAGAATCAGTTTACTGTCAGTTTATTATTTCAACAATTCTAATTCTCAGATACAAAGAGTGCACAGTCTACAATGCCTTTTAGTGTGTGGATTATAACAGTCACTGCTTTTTATCAACTCCTCTCGTCTCTCTCTCTCAGCATTTGCAATGACAATAGAGGTAAATATCACACTAAAAAGACTACCGGGGCAGAACCCCGGCGTAATGCTGCCCTTTTTGACTGCTACTGATCTATTTTTTCTTTTTCATTATGTGATATTGACCTCCTATTGTCAAATTTGTCAATGCTAAGAGCGCGAGAAGTTGATAAAAAGTGGTGCTTGTAATTGTTCCACATACTAATGGCATTTGTAGCCTGTGCATTTTCCTATGAATTTTTAATTGATAATTTTAAACTGTTGTTGAACTATTCTTCCTATCACAATAAGCACAACCCACAAGTATTCGGTATGCTTCTTATGTTAGAAATAGAAATTCCTGCAGAATAAAACACTTCCATCTGTTTAGATCAATTTTAAGGAAAGCACTTTGTGCCAACATGCTCCCTGCTCTATGCCTCTGGCCTCTAGAGAGGTCACCTGTGACATTGAATACCCTCTCTGCAAAAGCTTGAGAAGCTGGCATATCCAGCAGGTCTAATGCAAAAGGTTTTAGCTGGTGATAAAAAGTGTCACTCTTTGACAGCCACAAATCTGTTCCGGTGTCCTCACTGATGGTGGCAACTTGGTGCAAAAGCTCTTCTTTATATTTTCCGATCTGCTGTGCTATGCTGTTTGGGGAGATCCTCTGCCTGGGTCTTCTGCAGCATTTAGAAAGAAACCGAAAGACTGTCTGCTTAGATGTGGATGCCGCCGGTGGCAGTGCTTCTTCCACTTCCTGTGATGGTTCCACATCATCTTCAGACAATTCTTCATGGGGTGTGTGTGTGTGTGTGTGTGTGTGTGTGTGTGTGTGTGTGTCAATGTGGATTTTCTTACAGCATACTCCTCTGCCTTTTTTAAGCAGTTCCTGAATGTTCTCATCTGCCACATCAAGGGTTTTTCACAGACCATATGGTTGACAAAACAAACAGCTGCTGCAACTGGCGAGAACATTTCATCAGTTGGAGCTAAGAATGAAGCAAAACGCTGGTTGACACTTACTTTCAACCTCTGTGCAAATGTGGCAAGGTCTTGGTAGCTAGTGTTCTGTTTAAAGTCTTCAAGGCGGCTGAGTTAGATCAAAGAGGGCAGGGACAGCCAGGAACATGGTGTCTCCCTGGAGGGTTTTAGTATGGTCTGCAAAAGGCAGCAGTAGGTCATGCAATGATGTGAGCTTTTGCCATTCACTAGAGAGCAAGCTGTCCCATCCCATGTTTGCGATTTGGCAGACCAACTTTCAGGTTTTTTTTTATTTATTTTTTAACGTTTTTATTTCCCACAAAGATGTACAGTTTTCCAATGCACAAACATTTTTCCTTTGTTCAGTACAATCCTTTCACATGTGACATTCGTAGGTAATACATAAAAGTTCCTAGTCAATTATAGACTGTTGCCATGTAGTGATATAGTAATATATATACACACACACACACTTGACGACACCATCTGAAGCAAATAAGTTTATCTTGGTCTCATCAGACCACAGGACATGGTTCCAGTAATCCATGTCCTTAGTGTGCTTGTCTTCAGCAAACTGTTTGCAGGCTTACTTGTGCATCATCTTTAGAAGAGGCTTCCTTCTGAGACGACAGCCATACAGACCAATTTGATGCATTGTGCAGCGTATGGTATGAGCACTGACAGGCTTACCCCCTCCCCCCCACCCCTTCAACCTCTGCACCAATGCTGGCAGCACTCATACATCTATTTCCCTAAGACAACTTCTGGATATGATGCTGAGCATGTGCACTCAACTTCTTTGGTCGACCATGGCGAGGTCTGATCTGAATGGAACCTGTCCTGTTAAACCGCTGTATGGTTTTGGCCACTGTGCTGCAACTCAGTTTCAGGGTCTTGGCAATCTTCTTATAGCCTAGGCCATCTTTATGTTGAGCAACATTTTTTTTTTTTTTTTTTTTTTTTTTTTTCTTTTTTCTTTTTTCAGATCCTCAGAGTTCTTTGCCATGAGGTGCCATGTTGAGCTTCCAGTGACCACTACGAGAGAGTGAGAGCGATAACACCAAATTTAACACACCTGCTCCCCATTCACACCTGAGACCTAGTAACTCTAACAAGTCACATGACACTGGGGAGGGAAAGTGGCTACTTGGGCCCAATTTGGACATTTCCACTTGGGGGTGTACTCACCTTTGTTGTCAGTGGTTTAGACATTAATGGCTGTGTGTTTTGAGTTATTTTGAGGGGACAGCATATTTACACTGTTATACAAGCTGTACACTCACTATTTTACATTGAGATTATGTATTGCCTCACTTACTATAAGAAGATTGGGTAGGGGTTGGTACCATCATCCTAATTGAATTGAAAGAAGGAACGAGTTAACTAGAGCTACTCCAAATAATAATGTCTAGTAACGACTGTGATGATGGGAGGACTATCTCGGCACCCAGTGATTGGAGACAGAATTATATAAAAATACATTTATTAGAAAAAATATATAAAATACAAACACAAGACATATTGCAAAATTGTTGTAGAAAAAGACATTAGGTTAACAATTGTGTGCTCTAAAAACCCACCTGGTGGATGGGAACAAATTGATGCAGGTAGAGACGTGTGTCGCTTCTTCAGGAGGTGTCAACCAGAGCATCTAAAAGTAGACAGATACAGTCTCATAGTTACATAGAAAATACACTGGTTTTGCACCTTACTTATAACTAAGCTACCAGGTGAAACAGAGTTGATGGAGATTGATAGACAACAGTGTAACTCACCAATGGAAACCCAATGAGGGCACAAAATGGCTATTGAGACACCTTGGGGAGTGATGAGGGGTAAGAGAAAACTAGAGAGAGAAAGAGAAAAGGAAGGGGGGGAGGGGAGGAAAGGGAAAAAGGGGAGGGGGGTGGGAGAGGGAAGGGAGGGGCATGAGGGGGGAGATGGGAAAAAAAAAAAATAGGACAAAGAAAAAAAGAAGAGAAAAGAAAATTAAGAGCAGCTGGAAAAAGCAATGATGGTAAAACATAACTGGAAGAATTAAGTGAAACTGGAAGGTACCCACCCTATATTGTCCTTAGTTGATTTTGACACCCAGAAATGACAGCACACTGTAAAGGCTTTTAAAACTAGGTTAATCAAGCCCAGATGAAAAGGGGGGCAAGGTAGCGGCAGGATGGTTGGCTTGTAGATTACAGTGGCCGATTTGATCAAAGGGAGACATAGTAGAAACATACAGGTGGATATTACGTCAATAAGATCAGCATGAAAGGAGGAGCCCAGCTGCAGCATCCTATGAGCCAAGGGCTTGAGCCAACAATAACCCCACAAGAGGCTTACCTTAGAATTGTATAAAAATAGGTCAAGGAATCCGCGCTTAGGACAGTGAATGGGCTGCTGCCTTTCCCTAATTAGTTCCCTAAATGGGGGCTAATTGGCAAGTATAAGAGGAAGTTGGGAAAAATTGGCGCTGCCCTACTAGCAGTACTTAATTAATTGGGGATGTGTAATCCTTTGTGAAACCAGCATTAGCATAGTGAGATGTATAAATAAGAAACTATCTCCTACGAACTATATGTGAAAATAAATTATAATCCATAACAGAGCTGCCATGTGTATGGAGAAAAATAATAGTAATAAGGAAAGAAGGAGAAAACATTGAACATAAATAAAGCTCTGTAGACAACCCTTATAAATTTTAAAAATTATAAGTAGGTGCCATGTATGAGTAGAATCAAATAGATATATGTGAAAAAGTTTTTAAATCAATGTGTAAAAATTTGTGTGGGCATTAATAACCCCAAAGGTCTGAAGTTTTGTGACAGTGTAGCGCCCCCTAGGGGGCTAGCAATAATAGTGATAGATTCTAATTGATATTGATATTAAGTGCCAGTACCACCATATATATAGGATCTAGAAATTTTCAAAGTAAGAGATACACTACTTACCCGCACATTCTTTAAACCGACGGATCGCAACGGGTACATCCCTACTTCCAGTTGTCACCACCCACGATGGAAATCGAATGTCCCTAAAGGACAATTACTGCGCATACGTCGCAATTGTGATACAGTTGAGGATTTTAGCAACCAGGCCGACACCCTTATTAAAAGATTCCAGGAAAAGGGATATGATAGGGATGGACTTTAAAACTAAAAACAAATATCATGAAGATGGATAGAACCTCCCTCCTCCTGAATAAAAATAGAAAGAGCAACAAGGAAGCTGACATAACATTTATTACCGGGTTTAATAGTCAATACAGAGACTTTGAGAAATAATAAGAAAATATTGGCCAATTCTCAAGGAAGACCTTACTTTATCAAAAATCTTACCCAGGAAACCTAAGTTTGTATATAGGAAGGCACCTAACCTAAGAAATCACCTAGTGAAAAATGTCATAGATCCCCCGCAGCCCATTAAAATCTGCCCAGAGCTGAAAGGATTCTTCAGATGTCAGAGGTGTCTACCATGTAAAGTGGCCAAGCGGCAACCAAGGAAGAAGATAGTATTTAAATCATGTACTGACCACAAAGAGTATCGTATTAACCAATTACTCACCTGCTGAAGTACACATGTCACGTACATCATTGAATGCCCCTGCCACCTCCAATATGTGGGCGGAACCACCCGCCCCCTTTTTGTCCGGATCAGGGAACATATTAAAAACATCAGAAAAGGGTTCCCCAACCACAGCCTGTCCCGGCACTTTGATGAGGTCCACCATAGAGACCCCAGTGGACTTATCTTCTACGGTATCGATTCAGTACAAGAACACTGGCGTGGAGGGAATAGAGAAACTTTGATTTCTAGAAATGAAACCAGCTGGATATACTGACTAGGATCTCTTGCCCCTAAAGGATTAAACCTGGACATGGACTTAAACTGTTACATAGCCAACCCTTAAACAGCTATAAATATGGATAAATATAACCTAAAGTTTCACATAGCCAATCCTTTAACAGGTATAAACATGTATATATCCAAATGTAGGGACAAATAAAGATCAATTGGGCAACACACCTAGAATCTATGGAAGTTCAATCAAACCCCCCCCCCCCATCCTGTTTCTAGTCCCTGCTCTTGTGTACAGGCCCTAATGTGGTTGGACCGCCCTTACTCAATCACACTAGGGCCATTTACATATTTTTAATTACCAATCAAAATGGTCTCTTCTTATATTTAACCCCCTTTAATATTTAACAACCACTGGGACTCCTAGGCCCCGTACTAATGGTCAACATCTGGGGTATAACATACAGGCCTTCATGTAGTTAGACCGCCCTTATTCAATCACACTAGGGCCATATACAAATTTTCATTCACCAATCAAAATTGTCTCTTTATGTTTAACCCCCTTTATATATTTAATAATCATTGGGACTCCCAGGCCTCGTATTAATGGTCGACATCTGGGGTACAACATACCTTGAGTCTTTATGACACCACATGTGAAAGCCTTAGGAACATGTCTTTTCTTCTTTTACCCACCTCCTGGCGTTTACATATGAAGGTATCATTTAGGTGGTATATATGGGATACACAGAGAGATTAAGTAACCAGTGTGTCCCCACTATTCGCTATATAAAGTTATATTACCACTCTAATGGTGTAGGTCTACTTGAGATTAGATACTAATAACCCTGCACTTATATAATTTTTGCACTCACCCAGACTGTTTATAAAGGTTCAGAACCATATATATACACCATTAGAAATATCGAGCGTCATTGTTAATTCATCTTTTTAAGATTGGTAAAAAAAATTTTTCCACCTCTCTTTATTCGATTTGTGGACATACTCCTGAAATTGATTTTTATTTCTATTTTTCTTATCTGGACCTTTGTCCCAATCCAGTTTCATTTTTAATTTTATTCTACAGTATTTTTCATTTTTTCTTACTCCGCTTTATTTTTATATTTTTACATATTTTTCTTCCCCTTTTTATAATTTTATCTGGTTATTAGTAATTACTAATTATTATTTTAAATTATGCATATATAAAGTTGTTTTATAAATCTTTCTTTTGTACAATATGTCGTGGATACTAAATGCACTTTATTAGATAGGGAATAAGTGTTTGAATATATTGATTAACATGGCTTAAAAGATCTTTGTAAGGATCACCAAAGAGGTTAAATGCATACTGTATTGCTTACATTAGACCAGGAAAGTCACATACTGCCGTGTTTTACATATAGTCCGGCGGCTCTATCACTCCCACACCCCCCGAGCGATATTACCATAATTAGGGGAGGGTATGTGAAGACCGAAGGACTATATTATAGTGTGAAGCGTCGACGCAGTCTTTGAGAACGTCCTATGATGAAACGCGTAAGGCAGTCACGCTCACACGTCATACCGGGAAGAACAGGCTGGAACGCAAGGTGGGACGCACGCTTGGATCTACTTCCTAGTCCCATCCTTGCCTGCAGCTGTACCTGTATTGGATTCCCGATTTTAAACAGTTGTATAACTCAAACTGGACATACTACACCACGGAAGCCCCCTGTTTCTTCTTTCTATTTGATGGAGGATCAAACAGGTTGATGGTGGGAAATAGTGGAGGAGCCTAGTCCTGGAACGCCCGACAGGAATCGCGAATTACTGGAGGGATTTCACGGAGCAGAGGAACGGTAGCCTAATCTGGTCGCGATTAACCACCCCAAGACACCCACTCTATCGCTCGGTACCCCTGTGGGGGTGATTGTTTCTGGTGAGTGGGGAAGCATGGGGGGGAGCACTTCAAGTCACCAGCTTTAAAGAGCACTGAAGTCACTGTTTACTGCTCCTGGCATCCATGAATTGCATATTCACTGGACTTTGCTCCATACTTCTATTTGTTTCTGGAGACTCTCGGGCATTCCAAATTTATTATTGTTTATCATTATCAACTGCCTATTAATTACTTAGCTGGATGTTATAACCCTGTATTTATCATATGAACCTTACTGTGATTTATCATTAGCACACAGGTCAGGCTACTGACCTGTTCAAATTAAGAGGTCATATAGAGGTCATATATATGGTGGTACTGGCAGTTAATATCAATATCAATTAGAATCTATCACTATTATTGCTAGCCCCCTAGGGGGCGCTACACTGTCACAAAACTTTAGACCTTTGGGGTTATTAATGCCCACACAAATTTTTACACATTGATTTAAAAACTTTTTCACATATATCTATTCAATTCTACTCATACATGGCACCTACTTATATTTTTTAAATTTATAAGGGTTGTCTACAGAGCTTTATTTATGTTTGATGTTTTCTTCTTCCCTTATTACTATTATTATTATTTTTCTCCATACACATGGCAGCTCTGTTATAGATTATAATTTATTTTCACATATAGTTCGTAGGAGTTAGTTTCTTATTTATACATCTCACTATGCTAATGCTTGTTTCACAAAGGATTACACATCCCCAATTAATTAAGTACTGCTAGTAGGGCAGCGCCAATTTTTTCCAACTACCTCTTATACTTACCTTTTAGAATTGTATCTGTAGCGGAGAGCGTTCCCGAGTGTGGGCCGTTCCACTCAAGGCCGCCGAAGCTGCCTTAAATGCCTCCAACCCAGAAGAGTGTCAAGAAGCCGGCGCTCACCGGGTATCAACGTCACCGGGTCCGCTGCTCCCAGTGCGCATGCGTCAACTCAGCGACGCGCGCATAATGACCCCTGTCGTCATGGAAACCCCAAAGGCAGGTGAAGCAGGGGGAGGGAGGATCACTCCATGAGAGCCCTGCTGGAGAGGCGCATGTCCGCCACTGGAGGGAGAATGAACTCCTCTAGCTGTCAGTGCCCCAACAGGTGAACAGAGTAGAGACTACACTGAAAAAGCAGTTAACTACACATATAGGTAGTATTAATCAAAAGAAATATAACAAAGTATAACAAACTGAATCAATGTCCCCAGGAGTGGCAGAAATGGATAGATAGTTGCCACATCACAGAGGGAAAAACATGGTTCAGTCGGATGTAACACTCAAAGAAAATTACAAAGATTGAATACATCCTAAACATAACAAGGGATCTCACCATGAGTGATCAAAGTTAGAATCTGCAAGAGTAATATAAACAACGGTTTAAATCAAACATGAATTAGTCAAGAACCAGTGGTACTGAGTAACAGGCCACTGTAAGACTAGACATGTCTTAACCATATGAAAAGGGAAAAAGGGGGAGGAGACAAGGAAAGAAGAGGACAAGGGGGAGGAAAGAGGGAGAGGTGGGGAGGAGGGGAAGGAAAGGAAAGACAGGGAGAGAAAAAAAGGGGAGGGGGGAAAAAAAGGGGGGAAAGGATAGATTGTATAGTCATAGTCCCCCAGTTAATTTCATTTGAGGAAGTATTTGTATGAATGTGCTTTGAGTCCCGGAGGCGTGAGGGCATCAAGTTGCTCGATCCAGAGAGCCTCATGTCTCCGGATCTTGCGATCCCAGTCACCACCTTGTGGGTCCTCGGGAATGACCTCCAACACAAAAAATTTGACAAGTTCTGATTAATAACGGTGGAGAATGCCAATGCGGCGTCTGACCAAGGTTAACTTGCCATTGGACGCATAGTATAGGTGATCGCCCATCCTTTGGCGTAGTTCCCTGATGGTCTTGCCTACATAGAAGGCCTTACAGGCACAGACCATCAGGTAAACCATGCCTCTGGTACCACAATTGGCATGTTGGGGAGGGAAATGGGTTTCTCCATTGGGAAGGATAAAGCTGGTACCCTCCAGGATCCATGGGCATTTGGGACAACTAAAGGTGCCATGAGGGCCATCAAGACGGTGTTGATTGGCCCTATAGTGGCTGTTGGTAAGTTTGTCTCCAAGAGTGGTAGCTCTTTTAAAAACTAATTCAGGTGTCGATCTCACATACTTCCCCAGGATGTGATGGTCCGTTAAGAGGTGCCAGTGGTTGGATAATAGTGTGCGAAGTGTAGTGTGGTGGGTGGAAAATTTTTGGTGACAATCTTCACCGTAGCCGGCTGGTCTGGTCGAGGAGGGCCATAAAGTAGGGATTGTCGTGTGCGGGCATAGGCCTTATTGAAGGCCTTTCTTAAGTTTGTACGCATATAACCTTGAATCAGGAAGTGCTCACGGAGAGCAGCCGCCTGAATGAGGAAGTCCCTGTCCTCTGTGCAGTTACGCCTCAGTCTAAGATACTGGGTGTAGGGTATGCACCGCACCAGAGGGCGGGGGTGTGAAGTTGAGGGATGTAACAGAGTATTGCCTGCAGTCGGCTTACAGAAGGTCTGTCACCAACCCACCCGTGTTGTTTTTGATATTAAAATCCAAAAAGGAAATGCATTGAAGGTCATAGGAGAACGTGAATCGCAAGTTAAATTAATATTGAGAAGTCTAATGAACTCAGTGAGTTGTTGCTCAGTGCCGGTCCATATAACGAACAGGTCGTCTATGAATCTATGGTACATAATTCAAATAATGTTGAAGTGTTTTGTCACCAATAATGTGTGTGTGTGTGTGTGTGTGTGTGTGTGTGTGTGTGTGTGTGTGTATGACATTTATTATAACACAGGCCCAGTAGAGCGGCACGTGAAAGAGGGAGATGTGCTCTGTAGTGTCAGATGCATTGAGCCAGCGATCCCAGACTTTGTTATATTTTGCAGGGCACCCTCTATTAATGTAGATTCATTTTTTTATAGGGCAATGTGCTATTAATGTCAGTTTTCCAGTCAGATAGTCTAGGAGGAGCCTGCCTCATCCAAAGTTTAGCAATTGTTTTCCGGGCGGAAAATAGGGTCTCGTGCATAAAAGTTTTGGTATATTTGTCTGTGTCAGCATCTGGAAAAATACCCAGTAGGCACGGTTTGGGGTCTAGAGTCAGCGGAGACCCCATATTGTCATCAAGGAAATCTACTACCTTTTTCCAGAATCCCTGTATGTAGGGGCAGGACCACAGGAGGTGGTAGAATGTGCCTGTTTCTCGGTTACATAATAGACGTGGAAGGTTGTCCCTGATTAAATTTGGCCATTCTTACAGGTGTGAGGTATGTGCGGTGTAGAATGTATATTTGGGTTAGTCTGTCATATAGTTTGGGTGAGACAGCTTTGCTTGTGTCCAATGCCTCATTCCAGTCTTCGTCCTCGAGGTTCCCCAGATCTCCTTCCCATCGTGTTTTTAAATTGTAGGCTATTTTCGTTGATGGAGTATGTAGCATGTTGTAGAACAGGGGTCTTAAAACTACGGTCCTCCAGTTGTTTAGGAACTACAATTCCCATCATGCCTAGTCATGTCTGTGAATGTCAGAGTTTTAAAGTGCCTCATGGGATGTGTAGTTCTGCAACAGCTGGAGGGCCGTAGTTTGAAGATCCCTGTTGTAGAATATTGATATTAATTTCTGGGGGTCTTCACTTTTGACTATGTCCATTATGGGATTGTGTATGGGGTTAGGTAATGATTCTGGGAATTGGGAGTGAATAGCATGTCGGACTTGTAGAAATCGGAAAAACATGCGATTTGGGAGTACAAATTCTAGTTTTGATGCATCAAATGCTTTCAATGTGCCAGCAGTGAGTAAGTGTGAGAGGTAAAAAATTCCGCTTTTACACCAGGCCTCCGAGTCTGGTACAGTCAAGAATTCTTGGAGTGCTTTATTGATGCCAGATGGGAGAATAGTTATGTGTAGGTATGTTCAGTTTGATAGAGGCCAGTCTCCAGATCTTCCTATAATGGTTTAGGAGGGAGTTGTGTTCCTCTTCTTCCTTCTTTTTTTTTTTTGTAATACCTTCAACGCCTGCTGCTATAGCGCAGATTGGGTCGGTTGTCAGTTGGGCCCAGGCAGGACAAAGGAGTAAAGTAAATCTCTTCCTGTCAGTCTTATTTATATGGAACAATTGGAATAGTTGAGATGCAAAGTAGTACAGACTGAAGTCTGGTTGGGCCGTATCACGGGGTGCCACCCGCCCTTGATGGATTTGGATACCCTCTGCAAACTTAGGTGGGAATAGTGTTCTGGCAAGCCAGGGTGCTGCAGTGGCTAAGTGGGGCCCGGGTCAAGCAGGGGAGAGGCGGGGAAGCTGAGGGCATCCGTTGGGGTGTAGCAAGATGGCCGCTACTCACATGGTGCACAGTGATGTCTCTGTGATTGCTGTAGGCAGCGGTTGGCAAGCTGGTCGACTTTCGGCTCCGTGTAAGGAGGGAGTCAGGGAGGCCAGGATGTAGTGCTGGCTAAGATTCCAGGAGGAGCCAGATGGCCGCCGGTCCCCGAGACTAGGCCAAAGTCGCGGTCTGTCCCTGAGGTTGCCATCGGAAGCCTGTGGAGCCGGGTTTGAGCGTGTGGAGAGTCCCTAGGGGTATCTTTCAGGCTGCTGCAGGAGATTGCCGGAGTGCAGGATCACTTAGAAACAGGAGTAATGAATGGAGCTCAGGTCACATAAGTCCTAATCCATGCTGTGCCAGGCCATGCCCCCCCCCCCCGACTTTCAGTTTTGAGGAGTCTTGCGATCATGTTGCATGTACTTGACCAGTGTATAGGGCAGTCATTTAAAAGAGGTAAGGCCACAATGCTCCAATATCTTCTGTGTTGCAATGGAAGACTTGCGGAAGAGGTTCACTTGATCTTGCTTTATGCAGTATTCTCTTCATGCTTGCCTCCTTCTGCACCATGTGGACCACAAGTTGCAAGGTATGCACCACACATGGTGTCCGGTCCATGCCGATCTGTTGGTACAAGTGGAACACAGCCAAATAAGCATAAATTATAGAAAAGGTTACTGTACTATTCTATTATTATAACACTTAACATCTTATGGGAATACTTTTGACTACAAATAAAGTGGGAAAAATAACAAAGATGCACCCGTACAGTAGAGCAGATAGTGCCCCCATATCAATCATCTCCTATCCATGTGATAATTGACTGGTGTCAACCGTGTCATCATGTAAAAGAATAATAAAAATGGCTCACCGCAGATCATCAATTTCGGACTCGGCCTCAGAGTCACTTTCCGTCATGGAGGAGTCTTCCTCACTTTGCTGGGTGGTTCTGCTGCTGCTGTGGTTTGTTTAAATGCTGCCACTATATAGTTCCCGTTGTCTGTTATCACCGTAAGGATCTTCTTCTTTGGTATGTCCCATTTTTGCAAGCATTTGTCCATTTGATTGACTGTACAGTGTGTGGGTGGGCTACTTGTTCAAGGGCCAACAATATGTGTTCAGATTTATGTTGTTCAACACAAAAGTAGCATGCACTTATAGCAAGGAATGAAGCGGAGTCCTTTTTTTGGTCTACAAATCAGTGCAAATGGATACTCTCCGGGAAGCAGCCAGTCCTTCCTTCCTTCCTTCCTTCCTTTTTTTTTTTTTTTTTCTCATCTTCATACTGTTTGTCAATCAGATTGCTTATTTTAGTTTTCTTTGGAACAGTCGGCTTCCTATCTACTGTCTCCATCTTCAATTGTTCTGACTGGTAATCCGGTGCGCCCAATCCATCTTGCTATGGCCTCCTCCCTGGCCTATTGTTCCTTTTTAGAGCCAATTTTGTATTTTGAAGTACCTAAAAGAGCAGTGCAAATAGTTTGCTGTAGCGCACTGGCTTGACTTGGCCCATCATTTGAGGTTTTCTGTGCTGTGCGAAAATTGACAGTGCCCCAGCCCCAGCCCCAGCCCCTCCCAGTGACCACATCCTTCTACATATAATTTGGTGAGATACTTCAATTTGGGGAAAGCAGCAGCTGATAGCTTTTATGAAATCAAATCACTCCCATTAAAATTCAGTGACTAAAGTGCACAACATAGACAGACAGACAAATGGCTATTACTTCAGAATAACAAAAGGTATGAAATCTGACTGCTAGAACATATGTTTCTATCCCTGCAATGTACAGAACACTGTTCCCAACAAGAGTAGAGTTAAGTGTTGTGCTTA
Organism: Lithobates clamitans; assembly: GCA_037952925.1. NCBI lineage: Eukaryota > Metazoa > Chordata > Amphibia > Anura > Ranidae > Lithobates > Lithobates clamitans. The sequence goes on from JBBGZY010000013.1 coordinate 3,829,049, forward strand.
CCTTTTTTGTATGAATTTCAGGATGAGTTGTCCGCAAATGACGCTTGAGTTTGTTGTATTTGTACCAGCATGTCAAACTTCCACGTACCAGACCGATGAGCCTGATGTAGCAGGAGGAGGCCTCCCTTACGTATCTGGTTCCTGGCCCCTGGTAGTATGGACAGGAGGCACGGGAGCACAGAATGGTATGAGAGCCTGGCGGGTTAGCCACAGGAGGATCCCGGTAAAGGTGGTTATGGAGATCACCAGTCAACTGAAGCACAGGCAGCAGGTGCAGAGCAGGAGTGGAGCAGGCAGGTCGGGTCACAAGCAGGGTTGGCAACAGGTGGGCAACGCGGTACAGAGGAGCAGGCAGATTCGTAGTCAGGACAGTCCGGGATCAGTGGCAGGCAGAAAGCAAGGATAATCAAAGGCAAGCCGGTGGTCAGAAGATCAGGTTCAAACAGGAAGCAGGTGCAGGGATACAGGGAGCTGAAGATCGGACAACACCAAGCCCCCTGTGCAGACAGCCTAAATAGGCAGATTGGCACCGCACGCCAGCACCCGCGGTGGCGCACACGGAACGCGCGCGCCAATGCGCCCCAACGCACCGCGACGCACACCAGCAACGCGTCTGCCCAGGGGAACTCTGACACAGCGAGTGTCGCTCCACATGGTTTTCAAAGGGTCTTGTTGTTTTTAAGATCAAATGTAAAATACATCCATAGATCTACTCTTTTATTTCTACCAATCAGACGCCGACATTTTCCTGTATATTTTGTGCAGCAGTGGTGATAGGAAAATAGGAAGAGCTACTCAGTCTGAGTCCGACTCGCCTCGGTGAGGTCTGGACGTAAATGGTAAGGAGGAAGACTGTAATGCACAGTGCTTTGGGCGGGGGTCTGAGTAGGCCTGTAATGCTGCAGAGTGTTCTGGATGCCGGTGGTCAGAGGAGGCCTGTAATGCACACAGTGCTCTAGATGGTGGTCACTCTGAGGGATGTCCTGTAATGCACAGTGCTCTGGATTCTGGTGGTCAGAGGAGGCCTTTAATGCTGCGCACACAGTGCTGGATGGTGGTCTCAGGTCAGGTCTGAGGGATGGCCTGTAATGTACAGTGCCCTGGATGCCGGTGGTCAGAGGAGGTCTATTGTAATGCTGCACTGTGCTGGATGGTGGTCTGAGGGATGGCCTGTAATGCACAGTGCCCTGGATGCCACTGCCAGTGGTCAGAGGAGGCCTGTAATGTGCACACAGTGCTCTGGATGGATAGTGGTCTGATGGGAGGCCTCAGGCCTGCTGTAATTGTAATGTACTACACACTGTCTGCTCTATGCTGCTCTGGACGTGGGCGGTCATCTTGTGAGTCGGGACTCGGGAGTGCGACCGTTTTCGTCAAGACTCGGGAGGTATGGCTGTAATGCACAGTGCTGCTCTGATCTCTGGCAGTCGTCACGGTGCACACAGTCTCTTCAACTTGCTTGCTTGCTGGAAGAGGAAGCATTCGGAGCTCCATGAAAAACAGAAGTTCGTTCACCAGGGTAAACGTCCCTGCCTCACATTTTCGGTCCGTTTTCGTTCATTAACGAAAACAGATTTGATTTTCGTCCGTTTTCGTCCCTGTAAAAATGCTGCTGACGAAAACTTTGAGAAACATTTTCATTGACTAAGTTAACACTGGTTCCCTGTCTCTTTAGTGAATAGGGAGAAGTTTAAGTGAATGAATCCGTGGACACGGGAATCGATCAGCCTACAGACTGCAGCCCCATCATTGCAAGGTAAGGCAAACAAACGACACAGATAATATAACTGTACTAATAACTAGTTAAAACCACAAAAACATTAGAAAGTGTACGTCGCCTTCAAATTAAGGGTGCCCCATAGTAACTAGATGGAAAACTTCTAATAATGCTGGAGTTAAATTCTTCCAGTTAAGTAAAATGACTCCTCGCCTAAGGAAGAGTCCAGACATGGTGCGCATGTGTGAGAATAGTACAAATTCATTGAGAATACTTAAGAGGCTGACTCCCCGAAGTTGGAGAACTGTTAAAACCTTGGCAAATATCCAAAGCAAGTTTTTCTATAATGCATGGAACGTAGTTTCAACTTTCAATAAATTTTTATTATTAATAATAAAAATATATCAGACACAACATTTGCATCAAACATTACATGGGATAAAGGTAGAAGGCAATTAGAAGTACAAATAAATCCGAGGCTTAGCCTCCTAATGCAGGGCTTACAAGCGAGATAAATAAAATAAAGTAACGTTAGTGCAAATCCTTAGAACATGTCGAACGAATCAGCTTGGGTTGTCATGTCTCAGTTGCTAGAGCGAGATAAGAAGAGCATACCGCAAGGTCAGAAGACAGGAGGAGGCAGGGGTATAGCAAAGCTGGGGAGGGAGGAGTGCTGGTATGGAAAAGAAGGATCTGTCTTGTATTCACAAGGGTTCAGGGAGCAGGCGAGGTATCCGCCGCCCACCCCAAATGGGAACACACTGCGGGCTTAGGACCTCCCCATCCTCCCGAACCCCCAATCTCGATCACAGCCTCCCCACCAGGGGCGTCCAATAATCTTGTTCCAGTCTAGGAACATTGGATTCCCTGCCTCGCTGATCTCTATTATCCAGTGGTCTAACCAACTTAGCTACGTATCCACAAGCTTAAGGAGAGCTATTTTCAACAGAAAAGCCCTAGTCTCGTGAAGCCCAGGGGTCCCTAAGGCATTACCTAAACTCTCCAAGTAAATATAAATAGGTAAGAGTCAGGGTCAAACTTCTTTCAGATACTTTAAACCATGAATCTGAGGGAATGTAAGGAAGGGGAAAGAAGACCAGGAGAAGGAGAAGGGAGAAGGGTGAGAGGAGAATCACAAGAGAGGAGGAGTATCAGTGGAGTCACTCAGAGAGCCTGTTGCCCTGATAATCTTACGCCAGGGCATAAGGAAATATGGCAAAAGTTGGCCCAAGGTTCCCAAGTTAGTTCGAAAGTACGGGCTTTGTCTTGTATAATGCTAACTATCTTCTCTTGCGCCATAATCCAAGATATTTTGTGCTTCACCGCTGCAAAAGAGACCCTACGTTTTTTTCCAACAAGAGGCAATTGTGATTTTGGTGCCCAGTAGGATGAAAAATATCAATTTCTGTGTACATTTATATACCTTTTCCACTTTCATATTCAGTAGAGCTATCTCTGGATTTTGGGGAATCTGAACAGAGGTTACTTTACGTAATACTGAGAAAACTTTGTTCCATAGACTCCTTATGCAAGGGCATGCCCACCATACGTGATACATTGTCCCTACATGGCCACAGCCTCGAAAGCACAGCGGGGAAGCATCAGGATATATCTTTGCAAGAAGAGAGGGAACCCTGTACCACCTCATGAGTACCTTAATGCTACCCTCCATGAAGGAAACATTTAATATACCTTTTGAAAGAGTGCTGAAAGCAGGAGAACCATTGATCTCTATCCCATGAGAAATCTAGGTCCTTTTCCCAGGATAAGGCGTATGGAGGCTTGGATGCTACTGACGCAAGTGAAGCATATATGACGGAAATCCCCCCTCCCTGATCCATTGCACCCACACACCAAGACTCATAGTTAGTTTTTGAGGGGGGTATTGATTTATTTGGCCAAAGGGAATGAAGGAAGTGTTGTATTTGCATAAAGCGAAAACGTTCAGCCTGAGGCATTTCAAGCTTACTAGTACAGAAAGCCAGAGTGAGAGGGCCTGTGGAGGAGAAATAGTTCCCTATTCTAAGTAATCCCTTATTCAGCCACCAACTAAACGCTAAGATGTTCATTCCTGGCGGAAAATCGGGGTTATGAAAAATTTGTGTTAGGGGTTTGAGGGAGGAAATCAAGGAGGGGATTTTATAAAGTCGGTCGCATAGGGCCAGAGAGTGTGACAACGTGGGGGCTAGGATGGGTGGTCTCGATTTAGTAGGAGACCACAGCAAAAAGTCAATCGTGTGGAGAGGGACTGCTTTACGTTCCATTGAAACCCAATCAGGTTTCAGGCCTTTTGAATATACAGTGGAGATTTGAGCCAACTGAGCTGCTTGATAGTACCACCAAATATTGGGAAGTGCTAGACCCCCTTGTGATTTAGACCTGAAAAGGATATGTTGAGCGCAACGACTTCCCTTCGGGCCCAAATGTTATGATTTTGGACTGGAGTGGGTGTACTTGCGATTTTTGGATTGGGATGGGCAAGGATCTGAATAAGTAAAGTATACGTGGGAGGAGAGTCATTTTGACCGCATTAATACGACCCAGCCAGGATAGATTGTGATTATCCCAGAGGGAGAGGTCCGATATCAATTTGCGGAAGATGGCCGGATAGTTGGATGAATAGAGGGAGGCTATACTTGCCGTAAGATGGACTCCTAGGTAAGGGAGAGAGACCTCATTCCAGGAAAATGGGAAGTGGTTTTGTAGACTACTTAGGATATTGGGGGGGACCGTAATGTTCAGGGCGGAGGATTTGGATACATTGACTCGCAGACCCGATATTTCACCAAACTTGTCAAGTAAAGAGAAGATATTAGGAGTGGAGATTAGAGGGGATGTCACGAAGAGCAATAAATCATCTGCAAAAAGGGCACATTTGTGCTCGTGTTTGCCACACATCACCCCTTTAATGTCGGGATGGTTCCTAATCGCAACAGCCAGGGATTCCATGGCTATGGCGAATAGAAGGGGGGAGAGAGGGCACCCCTGCCTAGTTCCTCTTTCTATAGTAAGGGGCTCGGAGTAATAGCCCTGCAATCTGACCTGTGCACTTGGGTCAGAGTACAGGGCCCTGAGGATGCTCAAGAATCGTGGACCAAAGCCCCACCGTTCCAGAACCTGGAATAGGTAGGGCCAGGTAACCGTGTCGAAAGCCTTCTGCAGGTCGATGGATAACAGATACCCATGTTGTGGGGGCCCCCATCCCATTGAGAATTGAGTAGTGAAATGATATCAACTGCTCTCCTGATCTGGTCAGGTCCTTGTCTCCCCGGAACAAAGCCCACCTGGTCCTTATTGACATAGAGAGCTATGCAGGACGCTAGCCGGTTGGAGAGAACTTTAGTTAAGATTTTTAAATCATTGTTGATTAAGGAGATAGGGCGATAATTAGCAACCATAGTTGTATCTTTGCCGGGTTTTGGAATGACCGAAATGAAGGCTAGATTTAGAGCTTTATCCAGGGGAGAGCCAGACCTAAGAGAATTAAAGCATCTGACTAAATACGGGGCTAGTATGGGACCGAATTTTTTATAATAGCCAACGGAGAAGCCGTCCGGGCCCGGGGCTGAGTTTTGTTTCAGGTGTTTAATTACCGTGAGCACTTCGGAATCAGTGATTGGACCATCTAGAAGTTCCGAATGGTCCAGAGATAGTTTGGGAAGGGATAGGTTGTCTAGGAAGTCTGATATGGAATGGTTAGATGTTATTTTTTCCTTTTTATATAGTGAAGTGTAGAAATCGTGGAATGTTTCCATTATCCATTTTGGGTTTTGGGAAAGATCGCCTGATAGGGTGCGAATTTTGGGGAAGGCAACAGATCTCGGTTTTGGTGACAATTTGGCTGCTAATTTAGCTCCTATTTTGCCAGTTTGGTAGTAAAAGCGGGCACCTGACCACCGGAGCTGTTTCTCAGCCTCGGAGGTAAGGGCCAGGTTTAGAGAAGTCCGCGCATTTTCCAGCGCCGCTAGAGAATCTTTGGTGGGATTCCGTTTATGGGCTCCACACAGAGATTGGAATTTTAACCGAAGATTATTGATATCAGCCGTGCGTTCTTTCTTAAGATTAGTGGAGATTTGAATAATTTTTCCTCTGAGTACTGCCTTATGAGCAGCCCACAGCGTCTCCGGAGAGACCTCTTCAGTATCGTTTAAACGGAAGTATTCCTGTATTTCTTTTGCTAAGATCGAGCATTGGATTGGGTCACTTAGGAGCCCTTCATTAAGGCGCCATATGAATTTGTTGCCCGGGTTGGAAGATTGTTGCATATATAAGATAACCACCGAGTGGTCAGATATAGGGGTGTCCCTAATAATTGCTTTGATCGCCCTAGGGATGTTCTGTGATTGAATAAAAATATGGTCGATTCTGGTGTAGAGGTGGTGCGGGGCGGAATAATGAGTGAAGTCCCTGGACCTAGGATTCATTTCTCTCCAGATGTCCACAAGGCCCAGCGAACACAGTGTGGAGGCTATTTTAGTACTTTGTTTTGGAGGTTTTCTAGAATGAGGAGGTCCAGACCCCGATTTGTCCAGAGAAATATCAAAAGGGAGATTTGTGTCTCCTCCCATTATTATTTTTCCCTCAAGTTGTGGGCCTAGTGTGGACATCATTGCGGAGAAGAAGGAAGCCTGGCCTTTATTCGGGGCATAGTAAGAAATAAAAGAGTGCATTGATCCCTCAATCGTGCCCTTTACTAGGAGATACCTGCCCGCTTGGTCTTTAATAACTTCAATTGGGGAAAATTTAAGATGTTTTGCAAAGCAAATAGCAACCCCTTTAGTCTTATTGTCAGCATTGGAGAGAAAAAACTGAGTGTAGTGACCATGTAGGAAGGAGGGATTGTATGAGGATGGGAAGTGAGTTTCTTGTAATAAAAGAATTGCTATTTTTTGTGATTTGTAGAGGTTAAATAGTTTGTGTCTTTTGACTGGAGAATTCATTCCCTGCACATTGTGCATGGCTATACAGAGGGGGTGAGGGGGTATAAGTGTGTCAGAATGCATGGATCAGAGGGGGGGATGAGCGCCTCACACAACAAGTGCCTACCTGGGATTTCAAGAGATGTACTTGCGTCCAAGCCTCCACGGCCTGAGTTCCTGGGATTCCTAGTAGTAACTGCCTTGTGGGGCTCCTGAGTGACTCCGGGGATAGGTGAGAGGAGGAGGGGAGGAAATGAAGTAAGGTTGACCCTGGGAGGGAGAGACAAGACATGTCAAAAGCAATATGAAACAAAAACCATATCCAAGAAAACATTTTAGTTATAACTGAGTAACATTCAAGAACCCCTACAGGAGGGAAAGGTGGGTGTTTGCCTCCTGCAAGGTTTTCCCTTAGAACAAAAATCCCCCAAAATGGGGTCATGGAAGTGTCTCTGAGTGGGGGAAAATACCACTCTGAGACTCGTGGAGGCGAAGTGCAGCCACTCCGGCCAAACCGCCAAAAATAAAACCAAAATTGAAACCATGAAAAAAAAAACATACTAAAAGGAGTCCTGAGAAAAATGAAGTAAAAAGAAAATGTCTCAGCATCTAAAAAAAAGAATTTTTAAGAGAGTCTGGCTAGGATTCTGCCAGGAGAAAACGGGGGTTTAGGAAGTCAGCGACCCATTTTCAAAAGACTACCGCAGGAGGTCCTGGGGAGTAAAAAAGGGTTGATTCTGTTGATAGTAGACTGTTCTTTATGGAGGGCGACCATCTTTGGATCTCTTGGCTTGTTGCTTGTGCCATAAGGGTTGGATGGGACTTGAGGGTGGTGGTCTTTTCGCTGATTGAGGTGTTCTGAGATCCATAACGGCAGGTGGGGCAGGTGAGTGTGAAATAAGGCCCAGTTGCAACAGCAACCTTTCTCTGTCTCCAAAGTTCGTGAAGCTATACGATTTATTTAGGTAGGCAAAGTTGAGGCAAAAAGGGAACGACCATCTGTAAGCGATCGATTTTTGTGATAAGCTGCTCAAGAGAGGCTTCAAGGATCTCCGTTTCTGTATCGTGAAGGGGGAAAGATCCGCAAAAATTTGAATCGGATGCCCTTGGAAGGAGAGATTTTCTGTTTCCCTTGCTCTGTGCATAACATCTTCTTTAACTCTAAAGAAGTGGGGTTTAACCACTATGTCTCTGGGCAGGCCATCCTGGCGCGGAGGTTGTAAGGCCCTGTGTGCTCGGTCTAATTCCAGTCTGTAGTCTGGAATGTCCGGAAGTAAGTGTTTGATGAATGAGCGAACGATTTTATGTGTCCTTGAACGATTCTGGAAGGCCTCTTAGCCTAAATTTGTATCTACGAGACCTATTTTCAAGGTCATCGAGTTTTGAGTACGCCATGTCCAGTTGGTCATGTAAATCTTGGATCCTGTCAGTGTTCTGGTTGGCAACTGCTGCGATTTGATCAGTCTTAGATTCAATTGCCTCAATTCTTATGCCCAATTGCTGCAGGTCTGCCTGTATAGTGGTGGTGATTTGTGAGGCATTGAGTGCTACCCCTCTTGAGAGCATGTTAGAGAAGGTGTCCATTAAGTCTGTGAAGTCTGTGGGGATAGGACCAGGGGGAGCAGTCAGAGGGCTGGAAGTGGAGCAGCTCTCCTCCATCTGGGTTAGGGGGGGGACTTCCATAGGGCTGCAGCCTAGTGAGTCTGTGGGGGATGTTGGAAATATCCCATCCTGGGGATTACTCACTATTGGTGGGTTTATCCTTTCTTTGTGTGAAGGCAGGGGAGGGAAGTCTTCCAGGGATGCCGCTGGATTCTTTGTGGAGCCTCGTGCTGCGCTGGCGGCCGCCATTTTCGAGTAGGCCGCGATCCGCGGACCGGGATCCAGGAATCGGGATAGGTCCCGTCTGGCTGAGCCCCCGATCATGCGAGGGGGTCCCTCAGGACCCTGGGAGGTGAGGAGGGGGTCCGATGGGCTGGTTCCGCCGCTTATTGTGGCTGTGGCGGTGGATGTAGGCCGGAGTGGAGCGGAGCTCTCAGAACGAGCGACCGTTCATGGAGCTGCCGCGCATGCGCCACTGGAACGTAGTTTCAAGGGAATCACTGCATGTAGGACACTGTGATGAGACATAGGACCCATGCTTTGTAACTTATCCAGAGAGTAGTGTAATTGATGTTAACCTTTGGCAAACCATCTATCGCTAACTTCTTCCCAGCCCTCTAATGAGGTTTGGCATAAACCTAAGCCATTTTTACCAAAAGGTGTCAAATGGTTGGACCCCTTAAGTTTGCAAATGTTTGCAGAGGGTCATATTCAGTCTGTCCTTTTTGGTTTGCCCATTGTAACCCTCTTTTGGAGAGGAAGCGTTATGAGAAATGACCCTCCCCCAAACAAGAGAGTGCACCAAACCTGGATGTAAATAACAGAACTAGAATCTTCGCTAAATGGAAGAGTAGGTTTGATAATAAAATTGGCAGTGCCTCCATCCAGGAAAGGGCATCTGTGAATAGAGGGGATTTCCCTCCTGGGAAATTAACCACTAATCTAATCAAAGTAATTGTGAGCAGAGGAACTACTGCAACCAGCATAGAACATTACCCGAAATATAAAGATGCACGCTGGTATGGAACTAATACAAGCGTTATATAATAAGACTAATAATAGTACATAAAGCCAATGTACAAACAGGTATTATCAGCAAAGGGCCCGGGTGTATATATACAACATTGTTATTAATAAAGATGGGGCGGTCCTCCAACTGTTGTCCAACCAGCCTGGGGAGGCTGTCCACAAGGTTTAGGAGTGTGGCTATGGAAATGTTTGACCATTCTTCCAGAAGCGCATTTGTGAGGTCAGGCACTGATGTTGGATGAGAAGGCCTGGTTAGCAGTTTCCGCTCTAATTCATCCCAAAGGTTGAGGTCAGGTCAGTCAAGTTCCTCCACCCCAAACTCGCTCATCCATGCCCCAGTCCAGCTTTAGTCCAGAGAGCCCCCCCCCTCCCAAGTTCTCCACAAAAGGTAACAAAGTCTGAAAATAAGTTTGTGAACCATCAACCCACTTTGCTTAGAAATGTTAGCACTATGAATATTGAGGTATAATATGTGAATATTGTCATGGGTACCTTTTTTACCAGGCATGAAGATGCCTTGATCAAAATTTGAGATAACGAATTGCTGCAGAGACAAAAGGTCAACATTTTTGAGAGAATCTTTGTCACTGTACAAAAGAGAAATCGGAGCCGCAGACTGAAGTCTTTTGATATCAGTCTAGAAAAGTCATTGGGGGTTATTTACTAAAGGCAAATCCACTTTGCACTACAAGTGCACTTGAAATTGCACTTGGAAGTGCAGTCGCTGTAGATCCGAGGGGGGCATGCAAGAAAAATAAACAGCATTTTGGCTTTCACATGCTAGGATAATTAACAAAATCAGGAGAGCTTCCCCTCATTTCAGATCTACCCCTCAGATTTACAGCGACTGCACTTCCAAGTGCACTTTCAAGTGCACTTTGCACTTATAGTGCAAAGTGGATTTGCCTTTCGTAAATAACCCCATTGTGTTGTCAGCCGCAACAAGAAATTAGGAACTGAGTACATATCTAGCAAATCATTCTGATATTATTCTACAATTGCAGATGCAGGAATGCAACATGGGCAAATGTAAATTACAGGGAGTGTACTGAATATGCTTTTACTTTGCTTTGACATCTGTTTTAAGTAGCTAACAAAAATCTATTCTCTCTTCACTCTATATAATTGTTTTTTTCTTATTTTCATACACTAAAGGACCATGTGATGGTGGTGAGTAGGGATGAGCCGAACACCTCCCCGGTTCGGTTTGCATCAGAACATACCGAATAGTAGGGATGAGCCGAACACCCCCAGGTTCAGTTCGTGGCAGAACATGCGACCAGACCAAAAATTAGTGCGAACACACAAACCCCGTTTAAAGTCTATGGGATTCGAACGTGAAAAATCAAAGGTGCTAATATTAAAAAATAATAATGCGCCAATCCAAAATGTAAGAAGCAGCCAACACAACAATCAGACAAATTGTGAGTGTATAGTGCAAATAAAGTGTGGCGCTAGAAAGAAACTTGTTCTTTATTGGGCAAGACCCACCAAAATGGCAATCTGGGGGCCAAGTTTTGCACAATAAGGTGTTTGGTGAAACAGGACTTTTACTGATCCTGTGTGTGGTCATTAACTATACTAACAAAATATGTGTATCTGTGGAGTGATCACCAGTGTGATCACATCTATGGGGTGTCCATTTATACACAAAAAGAAACCCAATAAGACATAAATAAAATGTGTAAACCACAAGGGATGTGTCTCTGTGGGATGATCACCTGTATGATCACATCTATAGGGTGTCTATTGATACACAAGAAGAAACCCAATAAAACATAAATCAAAATCAGATGTTTATTCACATTCTTTGTGTTTTACACATGTAATACGTTCATAGACAAATCTGCGTGTCTGTTCCACTATCAAAAGTATATATCTAATTACCCTTAACAGGAAACATGATAGTGCATAAATCCTGAGTCAATATGTGCGACTCTGTAAAAAGGGGGGTGAACCAACATTCATACCAATAGTGTTGCTGCCGCAACCAAAAATAAAAAGATAAGTGCAAAGATAAAGTAAAAGTCCATAGAAAGTCCTCAAGACATATATCTGAAGACTTGACCAATAAGGCTTCCACTGAAGTTTAATGTATGGAACCCCTGAATCCAAGAGTAGTTCCTGTGTAGTCTGGTGATCAAACTTGTAATGTAGATAGGGATAGGTAAAAAATACCCTTACCGGAGATGGTGGACTCACCAGCCAGCGGCTTAGGAGTCAAACGGGCTTATGATGGAGCAGCAAATGGTGGATGTAGTACTGTATCCTCCGCAGGTGAAGACAGCAGGCGATGAAATCACTCAAAGAAGGCCTCCTATGGTCCCACTAATCACCGGGCTTCACGGTATAAAATTATACCGCAATTCAGTACTCGGTCCTTCATGGGGTGGATGCAGATCCTCAAATGGAAGAATTAAAGAAAAAACTTCCACATAGGGTGAAACTGCTTTCAAAAACTTTAATAAAAAGTTTTGCAATAAAAAGCACTCTGGCTCATAGACAGCAACAGAGACCAGGTACAAAGTAAGTAAAAACAAGTAAAAAATAAGCGCTTAATTCAATCGTGGCAAGACAGGCATATCAAACCCTTTTGGCACCCTCTCAACCGCTCTCTGTGACTAATGAGAGAGGGTGGGACTTCATATGAAGCACATGGAAGCGAGAAGATAGTGAGGTGGAACAAAGGAATTTTATTCATGTCACAATGTAAAAATACATATAATAATTAATACACGATAACAATAACATGCTGATAATACAAATATCTTGAGTTGTAACCATAGATGTCGAAGATGAAAGAGGTAGACATGGTAGTAAACAATCAAGGGTAAAAGGGTAGCAATCTCCCAATGAAGAGCATAATAAAATTCCTTGATACATTCCAAAGTTCCACACATTCAAAATATGGTAAAAATTGTAAATACAAGGTAAAACCTGCAAGATCTATGACTTCACTAGACCTGTTAGGGTAATTTTTATATGGAGACTTGAAATAGATGTGATTGAATGAAAACGCGGCATCATATAGCTCTACGCGTTTCCATCTATTTTCACTTTCTACTGTGATTCCTTGGGGTTCCATGCCCGCCCTGTTTCGTGACCCATGTGGGATGACCCCTGTAGGCCGTCTGCTACGGCTCCCGGTTGGAGGCTTTGTTGGATGCTTTGGCACCTCGCCACCGCACCTTAGCTGGCAGATCTCAATTAGTAAGTTTGCACACACGTGCTGTGGGTGGTGATATTTCACCCCTAATTATGGTTATAATGATTACTGATCTTTTTTATTCTACCCTAGATCACCACGTGCATGCTCCTGACGAGTGGCGTGTCAGCCACGAAACGTGTAGAGCTTTATGATGCCGTGTTTTCATTCAATCACATCTATTTCAAGTCTTCATATAACAATTACTAGTCTAGTGAAGTCATAGATCTTGCAGGTTTTACCTTGTATTTACGATTTTTACCTTATTTTAAATGTGTGGAACTTTGGAATGTATCAAGGAATTTTATTATGCTCTTCATTGGGAGATTGCTACCCTTTTACCCTCGATTGTCTACTACCATGTCTACCTCTTTCATCTTCGACATCTATGGTTACAACTCGAGATATTTGTATTATCAGCATGTTATTGTTGTTATTGTGTATTAACATTTATATGTATTTTACATTGTGACATGAATAAAATTCCTTTGTTCCACCTCACTATCTTCTCGCTTCCATGTGCTTCATATAAAGTCCCACCCTCTATGCCCCCCTCTCTCATGACTCAATAAGGATGGAAATATGTGACCCTACCGGGCCACAATTTCAATTAAAGTCCCATAGGGATGGAAATACATAACCTTACCAGGTTTAGGCTTTCTGAAAGTCCCTACAAATTCCTTTTCTTCTAATCTTTCTGTGACTGACCGAAGTCTCAGCAACACGTTTTCCAGCACCAGGAAATTGTAACCTCCCAGGCTCTACAAACGCATTGCGCAAACCTTTCTTCAAGGCCTCCCAAAGATGTTTCATCCTCTGCTCCCTCTGCGAAGGCTGGATAAGTTCTGCAACCTTACCCTTGTAACGTGGATCAAGAAGGGTTGCCAGCCAGTAATGATCCCTCTCCTTGATACCACGAGTCCTAGGGTCCTTTCGCAGGCTTTGCAGGATCACGGAGGCCATGCAGCGTAGGTTTGCAGATGCATTCGATCCTGAGTCCTCTGGGTCACTAAGGATCACATGATCCTCAACTACCTCCTCCCAGCCACGTACAACTCCATGGGTTTCTGGAGACTGCAAACGATCCCTTGAAGACTCCTCCTCCATCTCCATCATAAAGGGGGCCTTGAGAGGTAAGGAAGTCCTCCTGTTCTGCCTCAAGTGCCCTGTGCATTATTCCACGAAGCATGTGCTCCAAGAGGGACAGTTTCACTGATGTACATGGGCCAAACCACATTGAGTCATCGGGCACCTACGATAATAGAAATGATTATGAGTACACTATCAATACACAAAACAGCTTTTTTCCGTTACGAGATAGAGAATATCCGTCACTGGAATCTGATCGTAGGAATGATATCTTGCATTCAGCTAGAGAGGCTGGTACTCCTTCTATGCCTCACAATCGTGATTTAAGAAATGGGTTTAACCACCCGGGTTCTGGTTTCCATGATCACGATTCATGACAGTGGGATTTTCACAGGCAAAATCAGGGCACCAAAAGTTTGGGAGAGCAAAAAGAGGATCCAGAGGGGGGAGGAGGCTACGAATCAAAAAAAGAAACTATAGTTGGGGCCGGAATCTTTAATCTTAGTACTGTGACTCTGAGCGAACAGGAGAAACTTGTTTTAGGTAAAGGTCTCAACTACGCCCCCCTGCATAGGCTCAATAAATTTGAGACCTATATGGACGTGCATAGGTTTATCCGTAAGCTTAACATTAAGCGGTATATGCTGTCCAACCTTATCAATCCAATTAGGTCATCCATCCTTGATTATCGACATTTGGGGCTCTCAAACGCCTCTTTATTCAACCCTCCTGGTTCCCTAGCACCCTCTCTCAAAGTCTTTAGGGACGTTTTGTTAAGAGATCTTGATATGATGCCCATTAGAAAAGTTTGAGCTAAACAAGAGGTGACTGCTGGTTTAGACTTTGTGTAATAACAAAGAACTTGTCATCAGACCCGCTGACAAAGGGGGTGGGATCGTTTTACTCAACAGAAGTGATTATATGGCAGAAATGCATAGGATCCTTGAGAACCGAGAAACACTCTATTATCGTCTGACCCAAAAATCTCCTATCAAAAATATCTAGATATTATCATACAGAGAGTATTTAGTCAAGGGATTATAAACAAAAAGAAAAGTTTGTACCTTGTTCCAAAAGCACCACGCACACCAGTCATCTATTATCTGCCTAAGATTCATAAACATCTTACCTGCCCCCCCCCGGATGTCCGATTTAATGAGTGGTATCGATTCCATCACGCCCCGGGTGGGCAGGTATATTGATTTCTCTTTGCAGCCTCTTGTGCTTAAGATGCCTTCTCATATTAGGGATTCACGCCATGTCCTTAATCTCTTGTCCAACTATAGGCCCACTGTTGGCATGTGGCTGGTAACCGCCGATGTCGCATCACTCTACACGATTATTTACCATAATTTGAGCCTTTTCGCTGTAGAGTATTACCTCCAGATGTGACTCTGGCCTACTTGATGAACAAATTGTGTTTATTATGGAACTGCTGGAACATGCGGCCTCACGCAATTATTTTTGGTTTGAGGGACAATTTTATCGTCAGGACAGAGGGGTGGCGATGGGGGCAAAATATGCCCCCAGTCTAGCTAAGCTGTTTATGGTGCTTTGGCAGGAGGATGTCATCCATGGTTTCCAGAGACCCCAACTTGTGTTGTGGGTGAGGTACATTGATGACATCCTCCTCCTTTGGGATGGTGGTCGTGAGGACCTAGAGCTTTTTATGAGTCACCTCAATACTAACACTAGGGGCATCCATCTCAACTTTGAGGCCAGCCAATCATCCATTAACTTTTTGGATCTTAGTATTACAATAAATGGTAATTAATTCAATACTTCCACCTATTTCAAAACTAGGGACAGGAATTCTTGCATCCCTATAGACAGCTGCCACCACGAGCCATGGCTCAAGTCTGTCCCAAAAAGCCAATACATGCGCTTGAAACGCAATTGTATGAACAATGAAGACTTCTTGGCACAGGCTGCTGTTTTAACAGAAAGGTTTAGAGAGAAGGGATATGCCAATGATTCTTTGATGAACACCCTGGGTGAAATCAATCTCATGAGACGATCTCTTGAGGGTTAAACCACCACGTCAGAATACAATCTCCCAGGTCCCATTTGTCACCACGTATTCTGTTCAGCATAAAAACATCAGGAACTTGATCAGAAAACATTGGCATATCATTAATAATGATCCAGTACTTTGTACAGCCCTTCCTGAGAGACCACAAATTGTATATAACCCTTTCATGACTAAGCCTATTTTTGACATTTGGTGTTTAAAAGTTAAAATCCGTATTTTTTGCTAGAAAATTACTTGGAGCCCCCAAACATTTTATATATTTTTTTAGCCGAGAATCTAGAGACTAAAATGGCGATTGTTGCAATATTTTCTGTCACACAGTATTTGTGCAGCGGTGTTTTAAACGCAACTTTTTGGGAAAAGGGACATTTTCATGAATTTAAAAAAAACGAAACAGTAAAGTTAGCCCAATTTTTTTGTATAATTTGAAAGATGATGTTATGCCAAGTAAATGGATACCAAACATGTCATGCTTTATAATTGCATGCACTTGTGGAATGGCAACAAACTACGGTACGTAAAAACCTCCATAGGCGAAGCTTTACATTTTTTTTACGGTTACCAGGTTAGAGTTACAGAGGAGGTCTAGTGCTAGAATTATTGCGCTCGCTCTCTCAATTGCGGCAATACCTCACATGTGTGATTTGAACACCGTTTACTTCCGTATGCGTTTTCTTTGCTGCGCGAGCTCGCGATGACGCTTTAAAAAATAAAAATGTTCTTATTTATTTTAATATTAATATATTTTTTTTTTTTTTTAATTTTTGATCACTTTTATTGCTGTCACAAAGAATGTAAACATCCCTTGTGACAGTAATAGGTGGTGACAGGTACTCTTTATGGAGGGTATTCAGATCGCCATTTTCGGCGATTCTAAATATTGTATATTTTTTTTAAACCGGCGACATTGGCAGCCGAGTAAACGGGAAGTCGCTTCTGTGTTTACAATTAGGAGGCTGGAATGAAGCCGCTTACGGCTTCCTTCCAGACTGTCACTAGCCGCCGGATGCGGTGGTTTGTTGATTGGGCCTCCCGGTGGAACGGAAGGCCCAGTAAGAACGGCGGGAGGGGGGGCGTCCCCTCCCGCTCCTCCAGTATAACAGCCGAGCGGCTTTTAGCCGCATCGGTTGTTATCGCTGGAAAGCCGATCGCCGGCTCTAAAAAAAACAGTACCGGGATGATGCCTGCAGCTGCGGGCATCATCCCGGTATAACCCCCGAAAGCTGAGTACGCACATCTGCGTACGCTTGGCTGCAAGGGGATAAGGGAGCCCCCTCTCTTCGTGATAGGGTGGCGCCCAATGTTGTGAACCCTCCGGCTAAGAAAGGAGGCTTCTCTAGGAACCTTACAGGGTTTTATAAATGTGGTAGGTGTCGTGTGTGCTCCCTTAATGGGTGCACACAGAGATGCACACATAGGTTCTGTTCAACCAGTACTTCTAAGGAATATGAAGTAGAGCCTTTTATCATGTTTTATCTCGTTCTCTGTACTCCTAGATAAATTTACCATTTCTAGTATAATTTTTTCTGGAAAGCTTCAGGGGTTTTAACTCTTCTGCCAGCTTCCAATATGGTGTATCCGGAGTTTCCGGATCTCCATGCGGAAGTTCAGGGGTTCTGGTTCCGCGACTCAAACCGAGGTTTGGTTCTTCTGCTTTCCATATATAGCGTGATGTCTCAGTGCGTCGCCCGTTCCCCAAGACGACGTCATTGTATGATGAAACGTGAGTCGGGAGGTTGGACGTACTGTCGCCATCGCGTGGCCCTCATTTGTGGACGGGTGTTCGTTTGTTTTGCCGACCGGCTTTCTCTTATACCTTATGATGATTTATACCATGTAAGTGCAATAATTGTTTTTACAAACTGTAATGTGTTATGGTTATACAATATGTGTAACTTTTTGGTAACTCACTGACCAATCCGAACTTTGAGTATCCGTGAGCATCTACCTGTCGATCTGTTGTGGCTCACCCTCCTGGACAATTTGATGTGTTGCTGCCACTGCCTTGGACCAAGAACCCTGGCGGGGTTATAGCCGCAGGCCTGCTATAGCTTGCCTCTGGTAAGCCTTTAATTCTTATGGTGGAGGTGCACTATTCCACTTGGTGTGTCATCGGATCGTTTTGTAAATTCCTTGGGGACTTGTGGATTGACATCTTTCAAACATATTTTTTCACTTGTGGACTTTTCCCTTGTGTATTTTTTATTTACACTTATGTTACCCAGCTAATCAGTTGTGGAGCGACAATTATTGAATTATTTACCTATCACACACACAGGTCTCACTATCACATGTGTGTCACTATTTATATGTAATAGTTTTTAGGTTTTCACAGCGCAGCTTTATTTTTGAATAATTTTATTTGGTGTATCTCTCACTTTCTAGTTGCAGCATTTTTAGGGGTTGATTTATTAGCGTGGTATCTTTTTTAGTATCACTGATGCATGCACTGTCACTGCTCACCATCCTCGTGGCCTCCTCAAAAGGTGACAGGACAGTGCATGCATCCTTGATCTGTAGCCACTGGCATGGCGAACAAAGCCAAGCTTCCCTGTCCTGGTGCAATACTCACAAAGGTACTCATTGATGGCCCTCTGCTGCGTGTGCAACTGCTGCAGCATTGCCAACATTGAGTTCCACCTGGTGGGCATGTCACAAATGATGCCGTTCTTGGGCAGGTTGCATTCTCTTTGAATGTCAGCCAGCCGAGCGCTGGCATTATACTGTATGACCGGCGGAAAGGACCACGGACTTTCCTGGCCTGCCTCAGGAGATCCTGTAAGCCTGGGTACCTGCTCAAGAACCGCTGCACCACCAAATTCAGGACGTGGGCCAAACAGGGTACAAGTGTCCCTGTCGGAGGGCGGCGAGAAGGTTGATGCCATTGTCTCATACAACCATTCCTGGCTGAAGCTGGTGTGGCGTCAACCACCTCTGAGCTTGCCCCTGCAGAGCTGACAGAATCTCTGCCCCAGTGTGGCTCCTGTCCCCTAAGCAGACCAACTCAAGCACCGCATGGCATCTTTTTGCCTGAGTGCTTGCGTAGCCCTTGAACGCTGGTTCAGAGGAGAAATCTGCAGAGGAAGAGGCCATAGAGGAAGAAGAGGAGGGGGTGGAGGAGAGAGCTGTGGCAGAATCACCACTAGCATTTTGGAGGTGTGGTGGCGGAACAAGCTCCAACAATACTGAACTCTGTCCTGCATCCTTCCCAGCTGCCAGCAGAGTTACCCAGTGCGCCGTGAAAGAAAGGTAACGTCCCTGTCCATGCCTGCTGGACCATGAATCAGCAATAATTTGCATCTTACTGCTGACCGCCCTGTCCAACGAGGCCAAGACATTGCCTTCCACATGCTGGTAGAGGGCCGGAATGGCTTTCCGTGAAAAGAAAATGCGTTTCTGAACCTGCCACTGAGGTACCGCACATTCCACAAATTCACGAAAGGGAGCAAAGTCTACCAGCTGAAAAGGCAACAGTTGCAGTGCTAGCAATTTAGCCAAGCTAGCATTCAGACGCTGAGCATCTGGGACCGAACTTCTTTTGACAGTTTAGCAACTGGGGTAGGAAAATTTACCTGCTAAAATCCGATGTTGGTGTACTGCTAGCAGATTGGCCGCAAGTACTTGGGACACCTATTTCTATAACTTCATTCCTCTCAGTGCAGGTTTCTGAGAGGACTGGAAGTATAGTGGGGTTGGAGATCTCCGCTGATGAGGAGCAAGGAGAGGTTTGCCTTGTTCTTTGATGTGGGTCTTTTAAGTGCTGTTGCTAACGGACTGCATGGGAGGTCGTCATCTGTCTGGTCAAGCATGTGGTGCCCAAGTGGCTGCTGTTTTGGCCACGCTTGATACACTTCAGACATATGTTTCAAACCGCAACGGTGCGATCTGCTGCACACGTGTCAAAAAAGGCCCACACCAAAGAACTTTTCAAAATATGTGGGGAGTCAGCAGCGTCCTGCACCTGCTTAGCTCTGCGGTGTGATGCAATAGGGTAGCTGCCCCCTGGAGGGCATCCTTCCTCGTTGGAGATGTGCCTCCTCCTCCTTCTCTCTTCTATCAGGCACCCAAGTTGAGGAGTCAGTGACCTCATCATCCCCTCCCTCCTCATCACTGGAGCAAACTTGGCAGTATGCTGCAGCTAGGGGAACATAACTGCCAGTTTCTTGACCTTCTTGGGCACCCCCTCTCTCTAGGCTGACGTTACTCCCTTCCTCAACCTGGGTACCATCATCGGAGCCTTCAAATCACGGCACATCCTCCTGCGACACTGTGGTCGAATAGTTCAAGGGACTCCTTCATGCATGATGGTGGGGCTAGGGAAGGAGTGACTGTTGACATGGAGCCGATGGAATAGGCCGCTTTGGCAGCTGCATTGGCGGGAAAACTACTCTGAGCCTGGGTGACAGAGGATAAGGACGGCTTTGTTATCCATTCCACCAACTCTTCTGCATGTTGTGGCTCAATAACACGGCCAGCTGCAGGAAAAAAGGACAAGCGTGCCCCACAGCCACGTGCTGAGGATGCACTGTGTCCACGACCAGCACTGTCGACTGTAGACACAGAGCCTGCTTGCCCTCTTTTAGTGGCCTGTGAGCGTCTGCCTGTCCTTTGGTGGCATTCTGGACATGCTGTAAATTTTGTTTAGCAAAAAAACACTACACTGTATTGTGTACTGTGTACACCACCAGGAAGGTAGTAGCAACTGCACTAGGGGTGCATGGTACGGTGTACACCACCAGAAGTGTAATAACTATGGGTGTATTATATATATTGTGTACACCACCAGGAAAGTAGTAGCAACTGCACTAGGGGTGCACGGTACTGTGTACACCAACAGAAGTATAATAACAACTATGGGTGCAGGGTATATATATATATATACCCTGTTTCCCCGAAAATAAGACCTAGCGAGATTGTCCGTGATGGCTGCAATATAAGCCCTACCCCCCAAATAAGCCCTACCCTGTTTCCCCGAAAATAAGCCCTACCCTGAAAATAAGACCTACAAGGACTTTAACTAGGGCTTATTTGGGGGGTAGGGCTTATATTACAGCCATCACAGATAATCATGCTAGGTCTTATTTTCAGGGAAACAGTTTATATATTAAATACACTGCAGCTAACTGAATCGCCTGCCTGAAGTATATTAGAAACAGTACACTTGGAACAGACTGCAGTCAGATCTAGCTAAACTGGATACAGTGGATATATATATATTATATCTATCTATAGATATATATTATATATCTCTATCTATATCCACGAGACTGTGTGTGTGTGTGTGTGTGTGTGTGTGTGTGTGTGTGTGTGTGTATATATATATATATATATATATATATATATATATATATATATATATATATATATATATATATATATATATATATATATATATATATATATATATATATATATATATATATATATAATTTTTTTTTTTTTAAATGCACTACAGCCAACTGAATAATCTGCCTGCCTGCTCAATCTAAATGACACTCTCTGTCCACACCAACGACACACTACACGAGGCTGACGTGCAGGCAGCCTTATATAGTGTGGGGCATGGACTTAGTCCCCCTGAGCCATGATTGGCAAAAGGCACCCTGCCTTTGGCCAATTATGGCTCTCTTAGCTGAGGGCGCTGTGATTGGCCAAAGCATACAGGTCATGGTGCATGCTCTGGCCAATCATCATACAGCAATGCACTGCGCTCCCGCAGTGGATTATGGGCCATTACGCGCCACGCTCGAATTTGGCGCGAACGGCCCATAATGTTTGGTTTGTCGACGAACGAGCGAACAGCCTCATGTTCGATCCGAACAAAAAGCTCATTCCTACCGAACAGGCTTAAAATTTGGCAGAACACACAAACACCGTTAAAGTCTATGGGACACGAACATGAATAATTAAAAGTGCTCATTTTAAAGGCTTATATGCAAGTTATTGTCATAAAAAGTGTTTGGGAACCCGGGTCCTGCACCCGGGGACATGTATCAATGCAAAAAATTTTTTTTTAAACGGCCGTTTTTTCAGGAGCAGTGATTTTTTATTTTTTTTTAATGCTTAAAGTGAAACAATAAAAATGAAATATTCCTTTAAATATTGTGCCTGGGGGGTGTCTATAGTATGCCTTTAAATTGGCGCATTTTCCCTGTGTTTAGAACAGTACCACAGCAAAATTACATTTCTAAAGGAAAAATTGTAATTTAAAAATGATCGTGGCTGTAATGAATTGTCGGTTCTCAGCAATATAGATTGAAAAAAGAGCACGGGGTCCCCCCAGTCCATTACCAGGCCCTTTGGGTCTGGTATGAATATTAAGGGGAACCCCGAGCCAAAATGAAAAAAAAAAAAATGCGTGGGGTCCCCCTAAAATCCATACCAGGCCCTTCAGGTCTGATATGGAAATTAATGGGAACCCTGCACCAAAATTTTAAAAAAAAATGGTGTAGGGGTCCCACCCAAAATCCATCCCAGACCCTTATCTGAGCACAAAACCTGGTAGGCCACAGGAAAAGAGGGGGGACTAGATAGCGGCCCCTCCCTACTGAACCATACCAGGCCACATGCCCTCAACATGGGGAGGGTGCTTTGGGATAGCCCCCCAAAGCACCTTGTCCCCATGTTGATGGAGACAAGGGCCTCATCCCCACAACCCTTGCCCGGTGGTTGTGGGGGTCTGTGGGCGGGGGGGCTTAACAAGGGGACCCCCAGATCCCAGCCTCCCCCCTGTGTGAAATGGTAACTGGGTATAAATGTACCCCTACCATTTCACAAAAAAGTGTCAAAATGTTAAAAACAACAAGACACAGCTTGGGGACAAGCCCTTTATTAAAAAATAAAAATGTCCCACGATGTCCATTCATCTTCTTCACGCCGCGACGGACTGAAAAAGAAAAAAAAATCGGCAACCGATCCTCCTCTATGGGAGGCTCCCATGGTGTGACGCTTCATCGCCTTTGACAGTTCTAACATAACTGAGGGCGGGGCCATCCGGTGATGTACCTGGGTGACCCCACCCCCTTCTGACGCCATAGGGAAGCCATAGGAAAGTCCCCGTGGTGTCAGGTTTGCCCTGCCCTCAGTTATATGAGAACTGTCATCAGCGAAGAAGCGTCACATGACGGGAGTTGCCCATCGGTCCGTCGCGGCAAGATAGAAGAAGATGAATGGACATCGTGGGACGGTTTTATTTTTTTATTTTTTAATAAAGGTTTTTGTCGTTTTTAACATTTTGACACTTTTTTTTTTTTGTGAAATGGTAGGGGTACTTGTACCCCCTTACTATTTCACACAGAGGTGGAGGCCGGGATCTGGGGGTCTCCTCGTTAAAGGGGGCTTCCAGATTCCGATAAGCCGCCTGCTCGCAGACCCACACAACCACTGGGCAAGGGTTGTGGTGATGAGGCCCTTGTCCCCCATCAACATGGCCCGAAGGGCCTGGTATTGATTTTAGGGGGACCCCCACGCAATTTTTTTTTTTTTTAATTCTGGTTCGGGGTTCCCCTTAATATTCATACCAGACCCAAAGGGCCTGGTAATGAACTTGGGGAGGGGGGGATCCCATGCTCTTTTTTTCAATAAGTTTTATCTAGATTGCCGAGACCCGACCATTCATTACAGCCGCGATCAGTTTTAAATGACAATTTTTCCTTTAGAAATGTAATTTTGCTGTGGTACTGTTCTAAACATGGGAAAAAGGCGCCACTCTACAGGCATACTATAGACACCCCCCAGGCACAATATTTAAAGGAATATTTAATTTTTATTGTTTCACTTTAACCACTCCCCACCCAGCCACTGCACATAAATGGCCAGGTGGGAGCTCCCTCCTTCTGACTGGACGTTCCCAAACGTCCTTCAGAAGGAGCGGGATCGCGCGGGTCACCCGGACATGCCGCATCTCAGAACGGCAGGAGGGCAATGTGATTTGCCCTCCTGATCCGCACGATGGCTGTGTCTTATCACAGCCATCGTAAAGAAAAACATGGGGGAGGGGTGGCATTTGACAGGAGATCGCGCCGACACGTGCCTGCGCAGCGGCACGATCCCGATCTGCCTGTGCCCCCCAGAGACAGTGGAGTAGTACAACACAGGAGGGCCCTGTGATTGGCCCTCCTGATCACATGATGACTGTGTCCAATCACAGTCGTCATGTAATGTAAATAGAGAGCGGTTGTAACTGCTCTCATCTCTTCCTCTCCTCACACAGAGCCTGTCAGTGAGGAGAGGAAGAGAGATCTGTGCTGCAGCCGGGAGATCAGTGAGTTTTATAGCTGTTTGTCTGCTGTTTACCCACTGATCACCCAGCTAGTGTCCCCAAAACACAGTGTCCCCAAAACAGTGAAAACACCTGTCTTACAGTGAACATCAGCCCGTCAACAGCTGGCACATCCGGTGCCCACCATCATCAGGCACATCTGGCCGCCATCATCAGGCACATCTGCCCGCCAATCATCAGGCACATCTGCCGCCCGCCAATCATCAGGCACATCTGCCGCCCGCCAATCATCAGGCACATCTGCCGCCCGCCAATCATCAGGCACATCTGCCGCCCGCCGTCATCAGGCACATCTGCCGCCCGCCGTCATCAGGCACATCTGCCGCCCGCCGTCATCAGGCACATCTGCCGCCCGCCGTCATCAGGCACATCTGCCGCCCGCCGTCATCAGGCACATCTGCCGCCCGCCGTCATCAGGCACATCTGCCGCCCGCCGTCATCAGGCACATCTGCCGCCCGCGCTCATCAGGCACATCTGCCGCCCGCCATCATCAGGCACATCTGCCGCCCGCCATCATCAGGCACATCTGCCGCCCGCCATCATCAGGCACATCTGCCGCCCGCCATCAGGCACATCTGCCACCTGCCATCTGCCCGCCAACATCAGGCACATCTAGCCACCCACCATCTGACACATCTGTCACCTGCCATCTGACACATCTGCCGCCTGCAATCTGGCACATCTGCCCGCCAACATGACGAAAAGATCTTACAGTGCAGAGGAGGCTCTCCAAATACTCCAGAGTATGTCGGACGAGAGTAGTGGGGAATTCTCTCCATCAGACTCGGATAGCGACTATGAGCCAGTGGAAAGCAGTGGCTCGGAGATGGAAACAGAGGAAGATAGAATCCTAACAAGGAGAATCAGGAGAAGTGAGCAGGAGGAGACATTCACCAGCAGTGCAGCACTCCAGGGCATCCACCAGCAGGCATCCACCAGCAGCGCAGCACTCCAGGATGATATGCAGGCATCCACCAGTAGAGCAGCACTCCAGGGCATCCACCAGCAGGCATCCACCAGCAGCGCAGCACTCCGAGATAGGCAGGCATCCACCAGCAGTTCTGCAACCTTCCTAGAAGATGGGCCAGATGCTAGCAACGGATCCCATCAACGAGGCAGTGCCCATACTAGCCTCCCAGATGTTCTACTGTATCCAACATAGCTGCCCGATACGTCAGTAGAACCTGTAATTCCCCTTTTTACAGCCCAGCCAGGCCCTCAGATGCAGATGGAAAATGTAACCCCACTTTATTATTATTTTTCATTTATTTTTTACCAATGATCTCCTAACCTACATTGTGGAGCAATGTAATCTATGCGCCAGCCAACATATAGCCAACAATCCAAGTTCTTCATCTGCCCGTTCTTTTGTTTGGAAACCCCTCACCGTGGAAGAATTTAAAATTTTCCTTGGCCTAACCCTCAACATGGGGCTGACAAAAAAAACGATCTCCATTCCTACTGGTCTACCCAACCTATCCACCACATGCCGGTCCATTTGTCATTGATGCCCAGAACCTGTTTATGAGATGATTATGAGATTTTTACACTTCAATAACAATGCCCAATGCCTCCCTCGAAATCATCCCAGTTACAATAAATTATTCAAAATTCGGCCACTAATCAATTTTTTTTGCTCCAGCTTCAAGGAGATGTTTACCCCTGATAGAAATATTTGTGTAGATGAATCCCTAGTACACTTCACCGGAAGCCTCAAAATAAAACAATACCTCCCCAGTAAAAGAGCCAGACGTGGGGTAAAATTTTATAAGGCGTGTGACAGGGCCACGGGTTACACATATGACTTTATAATTTATGAGGGAAAAGACAGACAGCTAAACCCCCCTGGATGCCCTACCTACATGGGAACAAGTGGCAAAAATGTCTGGCAGCTGATCCAACCATTACTTGGGAAAGGTTACCACCTATATGTAGACAATTTCTACACTAGTCTCCCACTTTTCCGCCATTTGTACTTAAAGAACACTGTGGCCTGTTGGAAAGCACGGACCAACTGCAAAGGCTTCCCACAGATTGGTCGCCAGGAAATTGAAGCAGGGTGAAATGGCCAGTATGCAGACTGAAGAGGTACTAGCGGTGAAGTGGAGAGATAAAAAAAGAGATGTCTACATCCTTTCCACAATACATAATGACACCTTGGTGGAACTTCAGAGAAGAAGAGGCCCCATACAGAAGTCAAAATGTGTGCATGAGTACAACCTATACATGGAGGGGGTGGATATGAACGGCCAGATGATGCAGCCCTACTTGGCCACCAGGAGATCACTATTTTGGTACAAGAAAGTCGCCATTTATTTGATGCAACTTGCCCTATTCAATTCATATATAATTTTTTCTAAGTGCACCCAACGTTCCCTAACCTATCTAAAATTCCAAGAAGATGTTGTCACAGCCCTTCTCTATCCCCAAGGCCAAGCCCCTCAACTAACTCGCTCCGATTCATTAGCCAGACTCCATGAAAGGCACTTTCCCGAAATCCTCCCTCTTACCCAAGCAGGTAAAAGAAACCTCACTAACTTTTAGCAATAGCTATTCAATGTTCCTGGGTGCACTCTTTGCATACAGTCCCAATGGCTGGTGGGTGTATGTGTTACTGACAATGGGGTACCCCGGGGGGTGTGGCTTAGCAATGGTCGAGTAGAGACGTTCTCTGGAGGAGCTCCAGGCTAATGTCCCCCCCTCCGGGGATATGGCCGGGTATGAGGGGAGGAGATGCGGTGATACTTGGGCCTGCCTCACCCGTCTAGTGGTCACTACAACATTCCTAGGCCATGAACCTTGCACCCTGGCTCCCACACAGTCCCGGTAATGTATCACCTTGCAGCCGCTGCCCGAGCCTCAGAGAGTTATAATCCGGGCCTTTTATGTTGTTTATGGTTGCCCCAAACTACTCCTAAGAGACATACCTGGATAGGAGACCAGACCGGAGTATGGCCTCCCCACTCACCCATAGGAGTGGTGTTGTGCTACTGAACACTGGTGGTCCCCTCTTCCCCCTCAGCAGCGGTGATAATGACTTCGGACCAGGTCCTCTGCCCTGTCACACTCCAGGAACTGCATGACAATCAAACTGTGTCACTCTCCCAAGGCAGGACAAGAGGGGCTTTCCACCCCCATCATTTGCAGCCCGGAAAGGCTAAAGCCTTGTAAAATGACCTTTTTTGGTGCTCCCATTTATCTATCCAGGCTCAACCAATGCCTTACCCGGTCAGGGTCTAACAGAAGAAATGCCTCCTGGAAATCCAGGGGTAACAAAAGACACATTGCTTTACCTACGTGAGCTTGATGAGCCACTGTAATCGAAGTATTGAGCATCAGACTTAAGGTGACAAGACTTGGTTCTAATGATGTATAGCATATTGCATGAGTGGCGTGGTCACCGGGTCTTACGCCGGGAGACTACGCAAGGGGGGTCATGGGCGGGGGGGTTGGGGTTTTTTGGCTGCAGATGAGGACGGAGGGAGATAATGGGTCTTAACTCTCCCGCATGCAGATAGAGATTAACTTGGGGATGACCAGGGTAGACATTCTGGAAACACCCACCACATATGTTGGCAATTCTCAGGGGAGTTGCCCTGTTAGTGCTATTTGAGGGAGGGTCCCTGGGAATTATTGATTGGCTCCCCTAGAGGATCACTGGGGGATTGCGACAGGTGCCTTGTTTCATAAGTCAGCCTGGGATTGTTGTAGTTTGATATTTTACGTTATAGATTCTGTTTATGTGACCTGATAGACCTGTATAGATATATATCTTTAATCTAAATGCACTGTTTGTGATGAGTACGGACAACCATTTATTTATAGCTCACACTTACATACTTGAAAAAAAAACAGTGTGTTTGGGAAGAGACTGGGAGCCTCCCGGAAGACCCTTGCTAGACACACCTCCACATAGGACAACGCTCTTCACCCAGGTGACACTGGGGAGCGTAATAGCAATTACTTTGCTGATACTTTAGATACCCAGTAAAACTGGTTAGCGCCCGCTGTGCATACACCCCCTCAGCGGACGCATTTTGCACCCCTACAGGATTGGTCACACTTCAGGGCTTAACCCTCTTTCTTTACCTACTCCCTCTCCTTTCCTTCACTGACTCTACAACTTCCTTTCTTCTTTTCCCTCTTGTCCCCCCTACGCCCTATCCCCCCCCTCCCCCCTAAACATGGACGAGATTACCATTGTCACACTAAACGCAAAGGGACTTAATGTCCCTGAAAAGAGGCGGATGCTGCTCAATGATATGAGACGCCTACACGCGGACATTGTCCTAATACAAGAGACACACTTCCGGGAAAACAAATTCCCAATCCTCAAAAATAGATTTTACCTGACAGTATACCATTCTACCTATTCGGAGGCCAAATCTAGAGGGGTCACTATTTTGATGTCGGCAAATCTCCCGTGGACTTTGATTGCAGTATTAACGGACCCGATGGGTAGATTTTTATTTCTCAAAGGCCTAATCGGGGGGGGTAAAGGTGACTATCGCAAACTTTTATGCTCCAAACAGCCAACAAGACACTTTCATTAAAAAACATTTAACTATCCTCCGGAAGTTTTCTGAGGGTCAGCTTATAGCTGGCGGTGACCTCAACATCCCCCTGATCCCAGCAGAGGACACCTCCACGGGAAACTCCTCCACCACTCAAGGCACACGTAAGACCATACATACAGCCCTCCGTGCGTCAGTTGATTGACGCCTGACGTCTTTTCCACCCCGGCGAACGGGACTACTCTTTCTATTCATGCCCCCATAACTCGTATTCGCGAATAGACTACTTTTTAATCCCCCACAATCAACTTCAGGCTGTCAAAGACACTTCACTAGGGTCTATCACATGGTCGGACCATGCTCTGGTCACACTGACGGACTTCTATAGAGGTCAAAGGAAACCATGAAGGCTTAATGAGAGCCTCCTACAGGACCCCGAAGTACTTGCTGACGTGACAAAAGAAATTACCAACTACTTTCAAACTAACAATACCACTGACAGCGACGCGGGCCTGGTGTGGGAGGCCCACAAGGCCGTGATATGGGGGGTGCTCATAAAACAGCGCAAGACTGAAAAAACAAAGAACTGCCCAACTGACCCTACTCCTGCATTGGAAATTAGTCACAAACAAACCCCGACTGGACCACTAAAAAATGAGCTAGACACAATACGCATGCAAGTCACAGACCTCCTTAACTTTAAAGCCAAAGCAGCACTCCAAATCTCACGCAAAAAGGTTTACGAGTCGGGGAATAAATGTGGTAGACTCTTAGCACAATTATTACATGCCCAGAAACTGGCGTCCTACATACCATTCATACATTCCCCGATGGGTCACAAAATAACTCTACCCCAACAAATTACACAGGAATTCAAATTATATTATGAAGCACTCTAGAATTTAACCGCGACACCCCCACAATTGGACCGTCTGACAGATTACATAACCTCGTCATGCATGCCCACTCTAGCTACTGAGACACGTGTATTACTAGAAGACCCCATCACACTATCTGAAATACAGCTTGCAATAGGACACACCAAACCAGGGAAAGCCCCCAGACCGGACGGCCTCATGATTCAATACTACAAGACACTACTCCCAGCATTAGGAGATCACCTAACCAAGCTGCTAAATGGCCTTACCGAGGGAGGAACACTACATGCCGCCACATTGCAGGCCCAGATATCTATCATTCCTAAAGAGGGTAAAGACCCGACCTGTTGCGGGAGCTACCGACCCATATCCCTACTAAATACGGACTTGAAACTGTTTACCAAAATTATAATCACCAGACTGCAATCCCACCTACCCCACCTGATACATTTGGACCAAGTGGGCTTTATTCTCACAAGGGAAGCAAGAGACAACAACACCACCAAAGTCCTGAACTTGCTCTACTCAGCCACTCACACCAAAACACCCAGCGTCTTCATAGGTACTGACTCTGAAAAAGCGTTCGATCGGGTCAACTGGGCCTTCATGTTCGCTACATTACGACACATAGGTCTGGGCAGCAACATGTTGAATTGGATTACAGCGGCATACAAAACACCGTCGGCTAGAGTCAGGGCAAACGGGGTGATCTCGGAATCTTTCCCAATCACTAATGGAACGCGACAGGGGTGCCCACTGTCTCCCCTACTCTTCGCCCTATCCCTACCCTGTTTCCCCGAAAATAAGACCTAGCGTGTTTGTTGGTGATGGCTGCAATATAAGCCCTACCCCCCAAACAAGCCCTATTTAAAGTCCTTGTAGGTCTTATTTTCAGGGTAGGGCTTATTTTTGGGAAACCAGGGTAGGGCTCTTTTGGGGGTAGGGCTTATATTGCAGCCATCACTGACAATCACGCTAGGTCTTATTTTTGGGGAAACGGGTTGGAACCATTCCTTTGCCACGTGCGAATGAACCCTAACATCTCAGGCATAACACTAAACCACACCCAACATAAGGTGTCCGCATATGCGGATGACCTTATGTTCTCGATCACTAATCCCTCTGTCTCCCTCCCAAACCTGCTTCGGGAATTCACAACGTATGGGGCACTTTCCAATTTGTAAAATCAACTTTGCCAAATCGGAGGCGATGGGAATGGGGATTGCGCAACCACAGCTCACACACCTACAATCCAGCTTTAAATTGAAATGGACAACAACCGCCCTAAAATACTTGGGCACGTACATCCCACACACATTTGCACGGCTATATGATCTTAACTTCCCACCACTGCTGAAGACAATCAGAACACTACTTAACCAATGGCACACAGGCTTACACTCCTGGATTGGAAGATGTAACATTCGGAAAATGATGATCCTCCCAAAATTCCTCTACCTCCATGCAAGCGCTACCTATTTTTATCCCTACATCCTACTTTAAGCAGATAAAATCCTTGTTTACTGAATTCATATGGGCCAAAAAGAGACCCCGACTCTCACATAAACTTCTAATCCTACCCAAACAACATGGCGGTCTTGCGGTGCCAGACATCTGTGCTTACCACCAGGCAGTACATTTGGGGGAGGCTAATAGACTGGTGTCGACACCAAGAAACTAAACTCTGGACACAAATGGAGCAAAACCAATCCACAGTCCCCCTCAGTAGGGTCCCCTGGTGCTACAAGACCCTACCGATAGAAACAAAACGTCATCCACTGATTGGCAATACAACACGAGTCTGTTCTGGACTCTTATCTCAGACATCCATATCTTCCCATAACTCACCTTTATATCCCATATTGGGGACTCCCGGTTTTACACCGGGTATACAGGATGCGATCTTTCGGGGTCTGAGCGACACAGGCCTACACCAAGCCGCCCACTTTAGTACTAGAGGACGTTGGTACACAATCGCAGAACTTTCAGATCCTGCGGGCCTGTTTTGTCTAGACTTCTTGAGATCCCGTCAACTAAGTCACTTCCTCCATTCCCTGAAACCCCCTGTCATCAACCCCTCACAACACCGGAGGAACTTTGCAATACCTCAGGAACCATAACACATAGACTATCCCTAGCCTACAATCTCCTAAATACACCACAAGCAGATTTTTCGCCCCCGGGACTAATTAAATGGGAAAAGGAATTAAATTGCCACTTCAGCACGACTAAACGACAGCGCATCCTTAGATTTACTCACAAATTCTCCATCTGCGCCAAATCCCAGGAGACAAACTACAAGCTCCTATCGAGATGGTATAGGAACCCAGCACTACTCCACAAGTTCTTCCCGGAGACGTCTGATGTTTGGCGGTGCCGGGCAGACAAGGGAACATTAGTACACGTTTTCTGGTCATGCCAAAACTTGACCCACTATTGGTGAACAGTGCATGAAGTTACTCAGAAATTTACAGAACACAGCATTCCAAAAGACCCTGCATTTTTTCTCCTGCATGCGTCTGACATACCGGAGAAAATATACAAAAAATCTGTGATTAGACACCTGCTAGATGCAGCTAAAGCCTGCATCCCAATCCATTGGAAAGCCACACTACCACCAACCATTGCCTCATGGATTGCTAAAGTAGAAGAAATAAAACACATGGAGGATCTTATCCTCACAGCGCAAAACGGGCAAACATTCACCAAAACTTGGCAGCTATGGAACATCTTCATATTCTCGACTGAGGGTCAAGCCCTGAGAGAACTCACCACGGCTATATGAAGGTACACCCACCAGCAAGCCCCCACTCACTCTCGGTCAATACTAATACAGCATACGATGTTCACATCTTCTGAACACCCCCCCCTGACATTACATGCCCGGGAGTCCAAAACCACCCCTCCTCCCCTTTTCTATCCACTCCTGACCATTTCCTCTTTTCTATCTTTCTAGTTTCTATTACATTATCCTCTCTCGCTCTATATATCCCCACATGTAGGGGTCTTTTTTCTTTTTCTTGATAAAAGGGAAAAGACAATGCAGGGATGGGGCGCATGAACCCCGACACCTAAAAGCCATTACCTAAACTGGCACATCAACACTTGCACTTACAAAAGAGATTTTTTCTGTTAACCACACAGACTAATTAAAGTAGAGGCACCTAGACAAACATCAAGGACACTTGAGACGTCTCAAAGATATGAAACTATGTCTAACACGATTTATTCTGTGATCAAAGTTCTTGGTCAATCAGACTTATTATTATGTACCTTGATGTGTTAATGTACAATTATATTACCCTCTGTACTACTGTATACCATGTCGGCCCATGTGGGCCTCGTTCCTGTTATAAATAAATAATTCAAATGGGTACCCCTAGTAGTGTCTAAAATACCTGGCGCCTAATTTGTCAAGGTTAGCTGGCTTTTGGCCCTTCTGTATGGTGGTGCTCATGTAGTTGTCTCTTTTTAAGGCTGTACGCAAAAGATGGCTAATCGGCTAATTTACTAAAATTGGTGCCCTCAGAATCTGGTGCAGCTGTGCGTGTTAGCCAATCAGCTTCTAACATCAGCTTGTTCAATTAAGCTTTTGACAAAAAAACCTGGACGCTGGTTTCTATGCAGAGCTGCACCAGATTTTGAACTCTCCACTTTTAGTACATCTCCCTCAATTTGTCTTTCTTGATAAACTTTGCATCGTGAGCTCCTGTGAGCGTCCTTTTAGCATTTAAGAGCTCAGGTCGTTTTTTTTTGTTTTTTTTTAGTCATGTTTTCTATTATGTTTACTATAATTACTTGGTGAGGCAGACCTAACGCTTACTGGATGTACGTGTGTCACTTCCCACATTTAAAGCTGGCCACATATAATCTGCAAGCGAATGACGCTGTATTGTGTTGTGGTCACTTTGCACGCTTCTCAAGGCAGGACTCTGTCCTCATGTGGTTTTCAGCATTTTTTGCTTTTTGTCATTTCCTGTACTATTTATATATTGTATGCCCTCTTTAATATTTGTACAAATCCTGTTTACTGTTATGTGGCTCGAAATAGTGATTTATTGATATGACAGGATTATTTCTATGCAAATATTAACTTATATTCTATTCTAATGTTACAAAGGTTGGTGTTGAAGGTCTCAAATCTATAAGCCCTTCAACTAATCCTGACAAGAAAAATAAAATACTATGTCTTAGGAGGGTGCCTAAAATAGAGTAGGGGGTTGGCCTATGTTTTCTTTTTTATTACAAGTTTGAAAATAAATATATTTTTTGTATATAATAAAGTGCAGGCACATTATACATTTTAAATGAAAATGTCTTGCCTAAGAAAAGGCACTAGAAGGTGCCTTTTTATATTACCTTTATTAGCCACAAAGCTGTTTGCGTGCCTCTATGATGTAGGTTTAAAGTGATACTAAACACACATTGTTTAATTTATATTATCCCTTCTCTTTCTGTATGTGGATGATGCCACTGTAATTATTTTAATAATAAAAAAATCTAAGTACCATACCTTTTTTTTTTTTTTTCCTAATTGATATACAGCCGTAGCCTGACCCAGCTCTTTCCCGGTGTTCTGACATATAGTGTCCTCCTATCAGATAGTGTCCGCCCCGTACTGCGCAGGCGCAGCACCTGCGCAGTATGGAGGAGCAGGAGATGCCGAAAATGTCCGAAGTTGATCAGCTGATCATCAGCTGTACACGGCGCTCGGGCACCTGTTAGCGATGGCTGTGTAAGAGGGCCCCTCGCAGGCTCGCTTCGCTCGCCACGCTTCGGGCACGGCCTCGCTGCGCTCGGCAACTATTTATTCTAACTCTATGTCCACTTGGATAGTAGGGAATGATCCTGGACATAGGGTAAGAATAAATGCGCAGGCGCCGTGTACAGCTGACGATCAGCTGTTGAACTTCGGAGACTTTCGGCGTCTCGTTTGTCCTCCAAACTGCGCCTGCGCAGTACAGGGCGGACACTTTTGGATAGGGGACTGTATTCGACAAGACACCGGCCTGTCTGCAGGGAAACTTAAGCAGGAGGAGTTTCTAGCCCTTTGCTGCTGGTCACATGTTCAAAAAAAACCAGCCTTTGGGATAAAGACTACAGAATAAAAATAAGTAATAGCAATGAACTGTTTTACATTGTTGTCATACAAATATATATTTAAAATTAAATCTTTATTATTTTTTTTGCAATGCCATGGTGTGGGCGGATTTCTGCCAGTCAGACTGTGTCATGCCAGCCAGTGCCTTATAATAACAGGGAGGTTAAGCCACCCTCAATCAAGATGTAATATACCACCCCTATTGTGTTTAGCTGGTTAGTGGACATGGAGGAGGAGGGACGGAGTGGGCTGTCATTTACCACTGTGTATATGCCCACACGAGTAAATCTGTAGTCACCTAGGCTGCTCAGATGTGATAGGGAGGAAATGCTAAGGGTTAAAAATACACAGAAAACCTGAGCAGGTGCACTAGCTGCCAACACTGCTGTGGGAAATCCCCAACTGCAGTGGGGACATGCACAGGTTTTTTGCAGAATACAGAAAACAAATCCCATAGTGACTGAGTGAGTATGAACAGCATGTAATACACCATTTTTGATAGTTTTTAATGATGTGGGTTTGATGACACTTTAAAAGCTCATTCACACTAGAGGTTTTGGGGGTGTAAAACTTTGCAGTTGAGCTGTGTTTTTACCACCCTCTAACCCAACCACTACTGCCTTTAGCTACTGAGGCGGGTAGTATATGCATGCTGCAGCTGCAATGCTTTGCTTTGTTGCCATGGCAAAAATTATATACCCTGTTGCTTTTGGTGCGACCCATTCAAGTGCATGGGGCTGTTCTGCAAGTGCCCTGCAACCGCATACATGCCTAAAAATATTTTTTATTTAAATATTCCTTATGTTTTAGATATTTTTAGGGAACAGACCTCTGGACAGACTTCAGGCTACTGTGAATTGAAGTGAGTCTGACCCCAAAAACATACAATGAAAAAGCCAAGCTTCTAAATATTTAAAGTAATACTAAAGGCAGTTTTTTTGTTTTTTTATAGCAAACATGTACCTGCTCTGTGCAATGGATCAATTCCCTTTATAAAAGCTGCAGTTGGTTTTTTCTATACTATGTATGCATTAATGCTTGACAGTTTAAAAGTGGAAGTAAAGGCAAAACCTAAATCTATTCCCACCCCCATTCTAAGAATAATCTATCTAACCCTGTAAAGAAAAGATTGCTATACTTATCTATTCTGAAGCTGCTCTGGTTTGGCCCCCAGCAGCACCCTCTGTGTGCAGAAGAAAGCTGGAAATGCCTCAGAAGTAACATCGCCCATAGATTTACTATGGGGCTTCCATTGTTGGAACAGCTCAGCTTGGGACCTGACTTCAGAATAGTTAAGTGTAGCGATCTTCTCTTTACAGAGTTGGATAGAGTAGGCTTAGAATGGGGGTGTGCATAGGTTTAGAGTTATGTTTTGCCTTTACTTCCACTTTAAGTGACCGGCCAGGTGTAATACTTGTATGTTAGATTGATGCCATTTTTATATGATGTATATATTGTATCATATTGTTTTTTTTTTACAGTTAATGTGGAGCCACACCTTACTCTTCCAATATTGTGGTACCCTTGGAACATGGGTGTGCCTGTGTTAACAGGGGGGTGTAAGTAGGGGTTAGTGCCATTTTATTGAGGCCCCTCCCCTGGGTGGGTATGCCCAGTATGTTCTAGAACTGAGAAAGCCTGAGGGCAGAAGTTGATGGAAAGAGGCTTCTCCTAGTATACTAATATGCAAGCCTGTATCCTTGGGAAGTGAACCCTTTGGGGTAGGCCCGTTTACAGGCCCAGTTGGAGAATCCACCTATGAAGGACCTGCAGTGAAGACAGTGAAAGAGTTGGGCGGTTATGTGTTTTTTTGAAATGCACAGTGTGAATGTTGGGTCTGGAGGAGTGGAGATGAAAAAAAATGTACAATATAATGTAGGAGCTGGCCATACAGGGCTCGAATTTCAGTGGATTCCTGATGAATTGGACACAATTCAAGCTGTGGGTGGCCCTGTTGGCACCATCTGAGATGAAAGATGGTTGGAAAACAAAACTCTACATTCTACCTTTTACAGCCGTAAAATAATTGAAAGGCTGAACGTGTGGACCTTTCTTATTTGTCGAGGGGGGCACAGGCATAAAGAGTGAAAGTGAACAAAGATGGCGGCGTTTCTCACTTTTACAGGTGTGTGCATCCCCACCACATTTCTGTTGCAGGAGAGCAGTGATGGTGCCAGCATGGCCATTGTTGCCAGCGAATCATGGCCCTGGTGCTGTGGCTCTCTGAATACCATAGCTTGCAGGTGGGGACTCCGCGATTTACAATGTTTTAATAATGCACAGTTTTACGTTTTTGGTTTTTTTTTGTTTTTTCCTCATGCTTTCTTTTACAACAGGTTTTACAGCACTATCGTTTTATATCAGGTTCATGTGAGAAGATTACAGCGAATAATGTGTATACTGGAATTATATTTTTAATTCAGCATCTGCTAGAGTGGATCAAGTATCAGACACCATAATTTAGTGATTTTTCACTAGGTCTCAGTTAATGAAATTATCCGGAAGTCTATTTTATTAACTGATTAATGAAACCCATGTACAATTTACCCACTGGTCACACTACGTTGACAGAGCTGTCCTTGACTCTAGATCATGATTTTCATTAACTCCATATTACCCATATGCACCAGCAATAAAGCTCCTCTTCAAGCTTTTTTGAATAGGCACCTTATTAAAATTCACAGCCATAGCCTGAAACCGCTGTATTTTAAGTAGGTAAAAACAATGTGATATTTGGAAACTGACCTTTCAGTCAAAATACCTTAAGGATCCATTCACATTATTGTGCAGTGGCAACATAGTTGTTCGTGCTGCGCATTGGTGCAATGCAGCGCTTCATTCTGGATGGCACCCCAACAAACCATGCAGCAGATGTGCAGTGCCAATCCCCTGATGTGCGTTTCAAATTTGCTACATGCACTTTTTTTGGAGCATTCGTGTGCGTCAGGCAGCTAATTTAAATAGGCCTCCTTGAAGTGTTACTAAACCTAGGACCCTGCATTCACTATATCTGGTCTCTCACAGTACACAGAACATGGAAATGCAATTATTTTAGTAAATATAATCTGCTAAATACCTCCTCAGCAGTATATAGCAGTCTTCTGACCTCTATTAATGTCTGGCAGAGCACTGGTTAAAGCTTGTAGGAGAAGTTTTCATTCTCTGTTCTATGAGGCTATAGGACCCCTGACCCTCTGATTGGCCCTGTGCTGATCACATTCACTCTCCCCCAAAGAAAAAAAAAACTCTTGCAAATTAAACTGAGCATGTGCAGAGTTACTCCAAGGCTCTGTACTATCAGCAGATGGATTAGGGACTGTGGAAGGAAGGGAGGATCAGAAAACACCAGATCAAACAGCCTTTTTACACAATGCGAAAAATGAACCCCTTAATTTACACAGCGAGTATGACAAGCATGCTTTACTGCATCTAAAGACATACTGGTAGTTTAATTGGATCCTGTCTAAATTAGCCCTAGTATATGTATGAATGTGTGTTAGGGACCTTAGATTGTAAGCTTCTTCAGGGTAGGGACTGATGTGAATGAACAATATATATGTAAAGCACTGCGTAAATTGACGGCGCTATATAAGTACCTGAAATAAATAAAATAAAAATATACAGATAGCCTTACTGTTGTGGGTTTAGTAACACTTTTTAACACCATGCTGTGTTAAACACTGCGGTGGTGTGAATGGGCACTAAAGTATTGTGTGTGTCTGTGAAATAAACAATCCAAGTGCATGCAGTGAATTCACAAGATGTGTATGCTTTAACATTTTATTGGTTTGGGAAACATGGTAGCTAAAATTTAAAAATATTTGTAACCGACAAACTTTTCATAACATTTCTGTGACCTGGCCAAACTAAATTCACAACAAAGCAACAGTGGCAGCCGCTTCAGCCGTGACTGGTTGAATTTCAAACCATGGAAGGGCAGGCTGGTTGTACAGAAGTCGATCTAAAGATTAACTTCTGTATAACCAGACTACTGGAAAATTCCTGCACGATCAGCGCTGCCAGCTATAGCAGTCGAATACAATACCTCAGCGGGAGTGATTTCCCACATCCACATCAAGAGTGTGTAGATGGGGGGGGGGGAATTGGTTATTTTTTTTAATTCAATCCGCTTGTAGGAGGACGCAGTGTGGTGCAGCAGCAGTAACTCACACATGGTCCAGTTGCAATAGAAAGAACCTTGTGTGATAGTAAGAATATAACACAACGAGTCTGGCAGAAGGCTGCCTGACCGGGAACACTCACAGGTGAACAGCAGATTGTAGCAGAGCAGATCTCAGCCGAACTGACAGCGCCTGTCTTGAGGGACGGAATGCAGCCTGGCCAGTCTGGGCTTAAGCGGGGAGGTTTCCAGGAGAAGTCGTGGATCCCCTAATCTTTCCCTGCAACTATTACTGACCATAATATTGTCCCTAACAGGCAGGTAACCTGTCCTTACACTACCTACATGCTAAATGTGCATCAAACTCAGGAGCCAGGGTCTTAAATAAACTCTACCTGACCCAAGATGGCCACCAGTGTCACACAGGCTGTCTGCACCGCTGCCCCAGTGACCTAGAAAACCATGGAGGAACCATGCTCCCCTTGACTCCCTCTGCACTGCCGCTGTGGTTGAGTGCCACCTGCAGCGGAGAAAATAGACTACTTGCCTATATGCTGGTTGAATTAAAAAAAAAAAAAATGACTAATGTATAGGCTACCTAACATCAACATCTTGGGTTAGAAACCGAGATTTGTTTCATTAATTTGCTAACATGTTCAACGTCGCACTGCTGTGTCAAAGCACCTCTCAAAAGTGTTCTCTAACTAATAGATTGCAAGAGGGCTTATCTAGAAGAGGCCCCCCTCTTACCCCAAAAGCTATGATTTTTTTTTTTGACTGATGTAGCACCCTGGTGTTTAGGCAGGGTTGCTCCTAAATTTACCTGCCAAGTGTAGTTACCTTGGCTCATTGTTAGGGATCAATTGAGCTCACCCTAAGTCTGGAATTACTGCACTTCTCTCTTCTGCCGCTAGGTGGCCAGGTACCTGGTGGCATTAGATATGTGAAGGGCAAAGCAAGGACAGATTATGAGTATATGGGGTATCTCAGCCAATGGGCAGGGGTTTTCTTGAAACCCTTGGCCTGCTGGGAGAACCTATATGTTTGAGTGGAGTCAGGTGATCCGTGTTCTGTGCCACCTGGACAGCTGTCTCGGTGGACATGCGTTGTGTTGCCCAGGCTGCTAGGCTGGAGTTTGGGCCTATCCCAGGCACATCTTACTGCCAGGCTGTCTGAGAGCCTATCCAAACGCAAGAAAGCAGTGCAGGGTTGAGATTGCAGCTAGCGGTCATACCAGAATTGACGGTCCTGCCAGCCGGAGAACCTGTCGCAGTCAGAGGTAGAGGGCAAGCTGTCGCCACTAAGGGCCCAACCACCTTATTACCAGGGACCACAGTGAGTAGCTGAAGCAAGTACCGGAGTAGAATTTTACCAACCGGGAACGGTGCAGAATGGGGAAACGCCAGGGACCCAGCCAGCGGAGGTGACACTTGCAGAGCAGCCTTGTATGCCAAGCCAGGGACTGAGCAGGCCAGTGGGGTGAAGCTTGAGAAGTATCTAGAGTGCCAAGCTAGGGACCCAGCAGAGAAGCGGGGGTGACGCTTGAGGAAGATACTATAGTGAAGATTGGAAGAGCTCAAGGGATTCAGTAGCAGTGAATCATCTAGTCTAGTGAGAGACTGGGAGTTCAGTAGCTTGAAGAACTACAAGAAGTGATTGTAGTGGAAGTGAAGGAACTGTTACACTTTGTGTTAAACTGTTGCCATAGGAGACAGCATTCCTACACATTCAGATGTGGTGTCTTGCTGGATGCCTTTCCCTGCATGACTGTCCTCCATATAGAGGAGGCCTGGGACCTTGCTACACTAGCTTGAAAGTCTGTTTAGGAATGTTTTGTATTGTTGCCTCGCCTACTTTTACCTTGCCTTTCTTGCTAGTTTTGAATTGATCAGTGTGGCTATTGTTGTTTTTGTTGGATATGGTGCAGACATACACAAAGTCTTATGCCGCGTACACACGATCAGAATTTCCGACAACAAATGTCCGATGTGAGCTTGTTGTCGGAAATTCCAACTGCATGTAGGCTCCATCGGACATTTTCTGTCGGAATTTCCGACAACAAAAATTTGAGAGCTGGATCTTAAATTTTCCGACAACAAAACCCGTTGTCGGAAATTCTGATTGTGTGTACACATTTCCGACGCACAAAATTCCACGCATGCTCGGAATCAAGCAGAAGAGCCGCACTGGCTATTGAACTTCCTTTTTCTAGTCCCGTTGTACGTCAGCGCGTTGTTGCCGATCGGAACTTCCGAAAACATTTGTGCGACCGTGTGTATGCAAGACAAGTTTCAGCCAACATCCGTCGCAAATAAATCCACGGTTTGGTTGTCGGAAATTCCGATCGTCTGTATGCGGTATTACACAGACAAAAAAAAAAAAACATCTGTAAAAGACACATTTATTTACTTACACTACTGTGCAAAGGTTTTAGGCAGGTGTGAAAAAATGCTGTAAAGTAGGAATGCTTTCAGGAATAGAAGTGTCAATAGTTTATTTTTATCAATTAACAAAATGGAAAGTAAATGAGCAGAAGAAAAATCAAATCAATATTTGGTGTGAGCACCTTTTGCCTTCAAAACAGCATCAATTCTTCTAGGTAAACTTGCACACAGGTTTTTGAAGGAACTCTGCAGGTAGGTTGTGCCAAACATCTTGGAGAACTACCTCAGATCTTCTGTGGATGTAGGCTGCCTCAGATCATTGTCTTTGTGTAATCCCAAACAGACTTGGTGTTGAGATCAGGGCTCTGTGGGGGCCAAACCATCACTTCCAGAACCCCTTCTTCTTTCTTCTTATTTCTTCTTCCTTCGTCTTCTTCTTTCTTCTTCTTTCTTCCGCAATGTGGCTCAGTTATCCTGACTGGGCGTCATATGATGTCCAGCAGGATAAGCCACTCGTAAAGAGCCTATGACATGTCCAATCAGAGTGGTAACCAGGAAGTGCCGGTAATCGGCTTTCCTCAGTTCGCTCTGACAGGGAGGGCTCTCCTGTCAGAGGGGGGGATCTGCTCTGATAATCAGCGCATCAGAGGTGCCCACCACAATGCCCATCAGTAACGCCTGTCAGTGCCCTTCACAGATGCTAATCAGTGCCCATCAGTAATGACTGTCAGTACCTCCTCCTAAGTGCTGTCTATCAGTGCCACCTATCAGTGCCCATCAGTGCTGCATATCAGTGCCGCCTACCAGCGCCCATCAATTCTACATATTAATGCAGACTTCTCAAGTCTCCCGCAACTCGCAGGAGACTCCCGCATTTGACGACGTGCTCACGGACACCTATGAGTGCAGCACGATCTCCCAGCTGACAGCAGTAGTAGCCTGAGCCGCCCCCTCCTCCCAGCCAGGGCAGGCAGTGGCATCGCTATGAGGATCGATTGTGCCAAGGTAGGTGCAGCACAGGACTTCCTATGTGTCCCAGACTGTTATTCCGCCCTCCTCTCGTAACCCTCCAGCTCCCCCAATCGCTGAGCGCCCCGCTCTCCGCCAGTCCAGCTCAGAGAAAGTTAGGAAGCGAATGCGAGGTGAGCAGCAGCTGTGTGTAGGGAGCTTGTGTCGGATTCAACAGAGGGAGGAGTGAGTCCAGGAGTGAGTAAGAGAGAGCTGGTGAGTGTGAGGATGGCATTCATTACTGTTATACACTGCAATGTGGTTCCTCCAGGTGGTTCTATGTCCCTACAATACGTATGAGCTGGCTGCCATTAGAACCTGGCAGGGGGAGGCACGCATTCTACTCTTTCGGCAGTAGAATATTTCCAGTGGCTGGAGAGCAGAGAAGGGGTGAAAAGGTAAGTAAATAAAGCTTCTTTTACAGGTGGGCTTTTTTTTTTTTTTTTAAAGTAACCTTGTAGAGCCATGTTTACTTTGTGGAGGGGGCAGCCTCAAGGTAAGTCTTCATGATCACAGGTATACTTTTAAGGCAGACATTAGGGACTGAAATGCAGAGAGATTAATATAAAGCAGCCCTACTCAAGTCACAACAGTCCAGGAATAACTTTTTTGATGTTCCCCAGACTGTTCTCTCTGGAAAACTTGATTAATTGGTTTTAAACGGCAATGATTTTTTTTTTCCTGGCTTTTACTGCAGAAATATACTGTATATAAACAATGAAACATGTACTGAGTCACAGTACTATTGTAAATCTCACACAAAGGAACTTCCGAATCACTGAAGCGCCCTTAGTAGATGTACTGAGCAGAGACATTAGTCTGTTTTGAAACCGCTGTACCAGCTCATAAATTTGTGCTTTTGAAAATGACTGGAGTTGCACTAAAAAAAATAGTAAGCGCTGGTTTAAAATTTTGAAGAGGACCCATTTTAGGAAAAAACATATTCTTGTATATTATGTTCGACTGGTATATACACTGTTTTCTGTAAATGTCATCACTGTTTTGCAAGCATATGTGTACACAACAATACTTCTGTGGAAGCTCTTTCTGCTTCTCAAGTCACTGTCTTTGATCAAAAAATAGGCCACTTTTTTCCTGTCTGACATATTTGACGCAACTAAATATATTCTAAAATACACCAATGTATAAGGATACTGAACTTCTGCAAATCATAAATATTGGCACATTAGTCAGGTCAAATTTTCATTCTATGGCCTGGTTCACACCTATGCATTTTTTAGTGCATTTTTGATGAAACACACTACAGTCCATTTAACATGGTTTCCTATGGATGTAGTTCACATCTGTGCATTTTATGGAAAGGGCAGGGCTTTTTCTGTTTTTTGGTTCCATAGACTTTATTGGTTTAAAGATGTGTATTAAAAAAAACAAAAAGCACCTGCAATATGTAAACTGCAACCTGCACAAGTGTGAATCAGGCCTAAGAACCCTTTTTCACACTGAGGGCGTTTTGCAGGCGCTTTAGCGTTAAAAATAGCGCCTGCAATCCGCCCTCAAACAGCTGCAGCATTGTCTCCAGTGTGAAAGCCCGAGGGCTTTCACACCGGAGCGCTGCGCTGGCAGGACGGGAAAAAAAGTCCTGCCAGCAGCTTCTTTGAAACGGTGAAGGAGCGTTTACCGCTCCTCCACCGCTGCTCCCTATAGAAATCAATGGGGCAGCGCTGGGACACCGCCGGCAAAACGCCGCTATTGCGGCGCATTGCGGGCGGTTTTAACCCTTTTTCGGCCGCTAGCGTTAGTGCCAGGTCACAGTTCTCAGGATCACCCTACCAGGAGGTGAGCAAGCCGAGGTCCAGTAGCGGATAAGCAGGTAGGGATCAAACGGAAGCATCGTCAGTAAACAAGCCAAAGGTCAATAATGAGTAGTTACAGGTTGGGGTCAGGCAAAAGCGTAGCTGAGGAACAGGCCAAAAGTCAAAAACGAGTGCTCGCAAAATATGGACAGCAGCAGGGAAGACTGGAACAAGTCACTGGCTGGAGAGAGAACTATAATCTGGCAAACAGGAAGTGCAGAGACATTGCTTAAATCAGGAAGTTCATGAGAGCAGCAAATAGTTCAGGGTTCAAGACAAACCAGGTTTAAGACAGGTTAATTCAGGTAATTGTCTAAGGAACTGTTCCAGGTAACTCAGCTAGAAGAGACATTGCCTGACACAGCAGAGGTTCCGGGCTCAATTCCAGGCCCTGACACCAATGGGCCATACACACGGTAGGATTTTCCGACAACAAATGTTGGATGTGAGCTTGTTGTCAGAAAGTCCAACCGTGCGCATGCTCCATGAAACATTTGTTGTCAGAATTTCCGCCAACAAATGTTTGAGAGCAGGTTCTCAAATTTTCTGTCGGAAATTCGGAGCGTATGT
This sequence comes from Lithobates clamitans, assembly GCA_037952925.1. NCBI lineage: Eukaryota > Metazoa > Chordata > Amphibia > Anura > Ranidae > Lithobates > Lithobates clamitans. The sequence continues at coordinate 3,873,313 of JBBGZY010000013.1, forward strand.
ACACAATTCCGACGCACAAAAGTCCACGCATGCTCGGAATCAAGCAGAAGAGCCGCACTGGCTATTGAACTTAATTTTTCTCGGGTTGTCGTACGTGTTGTACGTCACCACGTTTTTGACGTTCTGAATTTCCGACAACATTTGTGTGACCGTGTGTATGCAAGACAAGTTTGAGCCAACATCCTTCGGAAAAAAAATCCACGGTTTTGTTGTCTGAAAATCATATCGTGTGTACATAGAATAAGACTGAATGAGGAAGAGGGCAGGTTTAAGACTTATGGTAGGCAACCACTGTGGTAAAATGACGTCTATGGCTGGGTTTAATGTAAATCTAAGGACAAGGCAAAGAGGAAACTATATTCACGGACCTTGCAAAGATGCTATGGGAGATGTGTAGAGTTGGCTTTCTAATGATAGCATTTTTTAATACACTGCATTGTTTGTTCTTGTTTGGTGACTTTTATGTAGTTTTTAAACATTTTGCCAGACATAAGATACATCTAGCTTTACAGATTATTTAAAGTCGGGGTGTCTGGCATTAAGAAATCTCTTCCAGAGCCTTTGAGGTATCATGTGTGGCCTTGTCTCATGTAGGTTATGGTGTTGTACCATCTTTGGTTGTGGACTTTTGGCCATCTTTTTCTTTTTGGAAGTATTTATTAAGCTTGAGGTCTCCAGGTTAAATATTGTTATTAGGTAATTGTCTATTTGAAGGGTCGTAAAAAGCATATGCAACTGTAACATTATTTATGGGCTTATTTAATGATTCCAGGCAAAATGTGAAAGCAATAAGTGAGCTTCTAAATGCCATCAAGTAAATGCTGCACTGTGCTATTCGGTGTATTGTGTAATATACTACACCCAGATTGCACAGACCATCTAACAGGTTCAGCAAGTGGAGCAGAAAGAAAAGTCTCTTTCACACTCGCTCTCTCACTCTCATCTGACTGATTGCTATACTAAACCCCAAAGTATTTTTTGTATGTGAAAGACATTAGGGAGCTTGCAGGAATGTTCCAGCTTTAGAAGTAAGTACTGTAGGTACTAATATGACCAGATCAGACAAACGAAGTGCACTGATACTTTAGAACACCTGAATGAAGTGCTAAAGTACTAACATGGTAGGTTGTGTCCCCTTATGCAACTCAGCATTTCATTTTCAGGGCGATGCTGACTTGCATAACGTGGTAATCTATAGCAATATGGTTGTAGTCAGATTAGTAAATGATAAATATTTGTTTCCTGCTATGGGTTAAAGAATACCTCATGTGTTTCTTGTATTCACTGTTTGTGAGCCATGTATGTTTCCTTGCCAAAATAATTATGCAATTATTTGCTAATTACTGTATTTTTTTTTCAATAATAAATAATTACTATAGAAACTTTATATTTTACGTATTTAAATTCAATATATTTTAAATTCAAAATGCAATCTCTTCATATTCTTACATGTTAAGCAGCAATGAGACTGTAGGAGTAGCGTGACTGCCACCTACTGTTTTCGACTGCAAAGGCCTCTTGCACACAATACTTTGAGCATCTATTATTATTATTATTATTATTATACAGGATTTATACAGTGCCAACCATTTACGCAGCGCTTTACAACATAAGGGCAGACAGTACACTTACATAACAAATCAATACAGGAGGGATCAGAGGGCCCTGCTCGTTGGAGCTTACAATCTAGAAGGGAGGGTCAAGTGGAAACAAAAGGTAATCACTGTGGGGGGTGAGCTGATGGAGAAAATGAAAAAACAGTTGTTGTTAGGTGTGGGTAGGGTAGGCTTCTCTGAAGAGGTTTTCAGGGATTGTCTAAAAGCTAATCGAGTTTTTTTTGTATGTATTTGCACGTATTTTCCCAAATATGCATCATATGCAATTTTGCGCATGTGCGCGCAACCTATTCTCGCATTCACAATATGTTAAGGGATGATTGCGCACAAATGTGCACATTTGCACTCATGAGGCGTAAATTGCTGTCCAAAAATGTAGACTTTTCTTTTTTTTAACTGAAGAATACATGGCGCTTGTTTACGCGCCTGTGTGCATAGGCACATTACAATTAATGGGCTGTATTTTATCTCAGTAAAAAAAATAAGTTGTACTGAGATTTTTCAAGCTGCAGTGTGCAAGAGGCCAAAAGCAACACTTCGCTGAACCAGGGAGACATTAACACTATGGCCAGCAGTGGCAGATTCATCTATGGTTTATTGCATTATAGGTGTCAGTTATTTTTGCGTTCAACTAAAATTTTAGGTTAAAGCAAAAATTTGCATGACCCTACTTTCATAGTAGTAATTCTTGTCATGAAATAGCCCTTCTGTCAAATCTTGGCTGTTGTGAGGACTTTATGCTGTATTGTAGAGCCATAGCTAATTTGTGTATTGCCATTCAAAATATGGACCAACACCTGCATGCCACATCTTGAATTTTGGTTTTGGATGGATGCTGGCTAGGATGCGTTGTGACTAATAAATCTCCTCCTCTTGCCACTGTTTGACAATATGTTGAGGAAATTCTCATAGATGGGCCAGCATAACAATTTTCATTGTCCTGGTCAATGCGAACAGTTAGGGAATAAGTGCAGGATCTTTAGCATGGCAGATTTTCATATCATATTTCAGTATGTAATTGTACCTGTCAGGTAATCCCACCATGCACTCTAAAATGCATTAGCAGCTCTGAGATTAGCTTTTCTTTAAGTGTTTTATACACTTATAACCATACAGGTTTTTAGTCTAGCATCGTTTATTTATTCTAGATACAAATTTAGCTTATAATAGGCATTTGCAAATGCATATCTTTTAACTGTAGGTAATTTTATAGTTATAGTACTGTCATAATAAAAAATATTTGACTACCGCTTCTGTCTGCTATTTATGGAAACTAAATTTTTCTTCTATATTTCTATTCTCGTTTTTCATAGATATGCTACAGCTTTAGGACATCTGATCAATACAGAAAGACTTTTGGGGAGCCGGACATTAAAGGAACTTGAAGAAGCGTTATTTTGCCAGACCAAGACTTCAAATAGTATGTCATGGGATTCCTATTGGGAAAGGAATGACCCGCTCAGAGACATTGATGAAGTGGCTATTCCAGTACTGTGCATCTGCAGCCAAGATGACCCCATACGTGGGGAGCCCTACAGCACAATACCCTTTGAACTCTTTGAGACAAACCCTCACTTTTTCCTACTGATGAGCCGTTACGGTGGCCACTGTGGCTTTATCAAGGAAGATGTATCTAGTACAATGTGGAGTCACAGTGCTTTGCTTGACTTCTTCAAGTCTACTGTGGACTTCTTTGCCATGGAAGAAAGGCTTAAAGGTCTCTCAAGGAGAAAAGGAACCATCTCTGTCTCTATCAACAGAACAATGCTGGACAGGGCCTCATGTAGAAAGGAACAAAGCTGTCCCCATAATATCCATGAAATTTATAACTGGCAGAGATCCTACACGAGGTGACCAGGAACTGTATTGCCATTTTTTTTTTTTTTTTCAGACTGACAGTTTAGTATGGGATGATGAATAAACTGTCATCTGGGTAAAATCTTTAGAAATCTTCTGATCTGTACTGATGCAAGTGTGCTGCAGTCTCTCTTCATTTTACAAGGAAGCCCGTCTGCCATTTCTTGTATTATTCAGTCTAACCTTACTAGATTAAGCCATCAGATTGTAATAAGCGGTTATCACACCTGTTGATGCTGAGTGTATCAATATCCTGAACTGCATGTGATATCCAAGGTAAATCAACAGAAGACTGGATAGAGATTGTACAATCAGACTGTAATATGTATAACCAGCATAATGCTACTGAAAGATAAAATGGCCATATAAGGTTCCCCTATCTACCTACTGTATAAAGAGCAAAAACAAAGTGGTGTAATCCCAAAATGTGCTGAAAATAGATAATATTGTGCTATTAACAATTATATATAGTTTTTCATAATCAGGCGTAGACAGATTAAAGTCCAAAAAAGAGACAAAGGTTTTGTTGAGGAAAGACAAGTTTTAAAAGAAAAATAAATAAATATTTAGACTTTTGGCCTGCCCCTTCTTTTACTGCTTAGTGGTCTGGAGCTGCACCCTTGGTGGTATGGGTAGCTCGTAGGCCATACCTACACATGGAGCCATTTCTGGTGATATGCAGGCCAGATGAAGATGTGGCTACATATGAGATGTCTGCAGTAAGAAAAAAATGCAAAAGATCAGTACCCAGACTGACAGAGGTTACATTATGTTACAGACCATTAATATAAAACATTAAAGATTATTAGATAAAGTTAATAAGCAACACATTACATGATTGCCTCACCTTCCTCAATATCAGAGAGACAGGTGGTACAGTCCTTATTGTAGCAATCTTTGCCATTATACCTTCCTCTGCTGACAAATTGGAAAACTAGCCATAAAAACCTTGCACATAAAATAGATAATTTCTCACCAATAATAATCCAAAATGTATGTGTCAATGTCTGAAACCATTTCAGGTAAAGTAGACATGACTATTAGCACTATTTATAAAGTCTAGATAAAGCATTGCCCTTAGATTTAGAAAACATTAACCAAAAGGGAAAATTAATCTTGTTTCCCCCAATTTTGCATATTCCAATAAGGAAAAAAAAAAAAGAAAAAGAAAAAAAACAAACGAAAGGCTTTTTAAATTGTTAAAGGTAATTGATTACTTGCACATTTGTTGAAATTGCCATGTGCAATTTGTTTAGTTCCGAATTCATTTTTTTAACAAATTTTGACACATTCGTTAACTCGTTAATTTCGGAAGTTGGAAAATTTGAGATTTCAGAAATTTCTAATTTCTGAATTTCGATTTTCCGAAATTATTAATTATAAAATTTCCGAATTTTCGGAAATTCGAAATTTCAGAAATAAATAAATAATATTAAATTATAGGTATTGGAATTTCCTTTCAAATTTTGGCTGTTAGTGAACGTAACAAGTACGAATTTTTTCGAAGTTACGAATTATCTGAAATAATGAATGCCGTATCTAAATGAATGGAATGTAACGATCTAATAATAATAATAATAAAACCTTTTTATTATTATTATTTATTACTAATTTGTTCCATTCCATTTGTTTTAGATGTGGCATTCGTTATTTCAGATAATTCGTAACTTTAGATAAATTTGTATTCGTTATGTTCACAAACAGCCAAATTTGAAAGGAAATCCCAATATATAATACATATAATTTAATAGTTCGCTTTAAGGAGTACAAGTCTCCTTAAAGCGTATCTAACAACGAAAAAAAATCTATATATAGTACATTTTTGCAATACATGCACATTTCCGAATGTTTTATAAGACTTTGCAAGTACAGAATTATATTTCTTATTTTGAGCTGACAAAACAGTTTTTTGTGAACAGCGTGGTTTTTGCCTTGCCTAATTTTTCCCTTGCTAAACTTCTCCAACCTTCCCAGTCTTGGATCTCTATAACATAGACATTAATCTAGCTGTAGTCTCAAGGTAAGAACTGGGGGGCTAATTGCTCCAAATGAAGTGTGCACAAAACACAGGACGGCTCTGGATTTCTGACATGATCAGATCATGACAGGTATTTTTTTGCACTTATCAAACAAATACCACAAAGCGCTTTGAAATGTATATTTAAAGCTGATTCTCCAGTTTGCTCTGGTTTGGTAAGTTCACTTCTACAAAATGAATTTGAAACGATCACCAAGAAACCTGTACATGTTCCATGATCAGGAATGAGGATATTTGAAATATACAGTTGTGCTCATAAATTTACATACCCTGGCAGAATTTATGAATTCTTTGCCATTTTTCAGAGAATATGAATAACACAAAAACTTTTCTTTCGCTCATGGTTAGTGTTTGACTGAATCCATTTATTATCAACCAACTATGTTTACTCTTTTTAAACCATAATGAAAACAGAAACTACCCAAATGACCCTGATCAAAAGTTTACATACCCCAGTTCTTAATACCATGTATTGCCCCCTTTACCATCAATGACAGCTTGAAGTCTTTTGTGGTATTTGTGGATGAGGCTCTTTATCTTCTCAGATGGTAAAGCTGCCCATTCCTCTTGGCAAAAAGCCTCCAGTTCCTGTAAATTCTTTGGCTGTCTTGCATGAACTGCACATTTTGAGACCTCCCCAGAGTGGCTCAATGATATTGAGGTCAGGAGACTGAGATGGCCACTCCAGAACCTTCACTTTATTCTGCTGTAGCAATGACAAGTCGACTTTGCCTTATGTTTTGGATCATTGCCATGTTGGAATGTCCAAGTACTTCCCATGCGCAGCTTCCTGGCAAATGAATGCAAATGTTCCTCCAGTATTGTTTGATATATACTGCATTCATCTTGCCATAAATTTTGACCAAATTTCCTGTGCCTTTTGTAGCTCACACATCCCCAAAACATCAGTGATCCACCTCCATGTTTCACAGTAGGAATGGTGTACCTTTCATCATAGGCCTTGTTGACTCCTCTCCAAATGTAGTGTTTATGGTTGTGGCCAAAAAGCTTAATTTTGGTCTCCTCACTCCAAATGACTTAGTGCCAGAAGGTTTGAGGCTTGTTTCTGCTGTTTGGTGTATTGTAAGCGGGATACTTTGTGGCAATGTCGTAGTAATGGCTTTCTTCAGGCGACTCATCCCTGCAGCCCATCTTTCTTCAAGTGCCTCCTTATTGTGCATCTTGAAACAGCCACACCACATGTTTTCAGAGAGTCCTGTATTTCACCTGAAGTTATTTGTGGGTTTTTCTTTGCATCCCGAACAATTTTCCTAGCAGTTGTGGCTGAAATTTTAGTTGTTCTACCTGACCATGGTTTGGTTTCAACAGAACCCCTCATTTTCCACTTCTTGATTAGAGTTTGAACACTGCTGATTGGCATTTTCAATTCCTTGGATACATTTTTATATCCCTTTCCTGTTTTTTATAGTTTACCTTTTCCTGCAGATCCTTTGACAATACTTTTGCTTTCCCAATAACTCAGAATACAGAAACGTCAGTGCAGCACTGGATGAAAGATACAAGGGTCAGTCTAGAAACTCATTGACATTTTTATACACCCACTAATTACAAGCAAACAGATCACAGGTGAGGATGGTTACCTTTTAATAGCCATTCAAACCCCTTTGTGTCAACTTGTGTGCATGTTATCAGGCCAAAATCACCAGGGTATCTAAACTTTTGATCAGGAACATTTGGGTAGTTTATGTTGCCATTATGATTTAAAAAGAGTAAACACAGTTGATTTGATAGTGTTTGGCTGAAGCCATTTATTAACCATGAGTGAAAGGAATGTTTTTGTGTTATCATTCATATTCTCTGAAAAATGGCCAAGAAATCATAAATTCTGCCACTGTATGTAAACTTATGAGCACAACTGTATATGTTAATAAGGTGTGGGTGATTTTTTTGCTACGCACAGCTGACGTAAAAAAAACTGTAACATATATCAAGTACAATAACCTAAAGTGGTTCTAAAGCCTCATTTTTTTGTTTACTCTAATGCATTCTATGCATTAACTGTTTGCTGACCGATGTACGTCAGCACAATGGCACAGCTGCGCAAATGGGCGTACCTGTACGTCCCCTTTAAGTCGCGGGCTGGTGGGCACACGCATGCCACCGGCAGGGCGTACATGTGCCCACCGCGTGAGCATGCCTCGCGGACTTGATGTCCGCCACGATTGTGACACGGAGAGGCAGAATGGGGAGATGCCTATGTAAACAAGGCATTTCCCTGTTCTGCCTAGCAACATGACAGAGATTTACTGCTCCCAGTGATCTCTGTCATGTTCTAGTAAGCCCATCCCCTCGACAGTTAGAACACAGTGAGGGAACACAGTTAACCCCTTGATCGCCCCCTAGTGTTTAACCCCTTCCCTGCCAGTGTCATTTACACAGTAATCGGTGCATTTGTATAGCACTGATCGCTGTATAAATGCCAATGGTCGCAAAAAGTGTCTGTGTCCGCCGCAATGTTGTAGTCACGATAAAAATCGCAGATTGCCGCCATTACTAATAAAATAAATAAATAAATAAAAATGCCATAAATCTATCCCCTATTTTGTAGATGCTATAACTTTTGCGCAAACAAATCAATATACGCTTATTGCAATATTTTTGTTTAAAAAAAAATGTAGAAGAATACATATCGGCCTAAACTGAGGAAGAAATTTTGTTTTTTTTTTTTATATATTTTTTTTTGGGATATTTATTATAGCAAAAAGTAAAAAATATTGCTTTTTTCAAAATTGTCAGGCTTTTTTGTTTATAGCGCAAAAACTAAAAACCGCAGAGGTGATCAAATACCACCAAAAGAAAGCTCTATTTGTGGAAGAAAAGTTTGTTTGTGTGCAAAGTCGCACGACCACGCAATTGTTATTTAAAGCAACACAGTGACGTATCGCAAAAGGTGCTCTGTTCAGGAAGGGGGGTAAATTCTTCCGGGGCTGAAGTGGTTAAGATAAATAACTTTTGTATCACAGACTCCCCTGTCAACCCCCTTTATATTTAGAAAAGAAGAAAAGATTGATGATCAGTTGACGCGTTTCACACGAAAAGAACCGTGCTTGTTCAAAACCGTGAACAAGCATGGTTCTTTTCGTGTGAAACGCGTCACTTGATCATCGTAATTTTGTCTGGCTCATGACAATAAAGAAATCTCTACAGCATCTTTTGAATTAAAATGTGCAATCAATCTTTTCTTCTTTCTTGATACTGCCTACGGTGATGAGCCGTGATCAGCACCTTGGACCATGTGTGTCCATTTTTGCCTGAAGCCGTGTGTGCACCCTTGTTCTGTTCCCCCTTATGCTTACCCAGACCCTATCAAGATCCAGTGATGTGCGTGAGAGCTGTGGCTTTGTCCCACCTCCCTGGGCAGATCGATAGCAGCAGAAGCCATTGGCTCCTGCTCCTCTCCATAAACTCCTGTGATGAGGGAGCAGGGGGTGGGGCTGAGTTCCGCTGTCTGTGTCGATGGACGCAGCAGCGGGTGTCGGGATTGTGCCTGTACAAGTGCCCCCATGGGAATCGTCTTCCTATTGGGGGCACTAGCAAGAGAGGAGGAGCTAGGAGCGCCGATGGGGTACCCAAGATGAGGATCAGGGCCGCTCTGTGCAATTCTATTGCACAGAGCAGGCAAGTATAGACACGTTTTTTTCCGTTACAACCACTTTAAAGCAATCTTTACTGATCTTTATAATTTTGCTGGTTGACGGTGGATTCTACCCTGGGTTCTTTCTTTGCTTTCTTGAACTGTATTACATAATAACCCTTCCAAGAGTACAAAGTGTGAAATCTGATGTTAAAAAGACTCATCTAATATAAAGCCAGAGGAAGGACTACTGATGAATGACAGAGAGGAGAGCCTAATTAGGTTGAGCACGCATAGGTTGAGCTGCTGTCTGCTTTGTCCATGCTGGTGGCATCCTGGGTTATTAATGATGACAAACTCGCCACCTCACTTTCATCAGCAGTTCTGAACCACTGTGATTCTGATTTTTTTTTTGGGGGGGAGAAGGGATGCAAGAGAAAAATATAGAAGAGGGTGGATCAAGGTAAAGTAGGGGCTTTTGGAAAGTAAGAAATAAAGAGGGGAGTCTAATACCCCTTCCTGATGGACAAACCCAATTATGTCAGAGATTCTATGTAAGTATTCAAAACAAACGTTTTAGATCCACAGATAAGGTCAAGATTTGTCCAAAACAGGTCTTTTTTTTCAGAAAAGTTGCAGGCACGAACCCTTCCAAGTCACCCCTAATCTCCGCCCCTACCAATGTCGGAACCCCATACCTTGGTTCCACCTCCCAGTACTCCCCTTTTGAAGAATACAAAACAAAGTATATAATTCTTTTTGGTGCTAAGTAGTTTGTATGGAATTTGTTATCGAAAATCCGTAAAATAAGTCCCCTGCAGCTACATTACTTGAATGGATGGTATACAGTACATATGTTCATCCCATCAATATAGAAGATGAAGGACATCATAATCTTGAACATCATAATCTCAATGCTTTTCGTGAAACACAGTTCACTTCATCAGAAGGTTTTATGTTGCTGACAAACTGCCTATAATTCATGTAATCAACAACTTTAGTAAAAAAAAAAAAAAAAACTTATGAAAATGGCTAGTAAAACAAGGAATGAATTCCCTTATGTTATAATATTTTGTTATGACAGGCTCTCTTTAGTAAAACATCAGAGCCCCGATGTCTCAGAGTCACTCAATTGAAACTAATAGAGTGCAGATTGACAGTAGTGTGGAGCCACATCGGGGGGGCAGGCGCTGCCCAGGGCCATCTTTTATGAGCGGGCACCCTGCATTTTCCCTGTCTCTTTGCATCTTGGCCAAGTTGATCAGTGCAGGGGAGGCTGCCTGTAACACTCTCCTTTCATCCAATCAAGTTAGGCTGACCCTCAAGGATCTTCAATTTCTCCAGAGGCAGCCGGCGTTGGTGGGTGGAGCCCGGGGTGTGGCGGCCTCCTCCACTCCTCCCAAAGACTCGTTCACTCAAGCTGAGCAGGAGAGACCACAGCGGGTCCTGGAGTGTTCATATCCAGCAATGCTGTAAGTGACTGAGCGCATTGTCATTGCATACAGCCCTAACCTGCCCCTATTTTACCCTATACTATCCAAACCTGTCACTATACTACCCTACACTACCCAGACCTGCCACTATACCACCCAAACCTGCCACTATACTACCCAAACCTACCACTATACCGCCCTATACTACCCAAACCTGCCACTATACTGCCCTATACTACCCGAACCTGGCACTATACCGCCCTGTACTACCCGAACCTGCCACTATACCGCCCTATTCTACCAGAAGCTGGCACTATACTACCCAAACCTCCCACTGTACCGCCCTATACTACCCAAACCTTCCACTATACTACCAAAACCAGCCACTATATTGCCCTATACTACCCAAATCTGCAACTATACCACCCTATACTACCCAAACCTGCCACTATACCGCCCTATACTACCCAAACCCGCCACTATTCCACCCTATGCTACCCGAACCTGCCACTATACCGCCCTATGCTACCCAAACCTGCCACTATACCGTCCTATGCTGCCCAAACCTGCCACTATACTGCCCTATACAACCCAAACCTGCCACTATACTACCCAAACTTGCCACTATACTGGCCTATACTACGCAAACCTTTCCACTATACCACCTATACTACCCAAACCTGCCACTATACTGCCCCATTCTACCCAAACCTGCCACTATACTACAGAAACCAGCCACTATATTGTTCTATACTACCCAAATCTGCCACTATACCGCCCTATAGTACCCAAACCTACCACTATACCGCCCTATTCTACCCAAACCTGCCACTATACCGCCCTATACTAGCCAAACCTGCCACTATACTGCCCTATACTACCCAAACCTGCCACTATACTGCCCAAACCTGCCACTATACTCCCCTATACTACCCAAACCTGCCACTATACCGCTCTATGCTACCCAAACCTGCCACTATACCGCCCTATGCTCCCTAAACCTGCCACTATACTGCCCTATACAACCCAAACTTGCCACTATACTGGCCTATACTACCGAAACCTGCCACTATACCACCTATACTACCCAAACCTGCCACTATACCGTCCTATTCTACCCAAACCTTTCCACTATACCGCCCTATACTACCCAAACTTGCCACTATACTGGCCTATACTACGCAAACCTTTCCACTATACCACCTATACTACCCAAACCTGCCACTATACTGCCCCATTCTACCCAAACCTGCCACTATACTACAGAAACCAGCCACTATATTGTTCTATACTACCCAAATCTGCCACTATACCGCCCTATAGTACCCAAACCTACCACTATACCGCCCTATTCTACCCAAACCTGCCACTATACCGCCCTATACTAGCCAAACCTGCCACTATACTGCCCTATACTACCCAAACCTGCCACTATACTGCCCAAACCTGCCACTATACTCCCCTATACTACCCAAACCTGCCACTATACCGCTCTATGCTACCCAAACCTGCCACTATACTGCCCTATACAACCCAAACTTGCCACTATACTGGCCTATACTACCGAAACCTGCCACTATACTACCCAAACCTGCCACTATACCGCCCTATTCTACCCAAACCTTTCCACAATACTGCCCTATACTACCCAAACCTGCCACTATACCGCCCTATTCTACCCAAACCTGCCACTATACCACCCTATACTACCCAAACCTGCCACTATACTTCTCTATACTACCCAAACCTGCCACTATACTCCACTATACTACCCAAACCTGCCACTATACCGCCCTATACTACCCAAACCTGCCACTATTCCACCCTATGCTACCCAAACCTGCCACTATACCGCCCTATGCTACCCAAATCTGCCACTATACCGCCCTATGCTACCCAAATCTGCCACTATACCGCCCTATTCTACCCAAACCTGCCACTATACTGCCCTATACAACCCAAACCTTCCACTATACTACCCAAACTTGCCACTAGACTGGCATATACTACCCAAACCTGCCACTATACCACCCTATACTACCCAAAACTGCCACTATACAGCCCTATACTACCCAAACCGGCCACTATACTACACAAACCTGCCACTATACCACCCTATAGTACCCAAACCTGACACTATACTGCCATATTCTACTGGAACACGCTGTATCAGCTGGGAGCATTTAATTTCGCCTCACTTGGTGTTTGTCTTTCTGGCAACACCTCATATGTAAGCATTCACCTGTTGATTTTGGTTCCCTATTTCCTTGTGAACCAACAAGGTAAATCACCATAGCACTTTCACCTTCCTCTTTTAGCACTTTGTTCTTCATTCTCTTTGGTTCCTCACCCAGGATATAATTTTCTTCTCTTTCTTTTCTACACCTTTCTTTCTTTCTCCTTCCTATTTGGTGGTTTTTGAATATCTGTTTTTTCATCTATGCTCAGTTTTTCCCTTCATCTGACCTGGTGTATGGGCTTTTAACACTCTTCATCAAAAATATTAAACATTCAATACATATTACTGATCTCAATTCACAGAAGTTTTGGCTCACCGTCACCCACATTTGCACATTTACTCTGGTGAATCTACAGTGCTCCCTGCTTGTCCACATGTCTCTACTGCAGCTCCCATGCCAGACCTTTTTACCGTCTCTGATCCTCTGTTCACATCTATGCAGTTGACGTGAGTATCTATAGGGATGTCCATCCTGTTCCTTACACATTATTCCTATTATTCAGTTACAATATTATACCATATGGTTATGTTTCTTTATAGATCACCATTGCATTCGCCCCTTAAGAGTTGGTATACCCCAACTAAACGTGTCGGGCTTACATAGATGTATGATGTCCATACAGATTATTTTATGTCTCTTATTTTGTTTTACTCTACACTTTGCAACATCATTCAGCCCTTCCAGTGGCCCATGTTGTGCAGGACTTGTTTTTACTTTATGATATGCCAAGTACCATGGCATCAATATTTATATGCGGTTTTCAGCATGCCCTGCGTGTATGCGATTCTGTGTATGCATTTTTGTGTTATTCAGTATGTTATACATGATCTCACACGGTATAATAAAATGTTCTTTGCCAAGACTGCTTTTTGGTATACATCTCTCATTCAAAAACTCCCCCTTTTTGTTGGAACCCATAAAAGCAACACTGTGTTTTATATCCCACATGTTTACTTTATATAGTGACTGGCCTCATTTAAAGTCCTGCTGACCACTTTCCCTTTTTCTTTACTGCCATATAGTATCCAAACCTACTAGGGTTGTCCCGATACCGATACTAGTATCGGTATCGGCACCGATACCGAGCATTTGCCCAAGTACTTGTACTCGGGCAAATGCTCCCGATGCTTCCCCCGATACCTAGAGGACAGCTGTGATCGGCGCGTGGGGGAGTTACAAGCTTCTCCCCCAGCGGCTTTCACCAGCTTTAGTGACATACAACAGTGATCGCTCAAAGCTGACTATCACTTCATCCTCCTCCATGCCCCCTCCTTTCCTCTGTGCCTCTCTGCTGTCCCCTGCATTCCTCTCTCCTTATCTGTCCCCCTCCGTTCTCCCCCTCCGTTCCTCTCTCCTTATCTGTCCCCCTCCGTTCTCCCCCTCCGTTCCTCTCTCCTTATCTGTCCCCCTCCGTTCTCCCCCTCAGTTCCTCCGTCCCCCTCCTCCTTCTTTTGTGTATGGATAGAGTCAGCTGACTCTGTCCATTCACATAACTGAAACATTGTAATCTCCTGTGATTTACAATGTGTCAGTTTATGAATGGAGAGGAGCCGCTGTCTTCTCTCCATTCATTCTCAGTGCAGCTGAGGCTGCAGAGAAAGGGACTGGAGAATCTCTATCCTCTGTCTCTTTCTCTGTCTCAAGGGGGAGATTTCAGAGGTCTGTTAAGACCCCTGATATCTCACCAAAGCCCCCCAAAAGGGCTGATTAAAAAAAAAAAAAAACACAATAAAGAATAAAAAAATATTATTGTAAAAAATAAAAATTGTAAAAAAGAAAACAAAAAAAACACACACATACAACGTTCACCCCCCCCCCCAAAAAAAATAGCAAAAAAAAAAACTGTCACGTGACATTAAAAAAAAAAAGTATCGGTAATCGGTATCGACGAGTACTTGAAAAAAGTATCGGTACTTGTACTCGGTCCTAAAAAAGTGGTATCGGGACAACCCTAAAACCTACCATTATACTGCCCTATACTACCCAAGCCTGCCACTATACCACCCAAACTTGCCAAACAGTGCCTATAGTAGCCAATCATATTTTATCCCTATTTTATTTATCACAGTCAGATGAATGAAATATGCTATATGTTAATATTGTTAAAGCTATCTTTGTTAATATTTATTTTTCTAACCTAATTCTGGATAAAACCTTTAACAGTGTCATTTCATGAGATAATTTACAAGGGCGTGTTTAGGGGCAGGGTAGGGGACGGGTGGGGCAACTGGTGGTGACAACTTTTAAGGCCTGGCTAGTAGCTCAGGGCTTGAAATTTTGAGCCCTGCGTTAACGTACAACACAGTGTCCAGAATAGCGTGATCAGGACTGAGTAATGTATAGTAAAATGTATAGAGTGCAGTGGTCTGGTATATGTCATGCATAGCATGTTGTACAGAGCTCAGCTGTCTCGAGTCTATAACTTGCAGCATGGTATAAAGAGTGCGACAGCCTGGAGTATGTAATGCAGAGCAGGGTGTAGAGATTTAGAGTATGTACTGTACAACATAGTATACTGTCGCTTTGTTCAGCCATTAGGAGCAAAGAGAAATACCCAGTACTTCCAGGTACGAAGAGCATGTGGCGCATTCCCATTTCTACTATGATTGAAGGTCAGACACCAGTGCCATCACATGGGGGAGGGGAGAGAATCCCTAGTCCTGTATGTAAGCTCAGACTAGAGCAACTTAGAGCTTGTACTGTTTTTTATTTTTTTATTTTTTATCTTTTAATTTCCATGCATGAACAGAGCAGCAAGGGAAGGAAGAGAAGCTAAGTGTATATATAGATGGTGGCACAGAAGTACAATAAACCTGTTGGTTTGCCCAAAAGTTCAGATTCCCTTTTAAAAAAAAAATCTAGGTTCAAATTGTAAGAATTATATAAGGATATATACCAGACAAATAATGGAACACATACTTTTTTTTAAAATAGCAAAGAAGATTGCAAAATTCTGACCAAAATATGGTAAAAAATGCCCCTTTATAAATAAGCCACTTAAATGTAAGAAATGAATGGCTGTCTGTCGCCACCTGTTGTTCACAGGCAGGCACTAGTTTTAATATTATTTCAGAGTTCACCTTTGGAAATCCGCTGCACATTGTCACCAGGTAATACATCTGATTATGCCAATTGTGATCCAGTTTGCAGCACTGGGAAATAAACTGCCAAGGTATAATTTGTGCATTATCTCCGGGCACACCAAGCTTCACACTGTAGAGACAAAGACAAAATATCTAAGCTGCTGTTGCAGTTCATCCATCATTCTTGTAGAGGAAGTTGATATAGTAATTCTGTCATTTTATAGTTTTATGATAAACAGCCTCAGTTACCTAAGTGCATATCCCTGAGGCACAAATGTTATTTTCAAGATGCCATGCTCCAAACACTTTGTCATTTTTTTTGTACACAGCCCTAAATGCCATATTTATAAATTAAACTTGATTTCCACCAGCAGACTTGATTTGCCAGGTTTTGTAATGGCTGGCATCTTGTACCAGACATCTTTATCATTTTTATCAGCTCCATAATTCACAGCTACTAACATCCTGTGACAGACACATTACACAATGCACAGTACAATTTGCTGCGCTTAGAAGCGATCCAAGCACTGATCTGTGGATAGGCCATATAAGTCCAGACATAGAGTGGGAAAAGTACAAATGGCGCCTAACTGCCATTATTTACAGTTATATGTGTTTGTTACATAAGCCTGCTAAGAAGATGTCATTACAATTTCATACACGGTTTATTTTATACAAAGTGATCAGAACTGACCAATAGGAAAACAGCGAGCCTCTGAACCAGTTTTTAGCTATCCAGCGGGTGAACAAAGGCAGCAGTAATTCACTAAAAGGACACAATATAACATTCATCACCCGCTAATTTTGATATTTAGCACAGGGGACCCTTTTAGGATCACTTTCTTTGTAATATTAAAGCAGAACTAAATCTCTAACGCTCACCTCCCCCCAAGGATTCAACATCTTCTCCCCATCTTCCTCCAGGCACGATCATCTTGTTTGGTCAGGCTGGGATGACATAACTCCTTTACATGCACACAGGAGTCCTTTCATCTCGGGAACCAAGAATGTACACTGAGCTGCACATACGCAGATACAGTAAAACCTTGGATTGCGAGCATAATTCGTCCCAGAAACGTGCTTGTAATCCAAAGCACTTGTATATCAAAGCAAATTTCCCCATAAGAAATAATGGAAACTCAGATGATGCGTTCCACAACCATTTATTCATAGGTCTTTCAGTTTATAGTCCTTATAAAAAGAATATAGCAATGTGACAAGGTTGTGTAACCATAAAATGTCCATCCACAAATGAAAGCCTCCCAAATGGGATTAGAAGCAAAATCCAGCAGGAGCTACAGAGTATAAAAGCGAAGAGAGGCGCCTTTAAGTGTAGCAATATGTTGCTAAATGTTGTACCTTCAATAACTGTTACCATATTGCTACACTTAGAGGCGTCTCTCTTATCTTTTATACTCAATTGTGACATGACGCTACTTGTATATCAGGTCATCGCATGTATATCAAGTCAAGTATTTTAAAAAAATTTTGCTTGTCTTGCAAAACGCTCTTAAACCAAGTTACCATCAAACCAAGGTTTTACTGTAATGTATATACCGTATATACTCGAGTATAAGTCGAGTTTTTCAGCACATTTTTTTGTGCTGAAAGTGCCCCCCTCGACTTATACTCGAGTCAAGCACTTTTCTGCAGCAAAAAATTTCATTTTCTGAACCTAATTTGGGGCCCTGTATCTCAGGGTCACTTGGTGCTAGGAACCCCAAATTTGGTGTACAAACCCAGTGGCACTGGTCCCACAACATATCCAAAGATGGAGTTCCTAGCACTAAGTGGCCCCGAGATACGGGGCCCCAAAATCGGTTCGGAAAATGTCATTCTCTGCTATAGAAAAATGCTTGACATTTTCTGAACCGATTTTTGGGGCCCTGTATCTCGGGGCCGATTGGTGCTAGAAACCCTAGCTTTGGATATTTTATGGTGCTAGTTCCACTGGGTTTGCACACCAAATTTGGGGTTCTTAGCACTAAGTGGCCCCAAGATACAGGGCCCCAAATTCATTCACCTGTGTCCATCTGCAGCAATGTCATTTTGGGACCCTTTGGGTTCAGAGACCCCAAATTTTGGCTGCAGCTAGGGGGCATCTAGGAACCCTTAACTACCGAGTTTGAAGTTCGGGGGACCTATGGCTGCAAATGGGCACATTGAGGAATGCAAATGGGCACAGTGAGGCTGCAAATGGGCATTGTTGACCCTCTTTTCCACTTACAGTAGCTGTGCATTTCTCACCCTCATCTTATACTCGGGTCAATAAGTTTTTCCCATTTTTTTGTAGTAAATTAGGGCCTCGACTTATACTCGGAACGACTTATACTCGAGTATATACGGTAGTAAGTTTCCTCTGCAATAAAATTCATTCCTGCTCACGAGTTTTTGAATTCAGGGTTACATTCCACTTGAGAAAGAAACCCTTTAACCTGAGCATTGTTACCCTAAGACAGGAACTGCACTATATTACAAAATATTGGGACACCTGCCTTTACATGCAACATGAACTTTAATGGCATCCAAGTCTTAGTCTGTAGGGTTCAATATTGAGTTGGCCCACCCTTTGCAGCTTTAACAGCTTCAACTCTTCTGGGAAGGCTGTCTACAAGGTTTATGAGTGTGTCTATGGGAATATTTGACCATTCTTCCAGAAGTGCATTTGTGAGGTCAGGCACTGATGTGGACGAGAAGGTTTGGCTCGCAGTCTCTGCTCTAACTCATCCCAAAGGTGTTCTATCAGGTTGAGGTCAGGACTCTGTGCAGGCCAGTCAAGGTTCCTCCACCACAAACTCGCTCATCCATGTCTTTATGGACCTTGCTTTGTGCACTGGTGCGCAGTCGTGTTGAAACAGGAAGGGGCCATCCCCAAACTGTTCCCACAAAGTTGGGAGCATGAAATTGTCCAAAATGTCTTGGTATGCTGACGCCTTAGGAGTTCACTTCACTGGAACTAAGGGGCCAAGCCCAACCCCGGAAAAACATCCCCACACCATATTCGCCCCCCTCCACCAAATGATCTGGACCAGTGCACAAAGCAAGGTCCATAAAGACATGGATTAGCAAGTTTCGGGTGGAGGAACTTGACTAGCCTGCACAAAGTCCCGATCTCAACCCCATAGAACACCTTTGGGATGAAGTAGAGTAGAGACTGCGAGCCAGACCTTGTTCAACATCAGTGCCTGACCTCACAAATGCGCTTTTGGAAGAATGGTCAAACATTCTCATAGACACACTCCTAAACCTCGTGGACAGCCTTTCCAGAAGATTTTAAGCTGTTATAGCTGCAAATGGTGGGCTAACTCTATTTTAAACCATACAGACTAAGACTGCCAAGGATGCCATTAAAGTTCATGTGCATGTAAAGGCAGGTGTCCCAATACTTTTGGTAATATAGTGTATGTTACTAGCTAGATAACCAGGTTAAATTAAAGTACTAGAAATATAGGCAAAACTTTTTCATTTTGGATAGAGCAAGGGAGGGTTACAACCCGTCACATTTAATTTTGCCATGTGTGTCCCATTATGGAGATTCTCCTTCACTTCCTGTCCCATAGCCAAACAGGAAGTGAGAGGAAATTCCTGAAAATTAAGTATTCCTTGGGAACCCCCAGGTCACTAGAACCAGTGTCCCCATTGGAAGATGTCCCCTCTATTACTTTTCTGGGACAACCCAAAATTTGGGATTTTTCTTTTACTTTCAATGCTAATGGTAAACAGGACAAATATAGAGGATGAATCTCATTAGTGGGGGCACAGACCGCAATACATTTTAACAAATGTTCTAATCCCGCTGCACTCTATGCAAAACTATAAAAAAAAAAGTTATGCCTTCAACTATACTTTAAGGGGGAAAGAGACAAAAAAAATCACTAATGCAGTCACAAAATTTATTGACCGACAAACTTCAATATAAGACATTTTTTGGTCTTTTTATTGGCTAATGCCGCATACACACGACCGGACTTTCTGGCAGAAAAGGTCAGACGGAATAATTCCGTCGGACATTCCGATTGTGTGTGGGCTTCATCTGACCTTTTCTTTCGAAAATTCTGACGGACCTAGAAATAGAACATGTTTCAAATTTTTCCAACTGATTCAATTCCTATCGAGAAAACCTTTCGTCTGTATGCTAGACCGACGGACCAAAAACAAAAACGACGCAAGGGCAGCTATTGGCTCCTGGCTATTAAACTTCCTTTTTCTAGTCCCGTTGTACGTCATCACGTTCTAAATGATCGGACTTTGGTGTGATCGTGTGTAGGCAAATCCGTTTCAGCGGAACTCTGTCGGAAAGTCTGTCAGAGTCTACTCTGACGGAAAGTCCGGTCGTGTGTACGCGGCATTAGATACACTTCATAAATCAGGATTTTTTTTTTTATGAACACTGAAACAAATGTAATGCTTCAACCTACAGCATTTTATAGTTCAATCTCTGGGAAAATCAAAATATACAACTGTAATGTGACCATTATCAGTGGAAATACTTCTAAACCAACTCATGTACCTATGACAGAGTCCAATTAGGAATTGGTCATAAGCCTCCTTAGTGATTCCAGGCAGCATTACTGTGTATAGTAGTCAAGCTATTTATCCTGCAGACATTGTATTTGCATCACTTAGAAAACAGAACAGTGGAAAAATGTAGTTACTACTCACTCAAACGTACTGGCCTAAAATGGAAAATTGGACAAACCTAAAAAGCATTAAACATTGTAAAATTTGCACAAGAGACCTGTGCAGACCTGTATTGGTAAGACTGATTTACACTACAAGTGATTCCAAGTGGTTTTTCTACTTTTTCCATCACTGGAAAATTGCATTGTTTTCAGATGGGCTTGTTTATTAAAAAGGCGCAGTGATGAGGAACATTTAAAAAAAAAAGAAAGATCCCGCATGCATAATTTTCAGAGTGATTTCACATTCCATCATCATCTATGATAATGCTTGCAATATGCTTGGAAATGCTAATTTCAAGCTGTTTCAGAGAAAATGGCATAAAAAATGCCTATATAAAACACCTGACAATTGTTTAACAAATACAGGCTATGAAAACGCTTGTCAACGCAACTTTTTCTATTATTGTAAAGCATTTTCAAGTGTATTCCTGGTGCGATCAAGCCCTAAGATACTGGCAAGTTAAAAAGACTCCTTTTATTTTTGCTGAGTAAAAATAAGTTTTCGAAATATGCATGTCAAAACTGTACAAGAAAGCATGGTCTTTGGTTCTTCTTTGTGGCCAGGCAACTTGCTATGAAGTGCCATTCATACTGTGTCTTATACATAATCCTGTAGGGTCGCTATAAGAAGAGTTGCCCGGACGCTCCATCTTTTCTTTCGTTTCAGGTTGGTTATCGCACCTTCCCCAGTGGTTTTTACCTTGCCAGCGTTAAATGTTTCATTTAATGGTCTATGCCCTTCAATGGAAGTTCAACCAGTCTATGTCTATCTGGAACTTATGGTAAGGACAGGCCTTTTAGACTAGGTCCAATTAAGGTTTCAAGAGGTGCTCACAGTACAACTGTGACTGGCATGAGTTTAATGTTTATGTTGAAAAATTGTTTAGGTGAAAATATGCTAATAAAGCTATGGCCTTGCCCTTTACAACTTAACCTGTCTGAGTGTCATTTATTCGGTAAGGTTAGAGGTAGATATGGTTATTTATGGCTTTAGGCCTATGCTCCTCAGCAGACAAGCCATATTCAAAAGACAAACGTAGTTATCAATATTTGTGAGGGTTTTCATTTATCAAGGTCATAGTATACAGTGCCTTGCAAAAGTATTCACCCCATTGGCTTTTTACCTATTTTGTTAAATTACAGCCTTTAGTTCAATGTTTTTTTAATCTGAATTATATGTGATGGATCAGAACACAATAGTCTAAGTTGGTGAAGTAAAATTAGAAAAATATATACATAAAACTATCTTCAGAAATTAAAAACTGATAATTGGCATGTGCGTATGCATTCACCCCCTTTGTTATGAAGCCCGTAAAAAGCTCCGGTGCAACCAATTACTTTCAGAAATCACATAATTAGTGAAATGATGTCCACCTGTGTGCAATCTAAGTGTGACATGATCTGTCATTACATATACACACCTTTTTGAATAGCCCCAGAGGCTGCAACACCTAAGCAAGAGGCACCACTAACCAAACACTGCCATGAAGACCAAGGAACTCTCCAAACAAGTAAGGGACAATGTTGTTGAGAAGTACAAGTCAGGGTTAGGTTATAAAAAATATTCAAATCTTTGATGATCCCTAGGAGCAACATCAAATCTATCATAACCAAATGGAAAGAACATGGCAGAACAGCAAACCTGCCAAGAGTTTTTCAGCAGTCGGGACTGGGAAACTGGTCAGAGTTGAGGGAAAGGTGGATGGTGCTAAATACAGGGATATTCTTGAGCAAAACCTGTACCACTCTGTGTGTGATTTGAGGCTAGGATGGAGGTCCACCTTCCAGCAGGACAATGACCCCAAACACATTGCTAAAGCAACACTTGAGTGGTTCGAAGGGGAAACATGTAAATGTGTTGAATTGGCCTAGTCAAAGCCCAGACCTCAATCCAATAGAAAATCTGTGGTCAGACTTAAAGATTGCTGTTCACAAGCGCAAACCATCCATTGAAGGAGCTGGAGGAGCTGCAGAGTTCGACAGCAGAGACTGGAGTATCTGTACATAGGAAATCAATAAGCCGTACACTCCATAGAATTGGGCTTTATGGCAGAGTGGCCAGAAGAAAGCCATTATTTTCAGCAAAAAACAAAATGGCACATTTTGAGTTTGCGAAAAGGCATCTGGGAGACTCCCACAACGTATGCAGGAAGGTGCTCTGGTCTGATGAGACTAAAATTAAACTTTTTGGCCATCAAAGAAAACACTGTCTGGCACAAACCCAACACATCACATCACTCAAAGAACACCATCCCCACAGTGAAACATGGTGGTGCCAGCATCATGCTGTGGGGATGTTTTTCAGCAGTTGAGACTGGGAAACTGGTCAGAGTTAAGGAAAAGATGGATGGTGCTAAATACAGTGATAGTCTTGAGCAAAACCTGTACCACTCTGTGTGTGATTTGAGGCTAGCATGAAGGTTCACCTCAACACTCGAGTGGTTTAAGGGGAAACATGTAAATGTGTTGGAATGGCCTAGTCAAAGCCCAGAACTCAATCCAATAGAAAATCTGTGGTCAGACTTATGCCGTGTACACACGGTTGGACTTTTCATCTACAAAAGGCCGACGGACTAAAGCTGGCTGACAATCCGATTGTGTGTGGGCTTCCCCGGACTTTCAGCTGACTTTTCCAGCCACAAATCTGACAGACTTTAGATTTGAAACATGCTTCAAATCTTTACGTCGTAACTACGCCGGACCCAGAAATCCGCTCGTCTGTGTGCTAGTCCGATGGGCAAAAACCCACGCTAGGGCAGCTATTGGCTACTGGCTATCAACTTCCTTATTTTAGTCCGGTGTACGTCATCACGTACGAATCCGTCTGACTTTTGTGTGATCGTATGTAGGCAAGTCCGTTCGTAAGAAAGTCTGCCGCAAGTCCGCCAAAAGTCCGTCGAAAGTCTGTTGGACTTTTGTAGCCAAAAAGTCAGACCGTGTGTACGCGGCATTAAAGATTGCTATTTACTAGCGCAAACCATCCAACTTGAAGGAGATGGAGCAGTTTTGCAAGGAGGAATGGGCAAAAATCCCAGTGGTAAGACATGGCAAGCTCATAGAGACTTATCCAAAGCGACTTGGAGCTGTGATAGCCGCAAAAGGTGGCTCTACAAAGTATTGACTTTAGGGGAGTGAAAACTTATGCACATTGACTTTTTCTGTTATTTTGTCCTATTTGTTGTTTGTTTCACAATAAAAAAAAAAACATATTCCAAGTTGTGGGCATGTTCTGTAAATTAAATGATGCAAATCCTCAAACAATCCATGTTAATTCCATGTTGCGAGGCAACAAAACATGAAAAATGCCAAGGGGGTGAATACTTCTGCAAGGCCCTGTAGGTAGTGGTAATTCGTTTAAGAGGTTTTGTAGCTTAGCCACTTTTTAAGTTCTAATGAGTGATAGGAACATACCCCAATATTTTTTTACATACAGGTAACACAGACACTTAAGTCAAATTACCATGGAATATGTCAAAGTAGATTTTGATTGTTCATGAACAGGATGGGAGGTGTGAAAGTTGTAGAACCAAACCACCCTGCTCTAGTTACATAATACCATCCCTGGTGTGGGAATATGAGAAAACATCAGGAAAAGTTATGGATTACAGGAACCACCTACTCTTCAACTTCAGATGTCAACATCAACCTAGATTTACCCTTAGAGTGTGCACAATACAAGGGCCATGTCATTAAGCAGAATGAGGAGGTCGAAATGATGAGGGTGGCCTATTGTATAAATCCAACATGAGAACTCCTAAAAGTTAGGACAGGGGCTGCTAGGGCAATGGAAGAGCGCTGGTGCCTGGAGCTGAAACTGCAGACTTGAACTTTGGAGCACCTGTGTTAGGTAAGCAGAAGTACAGTGATGAAGGCACCCTAACTTTACCCAGACCAGTAGAGGGCAGAGCCATGTCACAAGCCGGGTGTCACGTACCTGGTGGAGACTGAGCTGTAGAGAGGGCTTCTCTTGCACCTCCTGTCTAGCACCCGTGATAGAGATGACAGGATGAAAGACAGAGTGGCACGAGGACCGATGTAGAAGGTGGCTCAAGATGGGTCTTGGCAGGAGCCTGATAGTTGCAGATCACCGGACTGCAGGCACCGAGGACTGGAACTCCGTGTTGCTGGATCAGCAGTCAGTCGTGGTCGGAACATAAGCCAGGTCATCAACAGCCAAGCAGAGCAGGTACTGGAACCAGGGCCGGATTAACATAGGGGCTGATGGAGCTGCAGCTCCAAGCCTCTGCTTTATAATCGGCCCTCCCAGCCAGCAGTATAAGCCCTATGTTCTCCTGTCCATAAACTTCTATGGGACAGGAGAAGCTGTGTGTAAATGTAGGGGTGTCTGGCTGCATCTGTGATTGCTCAGTGTGTTTATTACAATGTCACAGTGCACAGTTCCCCCCTGCACAAATGGGAGAGGCTGAGTCGGCTCTGCCCCTCCCCTCTCTCACTCTGTGAAGTCTGTGGCTGTGCAGTGAAGGAGCCGTGTGGGTGGGAAACTATAAACAGAGCAGCAGGAGATATCTCTGAGTGATCAGCCTCCAGGTACCATCCAAATGTGAGCTCAGTGACTGCACTCTTGTCTCCCTTCCCCTCCTTTTTAACTTTTTTCTCCAGCAGTAGCTCTTATAACTGCAGCCAAAGTGTTTAGAATTGTGTCATCAGCCTGTGGTAGTACTCGGTCCCTTGTGCTTTTAGGTGGGTTCACACTGGTTTGCTATGTTTTGGCCATTGCTGGTGTATCCACAGTTTTCCTGCGTTTTACCCACAGTCCTATCGATTTCTATTAGGTTGTGTGTTTTTTTCTGAAAGCGCACCAAAATTCCTGCATGCTGCATCTTATCTTTGGCGCACTGTCAGAAAATGCAGCAAAAACCTGCAACCTGATATATATCAATAGGACTGCAGCTAAAACTGCAGATACACAAGCAGTGCGCCCGACTGCAGCACACCAATGTGAGCCCAAAGGCTTGTACACACAACCCCCCCTGTAGAACTTGGTCTGATCAATACTCCTGGCATACACACACACGGCCATACCATCCCAGCTCAGGAGGGATGGGGGCTCCAGGGATTTGATTGACTATGGAGCCCCTGTCCCTCCTATCCGTCCGGGCAGAGACCTGGATGCAGTGGCAGGCTGCTGGTGGCAAGTGGCACACTCTATCTGGTTGCATGCTACTGGTGGCAAGTGGCACACTGTGTCTGGTGGCAAGCGGCACACCGTATCTGGTGGCAGGCTGCTGGTGGCAAGTAGCACACTGTATCTGGTGGAAGGCTGCTGGTGGCAAGTAGCACACCGTATCTGGTGGCAGGCTGCTGGTGGCAAGTAGCACACCGTAACTGGTGTAAGGCTGCTGGTGGCAAGTGGCACACTGTATCTGGTGGCAGGCTGCTGTTGGCAAGTGGCACACTGTGTCTGGTGGCAGGCTGTGGGTGGCAAGTAGCACACTGTATCTGGTGGCAGGCTGCTGGTGGCAAGTGGCACACTGTATCTGGTGGCAAGTGGCACACCGTATCTGGTGGCATGCTGCTTGTGGCAAGTGGCACACTGTAGCTGGTGGCAGGCTGCTGACTGTATGTGGTGGCAGGTGGCACACTGTATCTGGTGGCAGGCTTCTGTTGGCAAGTGGCACACTATATCTGATGGCAGGCTGCTGGTGGCAAGTGGCACACTGTATCTGGTGGCAGGCTGCTGGTGACAAGTGGCACACTATCTGGTGGCAAGTGGCACACCATATCTGGTGGCATGCTGCTGGTGGCAAGTGGCACACTGTATCTGGTGGCAGGCTGCTGGTGGCAAGTGGCACACTGTGTCTGGTAGCAGGCTGTGGGTGGCAAGTAGCACACCGTATCTGGTGGCAGGCTGCTGGTGGCAAGTGGCACACTGTATCTGGTGGCATGCTGCTTGTGGCAAGTGGCACACTGTATCTGGTGGCAGGCTGCTGTTGGCAAGTGGCACACCATATCTGGTGGCAGGCTGCTGGTGGCAAGTGGCACAGTGTATCTGGTGGCAAGTGGCACACCGTATCTAGTGGCATGCTGCTGGTGGAAAGTGGCACACTGTATCTGGTGGCAGGCTGCTGGTGGCAAGTGGCACAATGTATCTGGTGGCAGGTGGCACACCATCACTGGTGGCAGGCTGCTGGTGGCAAGTGACACACTATATCTGGTGGCAGGTTGCGGGTGTTAAGTGGCACACTGCATCTGATGGCAGGCTATGGGTGGCATCTGGCGGCAGGCGATGGTGGCAAGTGACATGCTGCATCTGGTGGCAAGTGACAAGCTCAGGTTCCCACTGATTCTGCATCATGGTGAGTTGAACTATTTCACTATATATTACAATGTAGTAATAGAAGTAATGGAATTTGATCATCCTGACGCCATATCAAGCATAGTGTCAGGATGATTTTAAGTGCTAACACCAGCCATTTGCCCGAAAAATCACCCCCGCCACCTATTTCCTCATCAACCCCAAGACTACATCCCCCCTCATCTTTTTTTTGGGAAGGGGGGATGTCCCTGAATGGCAGTTTGGAAATGTGGTCACCCTATGTTGCTGTTAGTGAGAGACCGCATAGCAGGTGGTATTGGTGGTGTTGCTGCTGCTCAGAGGCTGCACGGCTGATATTACTGGTGAGAGTAGATTTAACTTTTTTTAGCAAAAAATTTTTGCACTTTCATATTGTTTCCATAAAAAGGCCCACCAAAATCCTCAGCACCAGGCCCATGATGCTCTTAATCTGGCCCTGACTGGAACGTGAAAGATCATCAAAGACAGGATACAGGCCGGTTTCGGTACACAGTCGGGCAGCACAGTACAGGAGCATGGAGCAGGAACAGGGTCAAAACACAAGCCGGGGTCACAGGAAGGCAGGCAGAAGTCCAAGAGGAGGTTCAGGTACAAGCTGGGTCAAACACAGGAACAATGGAACAGATCAGATTCAGGTAACAGGTACTAGCTGAAAGACCACTCAGCAAGGCTCATGTGTCAGTGTTCAGTTTAAATAAACTACTTGGCGCCCAGACGTGCGCGTGTGCGCACACGCCAATCTGAGTGCGCGCATTGGCGCATGCGCCAATACAAGTCCTTTTTACACACACTGGTATGCCCGTGCTTGTGTGCAGGTACGCATCTGTTAGCCAGACTTCTCTTACACCGGGTTTGGTAACAGTTGAGCAGGAAGGTACCATACTCTGGGACTGAATGATGACATCACAAGTAGGATTGAAAAACTGCCTTAAAACGCATTGCTATGCCCCCTTTGCACATAACATAGTACATCATCATTCCGTAGTAAAAACCGCTTCCCTGCATCATTCTACCTGTCATTGTCAGGTAGGTCTCTTAGCCAGCTGCAGTCCATCCATCCAGCCTAGTATTGGCCTTTACATATCCCCAGCCGATGACCTCATTATATGGGATTGACTTACAGGATCTGGGCTATCTGATATGTAGTTTATTCTTTTACCACAGTTAGTGTTTTTATATTTGTATTAATGAATCCATATTTAGATAGTGGCACCCTCCCTATTTTTTTCCTAATATGTACTCTTACCCCAGTTGAAGTCTTTGTAGATGAAACGCGTCGGATTTTATGAGTCCTTTCCATGCCATTGAATTTTTGAATTTTATGCTTTTGTGATCGCAGAGGAGATTTTTTAATTGATGCAATACATCTTGGAAGCCTTTTTACTCCAAATAAACCCATTACCATATCATTTTCCACTATGTAGAGGCTTTCTGTTGTTTTTTATGGATACTGTTAACTAAAAACCTACCAAACAGTTCTGTGGTGGAAGGAGGTTTTCTATCATCAGGGACATTGCTACCCTGATCCATGTTCTCACATGCTGGGTCAAAGTTGCCTGAGTTGCCACTCGCTATCCAGAGCTTTGAAATCACATGCCTGATATTCTTCAAAAAGAAACACTCCTTCAAATAACTATTTCAATTGTTGTAAGGCCTCATGCACACTGTATGTTTTTGGAGGTTTTTACAGCAGCTGTTTTTGGCTTCAGACTTTTTTTTCTACAGTCAATAAACGCCCCATCATGTTATCCCATGTGTCCATGCACACATAGGCTGTTATCAGCAGTTTTTGGCTGGAGCATTTTTTGGCTTTAAAAAAAAAACCCCAAACTAGTGGGTTCTGAGAGGAGGTTTTTAGCTGTTTTCAGCTTTAAAAATGCTCGAACGTAAAAAAAAATGTTGATAAATGCAGATAAACGCTCAAAAAACGTGACGTTTTTGATCCATTGAAAAATAAAAAAAATTCAAAAAGTTAAAAAACGCTAATGCGGAAAAACGCTAATAAACGCTAAAAACCGCTATTGCAAAAACATTAAAAAACTCACTGCAAAGCTACTGGCATTTTTATAACGTTATTTTAACATCCAGTGTGCATGAGGCCCAATAGTGACTATCTCTTGCTGAGACCTCTATGCTTGGCCTAAATATAGCAGAAACAATCACTGCAGACAGTATCTGTCAGATAGCTGAGCTCACCAAACACTTGTCATCCATAAATATCTTTATTGTATGCAGAACATTAGGGCAATACAACAAAATGCAGTAGAATTGAAATTCAAGTGTTTAAGGTGGTCAGAATCCAGGAATCAACACATGAGTATTGGCTTTCCTAGTCCTAGTGTGTGTCTTGAGGGGAGGATGCAGAAAACTCACACACAAGGAAAAGGACATTATAAGAACAGGAAGGAAAAACAGAAAATAAACAATCACAAAAATGAAAACAATGGTTACAAGGTGGCAGCATAACCACTTGCTGACCGCAATACATTTGTATATGTTGCAGTTTTCATCAGCCATAACCCACATTTTTTTTTTTTCAGGCGACGGCTGGCTTTCTCATGGGGCATACCGCTTCCACCGGTACAACTGAGAAACGATCCGATGGTGCGACCGGCTGGTCACAGAGGCGATAAAAGACTAGATCATCTTATGGCCAGGGTGGAAATAAACAATTTTTTTTTTAATCTTTTGCTTTCAAAGGTAAAGGAGAGATTTCACCTTCCCTGCCAGTGACATTTATACAGTAATCAGTGCATTTTTATAGAACTGATCGCTGTATAAATGTGAATGGTCCCAAAATAGTGTCAAAAGTGTCCGATGTGTCCGCCGCAATGTCACAGTCATGATAAAAATCGCAGATCGCCGCCATTACTAGTAAAATAATAATAATAAAAATGCCATAAATCTGTCCCCTATTTTGTAGACACTATAACTTTTGCGCAAACCAATCAATATATGCTTATTGCGATTTTTTTTTTAACCAAAAATATGTAGAAGAATATATATTGGCCTAAACTGAGGGGAAAAAAAATTAATTTTTTTTTTAAATTGTGATATTTATTATAGTGCAAAAAATAAAAACCGCAGAGGTGATCAAATACCACCAAAAGAAAGCTCTATTTGTGGGGGGAATGATAAAAATTTAATTTGGGTACAGTGTTGCATGACCGCGCAATTGTCATTCAAAATGCGACAGCGCTGAAAACTGAAAATTGGTCTGGGCAGGAAGGGGGTGAAAATGCCCTGTACTGAAGTGGTTAAAGAGATTCAGTTACCAACATCAAGGGCTTCCTCCCACACCAAGGTTTCAACTTACTATCGAAAACCTAGAAGCCGCTGGAGGTGGTCTGCGAGGATACCCACTGGCACTCTTTTCTTTCATTACTAGTTATTTCCCAAACATAAACTGACATGAAAGGACCAGGAAAATTTGATATTTTGCAGTTACCAACTACAATTTTCCTCCTGTCAGCATAGTTTCCCTTCTTCTTTTATCCACAATATATCTATTTACTTGGAGAGTTGAGTTGGAGTGTTGTTCAGGCAAAAATATTTTATGTCAAGGCAGGTGGCTTTCTTCGGAGGGTCAGAGATGCACAGCCTAACCCAAGCATATAGTTACACAAAGAGTTTAGTGGCTCTTGCAATATAGGATCCATGTCCCATGCCACTTCTTATGGTGATGTCAGGGTTGGCACTATACAGGTATCATTGGCAAAAGATCACCCCACCCAAAAGTTTCTGAAATAGAAAGTAAATGCCCATGAAGACTCTTGGGATGTGTGACATCATTTTGGGGGAGTAACTGAAAAAATATCCACTTGCCGACCGTCCTATAGCAGTTTTTATGCTATAGGGTGGCCGTGCTGCACAGGATCACATATATTCACTAGCATTTCCAGGTATTGGGCATGAGTGCATGCCACCAGAGGCTTGCTCCTGCTGTGATTGTATACAGCGGGAGCTGATCAGCGGGTCCCGCGGACCCGGTGTCCGCCGGCACTCGCTGATCACTCAGGACACAGGCAGAATGGTGATCTGCCTATGCAAACAAGGCAGATCGCTGTTCTGTCAGTAAGGAAGGCATGGATCCTGTGTTCCTGCTGAGCAGAGATACGAATTTTTGTCTTCCCTAGTACAAGCACCTCCCCCACTACAGAAAAAAACACCAGCTAGGCACACAGTTAACCCTTTGATTGCCTTTGATGTTGACTCCTGTCCAGCCAGTGTCATTAGTACAGTAACAGTGCATATTTTTAGCACTGATTTGTCACTGGTCCCCAAAAAGTGTCAAAAGTGTAAAATTTGTTCCGCCGCAATATCGCAGTCCCACTATAATCCCGCTGATCACCGCCATTACTAAAAAAAAAAAAAAATCCATAAATACATCCCATAGTTTGTAGACGCTATAACTTTTGCGCAAACCAATCAATAAACGCTTACTGGGATCTTTTTTTTTTTAACGAAAATATGTAGCAGTAAACATATTGGCCTAAATTGATGAAGTTAGATTTTTTAAAATTTTTATGGGATATGTTTTATAGCAGAAAGTAAAAAATATTGTTTTGTTTTCTTGTCGGTCGTTTTTTGTTTATAGTGAAAAAAATGCAAAGGTGATCAAATACCACCAAAAGAAAGCTCTATTTGTGGGAAAAAATGAAGAAAATGTTATTTGGGTACAGTGTCGCATGACCCCGCAATTGTCAGTTAAAGTAACACTGCGCCGTAAAGCAAAAAAAAAAATGGCCTGGTCAGGAAGGGGGTTAAATCTTCCACAGCTAAAGTGGTTAAAAAAAGAAAAATTAAAACAAGTAAATATAATATACATCCCTATCTTTAAAACTAATGCTAGCAGCATAAGGATTAAAAATACTTTAGTTCTGCTTTAATTTCAAAGCTGGCTAGCATGTACCTTTGATTTCATTTTCCAGTAATTGCCAGCGAAAATAGTAATAGTATGTTTTTTTTCTCCAATCATAGGATCATAGTGACATCTAGTGGTCAAAAGTCATAAAATAACTACTATATTTCTACTAAGTCTTCACAAAGCAGACGCTAAGATACATATTGTGACAGAGAGAGGCTCTGTCACTATAGGTATTTAGTAAAAGGTGACCCAGAAGTCTCATTAGGGGTTAATGTGAGGTTCAGAACTAGCATGTCTCCAGATTCTGTAGTTCTGAATCAGAACATTCAATTCTGGGTCCAGGTTTTGCTAAACACCTGCAACCTGGCTCACTACACAGGTTCACAGGGTCATTATATAATCAGGTCTGAGAATTGCTCAGAGCTCCCATTTTGGAGACAGCTTCCAGTTTGGAGACCGTTCCCAGTGTGGGAGACAGAAGGTCTCACCCGGGGTCAGGGGGCCCCAGCCAGAAGCCAGGAAACAGCAGGTCTTGGTTCCAGAAATTTTTTAGTCAGCTCCTACCAGGGGTGTCAGGAGAACCCCAATCCTTATGCCATAGGTGGACCATGCAGCAGGGTGCTGCGACTGAAATCTAGAGAGTCAAGTGTTCTGAGAGAGTTGGATGCAGGGTGCATCGCACGCAGGCGCCGCAGAGGTGGGGGCACCAAAGTGCCAGAGTTCTCCCCTCCCTCCTTCCAGGGCTGGACTGGCCTACAGGGAAATTTCCAAGTAGGCCTGCCCTGGGGCTGCTTTGATCTGTGGCTGCAGGCTGCAGCTCTCCGCTTCAGGCTCCCGCCTCTTCCTCTAGTTTGTTGCACACAGCGGGAGCGCTGTGTGTCACGGATCTGGGTCTGTGTGTGTTGTCGGCGGTGCCGTAACAAGGTCCTTCCCCCCTAGACCGGCTCGTGTGATAGTAGATTGAATCAGTGTTCTGCCTATCACACAAACCAGTCTAGGGGGCAGGTCCTTGTTACAGTGCCACCGATAGCACACACAGACCCAGCTCTTCTTTTCAGTGGCTGCTGATGTGCAGAGCCGGACTGGCCTACCTGGTAACCGGGAAATTTCGCGGTAGGCCGCCTGCCCTGGGGCCGCTTTGATCTGTGGCTGCAGTGCTCCCCTCCAGGCTGCCGCCTTCTTCTCTTGTTTGTCACACACAGCGGGAGCGCTGTGTGTCACGGAGCTGGGTCTGTGTGTGTTGTCGGTGGCGCTGCAACAAGGTCCTGCCCTCCTAGACCAGCTTGTGTGATAGTAGATGGAACACTGATTGACATGTATCATAGGAGCCGCGAGCCAGTCTAGGAGGCGGGACTTTGTTACAGTGGCCGCCCGGGAGATTCAAATCCAAGCTCCATGACAGCAGGAGATTGTCACCGCCCTGTGTGATCCAGGGACACTGGAAGGCTGCAATTGGTGGGCACTGGTAACCTGCATTTGGTGGGCACTGGTAGGTTGCAAATGATGGGCACTGATGAGGCTGCATTTGATGTATTGATCTCTTGTATAATTTCCGTAGTCCCTGACCATCTCTTATATCGTGTCCGCACACTCTGACCATCTCCTGTACTATGCAGTCTCTGACCGTCTCCTGTATCATGTCTGCAGTCTCTGACCATCTCCTGTACTATGTCTGCAGTCTCTGACCATCTCCTGTACTATGTCTGCAGTCTCTGACCATCTCCTGTACTAAGTCTGCAGTCTCTGACCATCTCCTGTACCATGTCTGCAGTCTCTGACCATCTCCTGTATCATGTCTGCAGTCTCTGACCATCTCCTGTATCATGTCTGCAGTATGTCTGGGGGCTCTTTCTAACAGACTCTCTAACAGAAGCCCTCTCTGTGTCCATCAGAGAGGCCCCCCTCCAGGTCCCATTAGAGTACTCTGCTTCTCTTCCTGTATTTTGTTTATTGTTGAGAGATCGTGTGAGGATCCAAGGGTAATGAAGACTCCTTAGGGGAGCATTTCTGTGTTGGAGCCTTTACCATAGAAACATTTGTAAAGGGGAGGCGTTAGTAAGATGACCACGCCCATGTGAGGGCGTCAAAAATATTTCTGCACCCTGGCACCTGTGACCTTAGTATAGGCCCTGTTTGGATGACATAGTCAAAAGGCACTGGTAAATAAGGACATGTGTGTTCCAGTGTGTATTTGGTGTGTTTAGGTGCGTTTTTGATGCATTTTACCACTTTCCAGTACAGTTCAACGCAGAAAAAATCCTTTTTTTTTTTCTGGAATTGGAACGCCCTGGAACTGACCGCACTGGTGTGAACTATGCCATTGAAATCCATATAACCTAATATCTATGCGTTTTTGATACAGAAAAAAAAAATCACTGGACTGCATGTGGTGTGAACTGGCCCGTAGGTACCCTGCTTCATATTTGATATCTATTAAATAATAATTATTTTTCTGGCACATTAC
The DNA here is from genome assembly GCA_037952925.1 of Lithobates clamitans. Classification (NCBI taxonomy): domain Eukaryota; kingdom Metazoa; phylum Chordata; class Amphibia; order Anura; family Ranidae; genus Lithobates; species Lithobates clamitans. Next base: position 3,907,504 of record JBBGZY010000013.1, read on the forward strand.
ATTTTGCATAAGAATTCCAAAAATGAATTACCGTATTTATCGGCGTATAACACGCACTTTTTTCCCCTTAAAATCAGGGGAAAATCGCGGGTGCGTGTTATATGTCGATCCCCTGCGATCCCGAGCTGTCAGATCTTCAAAATCGCCGACCGCGATTTGAAAATGGCGCCGAAATACACAGAGCTGGTCCTCGGCTCTTCTCGGCCACTTTCGGCTTCACTCGAGCGCCGCCCGAACCTAGCCTAGCCATCCCGGGCGGGACTACAAGTGGAGCCGAAAGTGAACGAGAGCCGCCGAGAAGAGCCGAGGACCGGCTCTGTGTATTTCGGCGCCGGCGGCGCCATTTTCAAGTCGCGGTCGGCAATTTTGAAGCCCAGGATGGCACAGGATTAAAGGCTGCATTGGGGCAAGGCTGCACTGGGGAAGGCTGCACTGACAAGGCTGCACTGACAAGGCTGCACTGGGGAAGGCTGCACTGACAAGGCTGCACTGGGGAAAGCTGCACTAACATGGCTGCACTGACAAGGCTGCACTGACAAGGCTGCACTGACAAGGCTGCACTGACATGGCTGCACTGACAAGGCTGCACTGGGGCAAGGCTGCACTGAGAAGGCTGCAATGATGGGCATTTAAATGTAAGTTTTTTTCCCTTCAACTTCCCTCCTAAAAGTTTTTTTTTCCTTAAAATTCCCTCCTAAACTTGGGTGCGTGTTATACGCCGGCGCGTGTTATACGCCGATAAATACGGTAATAACAGAAGGCATAACTGAAGCAACTAATTGTCAACTTCTTCTAATATCCCTGTAGTATTTACCTAAGGTGCAGATTTCTTGGCATCTGTATAATAAAGCTTCCTCTTGTTTAGATGATTGATACATGACAGATAAGCTGGGTATACATGCATATTTTTTTTTGTACAGACAGCGTGTTTACAGAAAAAAAGATCCTTCATCCACACAAAGTGGATAGAAGAATCCTCCCTGCTGTGATACTGTATTCTGACAGCAGGACTCTTCTGCCCCATACACACGATCGGACATTCCGACAACAAAATCCATGGATTTTTTCCGACGGATGTTGGCTCAAACTTGTCTTGCATGCTCACGGTCACACAAATCTTGTCAGAAATTCCGAACGTCATGAACGCGGTGACGTACAACACGTACGACGAGCCGAGAAAAATGAAGTTCAATAGCCAGTGCAGCTCTTCTGCTTGATTCCGAGCATGTGTGTAACTTTGTGCGTCAGAATTGTGTACACACGATCGGAATTTACGACAACAGATTTTGTTGTCGGAAAATTTGAGATCTCAAATTTTGTGTGACGGAAATTCCAATGGAAAATGTCCGATGGAGCCTACACGAAAACAGAGGGGAGAGACCCCACCACCTTTATTGAGGGATGGCTGCAAGAGATATTTGGAAAGGAGGCCTTTTCCCCGTTCTTTACTGTTGAGAGGGCCGATGGAGCCTACACAGGGTCGGAATTTCCAACAACAAGCTCCCATCGAACATTTTCCGTCGGAAAATCCGACCGTGTGTACGCGGCATTACAATGTCAGAATGCACTTTTAGCACTGCAGCCAATTGGCTGCAGCGGCCGATCAAATAAAAGTTTTCCAGCAGTCCCATTCAACAGAAGTCGATGTACTAATTGCCTTATGCCGCGTACACACGAGCGGACTTTACAGCAGACTTTGCCCAGCGGACGGGATTTCGTCGGACAATTCGATCGTGTGTGGGCTCCAGCAGACTTTGTTTTCTCAAAAGTTGGACGGACTTAGATTTGAAACATGTTTTAAATCTATCCGTCGAACTCGAGTCCGGTCAAAAAGTCTGCTCGTCTGTATGCTAGTTCGACAGACAAAAAGCCACGCTAGGGCAGCTATTGGCTACTGGCTATGAACTTCCTTGTTTTACTCCGGTCGTATGTCATCACGTACGAATTTGACGGACTTTGGTGGATTGTGTGTAGGCAAGTCCGTTCATTCGGAAAATCCGTCATAAAGTCCGCCGAAAAGTCTGCCGGGCAAAGTCTGCCGTAAAGTCCGCTCGTGTGTACGCGGCATTAGTGTCACTTTAAGGCTCCTTTCACACGAAGTGGTGTCTTCTCCATTCAGCAGGGGATCTATGAGCAGATCCCCTGCTGATCAGAGTCAAACAGAATGAATGTCACAACCGTACCCGTTCAGTTTCTGCAGAGCAAACACAGGTGGACCCCTGTCAGCTCTATGGGCGGCCAGATGTAAACAGACTTTACTGTCCATTACATCAGGTTACCTCCAATCTCGTCTGCAAAAACAGAAAAGGACGCAGTCTTTTTTTTTTTTTTTACTGGACCTGAACAGACCCATTTTTCCGGAGACTCGTTACGAAGCTCTTGGTGAGAGAATTCGCTTTTCTGGTTCTTAATACCTCTCTATGGCTTTTCTCGTTACTTTCATTTTTTCACCTGCTTTGGGCTTGTGCCCTTGTCTCTTTCTGCTGTACATGTTTCCCTTCTCCTTTTCCCATCCATTTCATCCCATTCCCCTCCCTTCCTCTGTTGTCCCCCCTTTATATATCTTCCCATTTAGCTTTGAAACTTTTCCTTTCAGTTTCTTTGCTGTTATTATGTACCTAAACCTGTCCTTTAGACCTTACTCCCTTATTGGGTTATACTGGCCAGCGAGGATCTCTCCTGACCCCAGTATTTTTTCACTCTATATCCCACAAGGTTGCATTACTAAGTTGGGGCTCTTCTATACATGTTGGGAACCTTGGAGATTTCTTCCACTGCGCCCTCTCAGTTACATTTACTCCAATGTTACAATGTGATTAGCTGTGATTGGTCACAGATAATCACATGGTACAAATGGGCTGTGATTGGCCCTGTCTGTACCATGTGATCACTGTGACCAATCACAGCTAGCAACACAATTATATACAATGAATGGCATGAAAGGAAGCTATGCATTGTTTACAGCTGTCATGTGATGTGCTGTGATTGGTCACAGCAATCACATGACACTGGTAGTGGGCCAGTATAGTGATCAGTCATCCGCTGTGTCCGGTGGACGCAGCAAGTGATAGATCACGCCAGAGAACGGCTCATTCTCAAGGAGACGTCATATGATGTCCTCCCAGAACAATAGGGTTCTCGCCCATCCGTCATTTTACAATGACGTGGGTGGAAGCAGATGTATAAGGAAATTACAAAAAAAAAAAAACTGACAGGACCAAAACACCCTTGCGAAAGGGGCCTATGTCCTTAGTCCTTAGATAGATAGACAAATAGAGAGATAATTAGATAGATGCATTACATTGTGGACACAAGCCTATGTATGTCATTGCCCTTTGAAGGAAGCAGGGAAACACAGAACCCTACAATGATTAACAGAGTTGCAGTCTTTCCTACCTCTAAGTGGCCAGTAATATACACTATTATTATAAGCAGGTGGCAGGGCCTACAGTATATAGTATTTTTCATATATGATCACTATCTCCATGTTTGGAATTGTAACAAGATTCTCTTCTTGGGCTGGTAGGAGGAATTCCAGCTAACTTGTAACTAATGTAATTTCTCCTCCACTATAGGCAATGCTAGTTTTCAGCATGCATTGTAGTAACATTATATCTACATAACACTGCATAATATGAGCACTGAGTTGCTTATGGAGATACATTGGAGGAAAATACATTGTAACCTTTCCCCTGACAAAAAAAAAAGTAAACAACAGATTGACAAGTAGATAGTTAAAGTTCACTGTTCACTTTCCCATCCCCCTTGTTTTAGCACCTTCTTGGGGATTTGTCACAAGAATTTCTGGCAGGACTCCTGCTGAATTGGTGATTGTCAAGCAGGCAATTTAAAAGGGCAGCCCCTCCTAGAAGTGGAGTGAACTAAGGACAGTGCCATGTTAAACAGATTAGACAGAAATGATTGACATGTTTATATAAAAGCAAAAAAGAAAATTAATAATAAAAAAAAAAAATTTTAGGAAGAAGCTAAAATTTTTGATTTCAAGTGTCCTGATTTTAAGTGGCTCTGATAGGCACTGATAGATGGCACTGTTAGGGAGCACTGATCAGGAGGCACTGGTAGGCATCCCTATTGGAGATTAATGGGCATCCCTGGTGGTCCTGGGTGTTCATCACCACGGGGGCTACACTGATAATCAGCACAGACTCCCCTGTCAGGAGAGCAGCCAATCAGCTCTCCTCTACTCGTGTCTGTCAGTGCGAGTGGAGGAAAAGCCGATAAACGGCGCTTCCTACTTACACTGTGATCAGCTGTGATTGGACACAGCTGATCATGCGGTAAAGAGCCTACTTCAAAGGCTCTTTACCAAGATCAGAGATGTGGTGTGTCAGACTGACACACCACACCAACGATCGCCACGCTGCAGCTTGTTATCCTAATGGACATCATGTGACGCCCAGTCAGAATAACTTAACCACTTTCCAGCTGTCATTCTGATATAGGCCGGGCAGGAAATGATTACCTTGTAAAACAACCCATTCCGTTTAAAAGAGAAATGAGAGGCAAAACTATATATCAAAAATGATGTACATGTAAATGTGAGGGATGAGAAAGACACTAATGGAGCAAGGGAGGAGGTGGAATCCTTATGGGTAGAGCTACAAAGGGAGGAAACTAATGCCGCGTACACATGTAGCGCCCTGCTCCTGATGGGCAGGTGTGTCAGGTCACCTTGAGGCTAGGTGAAAGATGCACACCGTTGGGATCAGGAGTGCACCGCAAGGTAGTGGATCCTACGGCTGACTGCTGCGGATGGGAGTCAGGGTGGTAAGGAAGGCAGGGCCGCTGGAACACCAACATGGATCCCACCGGGGTTAGAGCGTAGGATTCCCTGGGGCGCGGAGTCTAAGAGCCAGCAGGTGTTTACCAGAGCCTCTAGTGGTGAGGATGGACTGGGCTGCAACTGGCTCCAGGTCGCGACCCCCAGGGTCCCCCAGCCCACACCCACAGTAGGCAACAGGAGAATAGGGATAGTAAAGGAATAAGCCAAGGTCAGGGCCACAAGCAGACAAGGACAACAGAGTACATGCCAAGGTTTAGGGTCACAGGCAAACAGGGATGGTCGGGGACACGCCAAAGGTCAGGGTCACGAGCAGACAGGAATAGTAGAGAACATGCCAAGGTTGGTAACAGAAACAAACGTAGAGCACACGGCAGGCAGGAACAGGAAGCCAAACACACAAAGGTTGATCAGCAGGGCTGGCTTGCAGTGCAGAGGTTAATATAGAGTTCTCTGATAGGAGCTGGGATGGAGCCATGCTAGAGGAGAGTTAATAAAAGCAGTCAGGTGAGAGACAGCTGGTCTTTAGAGATGAACACATGGAGACAGGTAAGCTGACAAACAAACTCTATTGCATAACCATGACAGTGTGCTATCCATGTAAATTTAAGTATGTGAAGCTGTAATTTAGCTCAGACTAATTATGGTAAATTCACTGGTTTTCTGTACCAGTTAAGCTGGTTGTGTCAGTTTCCACTTGACCGTGGGTGTCGCTGTAGCCACCGGTAAGTGTTGGAAATGCAACAGGCTGGATGCATTGGGTACCCCTTTTACTCAAAAACAGCCCGGTGGCAGTTGTTCACTCGCTGTGCATTCTGGGTAAGGGTACCTAAGGTACAGACACCAATTGGTCGGGGCTCGTTGTTCCCGACCTGAAGGCCCTCCTGGCCCAAGGTGTGCCATGGCAGCTCTGCTGTCTCGTGGTCGGCTGGCCCAGGGCTTTGTTATGGAGGAAGTAGGCCCAGGAATTCTGGGGCCTATTGATCCAGAGGGTGGTCCTGTGCTGTCTTGCCTGCGGGGAGAAGCCGATCGATTGAAGGAAATCAGGGGAGGACTTCCCTGGAGTTGACCGAGCAAAGTATGATGGTATCTCAGGAGGAGCCTGGAAACTCAATTGAAGGATGCAGCCCGGGTCACCTAACTCAAAGTATCGCCGGATCGGCTGAAAAAAGCTGGTGCTGTGCAGTTATTCTTTAATCTTGCAAACGTTTGGTTATACCATCCTGTGGCAGAGGATTGTGTAATGACCGTAACATGATTTTTCAAGTCTGTGGCAGAGACCATGACCGAGCATCTCATCGGCTGCTAGGTCAGTGAGAGAGGCCTATCCGGTGATTGCTATATCCGGTTGTGGAAACCGTTTGTCCTCTGGATTGAAGAAATACCCTGATCCGCAATACCAGGTACCTGAATCTCCCTTAACCCTCCATCCCTCTATTTGACTTTGTTAAATAAAAGAATTGGAGAAAAACAAACTGTGTTTGGTGTAGACATCATTGAACATTCTTCTAATCAGACCTCTGTGACAGATACGGTGGAATGGTGAGGTAACGGTAAGCCCAATTTAAACCAGCATCTCCTTCCGGGGTCAGTGCTACACACACGACCGGACTTTCCGTCAGTATAGACTCCGACAGTCTTTCTGACGGAGTTCTGATGGAGTTCTGCTGAAACGGACTTGCCTACACACGATCACACCAAAGTCCGATTGTTTAGAATGCGATGACGTACGACGGGACTAGAAAAAGGAAGTTCAATAGCCAGTAGCCAATAGATGCCATTGCGTCGTATTTGGTCCATCATAATAACATACAGATGAAATACACAAAAAATGTGTAAAAACAATAGTAGCCGCAATTATCACTGTGGCTTATAGGTAAAGGTCATAAGTGGAACCAATAAAAAGTGTGTCCGTGGTAAAAAATATATCTATAGGTCACCAACTATATTTTTGTATAGATATAAAAAAACATTATAAATACATTTTTTTCCCTTTTTAAAAAATTCCCTCTGTTCTCAGCTGCATAAGAGCTGGGGGAGGAAAAGCAGCAGTACACTGAGCTTCCCAGTGAATGGCTGTGCTGCAGGGGTGTGTAAGGACAAGTCTGATCATTGGAGGAGAGTATACTGAGTTCCCAGCATAGCTAGAGAACGGACCACAATGTTTTCTCCTGCTTAGTGTAGTCAGTTTTTAATTGGAAAGCATTGGGACTGGCAGGAACATCAGGCATTTCACACAAAGGAAGCAATACAAAGAGAACAGGATACTTTCTCATACAAGTACAGCAGGCACATATCAGGAATATGATGTTTTGGGGTAACAAACACTTTACCTTGTAAACACCAAGTGTAAAAAAATAGCTTGGTCCTTGAGGGGTTAAAGTCATTTTTATTTGGCTAGAAAATTACTTAGAACCGACAAACATTTATTTATTTATATATATATATATATATATATATATATATATATATATATATATATATATATATATATATATATACATATAAAGTCAGGTCCATAAATATTGCTTGTCTGCTTTAACTGCAGACTTTCAGCTTCAATTTGAGGGTATATATATATAGATGTATAGTTTTTTTGTTTGTTATCCAGACACCCTAGAGAATGAAATGGCAGTCGTTCCAATACTTTCTGTCACACCATATTTGCGCAGCGGTCTTACAAGCGCAATTTTTGGGGAAAAAATACACTTTTTTAAATTAAAAAATAAGACAACAGTAAAGTTAGCCCAATGTTTTTCTATATTGTGAAAGATGATGTTACAACGAGTAAATTGATACTCAACATGTCATGGTTCAAAATGGCGTGGAATGGCGACAAACTTTGACTCCTAAAAATCTCCAAAGGCGACGTTTAAAAATTTCTACAGGTTACCAGTTTTGAGTTACAGAGGAGGTCTTTTGCTACAATTATTATCGTGGCGATACCTCACATGTGTGGTTTGAACACCGTTTTCATATGCGGGTGCAACTTATGTTTGCGTTCGCTTCTGCGCACAAGCTCGGTAGGACGGGGCGCTTTAAATTTTTTTTTCTTATTTATTTTACTTTTTATTTTTTATTTTTACACTGGCCATTTAAAAAAAAAATTGGGATCACTTTTATTCCTATTACAAGGAATGTAAACATCCCTTGTAATAGAAAAAAAGCATGACAGGACCTCTTTAATGTGAGTTCTGGGGTCAAAAAGACCTCAGATCTCACATTTACACTTCAATGCAATAAAAAATAAATAAATAAATGTCTTAAAAAAAAAAAAAAAGTTTCCCCTTTAAGACCATTGGGCGGAAGTGACGTTTGACGTCGCTTTCGTCATCCAATGTTACGGAGCCGAGTGGGGACCATCATTACCTCACTCGGCTCCATGATACTGAGGGGAAAGGATCTGAACGTCTCCGCCGCTCCTGGTGGGTCCGGTAAGCGGCGGAGACAACCGGAGCATGGTAGGAAGGGGGGGCACCTCTCCTACTGCCAATAAAAGTGGTTTTGTGGCGAATTCCCTGCAGAGACCACTTTTATCCGAAAGCGAACTGCCCGCCATTGAAGAAAATACCGGGTTTATGTGAGCTATCTGCTGCCATAACCCTTGTATACCACGTGAAAGTACTGACGTACAATGATGACGGTAAGTGGGAAGTAATCAAAGTGATTGTAAACGATAGTGAAAAAAGGGGAATAATTAATGCGCTACCCAAACAACTGAGAAAAAAGCTGTTACAAAACATGTGACAAAATGTGAACCAATGTGATTAGATAAATTGTAGCGCTAAAAAGGAAGAAAAACACCATGTATGGTATAAAGTAAATGTCTCTATAAACATAAGTATATGTCCCAATGGTGACGTGTTGTCAGATGAAGTAGTAGTCTACGACAAATCCGTGCAATCAGTGTAGAGGTTCCCTCAGCTTTCCAAATATCCACTTAGATGTCATCAAAATGAGAAATAGATTGGATACGCTTACCGGAACTGTTGGACTCTACTGCCATCTGCATAGAGTCAATCGAGCTGTGTGCCACCAAGGGCAGGTGTATAAAGTAGTCAAGGACGGATGGAACATCTGCGAGCCAAGATGTCACCTCTGGATAGACCGGAAGGAGCCCCGAACCAGTTCCAAGATACAAACGTTTTCTCAAATCCCGGAGGTATGTGGAAAAAAAGGGGGATGCCTCCACATAGTGTAAATCAGGGTTATTTATTACTAAAAAACCGTAGTACATAAAAGTGATCACAAGTAAAACAGAAAGGCAGTGTATAAGGTTAAAAAGCCGCCCTACGCGTTTCGATCAATAGACCTTCAACAGGGTAAACGATCACTTTGTAAAACAACCCATAGCTCCCAACTGTCCCTGTTTTTCAAGGGACTGTCCTTCATTCAGAACAAAGTCCCTGTCCCTCTTTCCTCATAATTTGTCCCTTATTTTGGTCTGATTTATATAATTCTATAAAAAAAATTCACTACTCATCTAATAAAAAGCGTTTCACAATGCTAAACCTTTCTGTTATGGGAGAAATGCCTAACACAGGCATCCAGCACAAAGTAAACAGATCAGTGGGCTGCACTAAAGGAATGAGACACAAAGGTAAATGAAAAATATATATATTTATTAATACACAGCAACCCCAAACACCTAATCTAACTAAATATATATATATATATATATATATATATATATAGATATACACACACATACACACACACACACACACACACGGAAAGGGAACACATATACAAAAACAAGGCAGGGACAAAAGACAAGGGGAACAAAAGGTCAGATAAAGGGAGCAGAAGCCGGAATCAGGGGACAAGTCACAGGAACGGGGTACAGAAAACAGAGTCCAGGACAGGGCAGGCAACGGATCAGGTCAGGCAGGGACAAGGCTTGCAGGGGGAATTCTGAAGCCCTGAACCTCAGTTAAGGGTGGGCTTATATACTCCCAGCAGTTCCACATCAGGTGCAGCTTGATCATTAGAACGTCCATCTGCTGGGAGACACCCGCTGGTGGCCACCAGAACTGCACCCTTTGGTGCTTAAAGAAATAGTGACACCAGCAGGTGATCCAAGCAAAAACACTGATCCTGACACTTTCATCCAATTTCTAAATTGCTGTATTTGTAAATTCCAAAGGCCACTTTAAAGGAATAGTAGTCGTAAAAAAGAACTTGTGGGTTTAACCGATCATTTTTGTTGTTGTAAAATTCTCCTTTAAGGGGGGCGTGGCAGGGGGTATTTCCTATGCTTACATACTTTTGCCAATAGGTGTCCCTCATTCTCGTCTCAGAAAGTTGGGAGGTATGACAACCTCCCAACTTGCACAGGATCAGCAGACTGGTGTAGACTCACCTGGACTCATTCGGTTTAAAATAGAAATCAAATGCAAAACATATTTGTATAGATATAAAAAAAACACATGATAAATACCTTTTTTCTCTTTTTCAGAAGTGATCACATTCCCTCTGTTCTTAGCTGCATAAGAGCTGGGAGAGCAAAAGCAGCAGTACACTGAGCTTCCCAGTGAATGGCTGTGCAGGGGAGGCGTGTCAGGACAAGTCTGATCATTGGAGGAGAGCAGGCTGAGTTCCCAGGATAGCTAGAGAACTGACCACGATGTGTCCTCCTGCTTAGTGTAGTCAGTTGTAATAGGAAAGCAGAGGGACTAGCAGGATCACCAGGCATTTCACACAAAGGAAGCAATACAAAGGGAATAGGAGACTTTCTCATAAAAGTACATGGTACAGCAGGCACATATCAGGAATATGAAAGGTTAGGGTAACAAACGCTTTAATGGCTCTTTAATCTATTTTTTATGAAGTTGCTTCTTACTGTGTTTTTCTGCCTCCAAGAGCTCCCGAACTGGGTACCCTAAGCATAAAAGAGCATTTAACCCTTGCAGTTTGGGGGAGCCTCAATGCAAGGGAAATGTGTTCTTTTCCTCGGAGTTCGGCTTTAATACCTGGTTCCCACCAGTGCAATCTATTATGCGATTTTAAAGTTCAAAATTGCACGACAAGTTGCCGGCTATAGAACCGCTTAAATTATTGTGACTCAAGTCGCAGCTACCTAGAAAAAGGTTCCTGTACTACGTTTTTGCGATTTCATTGCGACTTGCATTGACTTCTGTTAAATGAAGTCGTAAGCCACAATGAAATCGGAGGGCTCAACTGCAGCTTTGAAATCTCGGTGAAGTAGCGTGATTTCAAAGCCGCACTGGTGTGAACCAGGGCTAAGATTGATACACAAAACCACAGCCACACATCTTGAAAAATACATCTTTCATTTAACAAACGAGACAAACATCAGATGACAGGCAAGGTTCATCTTAGGGCACGTTATCATTACAGCACAAATAATATTTCCTTTCAATAACACCGCTTTGTTCCAAGCTGTGACTATACTGTAGCTGCCGACCTTTAAAAAGCACCTAATTATCAGCCTATGAAGTTCAGCGCTGTCTTTCCAGGACACCCAAAATCTTTGCAGCTTTTTCTTTTCCTGCACCGCCATCTTGGATTTATGATCCAGCTGTCACTTTCTGATCAGTTGGCCCTCACTGCCGGACCCGATACTATTATGCATGTACAGGATCGGCAGACTGGTGTAGACTCACCTGGAGCCTTCTCAACGTGTGATGTGGTGGCCCAGGTGGCTGTGGGTGTGGTGGGTAGGTGATTCATTCGACTGTAAGTCATCCTTGCATAGGCAAGGGATGAGGAAGTGGGATTGAGTACCACCAAAAAGTTACCCAAGGTTCCCAAATAGGTCATCTATTTTACATCATGACATGGGAGTGTATGGACATTTTTTCATAATGAAAAGATAGGGAACTTTTTCAAAGAATGAAGGTGTGAAAGCTTTGCATTTCAATGAGTCTGTAAGCAGCTCCAGGCACAAACAAGGCAGATGCATGCATGGGAAGAAAAGGAATGTAATTAAAAACTTTTCAATGACAGACCAGACACATGAACGACACATTATCCTTGCTCATTTACTCCTAGTATTAGAATAAAGAACATATTCGCTCATACAGAAAGCATATACAGGATTATGGCTATTTTGGATATGCACTTGAAGACTGAGCCACAATAATTTTACAGATCTTGTTCATTAAAAAGGATTATGATGTTTTTGTTTATTATCTCTTTACTTTCAGTCATTAAAATATCATGTATGAAAATTTATATTTAAAGTGGTTCCAAAGGATATTTTTTTCACCTCTTCTGGGGTCCACTGATGGGGCTCTCTGCTCCTCCTTTTCTATGTCTGCCCCATAGCAATTCGCTTTCTTTGGGGGCAGATGTGCAGACTCGCTCCTGAGCTGGACTGTGTACATCCATAGACAAACATAGCATGGCTCCATTCTGCCTCCAGCCATCTGCTTCATGATCTGATTGACAGCAGAGGGAGCCAATGGCTCCAGCTGCTGCCTCTGTGTCCAATGAATGCAGGGAGAGAGGAGAGAGTCGCTACAGATGTGCACAACACTGAATCGAGTGAAGGGGGAGGGGTGGAGTGGATTGGGAGTTGGTTTAAATTTGGATAGAGGGAAAGGTTAGAAGAATCTTTCACTATAGAGATTGGCCCTCTCTGTTTTAACAAGTGACAATTGTCTCCAGAACAGAAAATGATGTAAATTAAAGTGGAGTCTATCAGTGGAGACAAATCTGTTTCACAGATCAGGGACTAAAGGATTTAGAAAGCTCTCACTCTAATCAGTGCATAGAAGAATAAAGCCTTTTTTATCATAAAAGATATTCACATTTCACATTTCTCATTCCATTTCATATTCCAAAAATAAGAGGATTAGTCCTCATTTCAGGATGGTAGGTGAAGGGGGAAATGCATATTTCATATTTCCTTATTAAAGTTGTCTAGTTGTCTCACAATAGCTAAGAAAGCCCCTAACTTCATACCAAAGGAATGTCATTGCAAACTGACAGAGCCGTAAATAAGGGGGGGTCAGGGGTGTTCAAACCCCCCCAGGGCCAAAATGAAATGCATGGTGTCCCTGCTCTGTAGCCGCAAATGGCACCAGTGTCAGGCAGCACTGCAGTCAGTGGCACACAGAGTGTAATAATGCCGCTGCAGCAAGTGTAACAGATCATTAGGCATACCCACATGCACGTTGTGGTACACCGCCAGGCTGGTCTATCAGGCTCGGGCTGAAGGCTGTAACAGATCATTAGGCATACCCACATGCACGTTGTGGTACACCGCCAGGCTGGTCTATCAGGCTCGGGCTGAAGGCTGACAGATCTATCACCAGGCAGCACACTGAGCACAGTGGGAGCCGGCGGTGCATGTAGTCCTGCCCATTGCTCTCTACACCCTGTATTCCCATTGACTTGCAGTGCCACTCCCACCTTGGGCTTGGGAGAGGAGCTTTGCCTGGGCCCTGTAGCGTAGAGTGCTTGTACAGTGCTTTGTAGTCACCAGCCCCCCACATGGATGCTGCTGTCCTGTCCAGGTATGTCACTCTTTCTCTTCTGGCCTAGTATCTGAGAGTCTCAGAGAGTGTCCTCAGACTTACCACTGCTCAAACTGCTTGTTTTACTGACAGTCCAGCCTGGCACTGGCAAGATTGTTGTGCTGCTCACCGGCTTGCTGTTTAAGCAGTTAGCACTTTTACACCGGAGCGGTGCGCTTGCGGGACGTTTAAAAAAAGTCCTGCAAGCAGCATCTTTGGGGCAGTTTAGGAGCAGTGTATACACCGTTCCTCCACCTCCCCTGCCCATTGGGGGGGTTAAAATCCTTCGGGGGGGTTAAAAGTGCACTGCTAGCAGCGGGAAAGCACCGCTTAAGGTGCAGTAAAGTGGTGCTAAAACTAGCGGCGCTTTACCGCTATCGCCCCCACCGCCTCGGTGTGAAAGTGCCCTAAAATTTTAAAAAGTCAGTGAGTGCTTTGTCTGATACAACATGGTGAACTTTGTAGTGCACCATAATAGCCAATCTTACTGAGGAGGTGCAAAGCGCACCATCTCCTTGTAGATAGGCAGCACACTCGCTTTGCACCTATTCAGTTTGGACACTAAGATTGGACAATAGCCAATCTTACAGGACAGCGTTCATAAAAACTGGAATAAGGAAAAACCTGAAATCAGGTTTGGTTTTCTAAAGGACCTGATAAAATAGAATTAAGTATGTAATTGCTTACTAGGGGCAACACATATAGTTTTTCGTTTTTCCAGTCTTTATCATTTTGGCGCAATTTATTTTATTTAAAAAGACTTTTACTTAGTACCTGCTGCTGAACCCCCCAGAACAAAAAAATATCTACGGCCCTGCAAGCTGACTAAGTCCTTAAAAGGTCAAATTGTTGCTTGCAAGGGGAATTGGTCAAATCCTTACACATAAGTTCTATATACACAGCTAATAACTTGGAATATTCAGTTCCGTATCAGAGCTGCTATCATGCACGTGTCTGAGTCTGATCATTGTGCAATGCCGCAAATAAGCGGACGGGACTCCATGGCAAAAACAGCATCTTTAGTATTCTCATTATATTTTCTAATACAACATTGTATTACGTAACCGTGATAAAATAGTAGGCAGAGTAATAACTGTGATAAAATAGTAGGCAGAACAATGCAAATAATTTCTTTATGTTCAATCGGCCAATTGTACATCCAGAACTGCTGATGTATTGTGCAACTATAGCCCAATGTTATAGGGACATTTATTCCAAACTTCATACAACTTTTTTTTTTTAGTTGAAGCTCCACGGTACAGTGAGCACACACAAAACTGAACACCAGGTGCATAAAAAATGAGCACACAAAAGTGAAGCACACAAAAAAGTGCACAGGGTATACACATAGTCCTCCTCCGAAGAGAAAGGACCCTGGCCCTGATTCCCTGGGGCGCAAGGCTCCTGAGAGGGGCTGGGATTAATCGTAGACCACCCAGCTAAAACCAGACTGACCCTTTTCTCTGGGAGGCCTGCAAAAGCAAGTTCTACCCAAGTACTATGTGGGGCTTTCCCGAAGGGAGATGGATAAAAAGGCCACCCCCCCCAAGAATTTCAGGGCACGTCCAAGGACCTACACTCTAATAGGGTAAGTATGTGCCAAAACTGTGTACATGCAAAAAAAAACAGGAGACAGACAAACATAGAGGGGAAAAGGGATGTAGAGAAAGTGCTTTAGTGCCATTTTTTAAGTTCAATGGCGGGCCCTTTGGCCAGGTATAAAAACTCCTAAAATAAAGTGAGCTCCCCAACATGAGTATTTCTGACACCACTGGACTGTCACTCCAGTGGCACATACATCACAGGCTTCTCTCAGCCCAGCCCCTGGCCAGACCAGAGCAGCACCATCCCTACCAGAAAGGCATTAGAACTTAGGAAGAGCCTTACCTTTAATGGGGGATAAGCCTGGTACACCAGGCCAGAATCAATCTAAAAGAAAAAAGGCCCTCCCACCAGTGTTAATTTTGGCAGCAAATTTCGATTAAGTTTTAGTCTTAGTCTTAGGACTAAAATGGCATTTTAGTTTTAGCCCCATTTTTGTCTATTGTTTTAGTTTTAGTTGCATTTAGTCGACTAAATCTCCAGTACATTTTAGTAGACGAAAATCATTTTAATCTACTAAAATCGAATGTGTTTAGTTAAATAATGCATTATTCAAGCAATTTCAAAACTCATTCTACACTCCTGGAGTAAAAAAAAAACACCTAATATCATGTTGTTATTTATGGTTTGAACAAACTACACAGACACAGATTTATATAATGTCTTTACTCTGTAAAACCAATTTTCGTAAAACAAATATTCCTTTTTTGAGTCACACCGCTTCATTCCTTGCTATAAGTGCATGCTACTTTTCTGTTGTTGAGAACAAGTAGCCCAAAGCCTACCCACACACTGCACAGTCAATTACTGTGTGAGCAAATGCTTGCACAAGTGTGACATACCAAAGATCCTTAGCGTTATAACAGACAATAGGAGTAATATGGTGGCAGCATTTAAACAAACCACAGCAGCAGCAGATGAACCACCCAGCTCTAGGAAGGAAGACTCCCCCATGACAGAAAGTGACTGTGAGACTGAGTCCAAAATGAATGATCTGCGGTGAGCCATTTTTATTATTCTTCTACATCATGACATTACAGTCAATTATCAAATGGATTTGAAATGAATGATCTTGGGCTGTCTGCTCTACTGGCATAACATTGTTATTTTTCCACTTTATTTGTATCTCGTGTAAAACTATTCCCATAAGATGATGGACAGACACCGTGTGTGGTCTCGTCTGGTGCATGGAGGCAAGTGTTAAAAGAATCTTTGATAAAGCAAGATCAATAGTGAATGTCTTCAATTCTTCCATTCCATTGCAACACTGAAGATATTGGAGCATTGTGGCCTTACTCTTTTAAATGACTGCCCCACACGTTGGTCAAGTAATACTACAAGTTTATTGAACATGATGGAAAGACTTCTCAAACTGAAAAAGTCGGTCTGCCTAATCGCAAATAACATAGGATTGGACACAGCTTGCTCCCTAGTTAAATGGAAAAGGCTCACATCATTGCATGTACCAACAAGTGTCTGGGGAATGCCCAGGAAAAAGCCAAAGTCTACTTACCACCAGCTTGCAGACAACCAAATTGACCTATCTAACAGTATGCGTTAAAAAAGGGGTTTAGTCCGCACGCATTTGCAAACGCATGCGTGAGCCACAGAGCCACGTCACGGCACCCTTGTATCTGTGGTCCTAACACTAAAGTATAAGTGTCCTACTGCTGCCTTTTGCAGAGCAGAACATACTAAAACCCTCCAGAGTGACACCATATCCATGTCCCTGCTCTCTTTGATCTACTCTCTACTCAGCCACCTTGAGGACCTTAAACAGAACACTAGCTACCAGGACCGTGCCACAATTGCACAGAAAATGAAAAAGAATGTGAACCAGCGTTTTGCTTCATCCATTCTTAGATCCAAGTAACTGATGAAATGTTCTTGCCAGTGCTTGCAGCAGCTGCTTGTTTTTTTGTCAGTTCTGCGGTCTGTGAAAACCCTTGTTGATGTGGCAGATGAGAATATTCAGGAACTGCTTAAGAAGGCAGAGGAGTATGCCTGTGCCGTAAGAAAATCCACATTGCCCCACTTACAAGATGAGGCTCTGACTGACTCTGAAGATGATGTGTAAGAAGAGGTTAATATTGAAAAATCACAGGAAGTGGAAAAAGCACCATCCACATCAAAGCAGCCAGCCTTTCAGTTTCTTTCAAAATGCCGCAGACGATCCAGGCAGAGCATCTCCCCAAACAGGCAGCATAGAGCAGCAGATCAGTCTGACTGGTAATAAAGGCCTGTAATGCTGCAGAGTGCTCTGGACTGTGGTGTGAGGAGGCCTGTAATGCTGCATAGTTCTCTGCACGGTGGTCTGAGAAGGACTGTAATGCTGCATAGTGCTCTGGGTGGTGGTTTGAGGAGGCCTGTAATGCTTCAGAGTGCTCTGGACGGTGGTCTGAGGAGGCCTGTAATGCTGCACAGCACAGTCCTCTGGACAGTGGTCTGAGGAGGCCTGTAATGCTGCATAGTGCTCTGGAGAGGGGTGTCCTTGGCTGGGTCTGGCTATGAATCTTCTCTCTGAGCTACCTGAGATGCTGGACAGTGCCTTTTCAGATCTTGTGGACAACCCTGCCTCGTGCCTTGATTTCTGCTAAACCTTGAACTCTTTGCTCCTCCCACAAACTTCCTGATATAAGCTATGTCTCTGCACTTCCTGTTTGCCAGAATATTGTGCTGTCTCCAGCCAATAGCTCGCTTCTGTCTTCCCTGGTGCCGTCCATATTTGCTACCACTCATTTTCGGCGCCTTTTTCCTCGACTACGCTTCTGCCTGATCCCATCCGGCTTGGGGTCTTCATCATGTTGGAATACTGCCCTGCGGCCCAGTCTCCGAAGGGAGGGGATCATGCTCTGCTTCAGTATGTCACAAGACATATTGGCATTCATGGTTCCCTCAAGAAACTGTAGCTCCCCAGAGCCGGCAGCACTCAAGCAGCCCCAGACCATGACACTCCCACCACCATACTTGACTGTAGGCAAGACACACTTGTCTTTGTACTCCGTACCTAATAGAGAGCACTGACACCAGCACCAAGATAGAGAGCACTGAGACCAGCACTGAGATAGAGAGCACTGACACCAGCACCGAGATAGAAAGGGCTGACTTCAGCACCGAAATAGAAAGGACTGACACCAGCCCTGAGATAGAGAGGACTGACACCAGCACTGAGATAGAGAGCACTGACACCAGCACTGAGATAGAAAGGACTGACACCAGCACTGAGATAGAGAGCACCGACACCAACACTGAGATAGAGAGCACTAAAATAGAGAGCACTGACACCAGCATTGAGGTAGAAAGGACTGACACCAGAACTGAGATAGAAAGGACTGAAACCAGCACTCAGACAGAGAGCAGTGACACCAGCACCAAGATAGAGAGCACTGACCCCAGCACTGAGATAAAAAGCACTGACAGCAGCACCGAGATAGAGAGCACTGACCCCAGCACTGAGATAGAGAGCGCTGACACCAGCACCGAGATAGAGAGCACTGACACAAGCACCGAGATAGAGAGAACTGACACCAGCACTTTAAAGCTCTTAATATATGCAATTTATACAGTTATTTTTTTTATCGCTTGAATTATTTTTCCCATTATGAGCGTGAGTGGGGCCTCATGTCTAAGTTTTGCCTAAGCCTCGGTTCACACCAGAGGCGGCACGACTTGCAGGTCGCCTCACCGAGGCGACCTGCACACGACTGCCCGGGAGACTTGCAAAACGACTTCTGTATATAAGTCTATGCAAGTCGCCCCAAGTTGCCCCCAAAGTCGTACAGGAACCTTTTTCTAAGTCGGAGCGACTTGCGTCGCTCCCCTTAGAACGGTTCCATAGCACAGAACGGGAGGCGACTTGTCAGGCGACTAGGTTGCCTGACAAGTCGTCCCTGTGTGAACCGAGCCTAAGGCCTCACAAAGCCTAGAGCCGCCTCTTACTATCTCCCCATTGATTCTCAAAGAAAATAAAGTCAATTCTCCTCTATCTCATTTTGTTATCCCCATTAAGTTTATCTCTGAGGGCCGTGGAATCCCTTGCTCTGCTATGCTGGACTCTGGGGCTGGAGGAAACTTTATGGACATAGAGTTTGTCCACAGCAGTAACATTCAAGCAAGAAATACATATGCTCCTATTGAGATGGAGAAGGTTGATGGTTCACCCTTATCTTCAGGATGTGTTACCATAAAACGGTTCCTCTGGTACTCCAGTTTGAGGCTGATGATAGTGAGACCATCAGCTTTCAGTTGATCACATCACCCACATTTCCCATCATTTTTGGCAATCCTTGGATCTCCACTTACAATTCCTCCATCATTAACCGGGGAGCATTGGCTATAGATTTCACATACTCCCATTATGAGGAACACTGTAGGGCAGTGTTTCTCAACTCCAGTCCTCAAGGCGCCCCAACAGGTCATGTTTACAGGATTTCCCTCAGATAAAATGGCTGTGGTAATTACTAAGGCAGTGGAACTGATCAAATCACCTGTGCAAAATAATAGAAAGCCTGAAAACATGTCCTGTTGGGGCGCCTTGAGGACTGGAGTTGAGAAACACTGCTGTAGGGAACCTGACTAAACAAATTCTCTGCTGGTCAAGGAATTGCAAGTTGGTGTGGTAACTAACCAGTCATATGACAACTTGCCTCCACAATACCATGCGTTCCAGGATATCTATGATACGAAAAATGCAGATCAATTACCCCCTCACCGCCCACATGATTGCCTAATTGAGCTGATCTCAGTGGCAGAATTACCTTTTGGCCGCCTTTTAAATCTGTCAGAACCTGAATTAAAAGTGCTCAGGGAGTGGCTTGATGACAATTTAGAGAAGGGCTTTATTAGACGCTCAACATCTCCTGCGGGATCAGCCCTGTTCTTTGTTGAAAAGAAAAACTCCACCTTGCGTCCATTCTTCGATTACAAAGACTTGAATGAGGTCACTTTTAAAAACTGTTATCCACTCCCCTTAATCTTGGAAATGTTGGAAAGAATTCATTCTGCTAAAATATTTACAAAACTTGCCTTACGGGGGGCATATAACATTGTCAGTATTCGTCCAGGAGACGAATGGAAAACCGCCTCTAGAACCAGATATGGACATTTTGAGTCCTTGGTTATGCCTTTTGGTTTTTGCAAAGTCCCTGTAACTTTTCAACACTTTATAAATAATGTCTTTCGAGATCTGTTGGACCAATTTGTCATTGCTTATCTGGATGACATTTTTATCTTTTCCGATAACCTGGAAGAGCACTGCAAATATGCTTGCACTGTCTTTGAAAGATTAAGGCAGAATCGACTTTACTGGAAAAATATGAGTTTGAACAAGCCCAGATCCAATTCTTGTGGTAGATTATTTCTCTGGAGTGAGCATGGATCCCGAGAAGGTTAAAGCAGTGGTAGATTGGCCTGCCACTGGAAACATTAAGGAAATCCAACATATTATCAGGTTTGCCAACTTCTACAGAAAATTCATAAGAAACTTTTCTAAGGTGATAGCTCCAATTTCACAGCTAACAAAGAAAGGGGTGTCCTTTGTGTGGTTATCTGAGGCACAGGCTGCTTTTGGAAAGTTAAAAACTCTTTTCACTTCTGCACCAGTATTGGTTCATCCCAATCCTGAATTACCTTTTATAGTGGAAGTGGATGCTTCTGACTCTGCTGTGGAAGCTATCCTCTCTCAATGACGTGGTGAAAAGATGCATTGCAAGATCCTTGCGCTTACTTCTCTCGTTTAATTTCTTCAGCCGAAAGAAATTATGACATTGGGAATAAGGAGTTACTGGCAATTAAGGAATCCAGATAAAAGTGTGTATAAGGGCGCTCTGAGTAACAGACCAAGCAGATATCAGTCTATGTAGAAATAGAAGAGGGTCTTCATGCACTTTCGGCAGCACTTGAAGAGAGAAGCAAACTCTGGAAGTAAAATGGAAAAAAAAAAAAAAAGGCACCTCTAAGTGTAGAAGTAAAACTGTATATTTCCTAAAAGTGTTAAAAACATTTACAAAAGGGTGGATGGGTAGGAGCACATCATATTAGTAATATGGCAGGTGGTCCCGCGTTCTGGTAGTCCAAAGGAGTCTCAGGGATATTCGGAGGTGTAATTCTATGGTAGCATATTCTAAAGTGGCCGGCAGATGGAAGCCACGACTTTCCTGCAACCTGGGAAGACAGCTAGGCTGTCTGAGACAGCATTGAAGCCGAATCCAGGAAGTGACGTCAGTGGGAAGGGACCAACAACCAGCGTGGATACCAAACAGGAAGTGGCTTCCATCTGCCGGCCACTTCAAAATATGCTACCATAGAATTAAACCTTCAGATATCCCTTAGACTCCTTGGCACTACCAGAACGCCAGACCACCTGCCATATTACTAATATGATGTGCTCCTACCCATCCACCCTTTTGTAAGTGTTTTGAACCCTTTTGGGAAATATAAAGTTTTACTTCTGCACTTAGAGGCAAATTTTTCTTTTCATGGCATTTAAGGAAGCCTTTTTCTGAATGGAAGCATTTGCTGGAAGGTGCTAAGCATCCTGCGACCGTTCTCACTGATCATAAAAATCTGGAATTCATTTGTTCTGCCAAGAGATTGTCTTCTAGATAAGCACATTGGTCACTGTTCTTTTCTAGGTAAAATTTTATTATCTTGTATCGACCTGGTTCAAGGAATAGTAAGGCCAATGCCTTATCACGAATGTTGTTTGGGCCTCTCCAGAAAAACAAGTCTAAATACACAGTCCTGACTCAAAAGAACTTTCTAGGGACCACAAGTTATAAAGTATTCTTGAGTCTCCTCAAGAAAGGGTACGAGAATGACCCACTCCTCAATAATCCTCCTATGGACATCAACCTTGAGTACAAAAGGGGTTTTCGGACTCAAGGACATCGCCTCTACGTACCTGAATTTGCTTGGGTTGAAGTCCTGCAGTTGGTTCATGACTCCAAACTTGCAGGACATTTTGGAGTTTCTAAGACAGAGGAACTTTTAACATGTTCCTTTTGGTTGCCTGGGTACAAGAAAGATGTCAAAAGTTATGTAGCCTCGTGCCTGATCTGTGCATGCAATAAGACACCCCAAGTTTCTCCTTTGGGGTTGCTCCAGCCACTCCCTGTTCCATCAAGACCATGGGGATCAATTTCTATGGACTTTGTGGTCAATTTACCACCCTCTAAAGAAATGAATACTATCTTGGTTGTTGTAGACCGCCTCACTAAGATGGCTCACTTTATACCTGTGAAGGTATAAGTTCACTTCAAAATTTTGGAAATGCTTTTGCTCAGCTTTAGGAGTAACAATTAATCTGTCTTCTGCTTTTCATCCTCAGTCTAATGATCAGACTGAGAGGACCAATCAAACGTTAGAGCAGTACCTTCGATGTTTTGTAAGTTATCTTCAGGATGACTGGGTGGACTATCTTCCTACAGCAGAGTTTGCTTATAACAATTCTAAACATAGCTCCACCTCTCAGACCCCTTTTTCCCTAAATACCAGGCATCATTCAGTTTTTTCCCTGATCTTCCTATCTCAACTCCAATTCCTGCTGTTACCATCAGATTAACTGCATTACAGGAGATTCGGGAGAAATTGATTGAGACTTTGAGGGAAGCTCAGGAAAGTTACAAGAAGGCTGCAGATAGACATTGCAGAGCACGTCCTAACTTTCATATGGGTGACAAAGTTTGGTTTTCTACCAAAACTTTGAAGGTTCATGTTCCATCTGCAAGGTTGGAACAAAAGTTCTGGGACCTTTTCAGATCTCTGCTCGGATCAACCCAGTTGCCTTTCCCTAAAACTTCCTGACAGTATGAAGATTCACCCTGTGTTTCATATATCGCTACTCAAACCATTTCACGAAAATGCTTTTTGTGGAAGAATTCTTCCACCCCCTCCACCTGGTGAGGTACTGGGTGAAGAATATGTGGTGGAGAAAATTCTTGATTCCAGGATCTTTAGGAACAAATTATAATATCTGCTTTAATGGGAAGGCTTTGGGCCAGAAAAAAATTCTTGGGAGCCTGAGGAGAATGTTCATACTCCCAGATTAACAAGAGAATTCCACCAGAGGTTCCCCCACAAACCTGGCCCTAAGACGTCCAGGCAACATCCTGGGAGCAGGGGAGTACTGTCAGGACCTGGACCTGAAGCTGCGACCTTGGCTGTGTCTGGCAATTAATCTTCTCACTGAGCTACCTGAGATGCTGGACAGCACCTTGTCAGATACTGGAGGCCACTGCCAGTGGTCAGAGGAGGCCTGTAATGCACAGTTGCACAGTGTGCTCTGGACCGATGGTGGTCTGAGGGGAGGCCTCAGGCCTGCTGTAATTGAATCCACAATTACTGTACACTTAGTCTGCTCTGCTTTGGGCTCCTGGGGGCGTGGTTGTCTCATCAGGGGTTGGGACTTGGGAGGCCTCAGCCTGGCTGACCTGTAATGCACAGGGCTGCGCTGCTCTCACTCTCAGGTCTCTGGCACTGGCAGTCATCTCGTCACGGTGCGCTTGCTTGCTGAGGACGGCTTGCGGAAGTAGGCAGAGCTCCGTGAAAAACTGGAAGTTAGTTCACAAGGGTAAACGTGCCTGCCTCACATTTTCGTATCGTTTTTGTTCGTTAACGAAAACTGGACTGACTTTCGTCATAGTTTTTGTCAGTGGACGAAAATGTGCTGTACTTTTCGTTTCGTTTTCGTCACTGTAAAAATGCCGCTGATGAAATCTTTGACGAAAATGTTTTTGTTGATGAAATTAACACTGCCTCCCACCATATTATATCAGGAGTACTCACCAGCACCCCTAAGCAACAAGGGGTACTAGCTTTCTCCTTTCCGACAACTAATAAGAACAGTTGATCTTAGCCAAAAGGCCAAGAAGCAATGCTGCATGTTTCAGGCTTTTTGGCTTTTTTTTTTGCAGTGTAAAGAAACCATGGCTTTTATGGAGTAGGGCTTGGGACCCTCCAAGACAATATAACCATACAGGTTACGTTGAGAAGGGTCTAAATCGAATCAAAAAGCCCTCCAACAAAATCAGTGATTAGCATAAGGTTACCAGGTTTTGAAAATTAAATCTGGGGTCACCCTACTGACCAAACCCACCAAGACCACACCAACAAAATCACACCCCCATGTGTATCCCCATCCACAAAAGCATGCCACCATTTTTAACATGCCCTGAAATGATTTGTTACAGAATTATGAAATAGGAAGGAGACATTCAGCATATAAGACAACATGCCATGGGAAAATTGTGGGTTTGGTCAAATGTGGTAAAAGTGGGAGGGGCTAAAAGTGATATTGATTAAAAAAATCTGAACTATGCTGCTGTGGGTCAGGAGTAAGAAACACAGAGGTCGGGGCAAATAACGCAAAGGGATCAAAGGTCAGGAGTAAGTCACGCAGCTCGAGCAGAGGTTAGGTCAACAATAAGCAACACAGAGAGGGCAGCCACCAACTCTCCCCTGAAACATGGGAAAGTGAGTCCTCTGCTCATAAGACAGTGGTAGAACATATAACTCAGATGAGAGAGAGGATTGCTAACATAATGCCTCTGGTCAAGGAGCACATGCAAAAAGTGCAGGAGGCACAAAGAACGATGTACAACTGGTCTTTCAAACATAGACAGTACCAGGTTGGGGATCAGGTGTCTGTGCTCATACCTACAGTAGAGAGTAAGTTCTTGGCCAGGTGCCTTGGGAAGTTTAACTTTAAGATACAACAAACTAGTGTAGCACCCTACACTGTTTAGGCAGGAATGCTAGTAAATTTACCTGCCAGGTATATGCCTTGGCCAATTGATAGGAGATCAATTGATTCCACCCTAATTCTGTAATTGCTGCACTTCTCTCTTCTGTCACTAGATGGCCAGGTATCTGGTGGCATTAGATAAGACAAGGGAATTGCAAGGACAGATTAGGAATGGATGGGGTATCCCAGTCTATGGGCAGGGATCTTCTTGGGTCCCTTCGCCTGCTGGGAGAGCCTATTTATTTGGGTGAGATCAGGTGATCGGGGTTCTGTGCCACCTGGACGGCTGTCTGGGTGGAAATGTGTTATACTGCCCTGGGCTGCTAGGCCAGAGCCTGAGGCCTATCCCGGGGACATCTGGCTGCTAGGCTGTCTGAGGGCCTATCCAGAAGCAAGAGAGCAGCGCAGTGTTGGGACTGTGGCTTGCAGTCCAACCAAAGTGAAGGTTCTGCCGGCCGGAGAACCTGTCGTGGTCGGAGGTAGAGGAGATAGTCATTTATGCATATTTGCCTATTTTTGCAGTTTAGCTTCTTGAATAAGTGCACTTTATCACTGTTTCGAATATTATCGTATATTACTGCAATTTTTGTTTTGTGCTTTTTTCGAAATTAGGGATAGGCATTCATGCATATGTTTATTTTTGCTGCTTAGCTTCTTGAATTAGCACACTTCATCACTGTTTCACATACTATCGCATTTTAGTTTTGTTTTTTTCCTTTCCTAAATGAGATGTAGTCATTCATGCATGTTTGTTCATTTTTGCTGCATAGCTTCTTCAATTAGTGCACTTTATCATTGTTTCACAGCATTATCACATATTACTGCATTATTATTATTATTTTTTAAATTAGGGATAGTTATTCCTGCATATTGGTCTATTTTTTCTGCAAAGCTTCTTGAATTAGCGCACCATTTTTTTATCAATATTATTACATATACACAAATACACAGGACATCCCATGATGGGAATCACTGTGTTTTCAGATCGAGAGGAACAGATGCATAAATACAGAGAGTGCAGAGAATAGCCAGCCAGGAATAAAGCTACAGAAGATGTTAACAGAATGGAAGAGGGAAATGGTAGACATTGCACACAATGTAGGGGACAAATCTAGCCATTTGTAGACCAAGCCCAATACAGCACAATAGAGAAACCGTTAGTGGGGGAACCCTCCACTCATCTCTCTGCTTTACTGTCAGGGATATAAGGCATGCCTAGACCAGAAAGGTCATGTGACCTGAGACCTCTGTAGAGTGAGGTGAGATCAGTATAGATGGTGACAAAAGTATCCACCTTTTCCTATTTTCCATGAAGGGGATCTCTCTGTATACAGCACAAAGTATAGGCCTGGAGCTGAAGCGCAGCATAAGAGTAGGGCCTACATGATGGTGTTTTCCCTATACGGCTATAGCAAGGTGGGGGTTGGGTAATAAATAGATACAGTTTAGAGGAGGGGTAAGAATTAGGAGGGATATGATTAACAGTACCTCATTGGAGGATAACAGGGTGTGGCAGGGTGTGGCAGGGTGGTCCTAATGGGTTGCTAGGTGGGTGTTTAGTCTTGCAACATCACTTGCAATTGGGGACAGCAACTGACAAGGTTCTCTGTGCCCTGCAGTGAACAGATTTTAGGATGGAAGATCTTGAGAATATTCTGGCCACCATTCGCGCAGCGGTGGTTGCCAACGGACCGCAACTTGCAGGACTTTTGCCGGGGTCGGGGCAGGTAATTGCTGCGTCTGCCCCTTCTCTTCTCTTCAACGCGCTAGGAGGTCACGGCCTCCTAAGCGATTGAGCCCTGAATTGACCCCGAGGGGGTGTCGCCGCGCTGCAAGCCCAGTCATGGACCCTTCAGCTTCCGCGGCCAAGAGAACGCCTTCTCAACAGGCTGGTGGGGCTGGGAGGAATCCCCTTCACAGGCGTGCCCCTGAGGGAAAAAGTGGGTCATCTACCTGACCCCACCCCCCCTCTTCAGATGTGCGGGACCGTGCGGCTGGCTCTGCGGGTGCTATGCCGCCGATAGAGCAGCCCTGCATGGGAGAGGAGATCGCCCAGTGCCGGTGTTCTGCCGAGAAAGTTCCTCTTGGCGGATAAGGACCCCCATCTACTGCGCAGGCACTGCGCCTTCGCAGTAGGAGCCGGCGGAAGTAGCCAAAGCGAAATACAGAAGAAATCAGCTGTACACGGCGCCTGTAAGAGGGCCTCTCGCGGGCTCGCTTCGCTAGCCATGCTTCGGGCACGGCCTCACTTCGCTCGGCACTTTTTTATTCCCCCTCTAGGTCCACTTGGATGGTGGGGCTTCAGCCTGGACCTAGGGCGCAGGCGCCGTGTACAGCTGATTAAAGATTTTCATCTTCGGCTATTTTCGGCAGTTCCTGGTCATTCGTACTGCGCAAGCGCAGCGCTTGCACAGTACAGGGGGGAACTTATCCGCTGAGGGAACTTTCTCGGCAAGACACCGGCCTAAAGCCTGGGACGGCCGGGACTGTCAGCAGGAGAAGCGGGGGTACCAGGAGGGGAGCCAGCGCCGAGTCTACTGCTCAGCGGGACCGGTGTGCCGCTTCTGTCACCACAACACAGCAGAGATCCCAGCGGGGGAGGAGGAACGTTCAGGAGAGTGGAGCGGCGGCCTCCAGTGACGTCATCAGCCGGCGCCTGTCACCGGGAAGAAGTTCGGGCGGGCTGCAGGAAGAGGCTATGCAGTCTGAAGGAGAGCTGACGTCTTCTGAAGATGGAGAGGTGGGGGCGGATGACGGCTCGGGGAGAGGACCTGATGATCAGCTGCAGGGATCCAGAGCGACGGCTGCGCAGTCTGGGCAGCCTGGTGAGTACAATCCCTATGTGTCTCCTCTGTCTGCAGTTGTATTGTCATTGTCTGATGTCAGTACAGGGATGTCTGTACAGGGTCAGTCGCATGACAGGGGGGGCTCTGTGGCTGAAGGAGGACGGCAATCTCTGGGGGGGCGCTGTGACAGAGATAAGGCAGGACACCGCTGTGAGGGAGGGAGGTCTAACAGGGGTGCCTCAGGTGGTGCCGGGGTGTTGCCGGATTGCTTACAAGCGTTTATGGCCGGTTTCAGCGAGGTGCGACACGGGGGTAGGTACGGCAGGGGTTGTTTCCCCGGCGTCAGCATGGTCGGTGACCATGCGCTGACTCCAGTAGTTACATCTGGGGCAGTGGCCAGCCAGGGCACACCAGTGGGGCTAGCGGGAGGGGTGTCGGTGACATCTCCTCAGGTGGGGGCGGGCCAATCAGTAGTGGCTACGACCTCCGAGGTGGCTACGTCGCAGGCTCCGGTCAAAGCGGCTGAGGAGGGAAAGAAGTCGACGGGGGACACGGAGGGTGTGCGTTTAGCGGACGCGGCAAAATGGAAAGTCTACGTGTGCTTGGTGGGACCGCTGGGAGCTCATTTAAAACAGGAAGTGCGAGAACAGATTTGGAAAGGTGAGTACGTGGAGATATTCTCCCTTTTACCTCTGGAAAAGTTCAACCTGGATAAGGTCAAGCCGGATGAGAGTAAGAAGGAGGAAGAGGAGAAGAGGCGTTACCGGCTTATTCCCAGGATGTTTGGGAAATGGCTACAAGCATTCAATATTCTTTGCAGCATGATTGGCGAGAAGTCTCCAGACCAGTGCTCAGCGCTTTTTTGCTATGCGGATGCAATTGGTGAGGCTCAGAGGGTGTATGGGGGAGTGTCCTGGTTGCGGTACGATTTTGGCAACGCAAGGCGCTCAGGCCATCGATTAGGTGGGACCACAAGGATATCAGCTTGTGGATGAAGTTGATGACCAAAGGGCAGCCAACACTCCCTTTCAAGGGGGGGCTGGTGGGGGTGCAGGAACCTCGTCACCATCGGCCGGAAAGCGTAAAGGTTTCTATTGGCAGTTCAAAGAAGGGAACTGCAGATTTGGGAGATCATGTCGGTTCCGCCATGAATACTCTGGCTGCGGGGGATCTCATCCGCACGTGAAATGCTTCAAGCAAAACAAAGGGAAGTCTGGTGAAGCTGGCAAGAGGGAGGACGCTGGTGAAGGTGGAAAAACTGGCTCCAATCCTAAGTAGGCATCCTGACCAGGCGGCGACACGTCTTCTTTTATTGCGGGTTTTGTGATCCCTTTCACTTTATCCTGTGTTCCTCCTGTCCCTGATAACTTATTGTCCGCACGGCACCACCAATCGTGGTGTCGGCAAAATTGGCTAAGGAAGTGGCCCTGGGAAGGATGGCGGGCCCTTTTGATGCGCCCCCGTTAGATGAGCTGGTTGTCTCTCCGTTGGGGGTGGTTCCCAAGAAGGAACCCAATTCATTTCGGTTGATCCACCATCTTTCATATCCGCAAGGTTTTACGGTTAATGATGCCATTGACCGAGAGTTTTGTGCGGTCTCGTACGCATCTTTTGACAAGGCGGTTAAATGGATTCACAAGTTGGGCAAGGGGGCTCTCTTGGCGAAGATGGATATTGAGTTGGCTTTCCGCCTTCTTCCAGTGCATCCTGACAGCTTCCGTTTGTTGGGCTGCATGTGGGAGGGTCATTCATTTGTTGATCTCTGCCTGCCCATGGGTTGTGCCGTTTCTTGTTCACTTTTCAAAACATTCAGCTCATTTTTGGATTGGGTGGTGAAGGATGTGTCCAGTTTGCATTCCATAATTCACTACCTGGACAATTTTTTGGTGATTGGCCCTTCGGCAGGCAGGGTGTGCCATGCTCTACTGGCCACTTTGCAGTACGTCTTTGAGTTTTTCGGCATCCCTCTGGCGCAAGAAAAAACTGAAGGGCCGGTTACCACGCTAAAATTCCTGGGGATTGTGATTAACACGGTGCTTATGGAATGCCGGCTCCCCCTTGACAAGGTGGAGGACATGCGGGCAGCAGTGTCCTTTGCCCTCGGCAGCACCAAGATTCGCTTGCGTTCACTGCAGTCTTTGTTGGGTAAGTTAAATTTTGCGTGCCGCATTATGCCCATGGGCAGGAATTTCTGCAGGCGTTTGGCTGCAGCCACATCAGGGGGTCAAGGCATCGCACCATTTTGTGCATTTGTCTAAGGCGCACAAAGACGACTCACGTGTACGGCAGTTGTTCCTGGAACAGTTTAATGGAAGGTCCTTGTGGATGGATGAGATGGTTTCTGCGTGCGACTTGGAGCTGTATACAGATGCAGCCGGGGCGATAGGTTACGGAGCAATCTTTGGGGGTCAGTGGAGTGCAGGTAAATGGCCGGACTCGTGGCGCAAGGCGGACTTGCTGGGCAATCTGGTGCTGTTGGAGCTATTTCCCATAGTGCTTGCGGTGGAAATTTGGCAGCAGGAATTCAGGAACAAACGGGTTCTTTTTTATTGTGACAATCTGGGGCCGTGCAGGCTATTAACAAAATTTCCGCATCTTCTCCCCCGGTAGTGCGGTTTCTTAGGCATTTAGTGCTTTTATGTTTATGTCTGAATTGTTACGTTCGTGCTGTACATGTGCCAGGTGTGACCAATAATGTGGCTGATGCATTGTCTCGCTTACAGTGGGACAGATTCAGAGTGTTGGCGCCGGGAGCGGAGCAGCATGGCAGGCCTTGCCCGGACCACTTATGGGACATCGCATTCGAACGGTAACGGGTCTGATTACGGATTCAGTGTGCACTGCCACGTGGACCGCATATGAGAAGGTATGGAGGGGGTGGCTCGCACTTGAGCAGGAGGTAGGAGGGTGTTCTAGCGAAGGTGACCGTTTGTGCTTGGTGCTAGAATTCATTGGCAGGAACGTGGAATTCTGAGTTTCCACCTTCAAGTTGGGTCAAAAAATGTCTGGTTTAGCATTTTGGTTTCAATTATGGGGGGTTGGGGATGTCATCAAGCATGCGTTGGTAAAAAGGGTTTTATGGGGCTATAGACGGGGTAATACCACACGGGATCCTCGCCGCCCGGCCTCCTTCAGCATGCTAGGTGCTATCACAGGTATCATTGGTGAGGTTTGCTCATCGGCTTATGAGGCTGCACTTTTTAGAACAGCATTTATATTGGCGTTTTTTGGGGAGTACAGAGTTGGAGAATTAGTGTGCAGGTCAAAACATGGAGGTGGAGGGTTGGACTTGGCTGATGTGGTTCACAGGGGTGACGTGGTGTCTATTTTCATCAGCAGGTCCAAAACTGACCAAGGTGGAAAAGGTGCATTGGTTACTTTAGGAGCAGTACGGGGCTCGCCAGTGTGCCCTGTTCGGGTGATTCGGGAATGGTTGGATATTAGGGGCTCGGAACACGGCCCTTTTCTTCAACATCGAAATGGGGCCGCGTTGTCTAGGTTTCAGTTTGGGGCAGTTTTTAAGAAGTGTCTTCTGGCTGCGGGTTTCTCAACGCAGAACTACTCCTCCCATTCGTTCAGAATTAGAGCGGCCACTGAAGCGGCCCGATGGGGCCTGGAAGATAAGCTGGTGCGACAAATAGGTCGCCGGTTGTCACAACGTTTCAGGCTGTACGTGCGGCCTCACCTATTGTGAGTATTGGGGGGGCTGCAGGAAGGCACTTGGAATGTGGCAGGGAAGGGTGGTTAAGTTTTACGGGTTGTTTAGGTTTCTTGTTGTTTTATGTTTGTGGTTGTGGGTGTCATTTTGTTGGGTTCATGTTGTGGTGTTTTGGTGCTGGGGATTTGTGTTGTTTATGTTTTGTGTTGCCTTACATTTCCGGAATGTTTGGTGTGGATCCTGGGCCATTCTTAGGTGTTCTGGGGGGCTAAGAGGACTGAGGTTAGGAATGAAGGTCGTCAGTTGGGCTTCCCCAGAGAACAGATCAGGATCAGGTGGATCGGGGGTCCCGGACATGTTGTGGTCCAGGGTTCTTCCAGAAGTACACCATTATGTCAGGCTAGACAGGCCTCCCGATATGCTTCTGCTGCATGTGGGGGGAAATGATTTGGGGCTTCGGGCATCCAGGGAGTTATGCAGGGACATTAAATTTGACTTATTAAGATTGCGTACCCTAGGGGGCATGGCCGACATGGCGGACTGAGTGGACGTGTTTCCTGAGAGCTCCTGGAGTATCGATTGGTAATCTATCCGTACACTGAGACTATATTCACCAGAGAGACCCCCTGGTCTCTGGATGCCTTCCAGAACTCCTGGCATTCAAAAGCGGGGCAAGAAATTGAAATTTCCCCCGAATATACCGGAGGAAATCGATCCGGTCTCCTGCTCCCTGAGATTTCCTGGGCGCCATAGCAATATGGCGTTACGAACAGACCACAAGGAGGATCTGCCAGCAGCCCCCCCGGGCTTGCCAGAGATCATGACGGCGATTACCTCTTGTCAAACGGCTATCACTGCTTGTCAGACTGCTCTGACATCAAGCCCACAAGACAAGATCAGATCCAGAGTGACGGAGGCTGAGCAACGTGTGGGTTTGGTGGAGGATACAGCAGAGCACACCACCCACCTCATGGCTGCCCTATTCCAGTCCTGCTTGCTCTCTCCCTGCCACAGCCCTGACATAAGCCGGTCCAGCCTGTGGTGTATGTCCCCATGTTATCTGTACCTGAATTACTGCAGTTCTTTGTAGTAGGTGTCGCTCACTTCCTACAGCACATGTCCTTGGTCTTTGCGGTGAAGTGCAGGGAGAAGAGGGGAGGAGAAGATCCGGCACTGGAGTCTGGACACTGCATATGATGCTCCTCTTCGGTCAGCCTGACAGACTCTGCCACTTTTGCTTTCTCATGCCACCCTCCACCTGTCACTTGAGCAATAGCAGCAGTCGGGCACATCCATTCCTAGCTGACAGCGGGCGGGCTGACAACACAGCGGGGCGCGTGGGCTCACACTGGAGAGTGAAGATCACACCAGACCAGTCCCTGCTAAATACTGTTGGGCACCGGAGGAGGAGGGGTGGGGCTGGGGGGTGCCGAGGTGGGTGCAGAGAGTTGTGCAGCACTAAGAGCGGGTTTTACTCCTGGCCTGTCTGACTCTGATAGTCTGTGACATCACTGGTTGCTAGATGCCAGACGGGGCTGACCCTAGCAACCAGTCCAGGAAATGTAAGGTGGCTGCACTGGCTGACAGGCTGTTTCCTCTATTTCATTCCAGGACACTGTATCGTCCCGGAATGAAGGTGCCCGGGACCTGGGACATACATGGCAATTGCAGGATAGTCTCTCTATAGTGTCTCCCCTTTTCTCTCTATATACAGTATCTCCCTCTCTCTACATACAGTATCTTACTCTCTCTGTATAGTAGATCTCTCTCACTCTCAGGCCCCCTGGGGCTCTCTCATTAGTTCTGGCTCTCCGCCAATCACGTGTAGTCGCTCCGCAGCAACTGGCCGGGCATGGCGTGGCCTCTGAACGCTCCTCCCCGAGTGTCCGACTGGGCCCCACCCCCTCCCCCGCTCCTCAAACCTTCCATTCAGCAGTGGCCAGGCCAGTCGTCTGTGTGCAATTTATCAGTAAGAACTGTGCACTGCTCCGGGGGGATCACCTCTGAAGACTCCCGCTGTACAGATCTCAGCAGGGCAGGAGAGCCTGGAGAAGAGACACGCGGTCTGTGTTAACACTGTCCAGACCTCGTTCACCACTTTCCTCCCGCTGTGCGGCCCAGTCATCCACAGGCATTGGACCGTGGCACCGAGGTTGAGCCCGGCATTCCCGGCCCACCGGAAAAATGATCGTGGTGCGCTATGGCCAGTCCGGGCCTGCTGGGAAAGTGTCCTGGATGGCATTAGGTTGAGAGGGACAACTCAAGGTCAGGTTATGGGTATATGGGGTATCTCAGCCAATGGGCAGGGGTTTTCTTGAATCCATTGGCCTGCTGGGAGAGCCTATATATTCAAGTGGAGTCAGGTGATCTCTGTTCTGTGCCACCCAGACTGCCGTCTGGGTGGATGTGTGCCATCTGCCCTGGGCTGCTAGGCCGAAGATTGGTCATATCCTTGGGGCATTTGGCTGCCAGGCTGCATGAGGGCCTATCCAGAAGTAAGAGGGCGGCTTGCAGTCCAACCGAATAGTGACGGTTCTGCTGGCCAGAGAACCTGTCGTGGTCGGAGGTAGAAGGGAAGCTTTCGCCACTAAGGGACCAACCACCTTTACCAGAGACCACAGTGAGTAACTGAAGCAAGTACCGGAGCAGTATTCTTACCGAACGGGCACAGTGGAGAATTGGGAAACTCCAAGCTGTGATCAAGTCAGGGACCCAACCAGCGGAGGTGACGCTTGCAGAGCAGCCTTATGTGACAAGGTAGGGACCGAGCCAGTCAGCAGGGGTGAAGCTTGAAGGTATCCGAAGTGCCAAGCTAGGGACCCAGCAGGAAAGTGTGGGTGATGCTTGAGGGAGATGCCACCACAAAAGCCTTGAGGAGCTCATGGGATTCAGAATCAGTGAATCAGAGAGTCCAGTGAGAGACTAGGGGATCAAGAGGCTGAAGAACTACAAGGAGAAGTTGTAGTAAAGCTGTTAGTTTTGAATTAGGAACTGTTAAGTACTGTTGTCATAGGAGACAGCAATCCTGCATTTGCAGAAGTGGCACTTTGCTGGGGCCTTTCTCTGTATGGCTGTCCTCCTATTGAAGTCTCGGAGTCTGCCATTTGAAATTGCAACTGGTGAAGAGTGTCCTGGCCCTAACCCTCTTTCCCTTGCAAAATATAAAAAGGACTGTTAAATAAATAAAACCTCTTTTGCATCCAAGAAGTGTCTGGCGCCCAATGACTTTTACCACCTTTGCAAACACTGTGCCTCACAACCCACTACATATTGAAGGATGTCAGCTATCTTTGGCCTTGATGGTTCTCATTAGACTGGAAGAGATTAGAGATTCCGCTACACATATAAACACACACACACTAAAGCAATAGGCTGTGCACACCTATGGCAGTGCCATTGTTGAACTGGCACCTGCATTTTGCAAGGTTTATGCTACACTGCCAGGCTCCCAGGGACGATCCAGGAAGGACTGTTTTATGGGGACAGACCCCCCCCCCCACAACAAGGAAACTGTCCCTAGGATAAAGGGATAAATGGCATCCTTATCTTAGCATAGAAAATCCTTAAAACACAAGGTATGCACAAGTCTCATTCCACTACATATAAGGAAAACAGTTTTTTTTATCCATACAGCAATGGATAAAAAACTGTTTCTTTTAACAACATCATTACACATTGGCTTTTCATGTCTGAAACTAGCTGTATTTCTACCATTGGAGACAAATTGAGGTAACAATTAGTTTGTATTTGTTACATGTTCTCATTCACGTAGCATAACTAAACTAAAATTACAAATTGCTGGTTACATTTTGAAGTGCTTTTTACTTGCTTTACTAGCCACTTGAAGACCAGGCCTATTTCTGACATTTGTTGCTTACAAGTTAAAATCAGTATTTTTTCCTAGAAAATTACTTAGAACCCCCCCTCCCCCAAAATTATATATATATATATATATATATATATATATATATATATATATATATATTCATTATATATAAGTATTCAGACCCCCTTAAATTTTTCACTCTTTGTTATATTGCAGCCATTTGTTAAAATCATTTAAGTTCATTTTTTTCCCCGTTAATGTACACACAGCACCCCATATTGACAGAAAAACACAGAATTGTTGACATTTTTGCAGATTTGTTAAAAAAGAAAAACTGAAATATCACATGGTCCTAAGTATTCAGACCCTTTGCTGTGACACTCATATATTTAACTCAGGTGCTGTCCATTTCTTCTGATCATCCTTGAGATGGTTCTACACCTTCATTTGAGTCCAGCGGTGTTTGATTATACTGATTGGACTTGATTAGGAAAGCCAAACACTTGTCTATATAAGATTCTTACAGCTCACAGTGCATATCAGAGCATATGAGAATCATGAGGTCAAAGGAACGGCCTGAAGAGCTCAGAGACAGAATTGTGGCAAGGCACAGCAAAAATTTCTGCTGCACTTAAGGTTCCAAAGAGCACAGTGGCCTCCATAATCCTTAAATGGAAGACGTTTGGGACGACCAGAACCCTTCCTAGAGCTGGCCGTCTGGCCAAACTGAGCTATCGGGGGAGAAGAGCCTTGGTGAGAAAGGTAAAGAAGAATCCAAAGATCACCGTGGCTGAACTCCAGAGATGCAGTCGGGTGATATGAGAAAGTAGAAAGTCAACCATCAGTGCAGCCCTCCACCAATCGGGGCTTTATGGCAGAGTGGCCCAACGGAAGCCTCTCCTCAGTGCAAGACACATGAAAGCCCGCATGGAGTTTGCTAAAAAACACCTGAAGGACTCCAAGATGGTGAGAAATAAGATTCTCTGGTCTGATGAGACCAAGGTAGAACTTTTTGGCCTTAATTCTAAGCGGTATGTGTGGAGAAAACCAGGCACTGCTCATCACCTGTCCAATACAGTGAAGTGAAGTGAAGCATGGTGGTGGCAGCATCATGCTCTGGGGGTGTTTTTCAGCTGCAGGGACAGGACGACTGGTTGCAATCGAGGGAAAGATGAATGTGGCCAAGTACAGGGATATCCTGGACGAAAACCTCAAGACCTCAGACTGGGCCGAAGGTTTACCTTCCAACAAGACAATGACCCTAAGCACACAGCTAAAATAACGAAGGAGTGGCTTCACAACAACTCTGTGACTGTTCTTGAATAGCCCAGCCAGAGCCCTGACTTAAACCCAATTGAGCATCTCTGGAGAGACCTAAAAATGGCTGTCCACCAACGTTTACCATCCAACCTGACAGAACTGGAGAGGATCTGCAAGGAGGAATGGCAGAGGATCCCCAAATCCAGGTGTGAAAAACTTGTTACATCTTTCCCAAAAAGACTCATGGCTGTATTAGATCAAAAGGGTGCTTCTACTAAATACTGAGCAAAGGGTATAAATACTTAGGACCATGTGATATTTCAGTTTTTCTTTTTTAATAAATCTGCAAAAATGTCAACAATTCTGTGTTTTTCTGTCAATATGGGGTGCTGTGTGTACACTAATGAGGAAAAAAATGAACTTAAATTATTTTAGCAAATGGCTGCAATATAACAAAGAGTGAAAAATTTAAGGGGGTTTGAATACTTCCCGTCCCCACTGTGTATATATATATATATATATATATATATATATATATATATATATATATATATATATATATATATACACATATATATATATATATATATATATATATATATATATATATATATATATATATATATACATATATATACATATATAAATATATACATATATATACATATATATATATATACATATATATATATAATTTTTAGCAGAGACCCTAGAGGATAAAATGGCAGTCCTTGCAATATTTTATGCCTCACTGAATTTGTGCAGTGGTCTTTCAAATGCAATTTTCTAGGAAAAAATAGATTTTAATGAATTAAAAAAAAAAACTAAACAGTAAAGTTAGCCCAATTTTTTTGTATAGTGTGAAAGATGATGTTACCCCAAGGAAATTGATGCCAAACATGTCATGCTTTGAAATTGTGCACACTTGTGGAAGGGCGACAAACTACGGTACTTAAAAATCTTCATAGGCGACGCTTTTAAAATTTTTAACGATTACCTGTTCAGTTACAGAGGAGGTCTTGTGCTAGAATTATTGCTCTCCCTCCAACTATTGCGGTGACACCTCACATGTGTGGTTTGAACACTGTTTACATTTGCGGGCGCGATTTACGTAT
This sequence comes from Lithobates clamitans, assembly GCA_037952925.1. Taxonomy (NCBI): domain Eukaryota; kingdom Metazoa; phylum Chordata; class Amphibia; order Anura; family Ranidae; genus Lithobates; species Lithobates clamitans. Next base: position 3,944,777 of record JBBGZY010000013.1, read on the forward strand.
GCATTTACTTTGGCGGACGAGCAGGGAGGGATGGGGCGCTTTAAAAAAAATTATATTTTTTTTCCAATTTATTCTCATTTATTTTCAAATTTTTACACTATCCCTTCAAATTTATTTATGTTTTGATCACTTTTATTGCGGTCCCAAGGAATTGAAACATCCCTGACAGTAAAAGTCACGTCAGGTATTTGTTTGGATTGGTCTGGGGCCTATAAGACCCCAAATCCCCCCTTTGCACTTAAATGCATTAAAAACGCCAGGGCAGAGCGGCGGGGGGGAGGGAAGAGTGGGGGGATGTCCCCTCCCGCTGCTTGTGATAATGATCGAGCAGCTGCTTAGCCGCATCATTTGTTATCACAAGAAAGCCAATCATTGGCTCTAAAAAAACGGTACCGAAGTGATGCCTTCCATTACCCTGGTACAACCACTTGAAGCAGAATGATGTACAGGTACGTGATTTTGCGGCAAGTGGCTAGTTCTGCCCTTTAGACATACTAGTCCCCCAGTCGGGACCCCTTCTGCAGTATCGCCCATCAAACTTATCCATTAACCCCTTCCTGGCGCCGCCTCCTCCTTGCCCCTTAAGAAGTTCTACATGCCGGGAGGCGGAAGCGTGGATTCGAGTCATGTGACCGCTGTGATTGGCTGTCACAGCAGTCACATGATCAGAAAGCTCCCAATAGAAAATGTGCATTGGGAGCTTTCCGGTACCCGCCAGTGACTGTGCTGGGAGCGCGCAGGGCACGCACTCTAAGCACAGTTTTGTATTTACATAGGGCTGCATATATGCAGCCTCTTGGCATTAAAGCCCACCCACCAAGATTCCTCATATATAAGTGCTGCCAGCAGAAAGAGGTTAAGATCAATGGGGCCGCACTGCAACAGTGAGCCATATTGATTGCCATTTATAATTTTCAAAAAAGGAAAAATAAAAACAAATCACAGCCATTAGGAGATGGCAGTAGAGCCTCCTGAATGCCTGCCAACCACTGTTATACCACTTTCTAAAAAGCAATTAACCACAAATTACTTTTCAAAGGGCAGTAAACATTACTGCCTGTCTGAAAGAGCATTTAAATACCTGTTATGTCCCTATTTTACCCCTTGTTGCTTCTCAGTGCTGCTGATGGCCTGCAGCCTCTTTGCAGCCACTTTAAAGTGATTGTAAATGATCACCTTGTAAAACAATTCGTTCAGTTTAAATTATAAATGAAAGGCAAAACATTTGTGTATAGATAAAAAAATGCATTATAAATGCCTTTTTTCCCCCTTTTTTAAGTGATCACATTCCCTCTGTTCTCAGCTGCATAAGAGCTGGGGGGAGTAGAAGCAACAGCACACTGATCTTCCCAGTGAAAGGTTGTATAGGGGAGGGAAAACTTCTGATCTCTGCAGCAGTCATTGGACCCTGTGCCCTAGAAGCATTTGGATCTCGGATGTGCATTTGCCTCTCAGTGGAGTGATTGACCCTTTCTATTTGTCCTGGTGGCCATTGGTAACCTAAGGCAGAAAGTGATGGAAAATCCAAACTTTTACAGTTTGAAAGTCAAGTGACATGTGACGCAACGTGTCGGGAGGAGGAGCCAGTGACAGCATCGAATGTGATTGTCAGCACAGCAGATGCTGTATGAAGAGCGGTGTCAAACTTCTGACCATTTTAACACAAGCGCTATAGCTACTATACAAAGCAGATGGAAAAATGAGGGGCAGCACCAGCAGCTAGTCAGACACTTCTGCATGCACATGTGCTGACAGGGAACATGCAGACAGAAGGAGAGCAGAGTTGGTGACATATCAGTATGTTGCCGCACCTTCTTTGTCCAATCAGCAGACAGCAGGTCAGAAGGCCCTGGAGCACCAGGACAATGGAAACGCCCACAAAATGACACCATTTTGGAAAGCTAACACCCCAACGTACTAGCACTGACAAGGCTCTGATGAAGAAGGGACACCTTCAAAATGCGTTAGCCAGCGGTGGTTCGTACGTCCTCTTCCTAGACTGCTACCAGTGGACCAATCGATTTGTTACTGTATATAGTGCGATTTTTTTCTTCCTACCTTTGTGAGTAGATTTTTATCTTGTGTTTACTAATAAATTTACCTTAGGATAATGCACTAGGCTGGTGCGCTCTCTTTTTTTTCTTATTTTTTTTCTTATCAATAACTTTTTCTTATGTGCCAGGACAGGTCTGATCATTGGAGAACAGCAGGCTGAGTTCCCAGCATACTGTAGCTAGAGAACTGACCACTGTGTGTTCTCCTGCATAGTGTGGTCAGTTTAAATAGGAAAGCAGAGGGACTGTCAGGAACACCAGGGATTTTATACAAAGGAAGTAATACAAAAAAGAACTGGATACTTTTTTATACAAATGCATGGTACAACAGGCACATATCAAGAATATGAAATGTTGGTGTAAAATGCTCTGAAATTAAATTCATTACATTGAGAGATGGTTCTCCTTTTAAAGGGTATCCTATATTTATAGATATGTTATTGATTTAATTTCAGAGCATTTTACTCCTGATGAGTGGTGTGAGCCATGAAACGTGCATCTAGTACACTTTGAACTGATGCCCAGACAAGTTTGGCTCACTAAGAGCAATTGCTTATGTTTATTATTAATGGATGAATGATCTATGAAATTGTACTGCTAATCATGTTGTATTTTACTTTGTATAATAATTGTATGTGTATACAAGTGAACTGTTATTTACAGTATATCATGTCTTTTACCAAAGATTATTGATACTTTTTAAATTGATCACTTGATTAATAAACAATGTAATGATCAATATAAACTACATATTTATTCAGTGACATGCCTCATATAAAGTCCCATTCTTTCTTCTTCCTTTTTGTTTAAACATATAATAGGGATGGAGGTTTGCCACTGCTATGATTAGGTTGTGTCAGGTCACATTATTACATAGCCTATAATAAGGCTTACCTGTAGGTACAGTAAATATCTCCTAAACGTGTACCTTTTAGGAGATATTTACTTTAACAGTGACGGTGATCTCACTGCGCATGTGCAATGCGCTCTTAATGGACACCGTACTGTCTATAGGGATGGGCTGTCTGTTCTGGTCGAACATGAGTTTGACTCGAACATTGGTTGTTCGCCCGTTTTGCCGCAGAACACCCTTTAAAAGTCTATGGGAGAAATCAAAAGTTCTAATTTTAAAGGTTAATATGCAAGCTATTGAAAAGTGTTTGGGGACCTGGGTCCTGCCCCAGGGGGCATGTATCAATGCAAAAAAAAGTTTTAAAAATGGCCATTTTTTCGGGAGCAGTGATTTTAATAATGCTTAAAGTGAAACAATAAAAGTCAAATATTCCTTTAAATTTCGTACCTGGGGGGTGTCTATAGTATGCCTGTAAAGCGGCGCATGTTTCCTGTGTTTACAACAGTCTGAGAGCAAAATGACATTTCTAAAGGAAAAGAAAGTCATTTAAAAGTACTCGCGGTAGTGCCGGCAGCTATAATGAATTGTCGGGTCTCTGCAATACTCAAAAAAGTCATTAAAAAAAAGGCCTGGGTTTCCCCCCACTGTGCATTACCAGGCCCTTTGGGTCTGGTATGAATATTAAGGGGATCCCCGAACCAAAATTAAAAAAAAAAAATGTGTGGGGGTCACCACAAATTTCATACCAGGCCCTTCAGGTCTGGTATGGATAATAAGGGGAACCCTGCCCCAAAATTTTAAAAAATGGCATGGGGGTCCCTCTCAAAATCCATACCAGACCCTTCAGGTCTGGTATGGATTTTAAGGGGAACCTGCGCCAAAATTTTAAAAAATGGCATGGGGGTCCCCCTAAAAATCCATACCAGACCCTTAAACCGAGCACGCAACCTGGCAGGCCGCAGGAAAAGAGGGGGGGACGAGAGAGCAGCCCCCCCTACTGAACCGTACCAGGCCACATGCTCCATGTTTAAACCATCATAGCAGGACATCCTCTCTGAAGCACCATCAGTAATATTTGTGGCTGAAGCTCATTAAAGGGTTTTATATACCCAATGAGAACATCCACCCTTGGCTTTCTCTATCCGTTGGATGGAATGTCCTACCATCAACCAACTTAGTGTGTCAGCTGACACTGACATATTGGGATCGTTGGATTGTCCAAACCAGAACTTCATGATATGCCGAGTCTGTGAGTTGTTCACAGCAGCCGTTTATAGCAGCGGGAGATCTTCCCTACCCTGGATTGGGTGACAAACTTATTCAGCTTGTAATCTGGTAAGCCTGCATTTCTTATGGTGGTGGAATCACATTGTTTCATGTTCCACGAAGATTTGTCACAGGGTGCCGCAACATTATTACTGTGTTGATTATCACTGCCACTGACTGTTCTGCGCTTGTTTATTTCAATTATTAACACTATTGACTCTGCAACTTATTTTGTTCTAGTCTAAGTGTTTATTAACCTTATTCATTTTGGTGTGACACGTTATATATTGGCACTTTGCACTTTTCAGTTTGTGTATTTTTTGGTTTCCATTTATTATTTCATCCACTACCAGCGCAGCTCCTTTTGTTTTATAGTTTGTTTGTGTTTTACACCACCTGAGTTGCAGCTTAGTTTGAATAGCGCAGTTTTTCCTATACCATAGATAGTTAACAATCTGCCTCTCTGTTATGCCGCGTACACACGGTCGGACTTTTCGTCTACAAAAGTCCAACGGACGCTGACGGACTAAAGTTGGCTGGTAATCCGATCGTGTGTGGGCTGCTTCGGACTTTCAACGTACTTTTTTAGCCTCAAATCCGACGTACTTTAGATTTGAAACATGCTTTAAATCTTTACGTCGTAACTACGACGGACCCCGAAGTCCGCTCGTCTGTATGCTAGTCCTACGGACAAAAAAACGACGCATGCTCATAAGCAAAAACTAAACGGAAGCACTCGGTCTAGTAAAACTAGTGTTCGTATTGTAGGTAGCACATTCATCACGCTGCAAAATCTGTGATCGTTGAATGCAGCGCATTTTATTTCTTCTTTACGAATGCTCTAAAGAACGAAGGTGTTTTGCTGTTCATAATCAGAGTTCTCCCAAACTGATTTCTGAATTCTTTTTCTCTTTGATCTCATGAATGATATAGTATGCTTTTTATAAACAATGTTTCCATACTAATAATACTTTTTCCCTTTTTTTTTTTTTTTATGTTTGTAAAGTTACCACAAAGAACCCATTATTCTTTTTTTTTTTTTTTTCTAGTGATTATTTTTTAATTTTTAGATAAAGTTAACCCAAAGCACCGTTTTTGTTTATGTATATATTTTTTTTTCAAGACTTACCACTTGAACATTCTTAACATTAGTAATGTATTTTTGGTGTGTTTTTTTAAAACTCAATGAGATTGTTGTCCCTTGTTAATTTAACATTGTGTGTAAAATCAATGATTTAAAAGAAAACACATAAAAGTCTTTTGCTAAACTCAAAAAAGATCCATTTATTCATGGTCAAAATAAAATAAAGAGGAAGTCAACGCTGGAAAAAGTCGGTGTACAAGAAAATTGGGATCTTGAGGAGTCCATATAAGAGGGAGCACAATCTGGTCCAAGAATCCCAGAGATCAACAGCACCAGCAGATGATCTAGATGTCCCCAGACTGTGGTCCTACAACAGCCTGCGTCTTCTGTCAGACCAGACTGAACCCAGGTCATCACTTTCTTCTCTTCCCTGCAGCCTTTCCTCCACGCTGCCCTGCAGCCTTCCCTGCAGCCTTCCCTGTAGCCTTCCCTGTAGCCTTCTTTTGAGGCTGTGGCTCTGGTGTTTCAGTTGTGGCAGGAGGAGGAGGAGGAGGAGGAGGAGGAGGAGGAGGAGGGGGGGGGGCTGCCTCATGTAGTTGGGTGTTTTTGGTTAGCGTGCCCTGCAGCCCCTTATGGATTGTTTCCCCAAATAGGCGCTCACAAATGAGGCGCTGCTCCCAATCCATCTGAAGAAGCCTGCTGGCTAAGTAGCAGCCATAGGCTTCTTCCGCTTCTGGGGGGCTTGTTAAAAAACGGGTGGCCTGTTGCATGAGGCGCAGGGATGCGTCCTGTGTGACCATCCCCTTCTTGGCCCTTTTTTTGGGAAGGTGGAGGGGAGGCACTTGGGATTGGGTGAGGCTCCTACTGGGCCCAGCCACCTCACTTGGCCCAGCCACCTCACTTGGCCCAGCCACCTCACTTGGCCCAGCCACCTCACTGGGAGCAGCCACCTCCTGCCTGACACTGGGCCCAGCCTCCTCCAGGATGATGGTGAATCCGGCCTCCTCCAGGCTGTCCATGGGCCCGGTCTCCTCCTGCCTGCCACTTTCCCCACATTCCTCCTGGATGGACTCATCCTGTGTATAAAAAAAGGACAATAGTTTTAGTTTCTTTTTTTGGGTTCATCAATGACACACAGTTTGCTTCTCATGACTAGCAAATTCAATGTGAATACATCTCTTTAATAAAAGAGTCTAATCAGACACCCTAATTATTTCAAGCAGGTGCCAAACATATTTAGTCACTACTATCATTTGATATGTATACACAATTTGGAGTGCTAAATTATTTGAGACAATTATAACATCCAGTTAACATCATTAATATTAGTACAGTAAATCTTTGTTAAAATAATTTACCTGACTCCAGATGGTCATATCCGGTTCATCCAGGATGGAAGACCCAGCTTGCTCCTCATCAGCCTCTGCTGGGGTGGAGGGAAGGGTGGAGGGAAGGGTGGAGGGAAGGGTTGAAAGTGATGCCCTGGCTTCATTCTGGTCATCAAGAAAACGGAGTTGTTTGTAGTACCACAGCCTGGGTACATAAACATCATCTGCTGATGCTCCTGATCTCCTTGATTCCTGGATCTTCCTATGCTCCCTTTTATACATGTTCCTCAAGACCCCAATTTTCTTGTACACTGTCTCCATTGTTGCTCCAGGGATGGTCTCCTGGACAAAGGACAGAAGTCTCTCCAGCGTTGACTTCCTCACATGCTTGTTATAATACTGAGGGTGTTTCACCTCCCACAAATTCCTCATCTCTCGATACTTTGAAATAAAAGAAGTAAGGAACTCTGGATCCTTCAATAGGGGATTCATTATATCTGGAAAAGAGAAAGTCACAAGACCAAAAAAACTTATTATATGTTTCTGCTAACCCCTCATCATCTTCTCCCTATGTAGGCCTCATCAATCTATCAAGCCATATAGGCCGCTTGCTACAAAGTCATGACCATAAACCCCCCCCAAAAAAAATATATATCTCAAATTACCTTCGTTTTGGAACGTCCTGGTCCACTATCACCTACGCACAGAACGTACGTACGACACGCGCGAAAGGCCCTCCTTTATACACTACGCATGTGTGAAACTCCGCCTGCGTCGCCCGCCCCTGACGTTCGAAATGAACTCATGTTCTCCGCCCCCTAATTTGACGCACAGAACGTACGTACGACACGCGCGAAAGGCCCTCCTTTATACACTACGCATGTGTGAAACTCCGCCTGCGTCGCCCGCCCCTGACGTTCGAAATGAACTCATGTTCTCCGCCCCCTAATTTGACGCACAGAACGTACGTACGACACGCGCGAAAGGCCCTCCTTTATACACTACGCATGTGTGAAACTCCGCCTGCGTCGCCCGCCCCTGACGTTCGAAATGTACTCATGTTCTCCGCCCCTTTTTTGTTACGGCGCGTAGTGGAGTTAAAGAATGGCGGAGACACCTGAAATGTTGACGACCTCAGGTAGTGGAGACAGCCCGCAGGCTGGAACGTCTGGAACGTCAACCAAATCTGTGAGGCCTAGATTTAAGGCCTCTAATATGAGTTTCAAAGAGATGGTGGAGATGGTGGCCATTCTTCGCAAAGACGACTATGATGGCAATTATGGGCCGTACGCACGGCCAAATTTGCGCAAGGCCAAAATCATGGCAAAGGTCGTGGACACTTTGCAGGCATCATTTGGGGTCCAGCGCTCCAAGGATCAATTGCGCAAAAGATGGTCTGACCTGAAAATCAGGGAGCCGGATCAATACCGACGTATCCGGAAAGTTCTTAAAAAAAGTAAGTACTTGTCGTGTTTTTCTCTTGTGTTTATTACCTTGTATACTGCTCCATGTGCTTTTCCTTTCTATACGATTTTTGTTCATCGTTCTAAACGATCTTTGAAGAAACCTCGTTACATATCCATATCTATATATCTATCTCTCTATCTATCTCTATCTATCTCTCTATCTATCTCTCTATCTATCTCTCTATATCTATCTCTCTATATCTATCTCTCTCTCTATATCTATATCTATATAGATAACAATATAAATATATAAAAATATAAAAATATAAATATATAAAAAAATATAGAAATATATATATATATAAATATATATATATATATATATATATATATATATATATATATATATATCTATATATATATATATATATATATATCTATATATCTATAATATATCTATATATATATATCTATTATATATCTATATATATATATATATTATATATCTATATATATATATATATATATATATCTATAATATATCTATATATATATATATCTATATATATATATTATATATCTATTTTAAATTCTCTTAATTTTTTGGATTTACATTTAGTTAGATATTTAGAGATTTTGTTACAGATATAGAGAGAGATCAAAAGATTATTAACTATATTTTGAGATATTGATATCTATCTATCCGGTATGTCTTTATAATTTGAAATATTGAACTAAAATAGGAACTCTACACAAACCACTTCACTACAAATGTTGGAAAATTATTATGTCCTAAAATATCTGTGTGCTAATTAGATTACTAATTTTTTGTTTCACATAGGGGAAAAATCACTCAGCCAACCAAAAGAACACAGTCCACCCCAAGCAAAACAGGATTGGGCAATCAGTCCAAGTCCCATTGACGATGTGGAGGAAGGAGAGGTGGGCGACATGGGCACCCCACCAGGTGAGTGTCTGACACACCAGCTTACGTTAATCTATGCATGGCTGCCTTTTGTTTAATTGAATTTGTCTACTCTATTTTAGGGGATCTGCTTCATTCAAGCAACAGTGACACCCCCGAGGATGTGGAGGAATTAGGCTACATGGCCACCCCACCAGGTCAGTGTCTGAGACAACAGCTTTAGTTCTGGTAAGGTAAACTATGTATGTGTGCATATTTGTAAAGACATTTTTTGGTTTCATTCCACTTTAGGAACAACAAGAAGTGACCATTTCACCTCGGAAAGTGCCCAACGTCTAATTGGTCAAATAATGGGCTGGAATCAAGACATGGATCAAATGCGTAATAGGCTGGATCGTATGCAGCAGGAAATGAAGGACATGATTGATGTTTTGGGTCGAATCTAAATGCCCTTTTTTAAACCCCAAAACATCAATCATGTCCTTCATTTCCTGTTTTGCTGACCCCATTCTGGGCCTTCTCTTTGTTTTTTTGGCCTAACATAAATGGCTGTTTAACCTAATGTCAAAAAGGAGGGCTGTCAAAAATCCACAAAAAAATAAAAATTGATTTTCTAAAAAACAACCAAAAAAAAAAAAAAACTTGATTTTAAAAAACCCAAAAAAATAAAAAAAAGTGATTTTAAAAAACCCAAAAAAAAATAAAAAAAAGTGATTTTAAAAAACCCAAAAAAAAATAAAAAAAAGTGATTTTAAAAAACCCAAAAAAAAATAAAAAAAAGTGATTTTAAAAAACCCAAAAAAAAATAAAAAAAAGTGATTTTAAAAAACCCAAAAAAAAATAAAAAAAAGTGATTTTAAAAAACCCAAAAAAAAATAAAAAAAAGTGATTTTAAAAAACCCAAAAAAAAATAAAAAAAGTGATTTTAAATAACCCAAAAAAAAAAAAAAAAAGTGATTTTAAATAACCCAAAAAAAAAAAAAAAAGTGATTTTAAATAACCCAAAAAAAAAAAAAAAATTAATTTTCAAAAACCAAAAAAAGTAAAAAAAATTGATTTGAAAACACCAAAAAAATTAAGAAAATTAATGTTAAAAAACCCCAAAAAAAACAAAAAAAATGATTTTAAAAAACAAAAAAAAAAAAAAAAAAAGAAAACTTGCTTTTAAAAAAAAACAAAACTTGATTTTCCAAAAACAAAGCCTGTTTTTGAAAATCCAAAAGCCCAAAATATTTTTTTGTGGATTAGGTAGAAATATTTCAATATAATTATATTTTGCTACATCATTAAGATACCATTATATTTTTGTCTCGGAACATTTTATACTAAATGCAGAACTGAATGCATACCAACCATTAATAAAAACATCTCCTTTTATAGGATTTTAACAAATGTGTGGTTTGTTATTTCAAGGCTCAGTATCAGTTTGGTTATAATTGTCAAAAAGTTGTTTACAGTGGCAATGGAGCTTATTTAGACATTTTGAAAATTCTAATACAGTTGGCACTACAACTGCTCGACCATAACCTAGGAGACAGCCCAAAAGAAAGGCAAGCAATAAATATAATGCCAGATTTCAGCAATATTTTTTTTATTGTAAAAAAAATTATATATCCTGGCCCATTGCAATGGCCCCCCTACCCATAAAATAATCAACATATTGCTGTCTAACCTGACGGGAACTTTGGGGGGCCAAGCCAGTACGGACAGTATCCAGGCCTGTAAGGTTGGCTTCTATTTGTCCGGCCTCAGGCCCAACTGTGCCTATATAATTGGCAGAATGCTTATTTAAAAAGTTGTGCAGAATGCAGCATGATAAAATTATAAAATTAAGTTTGTATTCCGCCAAATTAATGGCTGTTTGAAACAGGCGGAACCGGCTGGCCAGAATTCCAAACGCATTCTCAACCACTCTTCTAGCTCTGGCCAGCCGGTAATTAAAAACCCTCCTCTCCGGGGTGAGGGTTCTTTGGGGGAATGGCCTCATGAGGTGCTTGCTCAGAGCGAAGGCTTCATCGGCAATGAAGACAAAGGGGAGTCCTTCCACGTTATCCTCATCAGGTGGCAATCCCAGGCCACCACTCTGGAGACGCTGGCAGAACTCCGTCTGGGCAAATACTCCTCCATCCGACATCCGGCCATTCTTCCCCACGTCCACATATAAAAAATCATAGTGTGCCGACACCACCGCCATTAAAACAATACTGTGGAACCCCTTATAATTAAAATAATATGACCCCGAATGGGGTGGTGGCACAATGTGGACATGTTTCCCATCTATAGCCCCTCCACAATTGGGAAAGTCCCAACGGCTTGCAAAATGGGATGCCACAGTCTGCCATTCCTGTGGCGTTGAAGGAAACTGGGGAATCAAACAAGAAAACAAAAATCAATTAATTTGGAAGCTAACATTGCAAGAAAATTAGACAATTAAAAACATTATTCCCCAGCATCAGTATAACATTCAATAATTTAATTCTTCTGGAATAACTAATATGGAAAAAGGCACACTTATCAGATTGCTCACCCCCTCTGATAGAACATTGATTACATTTTAGGGGGTTGTGAAATCCCCAAAAAAAATTACTTTAACAACACGCAGGAATTTAGGGATAACAAAGGCTACAAGACTGCAGTTGTCGCACTCTGCAGGTGCAGTTGCAAACCAGCTTACAGTAAATGAGGTAATGTCAAAAGGCATTCATGTTGTAAACAGTACACAATCACATGCAAGGGCAATTAATGAAAACACTTTGAGGCTTGCATATGATTTGATGATGGAAATCAGCAGAGCTTCTGCTCATTTACTAAAGCAATGGAACAAATGCACTTGTAGAGTGCACATGCATTTTGCAAAGTGCAACATAGATTTGCTTTAGACAAATCAACACCACAGAACATTCAAGCAAATTTTAACGAGGGTGGGGGTGGGGGGGTTGTGAAATCTAGCTAATTGCTAATTAGCAGCACACTATTTGGAGTGAGTTCAGGTGGGGGGGGGGGGTTGTGAAATCTAGCTAATTGCTAATTAGCAGCACACTATTTGGAGTGAGTTCAGGTGGGGGGGGGGGGTTGTGAAATCTAGCTAATTGCTAATTAACAGCACACTATTTGGAGTGAGTTCAGGTGGGGGGGGGGGGGGTTGTGAAATCTAGCTAATTGCTAATTAGCACCACACTATTTGGAGTGAGTTCAGGTGGGGGGGGGGGGGTTGTGAAATCTAGCTAATTGCTAATTCTAAGCACACTAAATACACTCCAACAAAATACATTCAAAATGAGTAGACTAGGTGGATATGTTCCCATCACTTCATGCTGGGAAGGTTATTGAAGGAAACTATACATGCATGACAAAAAATAACAGGAAAAAATCCCAGCATGTGTGAGGATAAAAAGGGGACATTCACACTATATTGCAATGATGGGAAGTAGTGTTTGAAGCAAGAAATACATTACTTTATCAAAGATTACATAAAAGAACATGTGATGCTAATAAACTAAAAATAGCTTACCTTAATATAGTCCTTCTGCAGGACCTGTATGATGGCAGAACAGGTCTCTGGGATAATGATCCCCAGAGCCTGGGGGGAGATGCCTGTCGAGAACTTAAGGTCCTGCAGGCTTCTCCCTGTGGCCAAATACCGCAAGGTAGCGACCACCCTCTGCTCCGGAGTGATGGCTTGCCTCATGCAGGTATCCTGCCTGCTGATATAGGGGGTCAGCAAAGCCACCAAACGATCAAAAACGGGGTCCGTCATCCGGAGAAAGTTCCTGAAATCCTCAGGATTATTCTCACGGATCTCACGGAGCAAAGGCATGTGACAGAACTGGTCACGCTGAAGCAACCAATTCTTGGTCCATGAACTCCTCCTCGCCCTGTTCATGGACTGGTCTTGGGCTGAAGAATAAACTACAGCACCAAGCACATACAATGCACGAGCTCTACGACGAGTACGTACAGGTAACATGGCTTCAAAACGGTCGGCTGGTCAGAACGCACTAAACAGAACGCACTGAAGAACAGCAAGGCCTGTGAAGAACGACCTGAAAATCAGGAACGAGCGGCCAATAAAACAAAGATTTCTCAATGCCAACTGACCAAACGCACTGAAAAGCAGATACAAACCTCACAAGCACAGACTGAACACCAGTTAAAACGAACTGAAAAATACGAGTCTCACAAGCGCGAATCGTCTCTCACCAAACTTCTACTAACACGAGATAAACACGAGATTAGCAGAAGGAGCCCAAAGGGTGTCGTACGGGCTATTGAACTTCCGTTTTATAGTCTCGTCGGACTTGGTGTACGTCACAGCGTACTAAACTGGCGTACTTTTGTGTGGTCGTGTGTGGGCAAGTCCGTTCGTAAGAAAGTCTGCCCCAAGTCCGCCGAAGGTACGCCGGAAGTATGTCGGGCAGGCTGTCCGACTTTTGTAGCTGCAAAGTCCGACCGTGTGTACGCGGCATTAGTAAATAGTCATAAGTGATGTCCTCCACGCCTTCCTCTCCTCAGGCCAGTTTTGCCTTGTCCAGATGATTTTTTACACAGAGCGCAAAGAATTACAAAACTCTGTAAGTAAGTCAGAGCCTGCGACCAAAGCAGCTTGATTTGTTTGTGACTGACACACGCTTCCCAAAGCACTCCCCAGGCAGTGAGTGCTGACTCAAGGCCTTGTCTGTTCACATCAGACATACATATATCAGCAGCGTGCTTGCCTGGTAGCAGCAGATCCTCCATTTTTAACACACGCAAGCATCCATGGAAGATACAGTGTTTAATAGTGTTTTGTTCACCTTTGCAGAAATCGAAGGAAGGGCTAGGAAATTAAAAATACTAGCTGAGTGTCCTTTACAGAAACAGCCCTGTCATATATCATGCATTATAAATGAGTAAGCTCAAGCAGTAAAAATATAGTTTTTTAATCATTCCGCCCTAGGCACATCTAAATGACTTTTCAAACAGACTACACCTCTACTTTCATTAAATATAAGTTCACCTTTGTGTAAAAAAAATAATACATGGACATTTTTGGAAGTAACAAAATGTGCTTTTGTTAATTATTTTCTCAGGAGCCTGCAGAGCATTGCACCCACGATCAATGGATCATGGGTGCATTATCAGGCTCCTGCAGACACTTCGTACAGCTCTTTGTCCATACCTCTGTATGGGCTGACAGTTGCTGAACTGCAGGAAGCCCTGTACACACAATAGGATTTTCCGACAACAAATGTTGGATGTGAGCTTGTTGTCGGAAAGTCCGACCGTGTGTATGCTCTATAGAACATTTGTTGTCAGAATTTCCGTCAACAAATGTTTGAGAGCAAGTTCTCAAATTTTCCGACAACAAAACTTGTCAGAAATTCCGAGCGTGTGTACACAATTCCGACGCACAAAAGTCCACACATGCTCGGAATCAAGCAGAAGAGCCGCACTGGCTTTTGAACTTTTTTTTTTTTTTTCGGCTCGTCGTATGTGTTGTATGTCACCGCGTTCTTGACGTTTGGAATTTCCGACAACATTTGTGTGAACGTGTGTATGCAAGACAAGTTTGAGCCAACATCCTTCGGGAAAAAAATCCACGGTTTTGTTATGGGAAAATCCTATCGTGTGTACAGGGCATTATGGTCCATGGAGAACCTCTGCTGTGGTGGCAGATGGGACTTGTAGTTTATTAATTCACAAATCAGAGCCCCGCACAGCCATGTCAATTTTAAAAGTGAAGATGGCTGCGGAGGAAAGAAATCCCTGCCTACTGTCACAGGGGGAACTCAGGGAGTGAAGGGGACTGGCGATTAGCAACATGTTAGATGTTACACCCTAAATATGGGGGTAGCGTCTAACATGTTACTAAAGGTGAACTTAGCCTTTAAAATTGCTTATAGATTGTTAGGGCCACGAATATTACGGAGTGGCCCCATGGAATTGCAAGCCCCTGGTGCCCCCTTTTAGTTTAATGAAATCCTATTTAAAATTGTTGCTAGGATCTTTTGCATCAAGCAGTTTCTTGACTCTCCTTTTGTCTGTTTCAGGTACCCCGCTTCCAGTTATTACCAGGCAGATCACTTAGTCTCCTTTCAATTTTAATTGGCCCTGGACTTTTGAAGGTAAAACCTGAAATCCAGCCTGGATTCTGACTCCATTAAATATCTTCTCTCCGAGGTGTCTGTCAGCTGATGGATCTTAAATCAAAACAAGCTGTCCCACCCAGGGCCTCTGTTAGAAATCATGAGGCCTGTACAGCCTACCTGACAGCCCCCTCCCCCCACTTAACAGGGCCTGGGGCCTGAGCACAACTACCTTCCTCCTAGCCCGCAGGCAGCAAGCAGTGAAGAAGGAGGCACTGTGGACTGTGTGCCATGGAGAAATATGGGTGTGGCAAAACTCCACTAACAGTGGCAGGGTAGGTATTAACTGTATGTATATAGTTTACAAAACGCAGATGTCAAGAATATGTAATGTACAGATTGCAGGGGTCAGGACTATGTAATTTACACAGTGTAGTTTCAGGAGTATGTACTGTTCAGTTTGCAGTGGTTAAGGGTATGTGAATAGTGCAGAGTTCAGAAGTGTTTAATATCCAGAGTGCAGGGGTCAGGAGTGGGTAATGTACATAGTTCAGGGGTAATGATTGGGTAATGTACATAGGGCAGAGTTCAGGAGTGTTTAATATACAAAGTGCAGGGGTCAGGAGTAGGTAATGTACAAAGTTCAGGGGTAATGATTGGGTAATGTATATACAGTATCTCACAAAAGTGAGTAAACCCTTCACATTTTTGTAAATATTTTATTCTATCTTTTCATGTGACAACACTGAAGAAATGACACTTTGCTACAATGTAAAGTAGTGAGTGTACAGCTTGTATAACATTGTAAATTTGCTGTCCCCTCAAAATAACTCAACACACAGCCATTAATGTCTAAACTGCTGGCAACAAAAGTGAGTACACCACTAAGTGAAAATGTCCAAATTGGGCGCAAGTAGCCACTTTCCCTCCCCAGTGTCATGTGACTCGTTAGTGTTACAAGGTCTCAGGTGTGAATGGGGAGCAGGTGTGTTAAAGTTGTTGTTATCGCTCTTACTCTCTCATACTGGTCACTGGAAGTTCAACATGGCATCTCATGGCAAAGAACTTGAACTCGACATAGAACTCGACCAAAGAAGTTGAGTGCATGTGCTCAGCGTCATATCCAGAAGCTGTCTTTGGGAAATAGACGTATGAGTGCTGCCAGCATTAGTGCAAAGGTTGAAGGGTAAGCCTGTCAGTGCTCATACCATACGCCGCACACTGCATCAAATTGGTCTGCATAGCTGTCGTCCCAGAAGGAAGCCTCTTCTAAAGATGATGCACAAGAAAGCCCGCAGTTTTCTGAAGACAAGCACACTAAGGACATGGATTACTGGAACCATATCCTGTGGTCTGATGAGACCAAGATAAACTTATTTGGTTCAGATGGTGTCAAGTGTGTGTGGCGGCAACCAGGTGAGGAGTACTAAGACCAGTGTGTCTTGCCTACAGTCAAGCATGGTGGTGAGAGTGTCATGGTCTGGGGCTGCATGAGTGCTGCTGGTACTGAGGAGCTACAGTTCATTGAGGGAACCATGAATGCCAACATGTACTGTGACATACTGAAGCAGAGCATGATTCCCTCCCTTTGGAGACTGGGCCGCAGGGCAGTATTCCAACATGATAACGACCCCAAACACACCTTCAAGACGACCACTGCCCTGCTAAAGAAGCTGAGGGTAAAGATGATGGACTGGCCAAGCATATCTCCACACCTAAACCCTATTGAGTATCTTCGGGGCATCCTCAAATGGAAGGTGTAAGAGCGCAAGGTCTCTAACATCCACCAGCTCCATGATGTTGTCATGGAGGAGTGGAAGAGAACTCCGGTGACAACCTGTGAAGCTCTGGTGAACTCCCTGCACAAGAGGGTTAAGGCAGTGCTGTAAAATAATGGTGGCCACACAAAATATTGACACTTTGGGCCCAATTTGGACATTTTCACTTAGGGGTGTACTCACTTTTGTTGCCAGCAGTTTAGACATTAATGGCTGTGTGTTGAGTTATTTTGAGGGGACAGCAAATTTAAACTGTTATACAAGCTGTACACTCACTACTTTACATTGTAGCAAAGTGTCATTTCTTCAGTGTTGTCACATGAAAAGATATAATAAAATGTTTACAAAAATGTGAGGGGTGTACTCACTTTTGTGAGATACTGTAGCTCAGGGGTCGGATGTGAATAATGCATAGAATGCAGGGGTCTGGAATATGTATTACACAGAGTGCAGAGGGGGTAATGGCAAAGGCACCAAATGGGGGTATAAAAAAATATACCCCCCAGATGTTCAGTGGTCAAATGCAACCCACTCCACTGAATTGGGACACCTCAGAACTATGTACAACAAACGCATTTAGGGATTAAATCAGGTGGTGAGGAGGCAATATCATGCTATCTTGCTGCCTGTCAACACCCTATGAAAAGTGATCCACTGTGGATCACTTTTCAGAGAGTACCACTAGTGTACCCTAATCTACAGCAATAATGCCCCTCAGATGTGTCACTCCAAATGTGCTGAGTATTGAATAGGGATGGGTGAACGGTTCGGCCCGAGCATGAGTTCAGGCCGTACTTTGGCTGTTCGGACATTCTCCGAACAACTGAATTATAGGGTCGTTTGACCACTTGTTCGGCCCTCCGAATGACCACAATGCACTGTGCCACCGCACAGTGCATTGAAAGCCCTGATTGGCTGAAGCAATGAAAGCTTCGCCCAATCAGGGCACAGAGCACTGTCAGAGCCATGATTGGATGCTGTCATGATGACTGTATCCAATCATGTCTCATTGCTCTTAATCCCACCCCACACTATAAAAGTATTCTTTTCATAGCAGCCATTTGTAGTGTGATAGCAGCGTGGAGAGAGAAAGAACAGGGCTCTGTTCAGTGCTAATAGACAGTTAGGCCCCTTTCACACTGAGGTGCTTTGCAGGTGCTATTGCGCTAAAAATAGCGCCTGCAAACCGACCTGAAAGTGCCGCTGCTTTGTCTCCAGTGTGAAAGCCCCGAGGGCTTTCACACTGGAGGGGTGCGCTAGCAGGACGGTAAAAAAGTCCTGCTAGCAACATCTTTGGAGCGGTGAAGGAGCGGTGTGTATACTGCTCCTTCACCGCTCCTGCCCATTGAAATCAGTGGGGCACCGTGGCCATACCTCTGCTGAGGCGCTTTGACAATAGACGGCGTGCTGTCTATTGAGAGAGCTGTACCGCGGCCGTGACTTTTTTTTGCGGTTTACTACCTCTTTAGGTCCCTCTTCTGCTGATGCACCTTGCATGAGTGTTTTGATTTGCTTGCTGTACTAAGTCAGATGCTGCTGCCATTTATCCTGTACCCTGCACCCAACTGCCTTATATCGGCTCCCCTTGTTCCGGTACCCAGTCCTGGTTTCACCCCTTCCTTGCATCTCAGTATTCCCTGTGACCTGTGTTTTGCATCTTGTATATATTGTACATTTTGTATGTAGTTCGTTTGTTAGGTTTCCTGTTACTTAGTTTGGCATTTTTAATTTCTGTGGTTGTAGTTCACTTGTATCTTCATGTTTGCTTGTTTCCTGCTTTCTGGTGTGTGGATGTCTTTTCTCTTATTATTAATGAATTTACTTCCCTATATAGAGTCTGATCTCAGTTTCTAAGTGTAGCCACGCAGATCTGGCCACCTCTGCTGAAGATTCCTGACACTCTGGCCATTCTAGTCTTGTAATTAACCACTTTAATAGCACTCTATAGCCAAAAGACTGCTACAGCATAGCGCTCTCGTTCTGGGAGGGCATCCATGGACAGCCTCCCACATGCCCCCTGGAGTGCGCTCTGTGATTACTGTGTCATTCGGACACAGCTGATAATAATAGATTGCGGTAAAGGGCAATCACAGCGGCCCTTTACCATGTGATCAGCTGTGTTCAATCACAGGTGATCACGTGTAAACAGACTTGCCAGTTATCTGCAGTTTTTTTCCTCACATGCTGTGTCTGTGTGAGGAAAGGATTGCTGATAAGCGACAGGCCCGTCAGTAGAATGTTTACACTGATCATCAGTGCAGCCCCATCACAGCCAATCGCTGCAGGTTATCAGTGCAGGTTATCAGTGCTCATTAGTGCCACCCATCAGTGCCCATCTGCCTCATCAGTGCCCATCAGTTAAGCCTCATCAGTGCCCATCAGTGCAGCTTATCAGTGCCCATCAGTGCAGCTTATCAGTGCCCATCAGTGCAGCCTATCAGTGCAGCTCATCAGTGCCCATCAATGCAGCCTCATCAGTCTTTTTCCAACATGGTCTCAGTAAAAGTGGTTTCAATATCAGGTTGCGAATAGCGTAGGGTTGCCACCTTTTCTTTAAGCCAAACCTGAACACTTTAGCAACACAGGGCCAATTTTTTGTATTATACACTATAAGATTATAAAAGACCTGGCACACCTTTGGGTGTCCCAAGAAGAATAGCTATGCGTGCTGCGGCAAACAGTGGGTGTGGCCAAACTGCTCTTGTTGACATCATCGCTCTCCCAGTGATGCCAAACTTGCCACCAGACAACCAACTGCAGCTCCCGGACAGAAACAGATTTGTGTGTGACTATCTAGGTTACATGGGGAGCCACAGCACAATCTGAATAAGACTGAAACCCGGATACCTTATTCAAAACCCGGACTGTCTGGGTGAATCCTGGACAGGTGCCAACCCTAGATTAGCATAGTAATCATGGATAGGATCAGGTGGGGGTCTACAGAAACAAACCCATGTGAATCTTTACTCTTCTGATCTAGCCAAATAAATCATACAACCACATCTATACTGCACACCAGTGCCTGACACCCTCACAAGCATTTTGTCCACCCCTCTTTGTTAAACCAAGCTGATAGTAGGCCTCAGGTAGAATCAAAAAGAGTGATCATTTCTGTATGTCTGGTCATTTTAAATATAACATTATTTGGAAAAGTTTTATGTTGATTCAGTGCTCATCTTTTTATGGTTCATATACACACGCTTGGATCAATTATGTTGCAATTTTGCAACTTTCAAGTCTAAAGATCCATATACTGTATATGTACGTATGTCTGTTATAGCCATCACTTCCTTTTAAATGTCCTGCAAACACATACACATCATTTTATACTTTCTTACTTGCAATATTCATACTGCAAATAATATTTTTGAAACTAGACATTTTCAGAAATAATATGCACAGTAATATACAAGGATGCAGCTTTTCTGGACAGTGTTGTGTTATGGAACTATGCCATTAGGACAATACTTTATGAAGATGTTGAGAAATTCCCTTAGTATTATACACTCATAGAAAACAGCTCCAAAATCTGCTCATTGTTGTGGCTTTATAGAAGGAAAAGATTATGAAGAATTGATATTATGTGCTGGTACTGTAGAAAGATCATGCTGTGAGCTAAAGGAGTATTGATTTAGGCAGTCTGCAGTCATTCAAGGGTGGGGACAGGAAGTTATGCTTTTTGGAATAGAGAAATGTCAGTCTCTTAGGCAATGAATAACATGCATGAAATTCCTTTTATCAGGAGGGAATTCTCAGCCTGGGTGTATGAAGGGTGAATTAATCTTATGGGTTATCATTAAAACCTCAAGTCTTTATAACTGAATAAAACTCCAAAAAAAAAAAGAAAAGAAAAATGGCAAGTTAAAGAGGAACTAAGCTCTCAACATGAACTATTTTTAATCTTATACTGCTAAAATTAGTATGGTATATTATATTTCCTTTTTTTTAAACTTTTTTTTACATTTCTTCAGTTGCTTCCTTGTTTCTGGCCTAGGCCAAAATTACGTAATACATGCCAGGTGTCTTCATGGGCATTTTTTTTCTTTCATCTGGAGGAGGGGTTTTCTCAGATAAGCACAACCTCCTACCTGCCTGTTTGAGCTAAGGGTAAATGGATTTCAGGAGGTAAATGCTAAATGAATCATCTGCCCTTACTCAAGATGGCCGCAGCTAGAAATGCTAGGGGGTGTTTTTCAAAATGATTTCTCAACTAAATAAAGCATGGAGACATGGATGCATAGGTATGTTTGCTTTATATATTACAAATGATTTAAATGGTGTTTTCCGTTTCTGATTCTTAGATACAATTAGGTTCGGCTTTAAAAAAGAGTCTTTCATAATTGAAAAATTATTATATTATTGTTTGCCTCCTTATTTAGATTCACTTAAACTGGCCATACACTGATTAACAGACCAAAATTCACTACATGGATGGCCCTATTGGCCCCTTCTCATGCGAAATCCATCAATTGAAAAACTGAGGGAGCCGGATGGAAAATTTCCATCCAAACAGTGACTGCATCCAGATGCCTGTGGCAGCTGTCAGAGTCCAAAAGTCATAGGTTTAAAAAGTATGAACATAAGCGCAATTAAAACAAAATTGACCCATTATAACTTCCCTTTAATAAAAACCAAGAAAAACATATATATATATGTATATATATATATATGTAGCGCAGGGGTTTGCTACCAAAGTTATCATGCTAAGTAATGTATTGTTTCTTAAGCAAGGGTTTGGCTCCCTCTAGTGACTGCTAAAACTTTGTCAGGACCCTTCCTTTAATTAAGTGCAAACAGTTATGCATTGTTGGATATGCAGTCTAATGAGGAAGTGACTCATGTTGTTACCTCAGTTTGGGAACTACTGTACCCACAATGCCGAGTCACAAACCCACAATGCCAAGTCACAGAACAGCCTGCTGGGTAAAGAGACAAAAGGAACAGTGCGACCATCTTTCGCTCTCTTGGGCTGCCATTCAACAAACAGCATGGAGGTCTGTATGTGGGAACAAAAGACTGCGGCCCACACGGCACGGAGCGGGATCGCCAGCCTCTGAGGGACTTCAGAGTACAGCCCTGCCAGCTTAGCAAGCGGATCGGTGTGCAGTGCCAGGACATCTGGAAGTTTCCTGCATCTCAGCCATCCGGAGGAGCGGCACGGCGTGGCGGTGCCATCTTTTATCATACTGAGATAGGGAGGAGAGTCTGGACGGAGCCTCACAGCCTCTGGGTCTATTGTGGTGAGAGGGCACCTGCCCATTTCAGTAAAATACACTATTTGATGAGTGAGTTATTTACAGACTGCTGGTGAGACTTGAAGTCCCACAGAAGTGATCCTACCTATTCACAGCTGAAATCTAGGGTCTGTTATTCCTTGTGCTATAAAGTCACTATATTACACTCACAGATAAGGAGGAAGTTTTACAGGTGCTCTATTTCTTCAGTTAAACAATTATCAGCGCATCATTTATTCTACAGTTGCTTTCTCTCTGTTTCCCTCTTGGATTACAAATACTGCAGTATAATATCTGGCTAGCTGAAGACAAACTACAAATTGAGGAACATTCATCGCTGTATTTTTTTACACAACCTTGCTGCTCTGCATTGGACAACTGCTCTGAACTGCAACCTAGGGGGAGCCCTTGAGTACAGGTTAAATATTGCATTGCATCAGTGAATGTGATAAATATTTTATTGTAATTTGTGTGTGTGTATTGAGGCTTCAGTGGGAAGGTGTTTAATATAGGTCTTGGATAATATTGAACACTTGTCCCACTGTGTACCTGTCTACATATACTCCCTACGGTGATTATTGAATATACAGTTTCATATCCGTATTATTGTTACCAACTGTTATTTATTGTTTGTATGTGGTCTCAATGTTCCTTATGATTAATACCCACTTTAGTAAACTTTCTGAGTGGTTAATTGATATTCTGTGTGTGTCTCTGTTACTACTACAGCAGGTGAAGGGACGGGATCCAGGGCTATGGTAAATATATTTTATGGGTTGTATTTACTGTGTTTCTCTCTATTGCTGAGTCCCATACTAATATTACCAAGCAGGTGTGCCAGAGGGGTTGAGATCATTCTTGGGGTTGAGAGGGAGGATGCAGAACCAAACATTCATTAGCAGCTCCTTCGGGGGTAGTGCTACATATATATATATATATATATATATATAGATAGATAGATAGATAGATAGATAGATAGATAGATAGATAGATAGATAGATATATAGATATAGATATACTGTGCCTTGAAAAAGTATTCATACCCATTGAAATTTTCCACATTTTTTAATGTTACAACCAAAAACCTAAATGTACTGCAAACCTACCAAGACATGGCCATTCACCTAAACTGACAGGCCGGGCAAGGAGAGCATTCATCAGACAAGCAGCCAATAGGCCCATGGTAACTCTGGAGGAGCTGCAGAGATCCACAGCTCAGGTGGCAGAATCTGTCCACAGGACAACTATTAGTTGTGCACTCCACAAAGCTGGCCTCTTTGAAAGAGTGGAAAGAAGAAAGCCATAAGAAGTCCCATTTTCAGTTTGTGAAAAGCCATGTGGGGGACACAGCAAACATGTGGAAGAAGGTTTTCTGGTCAGATGAGGCCAAAATTGAACTTTTGGGCCTAAAAGCAAAACGCTATGTGTGGCGGAAAACTAACACTTTTTTTATTATTAAAACTAACACTCGTTTTATTATTTAGTTTCTATTTCACTTATATATTGTGTTTGCGAGCGCTATATTTATATTTTTCATGTTTTCATGTTTTTCAAGTGATTAGCACTTTGTGTATAGCAGCTGCAATTTTTTTATTTCATCGATTTATTTTTGTCACACCATTAGCGTGAGTATATATATTTAGTATATATTTTTTTCAAGGAAAACTAACACTGCACATCACCCTGAATACATCATCCCCACTGTGAAACATGGTGGTGGCAGCATCATGTTGTGGGGATGCTTCTCTTCAACAGGGAAAGGGAAGCTGGTCAGAGTTGAAGGGAAGATGGATGGAGCCAAATACAGGGCAATCTTAGAAGAAAAACTATTATGCCATGTACACACGGTCGGATTTTCTGATGGGAAATGTTCGATGTGAGATTGTTGTCGGAAAGTCTGACCGTGTGTATTCTCCATCGGACATTTGCCGTTGGAATTTCCCGCAACAAATGTTTCTTAGCAGGTTCTTAAATTTTCCGCCAACAAAACTTTGTTGTCGGAAAGTCTGTACGGGGCATTAGAGTCTGCAAAAGACTTGATACTGGGGCGAAGGTTCACTTTCCAGCAGGACAACGACCCTAAACATGCAGCCAGAGCTTCAATGGAATGGTTTAAATCAAAGCATATTCATGTGTTAGAATGGCCCAGTCAAAGTCCAGATCTAAATCCAATTGAGAATCTGTGGCAAAACTTGAAAATTGCTGTTTACAGACGCTCTCCATCCAATCTGACAGAGCTTGAGCTTTTTTGCAAAGAGCAATGGACAAAAATGTCACTCTCTAGAAGTGAAAAGCTGGTAGTGACATCCCCAAAAAACTTGCTGCTGTAATTGCAGAGAAAGGTGGTTCTACAAAGTATTGACTCAAACAAATGCACGCCACACTTTTCACATATTTATTTGTAGAAAAATGTGAAAATCATTTATCATTTTCCTTCCACTCCACAATTATGTGCCACTTTGTGTTGGTCTATCACAAAAATCCCAATAAAATACATTACATTTTTGGTTGTAACATGACAAAATTTTAAGGGGTATGAATACTTTTCCAAGGCACTGTACATATATATATTAGAGCTGCACAATTAATTGTTAAGAATCGTTGTCATGATTTTTTCCCCCTTGCGATCCTGACAAAGTATTTTCCCCACTCTTTCTATGCAGAGAATTCTCTGCTGAAGCCGACAGCTGTCAAAAATTGTAATTTTTAATGGTAGCCTACATATTTTTTTCATGACACATTTTCTCTTACATGGCAAAAAAACCAATGTTGACTAATACTCTTCTCTTTTTTACTTCATTTCCAAGCTAAACTAGAAAAAATATAATTTGTGGCCTCTGAGCAGATGGATTGTAGTTGAAGCCCTAGTGTAGGGTTTCTAGTTATTAGTAAAGGTCTTCAGAAAGCAGATACCCTCCCAAGTAACCATCTTAAAGCACCCAAAATGCAGTGTACCAACCTCCTAGGATGAAATGTTTCTATTACAAAGGGTATGGTTTTTGCTGGTTCATTGCTGTGTTCCAGCTACAAGGTCTCTAGAATTATGCAATGGTTCTTGTGCAATGGACCTTGGTTACTTAATACCTAACCTTTGGATTTGACAGAAAGGGAGGCAGAAACATCCAAAGAATTAATGACCATTACTTACAAAACTATATAATATACTAGCATGGACCACAGGCAGTATGTATTCAAGTCAATGCATATTTCTGTTATTTCAAAAATGTAATTAGTCATATAGGTATGACAAGTGATCTGTAGGGTAATAATCTATTTAATAGCAGAGGTAGATGTCGTGAAATAAGCAACTGTCAGCTTTTGTAAGTAATCTCTGATTGCACTTGCTCTTATTAATATGAAGGCAGGACCAAAAAAACAATATAGGTTGAACCTCAGAGACCAGCCATCTAGTTTTCTACTCAAAAGAAGAGAAAACAACTCATAGTGTATACTGTGCAGATTACTTTTATTCATTCAAAACACATACATCCTTAAGATAGTAGCATAAAAAGCACATGATATAGTATGCAGCTGCCACCTCCCATCCGACCCCGGATAGCCCAGCCAGTCTACCACAGTAAACAGGGAACAGTGAAAGCTAGCATCATACCCGATACAAGTCTCGCTCTCTTGGATAAATAGGCTCTTCCCAGCACGTTTTGGTCACTGTAACTAGTGCCCCTGGTGAGGTTATGGTGACAAAAACGTGTTGGATGGTCTCTGAGTTTTAACCTATATTGGTTCATTAGTCCTGGCTTCATATTAATAAGAGCAAGTGCAATCAGAGCTTGTTCCACCTGCAGTGATCAGTAGAGAACTGTGGGCTTATTATTTAAAGGCTTTACTGGCCCATTTATAGGGCCCATCTGTGAGGTGAGCGCATACTCTAAAGGAGGTCTTCTTGGTGGTGGTCTGCACATCTCTGCCTTTGTGGATTTATGGACTAAGTTTCACTTGGCATATAAAGAAATTGAACACTGACTGGACTGTCTTTTTTGTGAAAATGCTTATGTTCTGTTTTATTTACAAACTAGTTTTGATTGTGTCATAGGATTTTGGAGGGTTTCATTTTATTTGTGAGTAATGCCTAGTACACAAGATGAGGAAATAGGATGAAAAAGACCACTTTCACAGTGAGCGTTCGATAATCTAATCTTTAGTACACACCAGAGCCGATCACGTGAATGTGAAAATATCCGAAGGGACAAGCATGAACATTTTTCTCGTACGATAACAGTACGAACGATTTTCGCATAACTAGTATGGTATTTGTACGAAAAGAAATTGACCGAGACCATGCATGCTCGGAAATGAAAGAATACTTTACAACACAATACATTACATCACTTCCGAAGTTGTATTGTGCCGTAAGAGAATTTTCGTAACTTTAGTAACCTATTGATTTCAATATGAGACTAGCATGCAAAAAAACAAACAAACGATCATTCACCCAATATTCTTATGTGTATGAGGCTTAAAGGTTGATGGTTTTATTTTATTTATGCATCCTTTTATACAAAATAAAGCTTGTGTGTTGGTTTTAAAATTACCTGCTTACTGCAGCCTGTTTTACATACTCCTGGATCCTGAATATCCCTGTACACCAGTGGTCTCCAAACTGTGGCCCTGGGGCCGAATGTGGCCCTTGCCTTGCCTATATTATTATTATTATTATTATACAGGATTTATATTGCGCCAACAGTTTGCGCAGCACTTAACAAAATGAGGGCAGACATTACAGTTACATTACAATTTGGTACAAGAGGAATCAGAGGGCCCTGAAGGTTTTCAGGGATCGTCTAAAGATGTATAGATTAGGGGACAGTCGGATAGATTGGGGTAGGGAGTTCCAAAGGATGGAGGAGGCTCTGGAAAAATCCTGTAGGCGAGCATGGGAGGAGGTGACAAGGGAGCTAGAGAGCAGGAGGTCTTGGGAGGACCGAAGAGAGCGGCTTGGTTGGTATTTTGAGACTAGGTTAGTGATGTAGCTGGGGGCAGAGTTGTGGGCGGCTTTGTAAATTATTGGTAGTATTTTGAATTGTATTCGTTGGGTGAGTGGAAGCCAGTGCAGGGATTGGCAGAGAGGGGTGGAGGACACTGAACGGTTGGTAAGGTGGATAAGTCTTGCAGTAGCATTGATTATGAACTGAAGGGGGGATAGTGTATGTAAAGGTAGTCCAATGAGGAGTGAGTTGCAGTAGTCGAGGCGAGAGATGACCAGGGAGTGAATTAGAAGCTTGGTGGTGTCATTGGTTAAAAAGGGGCATATTCAATTCAATATCCCTGTACACCAGTGGTCTCCAAACTGTGGCCCGGGGGCCGAATGCAGCCCTTGGCTTGCCTTTATCCAGCCTTTAGAGCACTATTTCTACCACTAATATGAGACACTATTCTACCAACTGACACCAACAATAGGGCACAATTTCTACCACTGACACCAACAATGGGGGGCACTATTCCTCCCAATGATACCAACGATAGGGCACTATTCCTCCCCCTAATACCAAATGTGGCAATATTTACTCCCACTGATGCCAGGAAAATTTCCACTCCCACTAGCCACAGTCCGGCCCCCCTAAAGTCTGAAGGACAATATAATGCCACTTTGTTTAGAAAGTTTTGAGACCCCTGCTTTACACCAGGAAAGGTAATGCCAAGCTGAGTAATATCTCACAGGAGTTAGCGTTTCCCCCTATGTTAGTAAGCAGTAAGCCTCCTTGCATTGTAAATGTCTCCTCCTGTTGGTGGTCAGTGGTTGGTGGTTGGTGTCCTATTATGTTGGTTAGTGTAAATGTCCTATTACATGGTCAGTGCTCATTGTGTTCTCTTCCATTGGTGGTCAGTGCTTAGTGCGCTATCTTACGTTGGTGATCCGTGCACACTATGCCCCTTAATATTCATGTCTTCTTATGTTGGTGGCCAATGTAAAAGTCCCATTCTGGTTTGTGGTTCATTCTCACCATGGCTGCCCCCCTTTTCACAAGCATTCAGCAGTGGCATCCTCATACAGCTCAGCAAGGGGGAAGACAGTAGGTAGGCTGATGGCCACATGCATTAAGTCCCCATCTCTAATTTTGAGGCATATTTAAAGAACATTTCTTCCTCCAGTTGAGATACATACAGGTGAGCTTGGGGGCGGAAGCGCCTCTCTAAAGACCCAGATCTGCCTGGGAAAATCACCCACACCCAATATGACAGGAAGGGAGTGGCAGTGCAGGCTGTACACTAAAAAACATTTGATGGTCGGTGCTTTCCAACTTGGGACCTGGGGTAATGAACATCAGAAGTGGTGCCCGTGCCCATGCTAGCAACACCAATAATTAGAAGTACTCATTACTGGAAACACTAAATTGGAGAGGGGTACACTGAAAAAAGTGACAGGTATCCCTTAGGATGATAACCATTATTAGGTGTACAAAATATCTTTTTGATACGTTCAGTCCCTTTGATTGAGCTGCTGCAACTGCTGCTTTGGGAATATGAACTGTGACTCTTGCTGGCTCAGCACAGATTGCTCCCCCACACAGACATGCTGGCTGCCAGCACTACACTAGATAAACACGTTATTTCACAGGTGCCTTGACCTCATGTGATTTAAAGACTCAAAAAACTCCATTGTATTGTTCTGCTAGTTAGAAGTTCTCAAGAAAGTGAACTCTGTGGCCAGATGTCAAGAACTTTATAAGTAATTGGTTAGTTACCATTTAAGAGGAAAATGTCATGTTTTCTGCCTGAAAGGAGCTGCTGCAATAAAAGCTTCCTTTTATACACTCCACAAATGCCTGAGACGTTTACATTCTGAGGCCTTTCACCATGATGAAGGAGCTATTGTTAGACGTGACATCTAAAGAAGAACTCCTCTAAGCAATATCTCGGTCCAAAACTGCCACACTGCATCACAAAAGAAAAATGAAAGGGCTTTCTGTGGAAATAACTTACTTTTTTATTGCATCCTCTCTTCTTACTGCCCAAAGCCATATGAACAGTTCTGAATTTGAATTTGTGTGTGGGTCTTTTCTAGGGACAAGCTTAGGCACATTCGGATACTAACCCTAACTAAGCTATGCCTCCAGGAAACTGTCACTGCAAGCGGCCAATCATAAATAGCTGAGGCATGCAAGCAGGGAAAGCCTCGGCTGCACATGATGGGCGGTCCACAGTGATCAGTTCCTGGCGGGATAACTCAGATTCGGATCAGTATCCAAACATGCCGGAGCTCATTCCTGGCTCTTCGTCAACTTGTAACAGCTAGATAGGTCAACCAAGAAAAAAACTGGCATGTAATGCAGTGCAATGTAAGCTGTAGGCAGTATGAAAAGGTGGAAAAGATAGGCCTTGACACAAGATTTGTAAGGGTGTCAGGTGTACTTTGTTGGCCATATTTACGTATAGTGAGACATTTCATCTTTTTACTATTATTAGATACAAAGATGTATATAGAAGGGATGCACCGATACCAGGAACGAGTACGACTACCGATACTTTTTCTCAAGTAAGCGCCGATACCAAATACTGATACCTATTTTTAGTGTCATGTGACAGTTTATTTAGACTGATGAAAAATGATTACCATTTCTTTATGTAGCGCTACCCCCATAGGGGCCGCTGGTAAATATGCCCGTCTACCACCCTGCACAGCCAGGCACACATATTTTCCATTCACTTCAGAGACAAGAAGCAGTCCTTGCAGCTTGTTTTGTTTTTTATTAGGGAAATTGAACTTGGATGGGGAAGGGTTAATATGGGATGGCCACTTGATCAGCAGAACTCTTCAGGGACTCAACCTATATACATCTGGTATATACACACTCCTTTCTTCTACCTCCAGCATACACTTACCTGTAGAACCACAATTCCAGGATCAGCTAGCACTTTGGTGGATGGTCTGATAAGAGCGTACTCAGACCATAGCAAATGCCCTTTGCAGGCAGGGACTACAGGCCACTTTTGGAGTAGCAAAAATTAGGTCTTTGGTGCTAGCTGTCCTTTTCTGTGGCTACTGATCCCAGTACCACCTCTCCAGGCTCTGCCAGCCCGCCTGGCTGTAGCTGCCTCTTTCTCTAGCCTTCCAGGCTACTTCTCCACAGTCCTCCCAGACTGACTCTGCATCCATCCCAGACTGCTTGCACCCAGTCCCTTCAGGCATGCCTCTCAGTCTTCTGACTGTTTCACTCACCAGCCCACATGGCTGTCTTCCTCCCTGGAGATTTGCCTGGCAGTGTTCTCCCACTGTCCTCTCCTTGCTCTCATGCCTCCTGGTCAGGATCCCCCTGTGTGTCATGAAGAGGGGTCGCTTCCGCACCCGAGCCCAGGCCTACGTTCACCCCCCTCTGACTGGGGAGCTCCCTCCTAGGTCACTCCATCTCCAGCTTCCACCCGAACTCCACACACTGCCCCCTGCTGGGCTGACCCTGAGTATTTGAGGGCAGGGCCGCTGATAGGGGGGGGGCCACTGGTCCTCCTGTAGGGGGCCCCGGCACACAGAGGGGCCCAGACAGCAGGAGGGGGTGGGGTATGGGCAGCTATCTGTGTTGGAAAAAGTGATGGGGATTTAGGGAGGGGGGATATGTGCTAGGAGGAGGGAGGGGGGAAGGTAGGGGATAGAGGGTTGAACCAGGAGAGGGGATGCTTGTGATAGGGGGGGATTAGTGCTGGGGGGATTCAGTAGGGAGGAAGAATGTGTCCTGGGAAGAGTAACTTAGAGGGGGTTGTGCTAGGAGGAGTGATTTGTGGAAATTTGCCCTAGCATGGGGATTGAAGTAAGAAGATTTGTGCTTGGAGGGGAGATGGGGGGATTTTGTGCCAGGAGCGGGTAGGGAATTTGTGGCTAATAGAAGGAATTGGGGGGATTTGTGCTGGCAGGGGGATTTGAGGGGAGAAGATTTGTGCTAGCATAGAAAGGGGGGGCCCCATCAGGTAGGCTGTATGGGGCCCCATGATTCCTAACAGCGGCCCTGTTTGAGGGGGCCTGCCCCCTGCTAACGCTTCCGCTGGGGATTGGTCAGGGCTCTCAGAATACTCCTCCTGGATTCCTCTTATCTGCTTCTAGAACCTTCTCCAAGTTTCCAGCTAGCAGGGAGGAGTTCACCAGAGAAGCTGCTGATGAGTCACCCAGCCTACCTGAGTCACTCAAACCCTGACCCAGAAAAACACATGGGTTTGGCTTCAGCCAAGCCTAAAATTTACCTACACTAACAAACAAAAATCCCATCACTCTAGCAACATAGCTAGGGGGTACTACATTTATAATTATGAAGAACTGTAAGCCCTGGTTCAAACCACTGGGCTCTCCCGAGCAATTGCGAAGTCCAGTAAGAATGCGCCCGTCAGCATTCGGTTCTTGGGACACAGTTGTTCTTCCTATTGTGTGACGTCAGAAATCAAAAGCGTCAAGGACTTGGTCACTTTCTGTTTTGGTTCTTTGCTTACCTTGCTATCAAAAGGGATGTTTGTCCCCCCCCCCCCCCGTGCCCCCGCGCTACCACGCAAACGCGAACTCCTGTGTCAGTCGCATATGACACATATACGCATATGTAAACGGCGATCGCATCGCACATGTGAGGTATTGCCGTTAGAGTGAGAACAATAATTCTAGCTCCAGACCTCCTGTGTAACTAAACTGGTAACCCGTAAAGGCATTTTAAAATTTCGCCTATGGAGATTTTTAAAATTGCGTATTCCTGTGGAACAATGCCAAACTACGGTACCTAAAGCACGACATGTCTGGTATCTATTTACTCTGCATGGCATCACCTTTTAGATTTTACAAACAAATTGAGTATTATATTGTATTTTTGTTCATTAAAAATCACTAAAATATATTTTTTCCAAAACATGCATTTAAAAAAATTGTTGTACAAATATCGTGTGACATAAAAATGTGCAACACCCACCATTTTTATTCTCTAGGGCCTCTGCTTAAATATTATATATGGTTTGGGTGTTCTAAGTATTTTTGTAGCAAAAATGTTTTTTTACATGTAAGAGAGGGATGTCAGAATTGGCCCATACTAAAAGCAGTTAAAGGGATAGGATCATTTTTGTTTTGAACACATTGAGGCAGCGTAACACAATTTTCTTTACCACAAAGATTTATTTATGTTTTTTTTTTTTAATTCTTTATTTTTCAAAGGTATATAGGAACACAAACAGGTAAAATTGACATCAAGTAAATACAATTTTAAGGTACAGTCAGGTCCATAAATATTGGGACATCGACACAATTCTAATCTTTTTGGCTCTATACACCACCACAATGGATTTGAAATGAAACGAACAAGATGTGCTTTAACTGCAGACTTTCAGCTCTAATTTGAGGGTATTTACATCCAAATCACCAAATCAGGTGAACAGTGTAGGAATTACAACAGTTTGTATATGTGCCTCCCACTTTTTAAGGGACTAAAAGTAATGGGACAGACTAACAATCAACCATCAAACTTTCACTTTTTAATACTTGGTTACAAATCCTTTGCAGTCAATTACAGCCTGAAGTCTAGAACGCATAGACATCACCAGACGCTGGGTTTCGTCCCTGGTGATGCTCTGCGAGGCTTCTACTGCAACTGTCTTCAGTTCCTGCTTGTTCTTGGGGCATTTTCCCTTCAGTTTTGTCTTCAGCAAGTGAAATGCATGCTCAATCGGATTCAGGTCAGGTGATTGACTTGGCCATTGCATAACATTCCACTTCTTTCCCTTAAAAAACTATTTGGTTGCTTTCGCAGTATGCTTCGGTCACTGTCCATCTGCACTGTGAAGCACGGTTCAATGAGTTCTGAAGCATTTTGCTGAATATGAGCAGATAATATTGCCTGAAACACTTCAGAATTCATACTGCTGCTTTAGTCAGCAGTCACACCATCAATAAATACAAGAGAACCAGTTCCATTGGCAGCCTTACATGCCCACACCATGACACTACCACCACCATGCTTTGGATCATGAGCAGTTCCTTACCTTCTCCAAAATCTTCTCTTCCCATCACTCTGGTACAAGTTGATCTTGGTCTCATCTGTACATAGGATGTTGTTCCAGAACTGTAAAGGCTTTTTTAGATGTTGTTTGGCAAACTCTAATCTGGGCTTCCTGTTTTTGAGGCTCACCAATGGTTTACATCTTGTGGTGGTATTCACTCTGGTGACGTCTTCTCTTGATTGTTGACTTTGACACACATACACCTACCTCCTGGAGAGTGTTCTTGATCTGGCCAACTGTTGTGAAGGGTGTTTTCTTCCCCAGAAAAGAATTCTTTGGTCATCCACCACAGTTGTTTTCCGTGGTCTTCTGGGTCTTTTTTGGTGCTGCTGAGCTCACCGGTGCGTTCTTTCTTTTTAAGGATGTTCCAAACATTGATTTGGCCACACCTAATGTTTTTGCTATCTCTCTGATGGGTTTGTTTTGTTTTTTCAGCCTAATGATGGCTTGCTTCACTGATAGTGACAGCTCTTTGGATCTCATATTGAGAGTTGAGAGTTGAGAGTTGACAGCAACAGATTCCAAATGCAAGTAGCGCACTTGAAATGAACTCTGGACCTTTTATCTGCTCCTTGTAAATGGGATAATGAGGGAATAACACACACCTGGCCATGAAACAGCTGAGCAGCCAATTGTCCCATTACTTTTGGTCCCTTAAAAAGTGGGAGGCACATATACAAACTGTTGTAATTCCTACACCGTTCACCTGATTTGGATGTAAATACACTCAAATTAAAGCTTAAAAGTCTGCAGTTAAAGCACATCTTGGTTGTTTAATTTCAAATCCATTGTAGTGGTGTATAGAGCCAAAAAGATTAGAATTGTGTCGATGTCCCAATATTTATGGACCTGACTGTACATTATATATGTTTATGAGATTAAACAATACATTTTTATACAAGGAAATATGATGGTATTTACAGCAGAATCACTATTTCAAAAATAGTAAGCAAAGGTTGAGTAAGTTGAAAATGAAAGAGTTCAATAAGTTTCTAGATCTGTAGTTTAAGCTAGTCCCATAAAATAAGCAGTAACTAGGATTAGGACTGAAAAGGAATGAGAAACAAAAGCCAGAAAGAAAAAGAATGAAAAAAACAAAACAAATACATAAATAAATACATTTAAAAAGTGTGGGGGGGAGAAAAGGATGAGAGGGTAAAATGTCATCTTCCTTCTGCGGCAATTCCTGTTTAAAATTGTCAGGTATTAGAGTGAGTTCCTGTATAGTAACCATGGTGTACAAGTTTTAACCAATTCCGGACAACCGCACGCCGATATGCGTTGGCTGTTTGAAGAGGGATATCTTTGTTATGGCAGCAGCTAGCTGCCATAACCCTGGTCCGGTTTCCGATAATAGTGGTCTCTGCGGCGGATTCGCTGCGAGATCACTTTTATCGGCGGCGGGAGAGGGCGCCCCTCCCCGCCGCTCTCCGATGCCCTCCACCACTTACTGGAGCCACCAGCAGCGGCAAGGGCAATCGGGTCCTCTTCCGTGTGTGGTATAGAGACGAGTGAGGGGAAGTTGGCCCCCACCCATCTCCATACCATTGCAGGGCGGAAGCGATGTCAAAACGTCACTTCCGCCCATAGCTCTTAAAGGGACATTTTTATTTATTTTTTTTCAAATGACAAAATTATTGTTTTTTTATTGCATCTTAGTGTAAATATGAGATCTGAGTTCTTTTTGACCCCATATCTCATATTTAAGAGGTCCTGTCATGCTTTTTTTCTATTACAAGGGATGTTTACATTCCTTGCAATAGGAATAGAAGTGACATTTAAAAAAAAT
This sequence comes from Lithobates clamitans, assembly GCA_037952925.1. Lineage (NCBI taxonomy): Eukaryota > Metazoa > Chordata > Amphibia > Anura > Ranidae > Lithobates > Lithobates clamitans. Next base: position 3,979,533 of record JBBGZY010000013.1, read on the forward strand.
AAATAAATGGTAAAATAAATAATACATTTTTTTTTTTTAAAGAACAGTGTTAAAATAAAAAATAAAAGGTAAAATAAATAAGAGAAAAAAAATTTAAACGCGCCCCGTCCCGCCGAGCTCGCATGCAGAAGCGAATGCATACATGAGTAGCGCCCGCACATGAAAACGGTGTTCAAACCACACACGTGAGGTATCGCCGCAATCGGTAGAGAAATAATTCTAGCCCTAGACCTCCTCTGTAACTCAAAACTTGCAACCTGTAGATTTTTTTAAACATTGCCTATGGAGATTTTTAAGGGTAAAAGTTTGTTGCCATTCCACGAGCGGGTGCAATTTACTCAGCGTAACATTATCTTTCACAATATAAAGAAAAATTGGGCTAACTTTACTCTTGTCTTATTTTTAATTCAAAAAAGTGTATTTTTTCCAAAAAAAGTGCGGTTGTAAGACCGCTGCGCGAATACGGTGTAACAGAAAGTATTGCAACGACCGCCATTTTATTCTCTAGGGTGTTAGAAAAAAAATGTATAATGTTTGGGGGTTCTAAGTAATTTTTTAGCAAAAAAAAAAACAGTTTTTAACAACAAATCTCAGAAAGAGGCTTGGTCGTTAAGTGGTTAAAATGTTTGTCAGACTTGCTCTTAATAAATGCTGTAAATTGTTCCATTAGTTGAATTTCAGAAACTCTTTAATGCCAATCCAAAGACATGCCAGTAGGTTAATTTGATCCTGTCTAAATTGGCCCTACTATGTGTATGTATGAATGTGAGTTAGGGACCTTAGATTGTAAGCTCCTTGAGGGAAGGGTCTGATGTGAATGTATACGTAAAGCGCTGCGTAAATTGACGGCGCTATATAAGTACCTAAAATAAATAAATGTGCTAAGGTTTGTGGGTCTTGGGGTCCTGCATTCAGGAGGTATTTGAGAAGTGAGTTTATATAACGTTTGAATGATAGTTGCCTGTCGTGTAAAAGGTAGGCGGCTGGTGTATTCGGAAGAGACCAGCCTGTCAAATCTTTAATGGAAGTCTTGACACCAGACCAGAAGTCGGCTAACACTGGACAGTCCCAGAAAATATATAGGAGGGATCCCTCCATTTTGAAGCATTGCCAGCATAAAGGAGACACCTGGGGATTCATTCTGTGTAAAGTCTTATACATCTCGTAAATATTTTATACCTATTTTCTTGATAATTATTAGCTAATGACGCTTTTTGAGCAAAAAGAAATTTGTCTTTTTTGGGTTTGGGAGAATGTTCTGTGAAGGTCTTTCTCCCATTTAATTAGGAAATTAGGTTCTTTTTAATGTTCTCAAGAAATTAACATATGATTGTGATAATGCATGTCTATAAATATGCATTTCAAATGTCTGTAGACTTTTTAAATGCTTTATTAAAAGTAGGCGACCAAAGGTGGTGTATTAATTGTAGGTGGAGTGGTTGGTTTAGTTACACACGTGAGGAAGACAGCAGCTCCTGGTTCTGTCCAGCTTGAGGTGGTTCTACTGTTCCTACTGCTTTCTTCATCACATAAAATTGTTAAATTCGATAGCGAGAGCCATGAAGGAGATTTCCCCTCAATTCCCATCCAGGTTTCAGTCAATACAGGAGAAGAGAAATCTATTCATAATTCATAATACTTCAGGATATTGATGCAAAAAATTTAGGAAAGTTCCCATTTTGCTGTTCAAAACCTACTTGTCAAAGTGAATATGAGAGTGTTATGATAGCAGGAGATGAACAATAAGCACAGTGTGCTGGATCCTCAGCAGTAAATCCTAGTTGTCTAAAATGTGAGATGCTTATGGGAGCAGGGCCTTCTATACATGGAAAGGCTGTTGCTATTTCAGGGAACAACGGGTGAGCTGAGAAGGCTGCAATCATTTGGCAAGCCTTGCTGAGGTCACAGTGACGTCAAGAGAGCCCAAGGCTGCCAAGCTGAGATCCGTCAGTCCAAGTTGAAGAGGCACCCAGCCCTTAAAAGGGGAGATGGCACAAGACACGGAAGCAGTGAGAAGTCTCCTGACATAAGAAAGGATTTTGTGAAATGTCATTAGAGCCATCTAACGATGATGTGATCATGCAGCAAGTGGAAAGCGAGCACTTTCATTTTATTGATGTATTTTCTATTTTTGGATCTTTTCTAAACAGATGCAATACATCACCGTGCTCTATTAATAAGAACGGAGGAACAGAATGTCGCTGGTTCTGTCTGCTGTGATGTAACACTGTCTGGCTACTCTGAAGGGTGTCCCGACACTATCATGTCCCGTTTGTAATAGACATGTTTTTTACATTTGTCTAATTCGTTATTAATTTCAGACTTTCATCAAACCTGTCACTAAAAGTAAAACTCATTTATTTAAGCGACAGCTACCATCTAAAGGTGCCTTACAAACGTAAGAGAACGTAATCGCTCCCTGCTTCTGAATGTGCGTAGCAGAATCCAATGACAGATCCCTGTAGTTGTTTATCCTATTTTTAACTATTAAAGTGGAAGAAAAGCCTAATGGCCTGCACAGACGATCCGAATATCGTACCACAGATCGTACGACTTTTTTTCGCTTAATAGTCGCAAGTAGGAATTGAATAGGTAACTAAAGTCACGACAATTCTCGTACGACAGAAAAAAAATTTGGAAGTGATGCCATGTGTTGTAATGTATCCGTATTATATTTTTGGACGACAACTATACTGACTAAAGGAAAATCGTATGATCGAGTATTGTACGAGCCAAATTTTCGTGCTTGTCCAATCGAATAATATTGGATGAACTGTCATGATCGGCTCTCGAAAGTAGTGTACACACGATCCAAAAATTTTACGATTCTTCCTCGGACGACAGTTTTCGTACAATATTCGGATCGTGTGTACAGGCCATAAGACTGGACATAGATGATTTGTTTCTTTTCGATGAGCCCTAGGGCTGATTGATTAAAAAAAAAACAAAAAACAATGGATTCCCTCATCCACACAAGCAAGATGAAGGGAGGAATCCTCCCCACTGTACAATTGTATTCTGACAGCGGGGACTCATCTACTATCAGAATACACTGATCAGCACTGTAGTAAATTAAAGTTTTCCAACATTCTGGTTCGACAGAAGTCGATCGTTAGATCAACTTCTGTTAAGCCGAAATGACCATAGATGGATCAAAATTCAGCCAATCCATGTTTAACCTGCCTAATTTCAATCCAAAAATAGGCAGTTTAAGTCTAACTATTATTAAAAATGCTCCCTGCCCCTCTTACATATACTACTTACCTATTTTAAATCTCCTCCGGTCTGGTAGGCCTACAGCTCCAGCTATCCCGTGTCAGTAGGCAACTGCTGCAGGGGAGAGTTGGGAGCGCCAACAATGGCTGAGCAGTAGAAGCCTATGGGTGACACCACGGCTCCCAGAATCCCCAGTCATTGAGCGTTCCCTGAGCTGGAGCTGCGGGATCACACGGCTGGATTGGAGAAGATTAAAAATAGGTAAGTACACATAACATTCTTTATATATATACATATATTATATAATTCAATCCATCATGAATGCTGCTGCCAGACTCATCCACCTTATCAGTCGCTCTGTCTCTGCTACCCCTCTCTGTCAATCCCTCCACTGGCTTCCAATTACCCAACTAATTACATTCAAAATACTAACAACTACTTACAAAGCCATCCACAATTTAGCCCCCAGCTACATCACCAGCCTAGTCTTTAAATACCAACCTACTAGTTCTCTTCGTTCCTCTCAAGACCTTCTGCTCTCTAGTTCCCTCATCACCTCCTCCCATGCTCGCCTCCAGGACTTTTCCAGAGCCTCTCCAATCCTATGGAATGCCCTACCCCAATCTGTCCGCTTATGTCCTACTCTATTAGCTTTTAGACAATCCCTGAAAACCCTTCTCTTCAGAGAAGCCTATCCTACCCACACCCAACAACTGTATTTTCAATTTCTCATCTGATGATCATCCCCCAGAGTTATTACTTTTTGTTCCACTTGACCCTCCCTTCTAGATTGTTAGCTCTAATGAGCAGGGCCCTCTGATCCCTCCTGTATTGATTTGTATTGTAAGTGTACTGTCTGCCCTTGTGTTGTAAAGCGCTGCGCAAACTGTTGGCGCTATATAAATGATGTATAATAATAATAATATAGGTTAGGTAGGAGGAAATGGGGGTCAGGGAGCAACTGCTGCAGGGGAGAGGAGGGAGCACTGACAATTGGTGGGCAGTGGGAGCCTACGGGTGACACCACGGCTCCTGGAATCTCCAGTCGTTGAGCGCTCTCTGAGCAGGAGCTGCAGCATCACGTGACCGGAATGGAGCAGTTTAAAAATAGGTAAGTACACACATCATCTTTTATATAGGTTAGGTAGGCAAAAGGAGGGAGGGGGGGCATTTTTATAAATAGCCAGATTTAGGCTCACTTTAACTGAGAAAACCCCATGTGTTCCCATAAATCTCAGTATATGTTGCACTTTCAGTTAATGGTGATGGGGGGGCACAGACACAAAACTTGTGTTTCACATCCTGGACTAAATAGTGTCTGTACAATCCAAATAAAGACATAAAATGCATGTTAAAGCGGAGTTCCAGTCACCTGTTGAAAAAATAAAAGTCAGCAGCTACAAAAACTGTAGCTGCTGACTTTTAAAAAGCAGCCACTCACCTGTCCCAGGATCCAGCGATGTGCTCACCCCAATTGGTCTCACCCACTGTCTTTGGTCCCTGGCATCTTCACTATGGGCTCCCGGCTGTGACAGCTTGCGGCTTTACAGTCGGGTGCCCACTGCACATGCGCAAGTCGCGCTGCGCATCGTGAATGGTGGATGCAGTCTTCTGGGACCTGTCAGGAGGGAGGATGGGAGGAGAACTTCTGTTTCCGAGCGCCAAGGTGCTCGGATCGAAAGTGGGAAGTGGGTACCTGTCAAAATAGGGTACCTGCACCCCCCGCTCCTCAAAAGTGCCAAATGTTCAAGAGGAGCGGGAAACGAGTCCTTAAATCAGAACTTCCCTTTTTGGGCGAACTCAAGAACAAAAATATATTTCAGCTTACTGGTCCTTAGACGTGGTGGCTGCTTTTACTTTATCAGGATTTTTCCTCTTTTTCACTTGATGATCTTGCCAGTACCATACTTACTGTCTCGGGGTGACATCGCTCACTCACTGTACTGTAGCTATAGATCAGCATGTCATTATCCTAGTACCGGAAGTACTTTACCACTACACAACACCTCCTTCTTTTCTATTGAGGGGAAGTATTCCGTAATTCAGAGAGATAACTGAGAACAGTGCAAACTGACAACAGCCAGTGGAAACATGGTACAAGGAAAGTTATCAGCTTAATAGATTTCTGGCAGGATCAACAGATATTTACACAGAGATTAAACAAATCCTTCTACATACATTGTACCTGTCTACCTGCAAATATTTCTTCAGTACATCTTTTCAAAGTGCTGATTTTTTAAGCTTGTCTGAGAGTCCAGAAAAAAGGGAGGGAAAGCTGAAGTTTAACAATCTGCATAGCTCAGTTAGGAGAGCTCTGAGAGCTGATTGGAGGGAAGAGACACCCCCCCCCTCACACAGGACACAGGAACAGAGCTGAGGCTGTCAATTAGCTGGAGGCCCCCCCCCCTGTCACCATTTTTCTCTAATGCCGCGTACACACGGTCGGATCTTTTCATCTACAAAAGTTGGACGGACGCTGACGGACCAAAGCCGGCTGACAATCCGATCGTGTGTGGGCTTCCCCGGACTTTCAGCGGACTTTTCCAGCCGCAAATCTGACGGACTTTAGATTTGAAACATGCTTCAAATCTTTACGTCGTAACTACGCCGGACCCAAAAATCCGCTCGTCTGTGTGCTAGTCCGACGGACAAAAACCCACGCTGGGGCAGCTATTGGCTACTGGCTATCAACTTCCTTATTTTAGTCCGGTGTACGTCATCACGTACGAATTCATCGGACTTTGGTGTGATCGTGTGTAGGCAAGTCCGTTCGTTAGAAAGTCTGCCGCAAGTCCGCCAAAAGTCCGTCGAAAGTCTATCGGACGGGCTGTCGGACTTTTGTAGCCGAAAAGTCCAACCATGTGTACGCGGCATTAGTGTCAGGAGAACCTGTCAGAAGTGATTCATGCTGGTAGTAGAGGAACAAAGCAGCAGACAGAAATGACAATTAGGGATTGAGTACACACTATAGAGGGATATGCTTTGTTCATACTTTATGTCTGAGGTTTACAACCACTTTAATAAACCAAAAGGGAACAAACAAAAGAAGTTAATTGTTTGGGTTTACATACACTTTAAAAGAAATATACTGCTTTTGATGTAGTCCATATTTTAATCCTTGAAGTAAGGTTCAGGCTCTGATATGGGTGTCAGCTGTGTAAAGAAATATATGTAATGGGTGTAGCAGAGAGCGCTTTTCTCAAAGCTCATAAAATCAGGCTGAGATTTGTATTTTTTCTGTAAGTTAATGTGCTTTTGTAAATACTCAAGAAAAGAATGCCATTCCCACACACAGCTGACAGGCATGACCCCAAGGGCAGCAAACAGTACATCTTCTTTTCCTGTCTGTGTTACATGTGCAGAATACAAAGAGGTCCTTGCTAGTCTCAATGAGAAGGCTTTTCCTTGACAATGATTCCCTGCCAAGTATATTCATTCTTGATAAGGTTGCAACTTGCTCCGGAACAGCAGAGTCAGGTGTCCCCAGCTTGGCTTATATTTAGCTGGTATGCTGTGATCTGTTCCTCCAAGCAGCAATGTGTTGGTGTGACCTCTAATTTTAGTAAACCAGTGATAGAGAGAAAAGCCAGGTGTAACTAGTGTAATTCAGAGGTTTGGGAGGAAGGCAAATCTTATATAATGAATGAAATAGAAAATAGAAAAACTTCTTCCTCTACAAACTGAAATTGAAGCATGCTTTCCTCAACTGAACTTAATTCTAAAAAAAAAAAAAAAAATAGACTTCCAAAAATGTTTTATTCAACACTAATTTGCAGATGTAGCACCCTGATATTTAGGCAGGGTTGTTCCTACATTGCTACCTTGGCCCATTGTTAGGGATCAATTGATTTTGCTCTAAGACTGTAATTGCTACACTTCCCTCTTTTGCCACTAGGTGGCCCAGGCACTTGGTGGCATTAGATAAGACAAGGGCAATGCAAGGTCAGATTATGAGTATATGGGGTATCTCAGCCAATGGGCAGGGGTTTTCTTAAATCCCTTGGCCTGCTGGGAGAGCCTATATATTTGGGTGTAGTCAGGTGATCAGTGTTCTGTGTCACCTGTATGGTTGTCTCGGTGGACGTGTGTTGTACTGCCTGGGCTGCTAGGCCGGAGTTTGGGCCTATCCTGGGCACATCTGGCTGCTAGGCTGTCTGAGGGCCTATCCAGAAGCAAAAGAGCAGTGCAGGGTTGGGATTGCGGCTTGCATCCCAACCAGAAGTGACAGTTCTGCCGGCCAGAGAACCTGACGCGGTCGGAGGTAGAGGGGATGCTGTTGCCACTAAGGGACCATCCACCCTATTACCAGGGACCACAGTGAGTAGCTGAAGCAAGTACCGGAGCAGAATTCTCACCAATCAGGGACGGTGAAGAATGGGGAAACTTCAGCAGGTATCAAGCCAGGGACCCAGCCAGCGGAGGTAATGCTTGCAGAGCAACCCTGTGTGTCAAGCCAGGGACCAAGCAGGCAAGTGTGGTGAAGCTTGATAAGTATCTGTAGTGCCAAGCTAGGGACCCACCAGGGAAGTGGGGGTGATGCTTGAGGAAGATACTACAGTGATCTACAGTGAAGATTTAAGGAGCTCAAGGGATTCAGTGGCAGTGAATCAACAAGTCTGGTGAGAGACTGGGAGCTCAATGGGTTGAAGAACTACAAGAAGTGATTGTAGTGGAAGTGACGGAACTGTTACACCTTCTGTTAGAAACTGTTAAAGACTGTTGCCATAGGAGACAGCATTCCTACACATGCAAATGTTGCTGGATGCCCTGCATGGTTGTCTTCCTGTAGGGTCTGCCAATTAACATTGCAACTGCTCGAGGGTATCCTGGCCCTAACCCTCTCTTCCAAAATTCTTTTTAAGAGAAATAAAATCTCTTTGCATTCAAGAAGTGTCTGGTAACAATTAATCTAACTTGCACTACACCCATTATGCCTTACAACCCACTCTGTATGGAAGGATGTTCGCAGTTCTTGGCTCTAAAGGTTCTCATTAGACTAGAGGAGGCCTGGGACCTTGCTACACACCTAAAAAAGTTAGTGTATGCATAGCTCAAACTTTAATTTTACATTTCAATAGAGTGAGGAAGTGTTAACCCATCTGTCAAGTTTTTTTGTTTTGCTTTCTGGGATTCATCTGCTTTTTTTGTCCAGGTGTTTTATGCCTGTGGTACAGAAAGTGATAGGAAGTCCATCGTTTTATAGGTAAAAGAACAGGATGTAAGGTGTAAACTTCCAGTGTGGACATCAGTGTCGGCCCATCCATTAGAGGTGCACGGGTGCCGCCTCCCATATCCATGTGTCTGGCCCCTAATCTACATGCAGGGCACCGGATGCATGGATTCCAATGTTGGGGGTTTAAAGCACCTGATTAGAGCCAGAGGTTCTAATAGGCTTTGAAAAAGGGTGGGCTCGGGGAGCAGAGCACTGCGCTTCAAGCCCACCCAGTTGTGTGACAATAGCGAATGAATCCCTGCCAATCAGGAAGCAGGTCATGAGACTCATTTTTTGATTGGCTGAAACGAGAAGCCATCCTATTGGCCTATGAGGAGGAAGGAGGAGGGAGGGGACATATGCCCGAGGAGACACATGGGAAGCCCGACCAACAGAGCCAGGACAAGGAGACTGAGGGGGGAAGCTGCCGCCACGTCCACCTGTCAGCACAGGGTGAGTGAGCTGACGACCGAGTGGGGGGTGGGTGGGTATGGTGCGTGGTGCGGGCTGGAGCAATGGGGGGGTCCGTGGTCAGGTCCATCTGCCCTGACCAATGGAGCACCAGCCACCACTGGTGGACATGTATACTGATAGCTAAGAGGGGATTTCATCTCAATTTTGATACCTTTCCTCTTACTTCTTCTTGTGTTTCCGCAGTAGGAAGTAAAGGGAAATTTCCCTGAGGGGACACAAACAGCTAAAAACCTGAGGGGAGGGCGAGGAGGGGGTGTTTAAACGATTCCCTACTTTAATCTAACTGAATAAATATTTGGCTTCAATAGAGTGTTGAAGAGTTACAATCTCTATAAGGTTTTTATTTCTGTCTGGGGGCACATTTGGGGAGATTTCTCTCTCTTCCTCTCCCTCTCTCTGAAGAGAAGTACTACCGGACCACCATGTAGGAGAAAGCAGAGAAGCTGGTATCCAGTCAACCCCCCCAGCATTAGGGCAGCAGACATGTGGCTTATGTGGGCCACACTCGACTCCAGATAGGAGACCAGGACGCCTGAGGGCAAAACTGGCACTGCAAAAAAATACTGGCTGACTTTGTGGCAGATTTACCCACTGACTTGTAATTAGCTAGGGTCTAGTTCATTATAGGAAGGACCAAATAATTAGCTGCATCCTTCTTACTAGTATAATTGAATAATAATAAAAAAAAAACCTCACATTTGCTAAAGCCATTCATCCTGGCACTGTGACGGAAGTGCAAACAGAGCTGCGCATACAGCAATAAAAGTTTAAATAATTTCATGACTCTTCTTTAAACCTAAAGGCTAACTCTAGCTGGTAGACCGCCATGTCCTCCCCTCCTTCCCCTTAGTTATGAGGAAACTATAGATGCTCCCCGCTGAGATCACCGCCTGTGGAAGGCAATTCCACATTCTTGCCGCTTACAGTAAAGAACCCTCTACGTAGTTTAAGTTTAAACCTCTTTTCTTCTCATTTTAATGAGTGGCCACGTGTCTTGTTAAATTCCCTTCCGCAAAAAAGTTTTATCCCTATTGTGGGGTCACCAGTACGGCATTTATGAATTTAAATCATATCCCCTCTCAAGCGTCTCTTCTACAGACAGAATAAGTTCAGTGCTCACAACCTTTACTCATAACTAATATCCTCCAAACCCTTTATTAGCTTTGTTGCCCTTCTTTGTACTAGCTCCATTTCCAGTACATCCTTCCTGAGGGCTAGTGCCCAGAACTGGACAGCATACTCTAGGTGCGGCCGGACCAGAGTCTTGTAGAGTGGGAGAATTATCGTTTTATCTCTGGAGTTGATCACCTTTCATCTACTAGGACCCCCAGGTCGATTTCCACCCTAGATTCCCCCAGAGGTTCTCCCCCAGTGTATAGATTGCATTCATATTTTTGCCACCCAAATGCATTATTTTACATTTTTCTACATTAAACCTCATTTGCCATGTAGTTGCCCACCCCATTAATTTGTTCAGATCTTTTTGCAAGGTTTCCACATCCTGCGGAGAAGTTAATGGCCAGGCTTAGATTAGTATCGTCCGCAAATACAGAGATTGAACTGTTTACCATCCTTTACCCATCCTCCAGGTCGTTTATGAACAAAATAAATATGATTGGTCCCAGCACAGAACCCTGGGGGACCCCACTACCCACCCCTGACCATTCTGAGTACTCCCGATTTATAACCATTCTCTGAACTCCCCCATGAAGCCACTTTTCAATCCATGTACTCACCCTATGGTCCATGCCAACGGACCTTACTTTGTACAGTAAACATTTATGGGGAACTATGTCAAATGCTTTTGCAAAATCCAGATACACGACATCTACAGGCCTTCCTTTATCTAGATGGCAACTCCCCTCCTCATAGAAGGTTAATAGATTGGTTTGGCAAGAACGATTCTTCATGAATTGATGCTGATTACTGCTAATGATACCATTCTCATTACTAAAATTTTGTATATAGTCCCTTATCATCCCCTCAAAGAGTTTACATACTATTGATGTTAGGCTAACTGGTCTGTAATTCCCGGGGATGTATTTTGGGCCCTTTTTAAATATTGGTGCTACTTTGGCCTTTCTCCAATCAGCTGGTACAATTTCAGTCAGTTGACTGTCAGTAAAAATTAGGAACAATGGCCTGGCAATTACTTAACTATGTGCACTGTTCTTTGTTGACATACATATAACAACACAACACCAATGTAAAAGAGCCACAACACATAATTTCAGCATCAGCACTATATTTGTAGTAAAACATTTTTTTTATTTCGATGTGATTCATTGTGTGAGTCACTACTCAAAAATTCATGACCAATTTTCATCCTATTTTTTCTAAAACACTTCAAAGCCTTCTTTTAAATGAGTGTGTGCTCAATACTGTGACGAACAATAAACTAGACACTGCTGAAAGACATGGTTATTGGTACAGATGATTTTACTTCACTTTTTTGTTTCCCTTTTAAATTCTGCTGCATAATAAGCAGAATAGTTATTATAAGTTTCCTGACACATACTTGCTATGTGTGCCAGTAATTCTAACATCCACAAAAAGTGGAACTGCCGGCATGCTCTTGCTGAGAATGTGATTCATGGCTCATTATGTATTCATTTTTAAACCCAAAGAATTCAGTAACACACTTCAACAACAGTCCTGCCATGGGACTGTGCAGGGAGGGCTTCCCAGTGACCTTCTTTTGACATCAGTCCCCCGCAATCCCCTGCATTTTCAATCAGATGACCAAAGCTTCAGCACAGGTCAAGTGACCAAGCACCAACTTACACTATATTACCATAAGTATTGGGATGCCTGCCTTTACACGCACATGAACTTTAATGGCATCCCAGCCATGGTGAAACATTCCCATAGACACACTCCAAAAACCTTGTGGACAGCCTTCCCAGAAGAGTTGAAGCTGTTATAGCTGCAAACGGTGGACCAACACAATATTGAACCCTACGAACTAAGACTGGGATGCCATTAAAGTTCATGTGCGTGTAAAGGCAGGCGTCCCAATATCCCAATATAGTGTATGTGGGATTGCCATTGCCAAAGCTATTGTTACGTCATACAGACTGAATAATAAAATAAATGTGTCTTTATTTCTTACTATAGATCTGATTCAATAATTCTCATGAAATCCATAAATAGGTAGCTTCTTTTGTTGCAGTAAAGCTAAAATGTTTGTCAGAATCCTTTGTACTACAGCGCAAACAAACCTCTGGAAATCTGGTGACATCTGATTAGAGAATGCTGTGACTCATACAAAAAGGGCACCTATCCTTCATTCCCCATCTGTTTTTCCATCTATTACAATCCAGGAAAAGAGCCGTGAAGTCTCACGCCTTGTTAGTAGGAATTGTGTCAGCTATCCACATCAGCATTGACCTTGCCATTGGTAGACCTCAGCAGAAGTATGAATAAAGCTATTTTAATTCATTGAGTTAAAACTGTATTTGAATAATAAAAAAAAACTGTAATATATTTCATTATAGCAGTCCTTAGATGACATGTCTGCATTAAATTTTTCAGGCTTTAGGGCCAGTTGACACCTGAACGAGGTGCGCACGTTTACTGCACCGCGTTCAAAACACACTGCACTTGCCATTTGCAACAGGTGTCAGTGCAATGCTTAAGACATCTCAAACACAGGTTGCAAACTCAGTGCGTTAGCCTGCACTATATACAGTTACTGGTACATTAGCAGTGGCGGCCTGTCCATTAGGGTCGCCCGGGTGCCACACCCTCTCTCCAGGTCACCCCCTATAGCTATATGCAAGGGATAGATTTATGCATAGCATGAATCTATCCATGGCCGCCACGGCCACCCCCTATTCAGATGTCCGGTCCCTTTCAGAGTGCATGAATTACAGCGGCCAGGTTTTTTTTTTAAGCACCTGATTATAGCCAGAGGCTCTAATAGGCTTCAAAATAGGGTGGGCTTGCTGTTCGCTGTTGCAACACTGATCCTCCTTCCGGCCAATCCGGAAGCGGGTCTGATCCCCGTCACCCGATTGGCTGGAAGGACAGGAGATCTTATTGGATGTCTAGGAGGAGGGAAGGAGACGCACGGCGGAAGCGAGGAGGAGAAGGGCCACAGCTCCATGGATGCCGATCCCCGCCGGTGCTCCACTGATACCTGATCCCCGCTGCCGCTTCACGGATGCCCGATCCCCACCGCTGCTCCTTGGATTGCCCACCGCCTACATGGAGTAAGTGCTGATGGACCAACCGGCAGACAGTGCGGGGGGGCTTGAGTTGCCCTGCGGGGGGTTTCGGTTGTTTGCCGCCCCCCCAAACAAAAACCACCAGCCGCCACTGTACATTAGTACCATGCAAACCAGTTGTGGTGTGTTTTTTAAAAGTAGTGCATGCACTACTTTTGGTGTGGTCTGGCGCACTTTCAGCTCATTCAAATGAATAGGCTGAAATTGCACCGCACTTGGATTGCATGTGAATCGCACAGAAACGCACAACAGGTTTTTTTTGCGATTCATGTTGTGAACCGGCCCTTATTTCTTTTATTTTCACACTGCAACCCTGTGAATAATACACTTGTTCTCCCGCTGTGGGTACACTCATTTATCCACTTTATCTATGGTGCAGCCATGGTAGTCTCACAGGCATTCACAGGCACGAACATTATTATTATTATTATACAGGATTTATATAGCACCAACAGTTTATGCAGTTCTTTACAATATAAAAAGGAGACAATACAGTTATAATACAATAAAATACAAGAGGATTAAGAGGGCCCTGCTCAGAAGAGCTTACAATCTAATAGGGTCGGGGCAGGCAGTACACCAAAGATGTTGGCTTTTGTCCATCTCCATTACATGGTGGATTAATGCGTTTGTCAAGGCTAAATAAAAAAAAAATATATATTTAATACATTTTTGGAATACATGTACATTTCCCCATGTTTTATCCCTTTAACTACCTCAATACAGGGCACTTACACCTCCTTCCTGCCCAGGCCATTTTTCAGCTTTCAGTGCTGTCACACTTTGAATGACAATTGTGCGGTCATGCTACAATGTAACCATGTGAAATTGTTATAACTTTCCTCACACAAATAGAGCTTTCTTTTGGTAGCATTTAATCACTCCTTGGTTTTTTTTATTTTTAATGTTAAAAAAAAAAAGTTTTTATTAGTTTCTGTCAGTAAATTTTGTAAATAAGTAATTTTTCTCCTTCACTGATGGGCGCTGATGAGGCGGCACTGATAGGCTGCACTAATGGGCACTGATGAGGTGGCACTTATGGGCACTGATGAGGTGGCACTTATGGGCACTAATTAGGTGGCACTGATGAGGAGGTATGAATATGCTGCACTTATGGGCATTGATAGGTGGTACTGATATGTGGCACTGATGAGCACTGATAGGCGGCACTGATGGGTGGCACTGGTGGGCACTGGGCACAGATAGGCAGCACTGGTGGGCACAGGTAGGTGGCACTGGTGGGCACAGATAGGCAGCAATGGTGGGCACAGATAGGCGGCATGGATAGGCAGCACTGATGAGCTTTGATGGGCAGCAGTGATCAGCTTTGATGGGCAGCAGTGATGGGCATTGATTAATTGATGATTGATTGATGATGAATTGATGATCAGTGACCTGATTACATACCTAGCTGTCCCCTGTGAAGAGATGCGGCTGATGTAACCAGCCAATCACATGGTTAGAGAGCCGCGGTCGCAGCTCTTTACACAGATCGGCGTTGCGCCGTGTCCTAGTACGGGGGCGCGCGAGAGCAGTCGTTCTGGGAAGCCATCATATAACTCCACCCAGAACGAGAGCCGCATCGCCCAGCTGTCATTTGACGGTGGGCGGGTGGCAAGTAGTTAAAGTGGCAATAAAGTGATATTAAAGGTTGCATTTTTTAATTAAAATATTAACATGTTATATTTATCTGCTCTGTTTAATGGTTTTGCACAGAGCAGTCCCAATCCTCCTCTTATCGGGTCCCCCACCTGTGCTCCTGGCTCCTCTTCTCTGAGTGCCCCATAGCAAGCCACTTGCTATGTGGGGAAATCTTGCATGCCTGCTCCTGAGCCCTGCTCTGTGTCTCCATAAGACTCACAGGGTGGGGCTCTGCCCTGCCCCCTGCTCCCTCCTCACTGGCTCTGATTGACAACAGCAGAAGCCAATGGCTCCCACTGCTGTATCTGAGCCAAAAAAGAGCGAGAGAGCCAAAAGAGCCTTAACTCTTGTACACATCGCTGGATCAAGATTGGGCTCAGGTGAGTATTTAGGGGGCTAGAAAACTAAAACAGAGGGCGCACCAGCTTTGCGCATTATCTTTGTGATAGCTTTATTAAAAGAATAAAAACAGATGCATCCTCACAAATAGCATGATTTAACAAGGAAATCAGTATCCACAGTGTGCTGGACCACCATGTCAACTGAACAAGTTTCAACAATACGAAGACCCTCAGAATGGCTGACACGTTTCGAGGGGAAATTTCCTCTTCCTCAGAGCCCTGAGGCTCAGGCTCTGAGAAAGAGGGGGGATAGCTACTTTAACATTTGTTTGCTTTTTAACATTCAATTTTGGAATGAATGGACTGGAAATTTACATACTGTACACTGTATTCTACAGAAATTTCCCATTCCTGCTCCTTCAAATTTTTTGGCAGTGCAATTGAAAATGTATGTGTATTTGACCCTACTAATGATTAAAAAATTGAACGAATGTTCTTAAAACCAAAAGTTTAAAAAAAACTTTGTTACTACCGTATAGCCAGCTTAAAGGGTTGTAAACCTCAGACACGAAATATGAACAAAGCATATCCCTTTATAGTGTGTACCTGTCTCGAATTCAGAGCAATAAGTGTCACTTTTGTCTTCTGCTTTGTTCCTCTGCTATCAGCATGAATCACTTATGACAAGTTTTCCTGACACCAAGCAAAAGATGGTGACAGGGGAGAGACCCCCAGCTGATTGACAGCCTCAGCTCTGTTCCTGTGTGCTGTGTGAAGGGGGGGGGGGGGGTGTCCCTTCTCTCCAATCAGCTCTCAGCGCTCTCCTCAATACATGTGAAGCACCCTTACACAAATGGTTTGCTTTTTTTGGACTTCATACCGAAATTCACAGTGACACCGAAACGCATTCTAAAAGACTTAACCTGTTGTTTCCCGTGTAATACATGCGTTGGTAAATGGGTGGGCTTTTACTCATGTGCGTCCCTGGTTGGCTGATGTTTCTGTGCTGAGAACACTCTCACTGTGCACTCCCAGAACAGAGACTATGCTGTCAAAAATAGCTCTTGGTCCAGACTAACTATTGGTAGCCAGCGAGACCGGCTCTCAATCATGTGACCACTGTGACGGCCAATCATAGAGGTGACATGATCACCAATCCTTCCGGCCCCCTGTGCATTCAGAACTTTTTAAAGGGACACCAGGTTGGGAGGGAAGGGGTTAAAGAACTGCAACAGCTGGAGCATAAATATTAGATCTCAGAGAGTGCTCATTAGACATTTCTGGGATGTCTGGTGAACAGATGTGGGGTTACCAGATTACCTTTGTTAATGTGGACACATGAAAGACACACAGTTCAAAGACGTAATCTCTTGTTATTCAGTGCAGTGAACAGTGGATGGACCAGGGTTTGACACCTCTCCAGTGCCCCAACGGCTGTGTGGCAGTGTTGCCAACCGCCAGTATTTTTACTGGCAGCCAGTAAAAAATGGGCACTTTTCTCCTGCCAGTAAATGCCAGTGACAGGAAAAGGTTGCCAGTAAAAAATATGGCTGTGACTTACTATAAGAAATATGTTTTTTGCCTTAATATCTATCTTAAAGGGGTTGTAAACCCTCAGCGTTTTTCACCTTAATGCATTCTTTGCATTAAGGTGAAAAACCTTCTTTACTGCAGCAGTGCCCCCGAGCCCCCCTTATACTTACCTGAGCCCCATAATTCCCACAATGGGAACGAGCACACCAGCTCTGGCCAGTGTCTCATGTCCTGATTGGATAGATTGATAGCAGCTCCAGCCATTGACTCCCGCTGCTGTCAATCAAATCCAGGCCGAGTCCTGCTGTCTGTGTCAACAGATGCAGCAGCAGGACACGGGAGCACGCCCGCACGGGTGTCCCATAGGAAAGCGCTTCTCTGACGGGACACTCAAGAAGAGGAGGAGCCAGGAGCATCATGGAGGGACCCCCAGAAGAGGAGAATCGGGGCCACTCTGTGCATAACCAACTGCACAGCAGAGGTAAGTATGACATGTTTAAAAATAAAAGTGTATAAAGTGTAGCGCTATGTGTGTAAATACTATAGATGAAAAGACATAATGAACTAAGCCCGAACCATTCCTGAAGGGCCCACAAAAAAATATATAAAATAAAATAATATAGTTCAAAATTGCATACAAATGACTGAACACAATCAAAAAAGCACTGAGTGCCACACAATGCCATATAAATTGATTCTAATAAACCAGTGAAAAAAACAATGTGAAAAACAAATAATATAAAAGTGAAGAAATAACAAAATGTCCATAAATGTTGAAAACTATAGTCTTAATAAAATTCAACACCCGCCACCAAAAGTCTTTGAGGGTTGAATGATGAAAACAACAATGGAAAGCTTCTGGCAAGTGGATAGATAGAACACCAAATAAATGAGACGTCTAAACGAGTGCCAGGACCACCACCGGAGCATCAGAGGAGGCTTACCGGAACCAGGTGACTTGAGAAGAAATACGTCTTACAAGTCTCAGCATTGAATGACATCACTCGTACATTCTAGAGGAGATTGCGAACAGGCAGTGTATTTTACTGCAGAGGAGACAGTGCAAGCAATAAAGACACTTTCTGCTCCTTTTTTCAACTATCCACTTGCCGTCAAATCATGTACGCGATTGACTTCACGTGGTTATACCAGGGTTATCGCTGCAGCTGTCAGCCATAACCCTGGAATCAAAATTTTCACCCGGCGCTGCTCTAACAAGTGAAAGCAATTCTAACAGCTAGGCGGCGAGCCCAGCATCCAATCTGGCGATTGTGCCGGCGTACAACAGAGGTGTTCAGAGACTGGATCATCTCTGATTGCCTTTATGGTCTAGGAGACCCGAAGTAACAAACATTTTCATCACTCCCAGTCTAGCACTCGACCTTCTTTGTAACTCTAAACTAGTAACCTGCAAAAAATATTAAAGCGTCGCCTATGGAGATTTTTAAGTATCGTAGTTTGCTCTCATTCCACGAGCGTGCGCAATTTTGAAGTGTCACGTTAGGTATCTATTTACTTAGCGTGACATCATCTTTTATATTTTACCAAAACAGTGGCTTATATTGTGTTTTTTTTCATTGAAATTCATTTCCAAAAAAACTGTGTTTGAAAAACCGCCATGCAATTGCCATGTGACATAAAAAAATTACAACGACCACCATTCTATTCTCTAGGGCCTCTGCTAGAAAATATATATGTTTGGGGATTCTAAGTAACTTTCTAGTGAAAAAATACAGTTTTTTACATGTAAAAAAAAAAGTGTCAGAATAGGCCTGGTCTTCAAGTGTCTATAGTTCTGCGTTATTTTATATCCAATCAGTTAGGCCCTCTATGTTTTTTGGTAAATCTAAAGATGGTTGTACAAACAGGTTCAGAAACAAGGATGAGCTCAGGCGTGTTTGCAAGTCCACGTGCCCGCGTCCGCCAGGAAGCTGACATTCCACAGCCCAAATCACAGACAGTGAGACATTCCCGATCTGTGCAGCCGCGGATCGGGAAATCTCTCACTGCCTGTGATTAGCGCTACGGAGTGTCAGCTTCCTGGAGGGCGCGGGCACGTGGACTTTGCGAACATGCCTGAGCTCATCCTTACTCAGAAACAGGAGTGCACATTTTTCCTTCGCAGAGGGAAAGTCATCCATATTGGCTCTAATATGAGCCTATCCTACTCACTGCTGATTGTGACTGGAATTTGTTGGTGACAACTTGGTCACAGTGCCAGTGGCGTGCGATTACGATCTGCTCCTGAAACAACAATGCATACTTGTGGCAGCACGGAAGAAGGACCACTCCATGCTGCCACATACATGCGCACTACTGGTGGAAAAGGGGTTAAAAGCAAAACAAAAGTCTAAAAGTAGAACCGTTACAGTTTTGGAAACGTTAAATAGGAGCGAACAGAAAAACACTAATAAAAAAGTGATTTTATAGTAATATATTTAAAGAGCTCGTGTCTTTTGCGTCAGTATTACAAAGTGAGAAGAGAAGACGACGTAGTTAGAAGATCCTCTGGGGTTCATGTTTGCACTTTTGCTGTGCACCCCGTGGAGCAGACGGTGTCATTAATCTCCTGCTCTCTCTACTGTCTCTTCCTGAGCAGACCCTTCTCTCCCCCTGCTACTTCTAGGGCACTTGGAAGTGGGTGGAATTCCTTCTTGCTGACAGCAGGAAGAGGAAATGTTTCTCATTCCACCATTATGCAATCATCCATCTAGCAGACAGCTACACTGTGGGGGGAATGCTTGCCCAAGGTAAGCAGGGCAGCAGGAATGTCCCTGTAAGGAGGCCTCCCTCACACAGGCTCTCGCTCATGTTTCTATGGGAACAAGTGCGTGTCTGAGCTCTTCACAGGCCTGTCTGCATCACCTGAAGTCAGCACAACACAAGCTGAACTTTATCGTCCACACTTCTCACTCAGGCTGAGCAGAAACACTTTGCTTTTGCAAATCCTTTTTCTGTTTCTCACATTTTTCATTTACAGAAGAATATGCGGCACGTACACAGTAAAAAGAAACAAATATGAACAAGAAAAATAACTTTTATGAGGTGTCTATGAAAAACACATCTTCTCTTATATTATTATTATCCAGGATATATATATAGCGCCAACAGTTTGTGCAGCGCTTTACAATATCAAGGTAGACAGAACAATAAAATACAAAGAGGGTTAAGAGGGCCCTGCTAATAAGAGCTTACAATCTAATAATAGGGTGGGGCAAATGGCACAAAAGGTTGTACAAACACAACACAGTGGCAAGGATATTAACTGGTACCAGTTGAGGATTAACATAAATGAACTAAACTGTTTTATTTTCACAATATAACGTTAAAGCAGAGTTCCACCCAAAAGTGGAACTTCCGCTCGTTGTACTCCTCCCCACCTCCGGTGCCACATTTGGCACCTTTCGGGGGGGGGGGTGTCCTTTAACACGTATCCTGTTCCCACTTCCGGCAGCCTCAGCCGCGGGTATTGACGTCACCACCTAGGCTCCCTCCTCCTTCCCCGGCCGCTGGGCCAGTAATAGAGAGGAGCGGAGCCTCGCACATGCGCTTTAGGGTTCCCGGCGTGAAGCCGTAAGGCTTTAGTGCCGGGTTCCCTTAATCGCAATGGAGGGGGCATGCACCCGACAGCTGATGGAAACATCAGCTGCGGTGCCAACATCGCTGGACTCCAGTATAGGTAAGTGTCCCATTTTATTAAAAGTCAGCAGCTGCAGTATGTGCAGCTGCTGGCTTTTAATTTTTGCAGTGGTGGGCGGACCTCCGCTTTAAGACCGGGTTCACATATGTGCAAATTGGATGCGTTTTTCACCACATCCAATTCACAGAGCGCACCGCGCGTGCCCTGCAGGGGGGCGCAGACCGTTCAAGCGGTTCCAGATCCAGGGACGCCCTCCCGGCAAATTAAGTCCGCGCTGTAGCCGTCTTTCGGCTATAGCGCGGATGGCAAATGGTTAATGCGGTTGAAATGTTTTCTAGTGCTGTTGAAATGTTTTCTAGTGCGGTTGAAATGTTTTCTAGCGCGGTTGAAATGTTTTCTAGCGCGGTTGAAATGTTTTCTAGCGCGGTTGAAATGTTTATTAATGCGGTTGAAATGTTTTTTAGTGCGGCTGAAATGTTTTCTAATGCGGTTAAAATGTTTATTAATATGGTTAAAATGTTTTCTAATGCGGTTGAAATATCTATTAATGCAATTGAAATGTTTTCTAATGCGATTGAAATATTTATTAATCCAGTTGAAATGTTTTCTACTGCGGTTGAAATATTTATTAATGCGGTTGAAATGTTTATTAATGCGGTTGAAATGTTTTCTATTGTGGCTCAAATGTTTTTGAATTCGGTTGAAATGTTTTTGAATGTGGTTAAAATGTTTTCAAATGCGCTCAAATAAAAAAAAAATAAACACTTAAACACTTTTGGTAAACTAACACTTTAAAGTGGAAGGAAATCCCAACAATAACTATTTTTAAAAATGCCCCCCCCCCCCCCCCATTTCCTTCTACTTATCCTACCTAACCTGTTTAAAAAAGATCTGTGTGTGGGTTTCTCTTCACTCAGAGTCCCAGTGAAGAGGAACGAAAATATATTTTGTAACGAAAGTTTGGCAAAACACAATGTACCTGAAAGGCAACCCAACCAGGAACACTCACAGCATGTAACAGCGATGTATCAGTAGAAGTAGGCCTCAGGTGTGCCGACAGCGTCTGTCTTGAGGGGCCACTTCGTACTCAAGTCGGGAGGCTTCCAGTTAGGATGGAGTGTCTCTGCACTTTCTCTACTCCAAAAAAACTTCTCCTCTGCCAGACAGGCAACTTGTCCCTACTTCAGCCACACGCAGAATTCGCACCAAAGCCGGGAGCCATGGTCTTAAATAGACTCTGCCTGACCCAAGATGGCTGCCAGAGTCACATGGACTGCCAGCATTGAATCAGACAGAAATCTGTGACCCAGTAACTAAGTTCCTCTTGACCTCCTCTCCCTCTACAATGCCGCTGCAGTTGAGCGCCCCTTGCAGTGGAAAAAGCAGACTGCACTTGCCTACATGTGCACATACATTACAAGTACGTGTATTTACTATTTTTAATCTGCTTCAGTGATTATGCAACTCTGTGTAAGGCAGGGCCCAACAATGGCTATAAAATCCTGGGAGCCATGATATCACCCATAGGCTCCCATGGCTCAGCCATTGTTGGTACTCCCTCATCTCCCCTGCAGTTGGCACTAACTGGCACAGGGGAGCTGGAGCTGCGGGATCAGAAAACCAAACCGGAACAGATTAAATAGGCTGCAGCAGGATCACCCTATGCATGAGATTCCAGGGTTTTTTGCGTGGACGGACCCGCTGCTTGCAGCCTGTAATACTCTCTGAGAAAAAGAAGAAAATAAAACTGCGCATAGGTAAAATGTGTAAACGAAAAGTAAAGCTGCAAATTCCTATGTGTAACACAAACATAAGGTAAACAATTGAAAAATGGAACTGCGCTGATGAAACAAACTATACAGATGACAATTAACCATCATAAAGTGCAAAACCTCGTGAAAGGTATATGAAACATATATATATAGTGCACATTACTAAACATGTGCATTACATGGACATAAAGTGCATTTTCATGTGCAACAGTGCAAATTATAGGGTATTAAAAAGTCCATGAAGTTGATAGGATGGTCACCTAAGTGTTAATTAAGGTGTGGAAAAATCTTGATGATTAGGAATAAAGTGTCTGATCCACCATCACCAATGAAAATGCTGGCCGCTTACCAGAGACCCATGACCCCCCACTACAGAGGGTCTGGGTAGACTGTTAAGAATGGTTTCTCTGGACCACCATCAAGGAACCAGATAGTATCGCTACGTTGAGATATTGGGGGCTTCGATGTCAGATGGATCAATGGCACAATGGCATCAAACTCTCAGCAACGAGGTTGACCATAAATGGAAAAGAGAGCTCCAAATAGTGTAAAATCGTATGGTTTTATTAAATTAAAATATGTAAACACTCACATGTAAAATCAAAATGTTGAACGACTGAAGAGAAGTCTGGGGCACCGGTCGGATGCCCACAGACAGCCTGTCCTGCTGGTACACAAACAGCGATGGGGGATGACGCGATCATGTCGCTCCGTTCCGCCCTACGCGGCGTTTCGTAACAAGATTACGTCTTCCAGGGGCACGGGCGACGTGTCGCGTCACCTCCTTATATAGTACAAAGAGAGATTGAATCAAGCCTCACTCTGAGTTTTGTCCCAACAACGGACTTCCATGGCAGACTTGGATCGCAAACAATAGACCATTTACATGCGCAAGCACACCGTCAATCTCTAAGCGTGTGATGTGACCCATATCTTTGCAAATGTCAAATCTCAAAAAGAGAGGTTATAATAAAGACTATGGGACACATGGTAGATCTATGGGACACATGGTAGGTCATATTATTAAAAAGCTCAGCACATCTAAATATCACAGATATAATATCGATGGCAGATAAATAATTCTCAGATGAAATTTCTTTTAAAATATCTATAAAAACTGGACCAACGAAGGAAAAAAATGAGAAAAAGAAAAAAAGAAAAAAGAAAGAAAAGATACATCCAGACTCACAGGCTCCTTCTCGAGGCTGAACCCGAATACAGGTACACCAATTTCCACGTAATCCGTGACACAGACCGGAAAAGTCCGTGATGGGGTCATGGGGACCAATTTAGATGTAAAAGCCCCCTAGTGGCCTTCTTGGTAGTTGCATGCATGAACTAGGCCTAGACCATGTCGGATCGCACCACTTACATGCAATGTCAATTGACTGTTTAAGTCGAGAACAAATTTGAATCTAAAATAGACCAACTGGAGGGTGTATTAACCATGTCTAATAAAAGCCTGGATATAAATATTCTGACTCTTTAAACAAAATTAGAATAAAATATAAAGCACAAAAAATTAAAAAAATTAAAACATTTCTTTAAACACAGAAAAATGAATTAAAATGTTGAATCAAAATTGGAAAAATTAATGATATTAGGCTAAAATATTTCATTATATAAAAATACAAAAAGAGGACGAGAGTCCAAAAAAAAAAATTGGATAGAGGTCCAAAAAATTGTTGGAAACTCTGAGAGGCTGGGCACAACAGAAACATTCAGGGTCCCGAACCATATCCTCTCACATCTCTGGTGTCAAAAGACCCCAAGGGTCTGAGAGGATGGAAACCCAGGGTACTGTCATAAACTGCCCTGGTGGTCCAGATGGGCAAAAACTCAGAGCGGTGGCTTTAACAACAAATTGCCATATTAGTATAATCAAATACTCTATGAGAGGCTGAAAGCTGCTGCTCCTGGATAGAGCTGCACCAAGTGGTATTAACGTTCAGGGTAGTATGTGCCCAGGGGAAGGTCTTCTGCATTCCAAACATTTGTCCATGAAAGCTTAGGACCCCAAATGTGAGTACCACTTCAGCGTCCCAATTAACCTGAACGGGGATGCCTGCATGGAATCCACAGCAGTAAGTCTAAGTACATTCATGTGGCTGAGGCCTTCAACTTAAATGTTTATGATTTTAGTGCAGAGTCCCTTTTCATAGCCAGCATGTGCACTGCACTACAAGTACTAGATGTAAGCCACCTTTTGATGGTAAGTACATCAGTCTGAAAACATTTAATGGCTTCAGTATGCTGTTTAACATCTGACCACAGCTGTAAAGCATTACTGAAGTCAAACAATTAAATACACAATTGAAACAGATACATGGATATTTTGTTATTCTGTCCAGCCAGTCTTATGATTCATAAACCTCTACCACACTAAACGACTAGGCAGGTCACACCTTGATTTCCTAAATTTGCAGCTTTCTATGGCACCTTTCAACTTCCGGCCTCTCCAGAAAATGAAAATGCATAAACTGTTCTCTCTCCTATCAGCCGGTAAGTGACAAGGGAACCAACGCAGATGTATGCAAATCACAAAATTTGCTTTGCAGAATTATAAAGCCTTTGGCAGGGAAAACCGTAAACATCTATGTTTTTCAACTATATATATTTAGGCATTTGCATTCAGATCCACTTTAAAGGAGTTCTATAGTTATACTTTCAATTTATAACATCAGGTATTGTAATAACAATACGAAAATGTGTTATTTAAAAGAGAAGTACTGTATAGGGAATTATTTTTTTTTAAGAATTATACTTACATAGGTGGATGCAGCATCGGTACGATGCTGCATCTGTCCCCCGCCGGCTCTAAGGCTGAGACCGAACGATCAAACACTGCCGATCGTTTGGTTCTCAGTGCTCCCTGAGCAGAGAGCTGGTGACTGTCAGTCACCGCTCTCTGTTCTGCCCTCCCCCCCCCCCTGCTCACTGCAGCATTGGGATGTGGAGGGTGCGGGAGTGGCAGGCTCAGGCTCTCAGCAGCTCACTACAGATGACATTTTCTTTCTCCCAAATCAGGGAGTAAAAACTGGCACATTGCTTTGTTAAAACAGCACACAATAAACATTGTGTATAGTCTTCAAGTGGTTAAATTCAGTAAGAGCTATGGTAATAAGGTAAGAAATAAAGTACATTGTTATTTCTGTATTTTGCTCCCTGACATTTTTTGTAGAATACTGGAATGTTCAGTGAGTTTATCATAAATGTCGGTGACTAATCTCATCTCGTAAGATTCATCTTCCAGGGAAGAAAAGAAGACCTTATCAAGTTCTGAACATTCTGCGGCACAAAAATCGTACAGGGATCTTTTACATTTTTGATTAATAACTTAATCATTAAATTCTATAGATGTAATGAACATCATGGCATTTACGTGGTACAATTACATTCCAGATATAATCTTACTGCTGCTCGGTGATTAAAATCTCTTGTGTGCCAGGTCACCAAAGATACAGATAATTAGATAGTTCTTTCAAGTCCATTACTGATCAGTCAGCAAGAGTCAGCAAATGTAGCCATTACCAATAAGAGTATCATTTAAATAGTGTCCTCCTTTTAAATGCAGTTTTTCTTGCATAGCAAATATGTAATGTTTTTAATATGTAGCGCTAACCCCCCAAAAGGGCCGCTGATTTGTGTCCGAGGTTCGTTTCACTTTGCTTGGCTGTTGCGGCAGCAACATTCACTTCTCTGGCTCAGTGAACAGTAGGGATGAGCCGAACACCCCCCGGTTCGGTTCACAGCAGAACATGCGAAAAGGCAAAAATTTGTGCGAACACAGTTAAAGTCTATGGGACTCGAACGTGAAAAATCAAAAGTGCTAATTTTAAAGGCTAATATGCAAGTTATTGTCATAAAAAGTGTTTGGGGACCCGGGTCCTGCCCCAGGGGACATGTATCAATGCAAAAAAAGTTTTAAAAACGGCCTTTTTTTTTTGGGAGCAGTGATTTTAATAATGGTTAAAGTGAAACAATAAAAGTTAAATATTCCTTTAAATATCGTGCCTGGGGGGTGACTATAGTATGCCTGTAAAGAGGCTCATTTTCCCTGTGTTTAGAACAGTCCCTGCACAAAACGACATTTCTAAAGGAATAAAAGTCATTTAAAACTGCTTGCGGCTGTAATGTAATGTTGGTTCCCAGCAATATAGATGAAAATCATTGAGAAAAACGGCATGGGTACCCCCCAGGCCATTACCAGGCCCTTTGGGTCTGGTATGGATATTAAGGGGAAGTCCGCACCCAACTTACAAAAAAAAAGGCATGGGGCAGCGAGGCCCTATATACCCTGAACAGCAGTATACAGGCGGTCCAAACAAGACAGGGACTGTAGGTTTGTTCTTAAGTTGAATCTGTTTGTAATTTGGAACAGGTACATTTTGTAAGTGTAGCTCCAGTCAAAAAAATCAATTTTTAAGCTTTTTGGATAACATAGGGAAGGGTTATCACCCCTGTAACATTTGTTTTGCTGTCTGTGCCCCTGTTCAGAAGGTTTCACCTCACTTTCTGTCCCAATGACAATTGGTTTTTGAAAATTTTGGGTTATTAGGGAAACTAGGATTGGTGATAAAGCATCAGTGGAGACACCTTTTTCCCATATTAACTCTTACAGGAGAAAATTTTCCCTTCCTAGGGATAGATTTCCTCTCACTTCTCTTGTCTCCCTCCATTTGTAGGTAGGAGTCGTTTGTAAGTCGGATGTTTGAAAGTAGGGGACAGCCTGTATACACTATACGGCCTGCCCTATATACTCTGCAGAAAATTGAGCCTTAGGTGTTGGTGGCACCAGAACACTGTAAGCCCTCACAGTTACTCTTGGTGGGCGCTGGAACGGGCCCTGCTGTGAAATTTTATATCAAGAATTGTAATTACATGCCCCTGTTCAACATTGGCCGAAAAATTGGGCCTTTGGTTGTTTTGTGGTGGTGGTGCACAACACTTTAAGCCCTCACGGTTACTCTTGGTGGGTGCAGGAACTGGCCCTGCTGTGAAATATTAGATCAAAAATTGTAATTACACGCCCCTGTTAAACAGGGGCAGAAAAATTGGGTCTTAGGCAGTGGTGGTGGTGCCACAACACTGTAACCTCTCACAGATTCTGTTGTTGAGCACAGGAACGAACCCTGCTGTGAAATATTAGAGCAAATATTGTAATTACATGCCCCTGTTAAACAGGGGCAGAAAAATTGGGCCTTAGGCACTGGTGGTGGTGCCACAACACTGCAACCCCTCACAGATACTCTAGTTGAGTGCAAGAATGAGCCCTGCTGCGAAATATTACAGCAAAAATTGTAATTACACGCCCCTGTTAAACAGGGGCAGAAAAATTGGGCCTTAGGCACTGGTGGTGGTGCCACAAGACTGCAACCCCTCACAGATACTCTAGTTGAGCGCAAGAACGAGCCCTGCTGCGAAATATTACAGCAAAAATTATAATTATACGCCCCTTTTAAACAGGGGCAGAAAAATTGGGCCTTAGGCACTGGTGGTGGTGCCCTGAAACAAAAATGTTCTTAGAAGCTATCAACATGAACATTGAGGAATAGGATAATCACTCAGCATAACAGGATAGTCACTCAGCATAGGCAGTCTTCAAGGGATCTCACATTCATAGAAAAATTAATCGCTCAGCATCAGATGCTTGGTAGCTGGTGATCCAAGACTGATTCATTTTTATGAAGGTGAGTCGATCAACTGAGTCTGTGGACAGGCGTACTCTGTGATTGGTTACAAAGCCTCCAGCAGCAATGAATGTGCATTCAAAAAAAACGCTGGATGCAGGACAGGCCAGTAGCTCAATTGCATATTGTGCAAGCGCTGGCCAGTGATCCATCCTCAAGACCCAGTAACCGAATGGATTTTCGGTTGGAAAGGTCTCCAAGTCTGATCTTGCCCCTAGGTATTCCTGCACCATGTAAATCAGACACTGGCGATGTTTGGTTGCTGGAACCGATCAGACCTTGGGGCTGCGGACTAAAGAATTGTCTGAACACTTCGGTCAGATGGCCACCTTCTCCACCGCTCCTTCTGTGACTGAACGAAGCCTCAGCAACACATTGTCCAGGAGGACCAGGAAATTGTAACCTTCCAGGCTCTGGAAACACATTGCACAAACCTTTCTGCAAGGCCTCCCGAAGATGTTTCATCCTCTGCTCCCTCTGCGAAGGTTGGATAAATTCTGCAACCTTACCCTTGTAACCTGGATCAAGAAGGGTTGCCAGCCAGTAATGATCCCTCTCCTTGATACCACAAATCCGAGGGTCCTTTCGCATGCTTTGCAGGATCAGGGAGGCCATGCAGTGAAGGTTTGCTGAGGCATTCGATCCGGAGTCCTCTGGGTCACTAAGGATGACATGATCCACAGCCACCTCCTCCCAGCCACGTACAAGTCCATGGGTTTCTGGGAACTGAAAACGATCTCTTGAAGACTGCTGCTGATGCTAAGTGCTAGGCTCTACCTCCATGCTGACACAATCCTCATCCTCCTCCCCCTGTGTGATCGACGGGCCCGCAGGAATACTGTCTGGATAAAGGGAGCCTTGAGAGGTAAGGAAGTCCTCCTCTTCCTCCGTCTGTTTTGCCTCAAGTGCCCTGTCCATTATTCCATGAAGCGTGTGCTCCAACAGGAAGACAAGAGGGACAGTATCACTGATGCATTCACTGTCACTGCTCACCATCCTCGTGGCCTCCTCAAATGGTGACAGGACAGTGCATGCATCCTTGATCCGTAGCCACTGGCGTGGCGAAAAAAAGCCAAGCTCCCCTGACCCTGTCCTGGTGCCATACTCACATAGGTACTCATTGATGGCCCTCTGCTGCGTGTGCAGCTGCTGCAGCTGCTGCAGCATTGCCAACATTGAGTTCCATCTGGTGGGCATGTCACAAATGAGGCGGTTCTTGGGCAGATTGCAATCCTTTTGAAGGTCAGCCAGCCGATCACTGGCATTATATGACCGGCAGAAATGCCCACAGACTTTCCTGGCCTGCCTCAGGAGATCCTGTAAGCCTGGATACCTGCATAAGAACCGCTGCACCACCAAATTAAGGACGTGAGCCAAAGAGGGAACATGGGTCAAGTGTCCCTGTCGGAGGGCAGAGAGGAGGTTGGTGCCATTGTCGCAAACCACCATTCCTGACTGAAGCTGGCATGGCGTCAACCACCTCTGAGTCTGCCCCTGCAGAGCTGACAGAATCTCTGCCCTAGTGTGGCTCCTGTCTCCTAAGCAGACCAACTCAAGCACCGCATGGCATCTTTTTGCCCGAGTGCTTGCGTAGCCCCTTGAACGCCTATGAAGAACCGCTGGTTCCGAGGACAAATCTGCAGAGGAAGAGGCCATAGAGAAAGAAGAGGAGGAGGGGGTGGTGGAGAGAGGTGTGGCAGAATCACCACTTCTAGCATTTTCGAGGTGTGGTGGCGGAATAAGCTCCAACAATACTGAACCCTGTCTTGCATCCTTCCCAGTTGACAGCAGAGTTACCCAATGCACCGTGAAAGAAAGGTAACGTCCCTGTCCATGCCTGCTGGACCATGAGTCAGCGGTAATATGCACCTTACCGCTAACCGCCCTGTCCAACGAGGCCAAGACATTGCCTTCCACATGCCGGTAGAGAGCCGGAATGGCCTTCCGTGAAAAGAAATGGCGTTTGGGAACCTGCTACTGAGGTACCACACATTTCACAAATTCGCGAAAGGGGGCAGAGTCTACCAGCTGAAAAGGCAGCAGTTGGAGTGCTAGCAATTTAGCCAAGCTAGCATCCAGCCGCTGAGCATGTGGATGGCTGAGACCGAATTTCTTTCGACGGTTTAGTAACTGGGGTAGGGAAATTTGCCTGCTACAATCGGATGTTGATGTAGCGATAGCAGATTGCCAGCAAGTACTTGGCACACCTAATTCTACAACTTCATTCCTCTCAGGGCAGGTTTCTGAGAGCACTGAAGATATAGTGGGGTTGGAGATCCCAGTTAATGAGGAGCAAGGAGAGGTCCGCCTTGTTCTTTGGTGTGGGTCCTTTAAGTACTGTTGCCAATGGACTGCATGGAAGGTCGACATATGTCTGGTCAAGCATGTGGTGCCCAAGCGGCTGCTGTTTTGGCCACGCTTGATACGCTTCAGACATATGTTGCAAACAGCAACAATGCGATCTGCTGCACGCGTATCAAAAAAGTCCCACACCAAAGAACTTTTCAAAATACGTGGGGAGTCAACAGCGCCCTGCACATGCGGAGCTCTGCGGTGTGATGCAGTCGGGTGGCTGCCCTTAAGCTGGCCCCTGGAGGGCATCCTTCCTCGTTGGAGATGTGCCTCCTCCTCTTCCTCTCTTCTATCAGGCACCCATATAGAGTCAGTGACCTCATCACCCCCTCCCTCCTCGTCACTGGAGCAAACCTGGCAGTTTGCTCCAGGTGGGGGAACATGACTGCCAGTTTCTTCTCCTTCTTGGGCACCCCCTCTCTCTGGGTTCACGTTACTGCCTTCCTCAACCTGGGTACCATCATCGGAGCCTTCAAAAGGCTGCGCATCCTCCTGCAGCATGTACCCAGCACTGTGGTCGAACAGTTCGGGGGACTCCTCCGTGCATGATGGTGGGGCTAGGGAAGGAGTGACTGATGATATTGAGCCGATGGAATAGACCGCTTTGGCAGCTGCATTGGCAGGCAAACTACTCTGAGCCTGGGTGACAGAGGATGAGGAGGATGAGGACGGCTTAGTTATCCACTCTACCAACTCTTCTGCACTGCATGCTATGGATCAACACGGACAGCTGCCGAAAAAAAGGACAAGCGTGCCCCACGGCAACATGCTGAGGATGCACCGTGTCCACGACCAGCATTGTTGGCTGTAGACACAGAGCCTGCCTGCCCTCTTTTAGTGGCCTGTGAGCGTCTGCCTCTCCTTGGTGGCCTTCCGGACATGCTGTAAATTTTGTTTAGCAAAACCACACTACACTGTATTGTGTACTGTGTACACCACCAGAAAAGTAGTAGCAACTGCACTAGGGGTGCACGTTACTGTGTACACCAACAGAAGTGTAATAACAACTATGGGTGCACTGTATGTATTGTGTACACCACCAAAAAAGTAGTAGCAACTGCACTCTGGGTGAAAGGTATTGTGTACACCACCGGAAGTGTAATAACAACTATGGGTGTACTGTATATATTGTGTACTGTGTACACCACCAGAAAAGTAGTAGCAACTGCACTAAGGGTGCACGGTACTGTGTACACCAACAGAAGTGTAATAACAACTATGAGTGCACTGTATGCATTGTGTACACCACCAGAAAAGTAGTAGCAACTGCAATAAGGCTGCACAATACTGTGTACACCAACATAAGTGTAATAACAACTATGGGTGTACTGTATGTATTGTGTACTGTGTACACCACCAGAAAAGTAGTAGCAACTGCACTATGGGTGCACGGTACTGTGTACACCAACAGAAGTGTAATTAAAACTATGGGTGCACTGTATGTATTGTGAACACCACCAGAAAAGTAGTAGCAACTGCACTAGGGGTGCACGGTACTGTGTACACCAACAGAAGTGTAATAACAACTATGAGTGCACTGTATGTATTGTGTACACCACCAGAAAAGTAGTAGCAACTGCAATAAGGCTGCACAATACTGTGTACACCAACAGAATTGTAATAACAACTATGGGTGTACTGTATGTCTTGTGTACTGTGTACACCACCAGAAAAGTAGTAGCAACTGCACTAGGGGTGCACGGTATTGTGTACACCACCAGAAGTCTAATAGCAACTATGGGTGCACTGTATGTATTGTGTATTGTGTACACCACCAGAAAAGTAGTAGCAACTGCACTAGGGGTGCACGGTACTGTGTACACCAACAGAAGTGTAATAACAACTATGAGTGCACTGTATGTATTGTGTACACCACCAGAAAAGTAGTAGCAACTGCATTAGGGGTGCAAGGTATTGTGTACACCACCAGAAGTCTAATAGCAACTATGGGTGCACTGTATGTATTGTGTACTCCACCAGAAAAGTAGTAGCAACTGCACTAGGGGTACACGCTATTGTGTACACCACCAGAAGTCTAATAGCAACTATGGGTGCACTTATGTATTGTGTACTGTGTACATATATGTATTTTATATACATTGGATACATTGGATGCAGTGGATATATATACGAGACTGACTGTATATATATATTAAATACATTGCAGCTAACTGAATAACCTGCCTGATGTATATTAGAAAAAGTACAGCAGGAATGGCCTGCAGTCAGATATAGCTAAACTGGATGCAGTGAATGTATATATATATAATAATCAGCATCAGCAGAACATCAGCAATGTTCCAGGCCAGAGAAGCCTTAAAGCGGACCTTCAGCCTCCCAAGCTTGATCCTGCCTCTCCACCCTTCCTCCAGTCCTCTGTTTCATTTATTTATTTATTTTTTTTTATAGAATGTCCGCCCTGCCTCCTTATGTGCATCACTTGCCTTAGGTGAATGAAACGCACAATGAAGGCCGCTTGACCTTCCCCCAAAAGAAAGTAAGCCTTGACTGTAAATGAAGAAAACTAGGAAGAGAGGGACCAAATATAAGAACAGCACATCCCAAATATTTAAGCAAATAAAGAACAGGGGCTTTGAGGTAACCAACCTTGGGATTTTAATGGTGTTTATATCCTAAATATCAAGTCATCAATAGTTTGAATAAAATGAAATTTCTTTCTTTAAACATTGTTAAAAAAAAATCACAAGACATGATTTAATACAGAAATTTTTTTAAAAAAAATTCAGTGACATGTCACAAAAAGATACCACTTTTCTCAACATGTTTCGCTCATTGGAGCTTCTTCAGGAGACTTGTTATGGCATCATATCAGACCAAATTGACAATTGAAATGTGTATATCACTCGGGATTAAAATCAATGAAATGTATATCCTATGGGTTGCTTTCCTTCAAGAGATGGGTCTTCAAAGAGTTTTTGCAGAGATATACAAAAAAGGATCAGTAGGGTGGGTCCTTTCTGAAAATATTAATTAGTAGAATCAATATTATCCATGGATCGCATCCGCAGTGATACTTGGGAAAATTCACTCAAAAAGCGGAATGTACAGAATAGAAAAAATTACAAAGTGCTCAGTGCAAATAGGATTTGCATCCAGGGCAAGCCAGGTCCTAGGGTAAGTATCAGGTAAAAAACCTGGTAATGATAAAGGAGCAATTAGAAGGTTGACGGGGGAAGGAGGTATACCTCCCATCTGGCTTGTTCTGTAGCCGGCAGCAAAGTGACCGATCCATGGATAATATTGATTCTACTAATTAATATTTTCAGAAAGGACCCACCCTACTGATCGTTTTTTGTATATCTCTGCAAACACTCTTTGAAGACCCATCTCTTGAAGGAGAGCAACCCATAGGATATACATTTCATTGACTTTAATCCCGAGCGATATAAACATTTCGATTGTCAATTTGGTCTAATATGATTCCACTTGACAAACTCCTGAAGAAGCTCCAATGAGCGAAACATGTTGAGAAAAGTGGTATCTTTTTGTGATATGTCACTGAATTTTTATTTTTTTGAATCTGTATTAAAACATGTCTTATGTTTAAATAAAGAAATTTCATTTTATTCAAACTATTGATGACTTGATATTTAGGATATAAACACCATTAAAATCCCAAGGTTGGTTACCTCAAAGCCCCTGTTCTTTATAAGCCTTGACTGTGTGAAGCTTGGCATCTACGTGGGCATCAACCTAAACAGGGAGGTTAAGTGGCTCAGTTGGGGTTGGCCATGAAGGCATGACTGGGTGGAGCCTGAACTCTAGAAAAAGCTATGCAGGGGCAAGTCACCACTACTCTGAGCAGATTCTAACATTTTCCCAAGAGTTGCCCACCCACCTGCCCGTTGTGAGTTTCATCACAGTTTTATTGGCAGTTTTTACCTTGCCAGTGATTGATCTTGCTTTATGGACTATGCCCTCAAATTTATTTTTGAGGTCAGTGTTCTGTCTCAAGGAGCAGATAGCTAAACCTCTGTTTTATTAGAACAAGCCAGGTGAAACTACAAAATAACAGAAATAGACCTCAATAAGTAAAATATTGCATACAATACAGCATACATTGCATAAACAATGATATACAGTACAAGATGGGATAGTAAAAACTTACTTTTTAAGTTCTCTAATGGGTGATGGCGATAGATAGAGAAATACATGTGTTGTTTCCTGAATGTCTTCTCACAAAATGGTGGCTGTTTCACTTCCTGCTAAGATTCTACCCAGAATTCCCTGCTTACTGACAACTTCCTTAGTTACACATACAAATAAACAAAGAAACAGAACTGCAGCAATACCAAAAAGGAACACTAGATGGAGCCTGCACACCACATATGATTGTCTTAAGTAAATTACACATTTTGCATGTAAATTTAACAACACAGGTACAAATAACCAGTATAAAACATCTGGTGGACAGAACAGTCAGTTTAATGCCTGTCTCGCACTGATGGTGGAGACAGGCCTCTTAGACTATCTGTGTTTTGTTATGGATGCTCATGATATAGCTGTGACTGGCATTGGTATGTGGAATTTTGAATGTTGTTACTGTTGGTAAGTTCAATAAAGCTGCGGCCTTGCCCTATTTTTAACTTAAAGTGGTGTTCCACCCAAAAAATAAAGAATAAATGAAAATTCCTAAAAAAAAAATCAAAAAAAAACATTCGGAAATTTTTTTTTTAACTCACCTCTAAATGCCTGTTGCTAGGGGGTCCCTCGTAGTCTGCCTTTTTCAGTGCCTGGGCTGGTGACATCACTTCCCTCTCAGCACAGGAAGGACTCGGCTCTGCTTCCTTCCTCTTGTCAATCACCTGGGACCCATTACAGGTCCCAAGTGACTGAGCGGCCAATCACGGCGCGCGGCGCCGCTCGCGCATGCGCAGTGGGTGCCTGGCTGTGAAGCCACAGCCCGGCGCTCACAGTTGCAATGCCGGAACTGCCGAACGGAGGGGGAGGCGAGCGGGGCTTCGATCCCCCGCATTACTGGACCCTGGGACAGGTAAGTGTCCAATTAAAAGTCAGCAGCTGCAGTATTTGTAGCTGTTGACTTTAAATTTTTTTTTTTTAATGGGCCCTCCTCTTTAAATCAGTCTCTGTGTCTTTTTTGGGGGGCAAGGTTTTTTTGGTTTAATAGTTGGTTAAGACACGCCTATGATTCTCAGCATTAACGCCCGCTGTGCCTCCCGGGATATATACATCACATATCACAGGAGGCATAGCCTTTTGTCAAGGAAAGCAGGAGGGGTCAGTCGCGGTCTGTCCATTAGGGACTGTGGGGCTCCGCCCCCATCCATGTTTCCAGTAGGGGCACATGGGCGCTGCCCCCCTATCCATATGTCTGTCCCCTTATCTACATGCACGTGATTAGAGCCAGAGACTCTAATAGGCTTCAAAAAAGGGTGGGCACTGCGAGCACTGCGAGCACTGCGCCCTTAGCCCACCCAGTTGTGTGAGAATAGCAAATTAATATTCGCTATTCTCACAATGATTCTCCTCCCAGCCAATCAGGAAGCAGGTTGCGAGACCAGTTTCCCGATTGGCCCAAAGGAGAAGCGATCTTATTGGCCAAGGGGGAGGAGGGAGGAGATGCATGGCCGGGGGAGAAGCAGGGAAAGACAGACCGACCCACCAGCCATGGGTCGGTGCTGTGCGTTGTGAATGGCCGGGCAATTTTCTGGGACCTGTGACATGTCCCAGAAGATTGCGGCTCCCTTGGGCAAATCACCTTAGTTGTACGTCGGCCGCTTTAAGACCACTAGGGAGCACGACTACGGAGCAGATGCGCATGCCCGGCATCCGCGATCGCTCCTGAGAGAGACAGAACAGAGATCTGTCAATGTAAACAGACAGATCTCCGTTCTGTCAGGAGAGAGGAGACAGATTTGCTGTTCATACTAAGTATGAACAGCGATCGGTCTCCTCCTCCAGGCAGTCCCATCCCCCCACAGTTAGAATCACTCCCTAGGACACACAAAATTTACCCCTTGATCACCCCCTAACCTCTTCTCTGCCAGTGACATTTAAACAGTAATCAGTGCCTATTTTTAGCTCTGATTGCTGTATAAATGTCAACAGTCCCAAAAAATTGTCAAAGGTGTCCGACCTGCCTGCCACAATGTCGCAGTCTCAATAAAAATCGCAGATCGCCGCCATTACTAGTAAAAAAAATAATAATAATAAAAATGCCATAAATATATCCCCTATTTTGTAGGTGCTTTTTTGCGCAAACCAATCAATAAACGCTTATTGCAATTTTTTTACCAAAAATATGTAGAATACATATCGGCCTAAACTGAGGAAGAGATTTGTTTTTTTATACTTTTGGGGGGGGATATTTATTATAGCAAAAAGTAAAAAATATTGCTTTTTTTTCAAAATTGTCGCTCTTTTTTTGTTTATAGCGCAAAAAATAAAAACTGCAGAGGTGATTAAATACCACCAAAAGAAAGCTCTATTGGTGGGGGAAAAAACACATCAATTTTGTTTGGGTACAGCACCGCACGATCTCGCAATTGTCAGTTAAAGCGACGCAGTGCCGTATCACAAGAAACGGTTATTAAGGGGGCAAATCCTTCCGGAGCTTAAGTGGTTAAGTGGTTAAAGAGACTCTGTCACTTTGTCTATTCGGAGCATGGTGGCAGACAGGACTTGTAGTTCATTCATTCATAGATCTCTGTAAATGAATGATGTAGCTGAGCAGGGGAAGCCCTGCAAATTTTTAAAGTGACAGCTGCTGCAGGGAGGAAGAACCCCTGCATGCTGTAACAGGGGTGGGGGTCTTATTTGCACCATGTTACACGTTACACCCTAAATACGGATGAAACATGTAACATAGTGCAAAACAATAGCCTTTCACTCCCTTTAAAATTGCTAGTTGTTTCACTGGCTTGTACTTCAATACTTTCTGATTCACTGATTATGAACAAACATGTGTGTCAGAAAAAGACAGAACTCCTATTCTGCATACCCATTACAGGTCAGTGATTTTGAGAGTACTGAAAACACGGCATCATGGTGACAACAAGGGAATTTGTATTTTCAGAAGAAGAGGTCAACAATGGCAGCTCACATATATCCTTACTATGGGTTTTCTGTATTACAATGATGTGTAATGCCGCGTACACACGGTCGGACTTTACGTCAGACTTTGCCCAGCGGACTTTTCGACGGACTTTACGACTGACTTTCTGAATGAAAGGGCCTACACACAATCCACCAAAGTCCGTCAAATTCGTACGTGATGACGTACGACTGGACTAAAACAAGGAAGTTTATAGCCAGTAGCCAATAGCTGCCCTAGCGTGGCTTTTTGTCCGTCGAACTAGCATACAGACGAGCGGACTTTTCGACCGGACTCGATTTCGACGGATTGATTTAAAACATGTTTCAAATCTAAGTCCGTCCAACTTTTGAGAAAACAAAGTCTGCTGGAGCCCACACTCGATCGAATTGTCTGACGAAACCCAGTCCTCCGGGCAAAGTCTGCCGTAAAGTCCGCTCGTGTGTACGCGGCATTACTTAAATTGTATTTTTTCATGGAGAATTTGTATTATTGCTTGAATCTGTTTTATTACCCTGTTTTAGTATTACAATCCCTTTGACTGTATAACATGCTTATTATAACTTATTATTATTATATTATAAACTTTTATTTAGCTGTTTTCCTGCAGTTCAGCTTTGAATTAAATAGTTTATGTTTTTGTGTATAGTTTTCCTTTAAAGCGAAACTAAACCCTCCTATTGTTTTCAGCCAAGGAAGCTGCCATCTTAGCTTCTGTTTGATCTGTAACTGCCATGATGTGATCAGTTATGACTCCAGACATTTGATGGTTTGACAGTTTGGTTGAGAGCACAAGCAAATGTGAGGAATATAACTGTTTTTTGAAACTGTTAAATTGATGGGTTTAGTTCCACATTAGGGTGCTTATGCACATGGATGTGGAAAGTGCTGGCTAACTTTGGGTGTCTGCAGTATTTTTTTTTAAATGATTTTTTTAAATGACAATTATTTATTTTTATTGCATTTTAGCGTAAATATGAGATCTGAGGTCTTTTTGACCCCAGATCTCATATTTAAGAGGTCCTGTCATGCTTTTTTCTATTACAAGGGATGTTTACATTCCTTGTAATAGGAATAAAAGTGACATTTAAAAAAAATAAATAAATAAAAGGTAAAATAAATAATAATAAAAATTTTTTTTAAACGCCCCGTCCCGACGAGCACGCAGAATCGAACGCATACGTGAGTACCACCCGCATATGAAAATGGTGTTCAAACCACACATGTGAGGTATCATCGCGATCGGTAGAGCATGAGCAATAATTCAAGCCCTAGACCTCCTCTGTAACTCAAAACATGCAACCTGTAGAATTTTTTAAACGTCGCCTATGGAGATTTTTAATGGTAAAAGTTTGTCGCCATTCCACGAGCCGGCGCAATTTTGAAGCATGACATGTTGGGTATCAATTTACTCGGCGTAACATTATCTTTCACAATATCAAAAAAAATTGGGCTAACTTTACTGCTGTCTTCTTTTTTAATTCAAGAAAGTGTATTTTTTCCAAAAAATGTGCGCTTGTAAGACCGCTGCGCAAATACGATGGGACAGAAAGTATTGCAATGACCGCCATTTTATTCTCTAGGGTGTTAGAAAAAAAAAATGTATAATGTGTGGGGGTTCTAAGTAATTTTCTAGCAAAAAAAACTTGTAAACAACAAATCTCAGAAAGAGGCTCGGTCCTTAAGTGATTAAAGTGGCATTAAACCCAAAATGCAGCTTATATTGCAGCTTACCAATTATTAGATGAATGATGATTTTTCCTTTATTTACTTGATGATCCTGCCAATAAGCCTGTTGTTTATCCGTTATCCATTAAAGCGGAACTTAACCCATTGAAATAATTGTTTCCGAAAACCATTATATTCAAGGCTTGCCTCAAATTATAACTGACACGTTTGTTTATGCTTTCAACCAAACTGCCAAGCCATCAAACAGTTGGTGTCAAAACTTAGCAAATGTGCAGCACCAAGGCAAATGCAGATCAAACAGAGGCAGCCTCCTTGGCTGTAAAGGTTGGGAGGGTTTAGTCCCACTTTGAAGTGGAGTTCCACCCACTTTTACAAGGTGGTCTTAAACTAAAGACCACCCCTCCACTCCTCGTTTTTGGATATATATTTATTTTCTTACCTACCTTTTTAGAAAGAATAGTATTACATCTGTCCTAGCCCGGCCGTGGCGCAGTATGTCAAGTCCTCTTCTGCGGCGAGCCCTCCTCCTTCTCCTCCGCTGCCTTTTGGGACCTGTGTGTGTCCCAGAAGACGAGCTGGCCATTCACAAAGCCCCACGTGGCTCACGCATGCGCAGTAGGAAACCGTTGGAATGGCAGCGCCTGCACCCAAACTGGTGGACGAATTGGCCTCAGGGGGGCCGACATCGCGAGCTCCCTGGACAGGTAAGTGTCCTTATTAAAAGTCAGCAGCTACAGTACTCGTAACTGCTGATTTTTAAAAAAATAAACATTTTGCGTCTGGAACTCTGCTTTAACCACTTCAGCCCCGGAAGGATTTACCCCCCTCCTCAACAGAGCACTATTTGCAATTCGGCACTGCGTCGCTTTAACTGACAATTGCGCGGTCGTGCGACGTGGCTCAGAAACAAAATTGACGTCCTTTTTCTCCCACAAATAGAGCTTTCTTTTGGTGGTATTTAATCACCTCTGCAATTTTTATTTTTTGCGCTATAAACAAAATAAGAGGGACAATTTTGAAAAAAATCGCATTATTTTTTACTTTTTGCTATAATAACTATCCCCAAAAAATATATAGAAAAACATTTTTTTTCCTCAGTATAGGCTGATACGTATTCTTCCACATATTTTTGGTAAAAAAAAAAATCGCAATAAGCGTTTATTGATTGGTTTGTGCAAAAGTTGTAGCATTTACAAAATAGGGGACAGTTTTATGGCATTTTTATTAATAATTTTTTTTTTTTACTAGTAATGGCGGCAATCAGCGATTTTTATTGGGACTGCGACATTATAGCGGACACATCGGACATTTTTGACACATTTTTGGGACCATTGTCATTTATACAGCAATCAGTGCTATAAAAATGCACTGATTCCTGTGTAAATGACACTGGCAGTGAAGGGGTTAACCACTAGGGGGCGGGGAGGGGTTAAGTATGTCCTAGGGGAGTGATTCTAACTGTAGGGGGGATGGGCTGTGTGTGGCACGTCACTGATCTCTGCTCCGATGACAGGGAGCAGAGATCCAGTGACACTGTCACTAGGCAGAACGGGGAGATGCTGTTTACAATGGCATCTCCCCGTTCGTCCTCTCCGTGAGGCGATCGCGGGTATCCCCGCGGCGATCGAGTCCATGGGAACTGCGACCTGACTCACGGAGATCGCGGCAGGCGCATGCGCCGCCGGCGGCACGCGTGCGCGCACACGGCGCCAAATTCTAAGTAACGTACGGGTACATTGCTTTGCGCAGCTGTGCCATTCTGCCGACGTATATCTACAGGAGCCGGTCGGGAACCGTTTAACAGACCAAGCTGTTAAGCATTAAAGTGCAGTTAATGATTTGAGGCAACCCATTTAACACTGATAGGGGAGTTTACATCCGTCAGTTTTTATGCATTTATGTAAAACCTTTATCCCAAAAAGGAAAAAAATAAAACTATTGCTATAGCTGCTTAAAAAATGTAAGCTGGAGATCCGCTTTAATTTCCTATTCATGTCCATCTAAATCTGGTAGTGCATCTAACATCTCTTCCCAGACTGACAATGGTGGGATGGGGGGGGGATAACCGGTGGATAACCACGGCGATCCAACGAAAATGGGAGTGCTTACCTATCGAAACCAGGTACCAAAATATGCCAAATATACTGCCAAAAATAGAAGAGGAGAGGGGAGTTTCTGCAGTCTCTCCTGGTCTTATTTCTTCCGACCCTTCACCATTATTGTTGCCTGTCTCTGGACTTGTTTTTTATTATAAATATCTTTTTTGAAATTGAGGTTGCCAGAGGTGGACATAGTATTCTAAATAAGGTTTAACTAAGACAACCCGTAGATGATTTTATTTGTTTGTTTTTTTATTCAACCCACAGTGATTGATTCCTCCATCCACACATTCGAGTTGGATAGGGGAAGCTTCCTTGTTGAGCCTTGGTATTCTGATAGCAGGGAGTCTTTTCCGCCATCAGAATACACTGTTCAACATTGCGGACTATAGCCGGTGGCACTGATCGAGGGGAAGTTTTCCAACAGGGCAGTTATACAGAAATCGATCGGTAAATCGATTCCTGTACAACAACCCTGCCCATACATGGATCAAAATTCAACCAGCTTAATACTCTAGTTGTCTAGTTATAAAAGTACATTCAATTAACTGCTGTTTGCATCAGTACAATTATTTTCTTGTTTTTATTTCTTTTTTAATGTATTAAATATAATGTATTTAATATTTCTAAATAGTGATGAAAATAATGTGCACAGACTGTAGCCAATCAGTGGCTGAAATATGAAAGTTTTTGCAATTTACTACAAACAAATGGATACTTCAAGTGTTTTAATAAATATTACACCACCAAAGTGGATAAAAGCCCTAGGCGCTAATCTCATTAATTTTAGTGCAGTACAGCTTTCTATTGAACTTAGCCTCGACAGCCATAATAGCTTTAACTTTCAAAAGACTTGGTTTATTAGAACATTTTATTGCGGTGGGACCCTTGGCTCTATGGGTCTTCAAAGAGTTTTTGCAGAGATATACAAAAAAGGATCAGTAGGGTGGGTCCTTTCTGAAAATATTAATTAGTAGAATCAATATTATCCATGGATCGCATCCGCAGTGATACTTGGGAAAATTCACTCAAAAAGCGGAATGTACAGAATAGAAAAAATTACAAAGTGCTCAGTGCAAATAGGATTTGCATCCAGGGCAAGCCAGGTCCTAGGGTAAGTATCAGGTAAAAAACCTGGTAATGATAAAGGAGCAATTAGAAGGTTGACGGGGGAAGGAGGTATACCTCCCATCTGGCTTGTTCTGTAGCCGGCAGCAAAGTGACCGATCCATGGATAATATTGATTCTACTAATTAATATTTTCAGAAAGGACCCACCCTACTGATCGTTTTTTGTATATCTCTGCAAACACTCTTTGAAGACCCATCTCTTGAAGGAGAGCAACCCATAGGATATACATTTCATTGACTTTAATCCCGAGCGATATAAACATTTCGATTGTCAATTTGGTCTAATATGATTCCACTTGACAAACTCCTGAAGAAGCTCCAATGAGCGAAACATGTTGAGAAAAGTGGTATCTTTTTGTGATATGTCACTGAATTTTTATTTTTTTGAATCTGTATTAAAACATGTCTTATGTTTAAATAAAGAAATTTCATTTTATTCAAACTATTGATGACTTGATATTTAGGATATAAACACCATTAAAATCCCAAGGTTGGTTACCTCAAAGCCCCTGTTCTTTATAAGCCTTGACTGTGTGAAGCTTGGCATCTACGTGGGCATCAACCTAAACAGGGAGGTTAAGTGGCTCAGTTGGGGTTGGCCATGAAGGCATGACTGGGTGGAGCCTGAACTCTAGAAAAAGCTATGCAGGGGCAAGTCACCACTACTCTGAGCAGATTCTAACATTTTCCCAAGAGTTGCCCACCCACCTGCCCGTTGTGAGTTTCATCACAGTTTTATTGGCAGTTTTTACCTTGCCAGTGATTGATCTTGCTTTATGGACTATGCCCTCAAATTTATTTTTGAGGTCAGTGTTCTGTCTCAAGGAGCAGATAGCTAAACCTCTGTTTTATTAGAACAAGCCAGGTGAAACTACAAAATAACAGAAATAGACCTCAATAAGTAAAATATTGCATACAATACAGCATACATTGCATAAACAATGATATACAGTACAAGATGGGATAGTAAAAACTTACTTTTTAAGTTCTCTAATGGGTGATGGCGATAGATAGAGAAATACATGTGTTGTTTCCTGAATGTCTTCTCACAAAATGGTGGCTGTTTCACTTCCTGCTAAGATTCTACCCAGAATTCCCTGCTTACTGACAACTTCCTTAGTTACACATACAAATAAACAAAGAAACAGAACTGCAGCAATACCAAAAAGGAACACTAGATGGAGCCTGCACACCACATATGATTGTCTTAAGTAAATTACACATTTTGCATGTAAATTTAACAACACAGGTACAAATAACCAGTATAAAACATCTGGTGGACAGAACAGTCAGTTTAATGCCTGTCTCGCACTGATGGTGGAGACAGGCCTCTTAGACTATCTGTGTTTTGTTATGGATGCTCATGATATAGCTGTGACTGGCATTGGTATGTGGAATTTTGAATGTTGTTACTGTTGGTAAGTTCAATAAAGCTGCGGCCTTGCCCTATTTTTAACTTAAAGTGGTGTTCCACCCAAAAAATAAAGAATAAATGAAAATTCCTAAAAAAAAAATCAAAAAAAAACATTCGGAAATTTTTTTTTTAACTCACCTCTAAATGCCTGTTGCTAGGGGGTCCCTCGTAGTCTGCCTTTTTCAGTGCCTGGGCTGGTGACATCACTTCCCTCTCAGCACAGGAAGGACTCGGCTCTGCTTCCTTCCTCTTGTCAATCACCTGGGACCCATTACAGGTCCCAAGTGACTGAGCGGCCAATCACGGCGCGCGGCGCCGCTCGCGCATGCGCAGTGGGTGCCTGGCTGTGAAGCCACAGCCCGGCGCTCACAGTTGCAATGCCGGAACTGCCGAACGGAGGGGGAGGCGAGCGGGGCTTCGATCCCCCGCATTACTGGACCCTGGGACAGGTAAGTGTCCAATTAAAAGTCAGCAGCTGCAGTATTTGTAGCTGTTGACTTTAAATTTTTTTTTTTTAATGGGCCCTCCTCTTTAAATCAGTCTCTGTGTCTTTTTTGGGGGGCAAGGTTTTTTTGGTTTAATAGTTGGTTAAGACACGCCTATGATTCTCAGCATTAACGCCCGCTGTGCCTCCCGGGATATATACATCACATATCACAGGAGGCATAGCCTTTTGTCAAGGAAAGCAGGAGGGGTCAGTCGCGGTCTGTCCATTAGGGACTGTGGGGCTCCGCCCCCATCCATGTTTCCAGTAGGGGCACATGGGCGCTGCCCCCCTATCCATATGTCTGTCCCCTTATCTACATGCACGTGATTAGAGCCAGAGACTCTAATAGGCTTCAAAAAAGGGTGGGCACTGCGAGCACTGCGAGCACTGCGCCCTTAGCCCACCCAGTTGTGTGAGAATAGCAAATTAATATTCGCTATTCTCACATTGATTCTCCTCCCAGCCAATCAGGAAGCAGGTTGCGAG
Source organism: Lithobates clamitans (assembly GCA_037952925.1). Classification (NCBI taxonomy): domain Eukaryota; kingdom Metazoa; phylum Chordata; class Amphibia; order Anura; family Ranidae; genus Lithobates; species Lithobates clamitans. The sequence goes on from JBBGZY010000013.1 coordinate 4,024,013, forward strand.
ACCAGTTTCCCGATTGGCCCAAAGGAGAAGCGATCTTATTGGCCAAGGGGGAGGAGGGAGGAGATGCATGGCCGGGGGAGAAGCAGGGAAAGACAGACCGACCCACCAGCCATGGGTCGGTGCTGTGCGTTGTGAATGGCCGGGCAATTTTCTGGGACCTGTGACATGTCCCAGAAGATTGCGGCTCCCTTGGGCAAATCACCTTAGTTGTACGTCGGCCGCTTTAAGACCACTAGGGAGCACGACTACGGAGCAGATGCGCATGCCCGGCATCCGCGATCGCTCCTGAGAGAGACAGAACAGAGATCTGTCAATGTAAACAGACAGATCTCCGTTCTGTCAGGAGAGAGGAGACAGATTTGCTGTTCATACTAAGTATGAACAGCGATCGGTCTCCTCCTCCAGGCAGTCCCATCCCCCCACAGTTAGAATCACTCCCTAGGACACACAAAATTTACCCCTTGATCACCCCCTAACCTCTTCTCTGCCAGTGACATTTAAACAGTAATCAGTGCCTATTTTTAGCTCTGATTGCTGTATAAATGTCAACAGTCCCAAAAAATTGTCAAAGGTGTCCGACCTGCCTGCCACAATGTCGCAGTCTCAATAAAAATCGCAGATCGCCGCCATTACTAGTAAAAAAAATAATAATAATAAAAATGCCATAAATATATCCCCTATTTTGTAGGTGCTTTTTTGCGCAAACCAATCAATAAACGCTTATTGCAATTTTTTTACCAAAAATATGTAGAATACATATCGGCCTAAACTGAGGAAGAGATTTGTTTTTTTATACTTTTGGGGGGGGATATTTATTATAGCAAAAAGTAAAAAATATTGCTTTTTTTTCAAAATTGTCGCTCTTTTTTTGTTTATAGCGCAAAAAATAAAAACTGCAGAGGTGATTAAATACCACCAAAAGAAAGCTCTATTGGTGGGGGAAAAAACACATCAATTTTGTTTGGGTACAGCACCGCACGATCTCGCAATTGTCAGTTAAAGCGACGCAGTGCCGTATCACAAGAAACGGTTATTAAGGGGGCAAATCCTTCCGGAGCTTAAGTGGTTAAGTGGTTAAAGAGACTCTGTCACTTTGTCTATTCGGAGCATGGTGGCAGACAGGACTTGTAGTTCATTCATTCATAGATCTCTGTAAATGAATGATGTAGCTGAGCAGGGGAAGCCCTGCAAATTTTTAAAGTGACAGCTGCTGCAGGGAGGAAGAACCCCTGCATGCTGTAACAGGGGTGGGGGTCTTATTTGCACCATGTTACACGTTACACCCTAAATACGGATGAAACATGTAACATAGTGCAAAACAATAGCCTTTCACTCCCTTTAAAATTGCTAGTTGTTTCACTGGCTTGTACTTCAATACTTTCTGATTCACTGATTATGAACAAACATGTGTGTCAGAAAAAGACAGAACTCCTATTCTGCATACCCATTACAGGTCAGTGATTTTGAGAGTACTGAAAACACGGCATCATGGTGACAACAAGGGAATTTGTATTTTCAGAAGAAGAGGTCAACAATGGCAGCTCACATATATCCTTACTATGGGTTTTCTGTATTACAATGATGTGTAATGCCGCGTACACACGGTCGGACTTTACGTCAGACTTTGCCCAGCGGACTTTTCGACGGACTTTACGACTGACTTTCTGAATGAAAGGGCCTACACACAATCCACCAAAGTCCGTCAAATTCGTACGTGATGACGTACGACTGGACTAAAACAAGGAAGTTTATAGCCAGTAGCCAATAGCTGCCCTAGCGTGGCTTTTTGTCCGTCGAACTAGCATACAGACGAGCGGACTTTTCGACCGGACTCGATTTCGACGGATTGATTTAAAACATGTTTCAAATCTAAGTCCGTCCAACTTTTGAGAAAACAAAGTCTGCTGGAGCCCACACTCGATCGAATTGTCTGACGAAACCCAGTCCTCCGGGCAAAGTCTGCCGTAAAGTCCGCTCGTGTGTACGCGGCATTACTTAAATTGTATTTTTTCATGGAGAATTTGTATTATTGCTTGAATCTGTTTTATTACCCTGTTTTAGTATTACAATCCCTTTGACTGTATAACATGCTTATTATAACTTATTATTATTATATTATAAACTTTTATTTAGCTGTTTTCCTGCAGTTCAGCTTTGAATTAAATAGTTTATGTTTTTGTGTATAGTTTTCCTTTAAAGCGAAACTAAACCCTCCTATTGTTTTCAGCCAAGGAAGCTGCCATCTTAGCTTCTGTTTGATCTGTAACTGCCATGATGTGATCAGTTATGACTCCAGACATTTGATGGTTTGACAGTTTGGTTGAGAGCACAAGCAAATGTGAGGAATATAACTGTTTTTTGAAACTGTTAAATTGATGGGTTTAGTTCCACATTAGGGTGCTTATGCACATGGATGTGGAAAGTGCTGGCTAACTTTGGGTGTCTGCAGTATTTTTTTTTAAATGATTTTTTTAAATGACAATTATTTATTTTTATTGCATTTTAGCGTAAATATGAGATCTGAGGTCTTTTTGACCCCAGATCTCATATTTAAGAGGTCCTGTCATGCTTTTTTCTATTACAAGGGATGTTTACATTCCTTGTAATAGGAATAAAAGTGACATTTAAAAAAAATAAATAAATAAAAGGTAAAATAAATAATAATAAAAATTTTTTTTAAACGCCCCGTCCCGACGAGCACGCAGAATCGAACGCATACGTGAGTACCACCCGCATATGAAAATGGTGTTCAAACCACACATGTGAGGTATCATCGCGATCGGTAGAGCATGAGCAATAATTCAAGCCCTAGACCTCCTCTGTAACTCAAAACATGCAACCTGTAGAATTTTTTAAACGTCGCCTATGGAGATTTTTAATGGTAAAAGTTTGTCGCCATTCCACGAGCCGGCGCAATTTTGAAGCATGACATGTTGGGTATCAATTTACTCGGCGTAACATTATCTTTCACAATATCAAAAAAAATTGGGCTAACTTTACTGCTGTCTTCTTTTTTAATTCAAGAAAGTGTATTTTTTCCAAAAAATGTGCGCTTGTAAGACCGCTGCGCAAATACGATGGGACAGAAAGTATTGCAATGACCGCCATTTTATTCTCTAGGGTGTTAGAAAAAAAAAATGTATAATGTGTGGGGGTTCTAAGTAATTTTCTAGCAAAAAAAACTTGTAAACAACAAATCTCAGAAAGAGGCTCGGTCCTTAAGTGATTAAAGTGGCATTAAACCCAAAATGCAGCTTATATTGCAGCTTACCAATTATTAGATGAATGATGATTTTTCCTTTATTTACTTGATGATCCTGCCAATAAGCCTGTTGTTTATCCGTTATCCATTAAAGCGGAACTTAACCCATTGAAATAATTGTTTCCGAAAACCATTATATTCAAGGCTTGCCTCAAATTATAACTGACACGTTTGTTTATGCTTTCAACCAAACTGCCAAGCCATCAAACAGTTGGTGTCAAAACTTAGCAAATGTGCAGCACCAAGGCAAATGCAGATCAAACAGAGGCAGCCTCCTTGGCTGTAAAGGTTGGGAGGGTTTAGTCCCACTTTGAAGTGGAGTTCCACCCACTTTTACAAGGTGGTCTTAAACTAAAGACCACCCCTCCACTCCTCGTTTTTGGATATATATTTATTTTCTTACCTACCTTTTTAGAAAGAATAGTATTACATCTGTCCTAGCCCGGCCGTGGCGCAGTATGTCAAGTCCTCTTCTGCGGCGAGCCCTCCTCCTTCTCCTCCGCTGCCTTTTGGGACCTGTGTGTGTCCCAGAAGACGAGCTGGCCATTCACAAAGCCCCACGTGGCTCACGCATGCGCAGTAGGAAACCGTTGGAATGGCAGCGCCTGCACCCAAACTGGTGGACGAATTGGCCTCAGGGGGGCCGACATCGCGAGCTCCCTGGACAGGTAAGTGTCCTTATTAAAAGTCAGCAGCTACAGTACTCGTAACTGCTGATTTTTAAAAAAATAAACATTTTGCGTCTGGAACTCTGCTTTAACCACTTCAGCCCCGGAAGGATTTACCCCCCTCCTCAACAGAGCACTATTTGCAATTCGGCACTGCGTCGCTTTAACTGACAATTGCGCGGTCGTGCGACGTGGCTCAGAAACAAAATTGACGTCCTTTTTCTCCCACAAATAGAGCTTTCTTTTGGTGGTATTTAATCACCTCTGCAATTTTTATTTTTTGCGCTATAAACAAAATAAGAGGGACAATTTTGAAAAAAATCGCATTATTTTTTACTTTTTGCTATAATAACTATCCCCAAAAAATATATAGAAAAACATTTTTTTTCCTCAGTATAGGCTGATACGTATTCTTCCACATATTTTTGGTAAAAAAAAAAATCGCAATAAGCGTTTATTGATTGGTTTGTGCAAAAGTTGTAGCATTTACAAAATAGGGGACAGTTTTATGGCATTTTTATTAATAATTTTTTTTTTTTACTAGTAATGGCGGCAATCAGCGATTTTTATTGGGACTGCGACATTATAGCGGACACATCGGACATTTTTGACACATTTTTGGGACCATTGTCATTTATACAGCAATCAGTGCTATAAAAATGCACTGATTCCTGTGTAAATGACACTGGCAGTGAAGGGGTTAACCACTAGGGGGCGGGGAGGGGTTAAGTATGTCCTAGGGGAGTGATTCTAACTGTAGGGGGGATGGGCTGTGTGTGGCACGTCACTGATCTCTGCTCCGATGACAGGGAGCAGAGATCCAGTGACACTGTCACTAGGCAGAACGGGGAGATGCTGTTTACAATGGCATCTCCCCGTTCGTCCTCTCCGTGAGGCGATCGCGGGTATCCCCGCGGCGATCGAGTCCATGGGAACTGCGACCTGACTCACGGAGATCGCGGCAGGCGCATGCGCCGCCGGCGGCACGCGTGCGCGCACACGGCGCCAAATTCTAAGTAACGTACGGGTACATTGCTTTGCGCAGCTGTGCCATTCTGCCGACGTATATCTACAGGAGCCGGTCGGGAACCGTTTAACAGACCAAGCTGTTAAGCATTAAAGTGCAGTTAATGATTTGAGGCAACCCATTTAACACTGATAGGGGAGTTTACATCCGTCAGTTTTTATGCATTTATGTAAAACCTTTATCCCAAAAAGGAAAAAAATAAAACTATTGCTATAGCTGCTTAAAAAATGTAAGCTGGAGATCCGCTTTAATTTCCTATTCATGTCCATCTAAATCTGGTAGTGCATCTAACATCTCTTCCCAGACTGACAATGGTGGGATGGGGGGGGGATAACCGGTGGATAACCACGGCGATCCAACGAAAATGGGAGTGCTTACCTATCGAAACCAGGTACCAAAATATGCCAAATATACTGCCAAAAATAGAAGAGGAGAGGGGAGTTTCTGCAGTCTCTCCTGGTCTTATTTCTTCCGACCCTTCACCATTATTGTTGCCTGTCTCTGGACTTGTTTTTTATTATAAATATCTTTTTTGAAATTGAGGTTGCCAGAGGTGGACATAGTATTCTAAATAAGGTTTAACTAAGACAACCCGTAGATGATTTTATTTGTTTGTTTTTTTATTCAACCCACAGTGATTGATTCCTCCATCCACACATTCGAGTTGGATAGGGGAAGCTTCCTTGTTGAGCCTTGGTATTCTGATAGCAGGGAGTCTTTTCCGCCATCAGAATACACTGTTCAACATTGCGGACTATAGCCGGTGGCACTGATCGAGGGGAAGTTTTCCAACAGGGCAGTTATACAGAAATCGATCGGTAAATCGATTCCTGTACAACAACCCTGCCCATACATGGATCAAAATTCAACCAGCTTAATACTCTAGTTGTCTAGTTATAAAAGTACATTCAATTAACTGCTGTTTGCATCAGTACAATTATTTTCTTGTTTTTATTTCTTTTTTAATGTATTAAATATAATGTATTTAATATTTCTAAATAGTGATGAAAATAATGTGCACAGACTGTAGCCAATCAGTGGCTGAAATATGAAAGTTTTTGCAATTTACTACAAACAAATGGATACTTCAAGTGTTTTAATAAATATTACACCACCAAAGTGGATAAAAGCCCTAGGCGCTAATCTCATTAATTTTAGTGCAGTACAGCTTTCTATTGAACTTAGCCTCGACAGCCATAATAGCTTTAACTTTCAAAAGACTTGGTTTATTAGAACATTTTATTGCGGTGGGACCCTTGGCTCTATTCCTACCTAATGTTATATTTTACAACATGACAGGCTGCATGCAATCTGATCTCAGTTTTGGTAAATGATACCATATTCGAGGAATTAAGACTAATAAGGGGTAGAGGACTTTGGGAAAACTTGAAGATAAACTTTTCAAAAGCCAAAAGCAAGGTATAGTAAATCCCCTCGCAAGTTTATGTTTGCTATCTATGTGAAATTATGGAGATTCCTCCTCACTTCCTGTTCTATAGATACAACAGGAACTGAGAGGAAATCTCAGAGTAAAATAAATTCTTGTTCAGTTGTCACCAGAAAAAGTAGGATCGGTGAAAGATTTTCACTTCTTTTAGTGGCAAGTTTGGATTTTGTCTAATTTTATTCCCAGTGACAGTGGTTACCAGGAAAAATGGAGTGACTCTCTCTATCAGGGACACAGACAATGATAAAAACTTGACAGGAGTTCTAATGTCCCAGCATCACTGGGGGTAACAAATACATCGGTGGGAGGAAATAAAAGGACATATTGCCTGTGGTCGGTAGGAGGAGGAATAGTGCCCAATCCTTGATATTATTAGGAGTAATTATGCCTAATCACTTATTTCTGTAGAAGGAACAGGGCTGCATTGTTGGTGTCAATGGGAGGAATAGTGTCTCGTATCAATGGGAGTAATATTACCCCAAGGGCCAGATAAAGGCAAGCAAAGGACTGCATCTTGCCCACAGGCCACAGTCTAGACTCTAGAGACCACCATCCTAGAGTTGACAAGCATTTAACTTTTGCAGTGTGGAGGGCTGGGGGGAACACTGTAGCAGTAGTATTTTTTTAATTGCTGGAGTTCAGTTTTAAAGCAAGTAGATGACACAAAGTAAAATGCATCAATACAAAACTGGATGGCTATATTTATTTATCATTCATGAATCCATCATCTTGTGTGAAGAGAGTATATACAAAATGAATCACTTCCAGTCTTTCATTTCTGTCTTCGGCCCTGTGTGTCACAAGTAATTCATGAGTGCCGGGAATTGTTGAGGAAACGTCTGAGACCATTCTGTGATGTAGTAGATCAGACACAGGACCCACTTTGGTCTGTCTGACCTGCGATGTTACACATAAATTGCAAAGTTTTTTTTTTTAATTATTATTTGTAGTATACCATGTTCTCCCTGGAGTCCAGGGACAGGGTGGGGGAGGACTGATGGCGCACTACTGAAAGGCAGAAATAGACAGGACAAAGCAGCACTATAAGGTTTCATGTACACGCAACGTTTTTACAACCTCTCCTGAACGATTTAACTTGACCCACTTTTAAAATGTCTGTTTTGCTGCGTTTACATGCCACATTTAGCGGCGTTTTGCCACATTTGCATTTAAAAAAAAGATAGCCAAAAGTTAAAAACGCCTGTAAACGAAACGTGGCTAAACGCTCCTATTTACTCTGCGGCCTCTTTAACCGGTTCCCGACTGGCGCACGCCAATGTACGTCGGGAGAATGGCACGGCTGGGCAAATAGGTGTACCCTTACGTCCCTTTGAATTTGCTGCCATGGCATTGCATGCACGCCGCCCGGGAGCTCCGTGAGTCGGGTCGCGGGTCCCACGGACTCGATCGCCGTGGGGATTCCCGCGATCGCCTCACGGAGAGGACGAACAGGGAGATGCTAAAGTAAACAAGCATCTCCCCGTTCTGCCTAGTGACAGTGTCACTGATCTCTGCTCCCTGTAAGTGGGAGCAGAGATCAGTGACGTGTCACATGTAGCCACGCCTCCCCACAGTTAGTAACACATCCCTAGGACATACTTAACCCCTCCCTAGCCCCCTAGTGGTTAACCCCTTCACTGCCAGTGTTATTTACACAGGAATCAGTGCATTTGTATAGCACTGATTGCTGTATAAATGACAATGGTCCCAAAAATATCTGATGTGTCCGCCATAATGTCGCAAAAATCGCTGATCGCCGCCATTACTAGTAAAAAAAAAAATTAATAATAAAAATGCCATAAAACTATCCCCTATTTTGTAAACGCTATAACTTTTGCACAAACCAATCAGTAAACGCTTATTGCAATTTTTTTTACCAAAAATATGTAGAAGAATACGTATCGGCCTAAACTGAGGAAAATGTTTTTTTAAATATTTTTTGGGGATATTTATTATAGCAAAAAGTTTAAAAAAATGAATTTTTTTCAAAATTGTCGCTATTTTTTTTGTTTATAGCGCAAAAAATAAAAACTGCAGAGGTGATCAAATACCACCAAAAGAAAGCTCTATTTGTGAGGAAAAAAGGACGTCAATTTTGTTTGGGAGCCACGTCACACGACCGCGCAATTGTCAGTTAAAGCGACGCAGTGCCGAATCGCAAAAAACGCACTGGTCAGGAAGGGGGTGAATAAAACTATAACTAAATAAAATAAGAATAAAATATGATTGGCTACTATAAGCACTGTACACATCATTATTGCCTTGTTAAGTAAATATTTTAATGCTATATTAAAGAGGAGCTGAATTTTTTTTTTTTTTAAAGTCAGCAGCTACAAATGCTGCTGACTTTTAATAAAGGACACCTACCTGTTCAGGGATCCCGCAATGTTGGCACCCCAAGCCAATTTGTCAGTCCCAGGTGCAGGCGCAGGCATTGTAAGTAAGGGAAACCAGCAGTGAAGCCTTTAGGCTTCACAGCCAGATTTCTATTGTGCATGCGCTTTTCTGAATGGTCCCGCCATCTTCTGGGACATGTGTGTGTCCCAGAAGACAGTGGGGGGGGAGGAGGAGGGGCCGGAAATGTCGTAGGTCAGGGATTTTACCCGAAGTGGGAATGGGTACCTGTCAAAACCAGAAACCCACTCCCCCCCAAAAAGTGGCAAATGTGACAGTGGAGGGAGGGGAGGGTCCGAACAAGCGGAGCTTCCCTTTTGGGTGGAGCTCCACTTTAAATATAGCATTAAAAATATGAAAACCAATGAATGACACTTTCACTGATTTAGGATGCAGAGAGACTTACAGAGGAGCACAGCACTGGACAGGGGAGCAGGAGCTGCCAAAGTTAACTTTTCCTATTAACAAGCTGGTGATTGGTTGCTAGGTGATCCTTATCAACCAATCACCAGCTTGTTAATAAGAAAAATAAACTTTGTCAACTCCCGCCTAACCCCCTTCCCCGCCCCGCCCCACCCCACCTTATCTAATTCTTTGCCGACTCCCGCTGTATGCCAGGCCCTGCTAAGAGAATGACAGAGGGCGGAGGCTGGGAGGGGAATCAGCTCCCATTCCTCCTTGCCTACCAGCAGGCGAGTGGAAATTTTGAGGGCTGCCATACAGGCAATGAACATTATTAGTAACATATCCTTGAGGTTATGTTCACACCTTGGCAGTGTGTCAACAGAAAGCCCATTAGTGCACTAAAATGCACCAAAAAGGTGCATATACTTTTAGGGTAAGTGCGTTGGGGTGCCATTAAAGTTATACTATCCATTCTCTTTGCAAATACATCTGTGCAAACTAAACCCCTGTTTTTAACGCATACTGTTAGACAGGTTAATTTGGTTGTCCACAAGCTGGTCGGTAAGTGAGCTTGGAATTTTCTTTGGATTTTTCCTTGGCTTTTTTCTAACATATGTTGCCCTCCAATGCTCCTTGCTGCAATGGCCAGTTATAGGTGGGGGCAGTGGCTTACTTTTTTGTACAGCGGAAGTGACGCTTGCAGAGCAGCCTTGTGTGCCAAGCCAGGGACCGAGCAGGCCAGTGGGGTGAAGCTTGAGGAGTACCTGTGAGTGCCAAGCTAGGGACCCAGCAGGCAAGCGGGGGGTAAAGCTTGAGGAAGATACTCAGTGAGAAGGTTGGAAGAGCTCAGGAGATCCAGTGGCAGTGGATCGGCAAGTCTAGTGAGAGAGACTGGGAGCTCAGTGGAGTGAAGATCTACAAGAAGTGATTGTAGAGGAAGTACAGAAGTTTGTTACAAATTGTGTTAGAAACTGTTATAAGACTGTTGCCATAGGAGACAGCGCTTCAACACATCCAGATGTGGTGTCCGGCTGGGTGCCTTTCCATGCATGGCTGTGTACCTATAGAAGTCTCAGAGTCTGCTAACATTGCAACTACTAAAGGGTGTCCTGGCCCTAAACCCTCTCTCCCACAGTTCTGTTCAAGAGAAAATAAATCTCTTTGCATTCAAGAAGTGTTTGGCGCCCATGAATCTATCTTGCATTACACCCATCATGCCTTGTAACCAGGCCCGGACTGACCATAGGGCAGACCGGGCGTTTGCCCGGTGGGCCGGAGGCTGCATGTCTTAAAAAGAGCTGGCAGGGCCGGCCGCGGGTGGATAATTATGCACGTACATGCCTTGGTGGGAGGAGTGGAAAGTCTCTCCATTGGCCCGCCCATCATGGCAACTGAAAGTCGCGGTTCGCGCTGGCAGGGCCAGCCACGGGTGGATAATTATGCACGTTTTTGTCATGGTGGGAGGATTGGAAAGTCTCTCCATTAGCCCGCCCATCATGGCAACTGAAAGTCGCGGTTCGCAATGGCAGGGCCGGCCGCGGGTGGATAATTATGCACGTTTTTGCCGTGGTGGGAGGATCAGAAAGTCTCTCCATTCCCCTGCCCACCATGGCAACTGAAAGTCGCGGTTTGCGCATGCGCCCCACAGCCACCGTCACCTGGCAGCCAGGAGAGGAGAACCCGAGGCCACTACCTTCCATATATGCGGCAGCAGCACTTTGCTGGCTTGCAAGTGTGGGAGGCAGGTCTCATACTCGCCTCCTGCACATGAAAGCCGGCGAGGTGCTGCGGCCGTATATAGGGAAGCTAGTGTACGCCCACTCCTCTTCCCGCCGGCGAAGGGGTTAGATCTGATGCTCCAGCGCAAGAGAGTGCTCCTTTCCTTAATAGTACCCATGATCTTTTTTTATAATTGGCTCTGTGAGTAATAATTTATTGCCTGGCTCTGTGAGTAATAATTTATAATTGGCTCTGTGAGTAATAATTTATAATTGGCTCTGTGAGTAATAATTTATACTATAACTGGCTCTGTGAGTAATAATTGGCTCTATGAGTAATAATTGGCTCTGTGAGTAATAATTTATACTAATAACTGGCTCTGTGAGTAATTGGCTCTGTGATTAATAATTTATAACTGGCTCTGTGAGTAATAATTGACTCTGTGAACAATAATTTATAACTGGCTCTGTGAGTAATAACTGGCTCTGTGAGTAATAGTTTATATTATAACTGGCTCTGTGAGTAATCATTTATAATTGGCTCTGTGAGTAATCATTTATAAAAGCGCCTGCCGGACCTTCAGCCGGGCCTTCACAGCACATGCGCTGCTGACGTCAGCAGCTTCATACAAAGTGAATACAGTGGGGATGGAAAGTTTTCAGACCCCCTTAAATTTTTCACTCTTTGTTATATTGCAGCCATTTGCTAAAATCATTTAAGTTAATTTTTTTTTCTCATTAATGTACACACAGCACCCCATATTGACAGAAAAACACAGAATTATTGACATTTTTGCAGATTTATTAAAAAAGAAAAACTGAAATATCACATGGTCCTAAGTATTCAGACCTTTTGCTCAGTATTTAGTAGAAGCACCCTTTTTATCTAATACAGCCATGAGTCTTTTTGGGAAAGATGCAACAAGTTTTTCACACCTGTATTTGAGGATCCTCTGCCATTCCTCCTTGCAGATCCTCTCCAGTTCTGTCAGGTTGGATGGTAAACGTTGGTGGACAGCCATTTTTAGGTCTCTCCAGAGATGCTCAATTGGGTTTAAGTCAGGGCTCTGGCTGGGTAATTTAAGAACAGTCACAGAGTTGTTGTGAAGCCACTCCTTCGTTATTTTAGCTGTGTGCTTAGGGTCATTGTCTTGTTGGAAGGTAAACCTTCGGCCTAGTCTGAGGTCCTGAGCACTCTGGAGAAGGTTTTCCTCCAGGATATCCCTGTACTTGGCCACATTCATCTTTCCCTCCATTGCAACCAGTCGTCCTGTCCCTGTAGCTGAAAAACACTCCCACAGCATGATGCTGCCACCACCATGCTTCACTTTTGGGACTGTATAGGACAGGTGATGAGCAGTGCCTGGTTTTCTCCACACATACCACTTAGAATTAAGGCCAAAAAGTTCTATCTTGGTCTCATCAGACCAGAGAATCTTTTTTCTCACCATCTTGGAGTCCTTCAGGTGTTTTTTAGCAAACTCCTTTCATGTGTCTTGCACTGATGAGAGGCTTCCGTCGGGCCACTCTGCCATAAAGCCCCGACTGGTGGAGGGCTGCAGTGATGGTTGACTTTCTACAACTTTCTCCCATCTCCCGACTGCATCTCTGGAGCTCAGCCACAGTGATCTTTGGGTTCTTCTTTACCTCTCACCAAGTCTCCTATCCTCCGATAGCTCAGTTTGGCCGGACCGCCAGCTCTAAGAAGGGTTCTGGTTGTCCCAAACGTCTTCCATTTAAGGATTATGAGGCCACTGTGCTCTTAGGAACCTTAAGTGCAGCAGAATTTTTTTGTAACCTTGGCCAGATCTGTGCCTTGCCATAATTCTGTCTCTGAGCTCTTCAGGCAGTTCCTTTGACCTCATGATTCTCATTTGCTCTGATATGCACTGTGAGCTGTAAGGTCTTATATAGACAGGTGTGTGGCTTTCCTTATCAAGTCTAATCAGTACAATCAAACACAGCTAGGCTCAAATGAAGGTGTAAAACCATCTCAAGAAGAAGAAGAAATGGACAGCACCTGAGTTAAATATATGAGTGTCACAGCAAAGGGTCTGAATACTTAGGACCATGTGATATTTCAGTTTTTCTTTTTTAACAAATCTGCAAAATTGTCAACAATTCTGTGTTTTTATGTCAATATAGGGTGCTGTGTGTACATTAATGAGGAAAAAAATGAACTTAAATGATTTTAGCAAATGGCTGCAATATAACTAAGAGTGAAAAATTTAAGGGGGGGTCTGAATACTTTCCGTCCCCATTGTATCTCCTAAACCGTAGAGGTTTAGGAGATATTCATTTTACCTACAGGTAAGCCTGTAGGTAAAAATAAAAAGAGGGTATACAACCACTTTAACCACTTCAATACCAGGCACTTTCGCCCCTTCCTGCCCAGGACAATTTTGAGCTTTCAGTGCTGTCGCACTTTGAATGACAATTGCGCGGTCATGCAACACTGTACCCAAACTAAATTTTTATAATTTTCTTCCCACAAATAGAGCTTTCTTTTGGCGGTATTTGATCACCCCTGCGGTTTTTATTTTTTGCTAAACAAACTAAAGAAGAGACATTTTTGAAAAAGAAAAAGTTTTACTTTGTTTCTGTTACAAAATTTTGTTTTCTCCTTCACTGACGGTCACTAATGAGTCAGCACTGATGGGCACTGATGAGGCAGCACCGATGGGCACTGATAAGGTGGCACTGATGGGCACTGATGAGGAGGCACTGATATGTAGAATTGATGGGCACTGATAGGCGGCACTGATATGCAGCACTGATGGGCACTGACAGGCGGCATTGATGGGCACTGACAGATGGCACTGATGGGCAATGACAGATGGCATTGATGGGCACTGACAGGTGGCATTGATGGGCACTGACCGGCGGCACTGATTGGCACTGATAGGCGGCAGTGATTGGCACTAACAGGTGTCATTGATGGACACTAATAGATGGCACTGATGGGCAGCACTGATTGGGCAGGTACTGACAGGTATTAATGCTGGGCACTGATTGGCACTGTGATGGACACTGATTGGCACTGTGGTGGGCTCTGATTGGCACTGTGATGGGCTCTGGCAGACTTTATTATTGGCACTGGCAGACTTTATTATTGAGGCACTGCTGGCAGCTGATTGGCACATCTGATGGGGCTGTGCTGATAATCAATGTGCTGATTATCAGCACAGACCCCCCCTCTCTAACAGGAAGAGCCGCCGATCGGCTCTCCCTGTCATCGCAAACCGAGGAATGCTGTTTACTGGCACTTCCTGGTTCTCGCGATGATCAGCTGTGATTGGTCACAGCTGATCACGTAGTAAGAAGCCTGTGTCAGAGGCTTCTTATCACGATCAGAGATGCGGTGTGTCAGCCGCACTCAAAATCGGCGCGCGCCGGCATGTTATCCTGCTGGACGTCATACGACGCCCAGTCAGGATAACAGAACCACTTCCCGGCCGTCATTCTGTTATAGGCCGGACGGGAAGTGGTTAAAGTAAGACAAAAAAACAGCATCATATGGCAGCTCTGACCTACATTGGCCCCAATCTGTCATATTAAACTAAAACAGAAACCTAATCAAATCAACACATCCTGAAACCCCAAATCTCGTCACCAACCGCCCCCCCTGTGAGTGCCTCCAACCCCCATCGGGCTGCTTAGTCTAAAATGCCTATTTTTGGGCCCAGTCCGGGCCTGCTTGTAACCCACTTAACACAGAAGGATGTCAGCTGTCCCTCTGGAGGGGGACCCGGGAACTTACAACATTAAAAATTAGGCAAAATTACAGATACTATTTCTGTCCAGCAGTCGTTAGGTGAATAAATAATTATTTAATGTTTTGTTGTTGCTCAGAAAATATTTGCTTGCTTGTGACAAGCAGGGCCACTGAAAAGGGGGTATTGCCAGTCCTCCTGTAAGGGGCCCAGGTTCCATCAGTTCGGAAGGGGGGCTTGGGCAACTGAAAAGCAGAAGGAAGGGGAACCTAGACAGGAGGGGGCAATCAGTGCGACGGGGCAGCTTTTACTGGAACTGTCCCCCTGTAATTCCCCCCTGCAGCAGCTGAAGGCCTGCTTCTCCTTCTCTCCCTCCCACCGGCTTTCACCTTCTTCAGGGGAACTACAGGGGATCAGTTCCAGTAAATACTGCCCCTGCTGCACCAATCACCCCCTCCTGTCCAGGTTTGCTTTCCTTGTTCTGCCCAGGCTAACCTTGTCCCCATCCTTCCATCCCTAATCCCCCACCCCCACAGTGCTGCTACCTTCCCCTCCTCTCCTACCCATCAGCTGCTGCTGGACACAGGGGAACATTTCACGATGGAGAGCGGGGTGGGGCAGGTAAATGTCATATTTACTGGTCCCTTCCTTTTTTGAATGAACACAATGATCAGCTTCCTGTTTTCTGTGAAGACCTAGGCTATTTCTGTTTCTCTTTTCAGCAGCCTAACTCGTGATGATAAGGAAGTACTGAGTAGGCTTGTATAACCCCTAAGACACGTATGCCTTATATTCAGCCCCTCCCTTCTTTGTTTTACTTGCATATAAGCCATTGTCTTCCTCATTAAATTCAGACATCTTATGAACACGCTGAAGCCTGTTTCTGGTGTCATGTGGTGTCTCACGGATCCGAGGGTCCCGGTGGTCGGCCTGCATAAACAGGGTGGTCATCAAGGTGTATAATTCCTTTCAAATGGGGGCTTGTCTGCCATAAAGCAATCATCTGTGGTAAGCAAACTTTTGTCTTATTTGATGAATTTTTTTTTTGCCTTGGATCTGATAAAGCTTTAGACCCTTAAAATTTATATAGAAAGGAGACAGACCATGCCTTAAAGTGTAAACGGTCTTTGGGAGACCTGAGTGTCCTAGAGAGAGGATTCATTAACATTAGACAAAACAGTACTGTAACTCCTTTTGGGAAGGAGAGAAAGAGACAGTGAGGTAACCACCACCGTGACCCAAACCTCTGTTTGCTTTGTCTTTCTATCACATAGAAGTATAAGATAATTTGTTGTGTGGAAGAAGCTGTAAGGTAAGACAGCCTCTTGTTCACTGTAATATGGGTCAAGAACATGGTAAAGAGGCTCCACCTCCCCCTAACCCCGGGGAAACTTGTAAGGATTATGTTGCTAGGGTTTGTGGTACTGATAATGAATTTACAAATCCTTGGGTGTCAAATTTAGCAGGGTGGACTGAAACTATGCATAGTAGTGATCCCTTCATTCGAGATGGAGATAATAATGAATTTCATATGGATATGGTGAAAGGGTTATGTCTTGGTGACAAGAAGGTTTTCCCATGGTTTTCAGGAGACCCTCAGTGGGATATGAAATACATGAAAGAGGGAGGGGGAAATTGGCTTAAGTTTGCCCCATACTTGTTTCAGAGGGATAATAAGAAACAGAAGAAAGCAAAGAATTACCTTACTAAGGAAGAGTATGACCTTAAACATAAGAAGGAATCTGAGGTCAAGGGACCCGATCCCACGGCTCCACTTTTGCCTTTCTCTCATGTATCCCCACCACCTTACACCAGTCAGATCTATCCTAGCCTCAGCAAGGAAGAGATAGATCTTCTTGCTGGATATTAGAGCTGCACGATTCTGGCCAAAATAAGAATCACAATTTTTTTACTTAGAATAAAAAGTTCACGATTCTCTTTTTTTGGGGGGGAGAGAGTGAACGAGAGAGAGATTGATAGAGAGAGATTGATTGATTGATTGAGAGAGTGATTGATTAAGAGAGATTGATTTGAGAGCGATTGATAGAGATTGAGAGATTAATTGAGAGCGATTGATTGAGAGCGAGATTGAGAGCAATTGTTTGACTGAGAGATTGATTGAGAGAGAGATTGAGATTGATTGAGAGAGAGAGATTGATTGAGAGAGAGAGATTGATTGAGAGAGAGATTGATTGAGAGAGATTGCTTGAGAGAGAGATTGATTAATTGAGAGATTGATTGAGAGAGAGAGAGAGAGAGATTGATTGAGACTCTCATATTTGAGAGTGATTGATTAACAGAGAGTGATTGAGAGAGAGAGAGGGATTAATTCAGAGAGATTGATTAATTGAGACTTGATTGAAGAGAAAGAAAGATTAAGCATTTGATGATTCTAAAAAAAAAAAAAAAAGTAAAGCAGCTCACATTTCCTCAGTGCTGCAGCCTGCAGCCACGCTTGTCCTCGAGAACTCTGTGAAGAAGAAACATTACTCTACTTTAACAAGGGGACCCCCAGATCCCAGCCCTCCCCCCTGTGTGAAATGGTAAGGGGGTAAAAAAAGTACCCCTACCATTTCACAAAAAAACTGTCAAAAATGTTAAATGACAAGAGACAGTTTTTGACAATTCCTTTATTTAAATGCTTCTTCTTTCTTCTATCTTCCTTCGGTTTCTTCCTCCATCTTCTTCTTCTTCTGGTTCTTCTGGTTCTTCCTCTGGTGTTCTCATCCGGCATCTCCTCCGTGGCATCTTCTTCTCTTCATCTTCTTCTCCGGGCCGCTCCACATCCATGATGGCATGGAGGGAGGCTCTCGCTGTGTGATGCTTCTCCTCTTCTGACGGTTCTTAAATACGGAGGGCAGGCCACCCGGTGACCCCGCCCTATCTGACGTCATGGGAAATGCCACAGAGAAGTCCCCGTCAAGTCCCCATGCGTCAGAGGGGGCGAGGTCACCGGGTGGCCCCGCCCTCCGTTATTTAAGAACCGTCAGAAGAGGAGAAGCGTCACGCAGCGGGAGCCTCCCTTCATGCCATCATGGATGCGGAGCGGCCCGGAGAAGAAAATGAAGAGAAGAAGACGCTGCGGAGGAGATGCCGGACGAGAACACTAGAGGAAGAACCAGAAGAAGAAGAAGATGGAGGAAGAAATCGAAGGAAGATAGAAGATAGAAGAAAGAAGAAGCATTTAAATAAAGGAATTGTCAAAAACTGTCTCTTGTAATTTTTAACATTTTTGACAGTTTTTTTGTGAAATGGTAGGGGTACTCTTGTACCCCCTTACCATTTCACACAGGGGGGAGGGCCGGGATCTGGGGGTCCCCTTGTTAAAAAGCCAGATCCACAGGTAGATGAGCTTCTCTCCCAAACATTAATCTGTAGGGGGAGTATCCAGTGAAATCATTTGAGGTGCTATTATAAGCATGAACTACTGTAGCGATATGATCTCCCCAATGCTGTTTCTTCTCTAATGGGAGGGTTCCCATCATGTTCAGCAGGGTACGGTTGAAACGCTTAGGTTGTGGATCCCCTTGAGGAAGGGAAGGAGTAGTCCTGGATTTCCTTATGCTTAAGAGTTCACATAATCTTCTGATCAGTTTGTTCTCAAAATCCTGAACTTGATCCGAATGCAGGCACTGAGGTAACCTGTAATGAACGAAGAACTTCTCCACTAGTATCTTTGCCACAGTATTAGCTTGTTCGTCCCTAGTGGGAAAAGCTTGAGCATATCAGGTGAAATGATCTGTCACAACCAGGACATTACTTCGTCCACTTGCATCTGATGCAAGAGCGAGAGTAGCTTTCCACCTCTGTTCTCATGGACGGCCAGTAGAATCGATCTCTGACCAGCTTAAAAGTTCTATCTGGGCCTAAGTGACCGTGATTGTCATGAAGAGCGGTCCACACAATTAGACAATGTTTCTCAGGAAGGAACAGTTGACTCTCACTTCCTGGTTCCTCAGAGGGACCTCTTCGATATATGACCCCATCTTCCAAATTCATTCACTCCCACTCTTTATTGATTACTTTGGCCCCCTCGATGGGGCTATTCACCAGCATCTGAGAGTCTTGGGCGGATAACGATTTCCTTATGAAACTCCCCAACGGATCTTCCCATGGATCCCGTCTCATATCCTCTTTTGTCAGCTGAGGCAATTCTTGGCTGTGTACTTGGGTCAAGTCACAGTAATACTTCGATACTCCCGCGGGGGGTGACTCCCACAGCTTTGGCCCCTATGGCTGCCCTGAAGTTTCCCGTCGGCTTTGGGAAAGGTCGTTTTTGTAATGCCCTGCGAATAATTGAGGGCTGATGCCAGACTTTGGGCACTCAGCTCAGAATTGTCCAACCTCTCCGCACCCATAACATCTCTTCTCTCGCCCTGGTACAGTTTTTTCTCACCTTGACGAGTCCCAATTTGGTTGGCCCGAGTTCTGCTACTGGCTTATTAATGTCAGGAAGGGCCAATCCCACCAGTTCAGACTCAGTTCCACTATCTTCATCCGAGAAATCCATTTCCACATGAACAGCTCGAGCCACCACTTTCTCTTTGTTCCCAGCAATAGAGCCCAATTCTCTCAACCTTTGTATTTTGTCTTCTAATAGAGCCTCCTCCTCTCGTACTTCTCTTATCAGTTCAGGGTATGTGGGTACCACTTGAGTTGACTTCAGTAGTAACTTTAATACGATAGGATGATTTGGCCGAGCCCCTTGCAGAACCCGGTCCAGGTGAGCCTGGTCAACATCTTTGGGGTCAATACCCCTGTTGAGGATAATCTGATGCAGCATCCTGTCTACTCGAGAGATGTGTTCAGACAGACTCTCCCCCTTCTGTTGGTGGGTGATTGAATTTGTACATCAGGTCTGCGAGTTTCAACCCCCTCAAATACAGCATACAGAGCATCTATGTAGTCCATGGCAACACAAGGTTTCTTGCCCATCCTCAGATTACGGATCACATCAGCCGCTGGGCCTTGAAGGCTCTTACTAAGCAGTTGTTGTTTCACAACCTCTGGAACACTCCATTCTTCCATGGCCTGCAGGGCCTGCCTCATCCATGTTTCAAACTTATCTTCCCCCACAGGAGTCGGCAATTGCCCTGAGAAGAACCTAAGTCTTCGATAGCTCTGGTTGGCATTTCCAGATTCATTCTATACTAAGCTATCAACTAGTTGGCTCATATCCGTGTAGAAAGAGAGAGAGGAGGAGCACTGGCCCCTTGAGAGTCGGCTCCCACAGGTACTGGACCCTTCTCCTGAGTTCTGGTCGAGGGCTTCCTCTCAGTCTGTTCTCCATCCACTTTGAGTGGGAACACTTTAGCAATCACCTCTTTAGCCAGACGTACATCTTCCTCCTGGAAACACATGGATACCTCTTCCTGCCATACTAGTAGTACCCTGACTTGATCCAACTCATATGTGGCTTCAGTTTCCACAATGTTTTATTGTCTGTGTCTTCACTCCAGCATGGATGGCACGTGGACAAGGGCGGATTAATGCACAGGCTGGTCTAGGCTGCAGCCTAGGGCCCCACGTGTGCAAGGGCCCCCGATTGGTCATGATATTTTTATTAATTTATATATATTTATGTATATGTAGAATAAAAACCATGCCTGGGTGTTATACCAATACGCCGATAAATGTTTTTTTACCAACAGGGGGCAGGGATCGGGCGGTCCGCCCGGGTGCCACCCATGGGGGGGGAGGGTGTCAGGCCAGCTGTACCGCCTTTCCTGGCCCTGGGACAGCGCTGCCAGCATACTTTAAAGTTGTGAAAACATTACTGCCAGCCCTTTCTCATGCACAGCTCCTCATGTGTCACTCTCAATGTAAATGGAAGTCTCTTAATACCTCAATTAAAGCCGCTCTGTCTGGCCGCTCTCCTTCTCCCGCTCCACCTCCTTCCCGAGTGTAGCCTTTGATTGCAATAAGGAGAAGAGCGGTCATGTGACCGTAAATGAAACAGCAAAGGAGAGCAGTCACATGACCGGGTCATGAAGAACGGCTTTAATTGAGGTATTTAGAAGCTTTGATTTACGAGTGACACAGGAGGAGCGGTGTATGAGAAAGGGCTGGCAGTGATGTTTTCTCAACTTTAGAGTATTCTTTCCCAGGAGACTGGGGGTCTCCTGGGAGTGCAGGGGGGCTTTATAATGAAAGAGGCCTGTGTGATATGCAGGCAAAGGGGTCTGTGTACTATGCAGATGTCTGTGTACTGTGCAGGGAAAGGGGTCTGTGTACTGTGCAGGGAAAGGGGGCTGTGTTATGTGTAGGGGGTCTGTGTACTGTGCAGGGAAAGGGGGCTGTGTTATGTGCAGGGGGTCTGTGTACTATGCAGAGGGTTGTGTACTGTGCAGGGAAAGGGGTCTGTGTACTGTGCAGGGGGTCTGTGTACTGTGCAGGGGGTCTGTGTACTGTGCAGGGGGCTGTGTACTGTGCAGGGGGTCTGTGTACTGTGCAGAGGGTTGTGTACTGTGCAGGGGAAGGGGGCTGTGTACTGTGCAGGGGGGCTGTGGGAAGTTTTTTTCCTAAAACTTCCCTCTTAATGTTAGGGTGCGTGTTATATGCACTCTAAAAATGAAACAAAGGCGCCACTCTAAGTGCAGTAAAAAACATGGAATTTAATAAAACTGTAAAAAGGTACTCACAAAGGTACATAGTGAACAAACATGTTGGCAAAAGCTGCCGGATATCCTGGGAGTGAGTCTGGTCCGTTTCCTGGATTGCAGTGGTGTCTGATGGACAGGCTGCGCCGATGGATGCTGGCACTTCCTGCTGTTGGAACGTATGATTGTTCTGCTGTTGATTATTGCTTGCTTTTATGTGCTGCTGCTGTTTATGGTATTTGTATGGCTTTTATTTTATATATTACACAGCATTTCGATTGGTCTCTGTCAGGATGTTGTGATTTTGCCTCAGTTAAACAGGAGCTGCTGCAGACATTTTTGGCCTAACTGTTGGTGTAGAAAGGTAAAATCTGATACCAGCTTGCAGGTGTATTTTGAATGCTTTTGTTTGTGGCATTGCTGTTTATAGTAGGCTAATGTCTGAATGTGTTTGGGCTTTAGACCTGAGAGTTGCACTTGAGGCGTGTAATACAGGTTTACCCTTTTACACATGGCACTAAATAATTTATTTTCTGGTAAAACATGCTTAGGAGGGGGCCACACAAAAAATAGCCTAGGGGCCCATGACCACCTTAATCCTCCATTGCGTGACGTGGAATCCCCTTTTTGGCTATATAGTTTCTTATCCATGGACTGTTGTATTCACGGTTTAAAAACTTCTATATGATGGAACACAGATGTTAGTTTAAGTGTAAATTTCACATCACTTTTCACTGTTTTCATTTAAATTTTGGTCAATTCACTTTTATTAGGTTGTACTTATGAATTTGTAATATTTCTGAGTGCTGCACAAATTTTTTATTTTTCACATATTTCTTGGTATACACTTGTCTAATGCCCCGTACACACGGTCGGACTTTTCATCTACAAAAGTCCGACAGCCTGTCCGACAGACTTCCGGCAGACTTTCGGCGGACTTTCGGCGGACTTGCGGCAGACTTTCTAACGAACAGACTTGCCTACACACGACCACACAAAAGTCCGACGGATTCGTACGTGATGACGTACACCAGACTAAAATAAGGAAGTTGATAGCCAGTAGCCAATAGCTGCCCCAGCGTGGGTTTTTGTCCGTAGGACTAGCATACAGACGAGCGGACTTCGGGGTCCGTCGTAGTTACGACGTAAAGATTTGAAGCATGTTTCAAATCTAAAGTACGTCGGATTTGAGGCTAAAAAAGTACGTTGAAAGTCCGGAGAAGCCCACACACGATCGGATTACCAGCCAGCTTTAGTCCGTCAGCGTCCGTTGGACTTTTGTAGCTGAAAAGTCCGACCGTGTGTACGCGGCATTAGTGTTGTGCTGGCTGCTATTTGACATACATTTATATGTCAGCGCGATATACACCAATTTTTCTATATTTTTCATTTTTGACTTTTTTTAATCATTTCGTTTTTTTGAAAATGAAAGTATAAGCATACAAAGCAACAGAAATGAATTGCTTGACAAGTAAGTTACAATAGTAGGTAAGTATTTAAAGCAATAGGTGAAATTACAGTGACTTCCAAGTAATTATCGTCAGTATACCTTTACTTATGCAATATAGTCTGATAAACTAAATTAAAAGTTAACTGAGTTTTTTCATTCCGTATGTTAGTTCTGGGGCAAACATGTGAACCCATGTTATAGCCTAAGAAGAGGTAATTACCGCTCTTTTGTAACTAAGCAACATACATTGTAACAATCTTCAATGTAAACTTGGTTTGTCATCTCATGTAAACATCACTTTCATCTTAATATGAAAGATTATAAGAATAAAAAGTAGAAGAAGAAAGAAAAAAAAAGAAAAACGAAACAAAGAGGAGAGAAAGAGAAGGGAGAGAGGAGGGTAAGAGGTGCGAAAGGAAAAGAAAGAAAAAAGAATGGGAGGTAGAAGAGGCAAGAAGAGGAGGGGGGGGGGGAGCTGGAAAAAAAAATACATTTATTTCACTTGATATCTACCGGACACAGTAGGGATCTAGGGCTGGATCCTCTAGGTAAAAAAAATCATGAGTAATCAAACAGGATTTTGTGCCATGACTGCGTTGAAGTCCTGTGAGAATTTAAAGGTGAACCAAGGTTGCCAAGTTTTATGAAACCTTTCAATGTGGCCCCTGTCCTGTGCCAGCGTGTCCTCCATTTCGCAAATATCCCCCACTCTATGCAGCCATTCTGCTGTAGAAGGAACTCTCACTGAATTCCAATATAGCGGGATCAAGGATTTGGCCGCATTTAGAAGGTGCTTGGTCAGTGATTGCTTGTACTGTTTAAATGAGAAATTCAGTAATTTTTTTAATCAGATTCCTTATTTTAGACCAATAATTTGCGATGGGAGGACAGTGCCACCATATATGGGCCAATGTACCTAACTCGTCCTGACAGCTCCAACAAGATTCTGACTTCTGAGGGTTCCACTTATGCAATTTGTCTGGTGTGTTGTACCAATGCATCAGCAGTTTGTAACTCGTCTCTTGTGATTTAGCGTTTATAGAACCTTTATGAGCAAAAATACATGCATACCTCCATTGGTTACTCGAGATATCCTCTCCCAATTCCTCCGACCACCTCCTCCTGTGACCATCATCATCAGTGCTCTTGGAGTGTTGCAGCCATGCATATGCGAATGAGATGGCTCTGTTCAAAGGAGTCCTACTATGGCAGACCGATTCCAGGTCCGTAAGAGGTCTAAGGAAATCCCCCCTATGTCTATGTCTGGTTAGGTAGCTTCTTAACTGGAAATAAGACCATTGCCTTAGATGGGGTAGGTTGTTTTCGGCCTTTAATACGGTCCAATCTTTAAATCTGCCATCAGTCCTGGGACAAAATCTGGGTTGTCTTTTAGTGGGGTCAGTGGGCTTACATCTGTGGTAATAAGGTGGCGATTGGCCAGTAAGTGTAAAATCTCCAGTGTGATGCCAGTTAGAGGGTGTTTGCGAACATTCGGCGGACGGCTAGTCCAGGGGATCCATGGGGAGTATTGTAACGCTAGGGAGTTTAACTCTCCCTCCAGGGAGACCCAATCCTTCATGTGGCCATGACAGTGCCAATCTATCACTCTGGCTAAGTGTGAAGCGTAATAATAATGCTTAAGGTTAAGTAGGTTAATCCCCCCTAAATCCTTAGGTCTTGTCAGCCAGGGTAACCTAATTCTAGGTTTGTTTTGGTTCCAAAGGAATCGCAAAATTATAGAGTTTAATGAGCGAAAAAAGGCATGAGGGATTCTGACTGGCAGGGTGCGCATTAGGTATAGAAACCTGGGTAGTATAATCATTTTAATAATAGCAGCCCGTCCAAACCAAGATAGAAAGTCCAGGTGCCAGTCCTTAAGGTTCTTTTCACAACTCTTCAGGAGTGGAGGAAAATTTTTTTCAAACGTGTTCTGGAGTCGGGGGGGAAGCCAGACTCCCAGATATTTAAGTGCATTGGGGACCCATCTAAACTGAGAATTGGAAGTGGTTAGACGGAGCAGGCTGTCCGGTAGAGTAATGCTAAGGGCTTCCGATTTTGAATAATTTATTTTTAAATTAGAAATGTACCCGTACGTGTTAAATTCTTTCATTAACTTAAGGTAAGGAAACAGTAGGGTTTGTAAGAAAAAATAAAAGGTCATCCGCGTAAGCTGCCAGCTTAAACTCCCTGTCCCCAATCCGAAATCCGGATATTGCGGAATTTTGCTTAATTGTTCTTATGAAGGGTTCTAAAGTTAGTATGAACAGCAGGGGTGACAACGGGCACCCCTGCCTAGTTCCATTCGCTATGTGTACAGGCTTAGAAAGTATACCATTGATTTTTAATTGCGCCTTGGGGTTTTGGTATAATGCTGATATCCAGGAGAGCATGTGCGGGCCCAGACCCACATGGTGGCACACCGCCTTCTTGAAATCCCACGCCACTCTATTGAAGGCCTTCTCCGTGTCTGTGGACAGGAGAAGGCCCTCGATATCCCGTGTTTTTGCTGCGTGTATAAGAAGGAGCGCTTTAGTGACATTTTCTTTAGCGTCTCTTCCAGGTACAAGTTCAAGGCAGCCGCAAGGGGGTTATATAAGGATGTTCAAAAAGGTTTTATAATAAATGGCGGAATAACCGTCCGGTCCCGGGCTCTTGCCATTTTTTAAGTGTTTAATGGCTTGGTTGATTTCTAGTGGGGTGATTGGGTCCTCCAGCAGGGCCGAGTCCGACTCCTGAAGATTTGGGAGTCCGGTCTTGAGTATGTAGTCTTTTATGATTTGGGTTCTGTTGTCAGTCATATGTTGTCTGTGTTGTGGTGGTAGATTATAGAGTTTTGTGTAGTATTCCTGAAAATGATCGGCTATCGCTTCTGATGTTACGTCGATTTTACCATATGCTCCTCTGATGCCAGAGATGTTATTAGAAGTTGTGTGTTCCCTTATCGCTCTTGCTAAAAGTTTGCCAGTTTTGTTTCCCGCCTCGTAGTATAGTTTCCGTCTAAAGAATAGAGTTCTTTTAGCTCTAGAATCCAATATTTGTTGGAGATTCTTCCTAGCTTCTAATAATTGTGTGGCTGTGACTGTAGATAATGACTGTTTATGCAAAGTCTCTAGGGTATTATTTTGTGTGATCAGGTTTTTAGTAGTAAGTTCTTTTTCTCTTTTACGTTTGGATCCCATTTTGATCAACTCTCCCCTAATCGTACATTTGTGGGCCTCCCAGATCATGAGAGGGTCCGCGTCCGGAGTGTTGTTTAATTTGAAAAACTCAGTCAATGTAGTAGTGAGAGTAGGGAGGAGCGACGGGTCTGTCAGGAACGATGCATTTAGTCTCCATGTCGGTTGTTTTTGTGGTGGATTTAATAAATCCAACGATAGGGAAATAGGTGCGTGGTCAGAGACCGTTTGGTTTCCTATATGTGCTCCCTTTACTAATTGGAGGTCTCTCTGTGAAATGAACAGGTAGTCTAATCTCGCATATCTAGCATGTGGGATAGAAAAAAAGTTGAAATCTCTATCCTCAGGATGGAGAAAGCGCCATGTATCGACTAACTGGAGAGATCGGAGCAGTGCCTTTAGTTTTTTGAGTATTCTGTAAGTGATGCATGTTTTCCCATTGGACGTGTCTGCTAGGGGGTTAAGCGGGACATTAAAATCCCCTCCTAGGATCAAACAGCCTGAAGCAAATCCCTGCAACTCCCTTACCATTCGTTGGCAAAACGTGATATGAGCCTTATTCGGGAAGTACACGTTTGCCAAGGTTACTGGAGTGTTTCCTAAAGATCCCTTTAGAAAAATGAACCTACCTTCAGGGTCAGAAAGTTGGTCAGTCAGTTCAAAAGGTGTATTTTTGCCTATTAATATTGATACTCCCTTGGACCTGAAATCGTCATTAGTAGCATGGATCGCCCTTGTAAAGTATGAATTCGTAAGTTTAGGGACATGATGTGTCCTAAAGTGAGTTTCCTGCAAATAAACAGTTTGCGGCCTACCTTTTTGGAGTTCCCTCAGAAGGGAAGTGCGTTTCTCAGGAACATTCAGTCCTCTGACGTTGTGTGAGATTACCAGAGGGTTTTTCCCCAACGATGAGTAGGTCATGTCGAAAGGTCAGGAGGAGGTGGTCCCGAGGATAATCTGTAAGGAGGCAACTTCAAAAGCCTGGTTAAACACTTTGCTAATATCAAAGACTCTCAATCTTAATCCTAGTTGGAGCGGATCTGGGGAGAGTAGGGTAAAAGGTTGAGCGAGAGAAATAAAGAGGGAGAGGGAGAGATGTAGAGGAAACAAAAGAGAGAGCTCAATGAAGAAAAGAAAAAGATAAACGATAAGTAAATAAAAGGGGAGAGTAGATTGAGGGAGCAAATAAAATACTGGGGGGTCCCTCACCAGGGAGTGTTCTCACCACCCTAGAGGGGGAGCCCACTGGGTATAATAGTGAGCCCTGAGACCAGTAGTCAGGCTACTGGGTCACTTTGTGTGGGAAGAGGGAGTCGTCAACGACCAAGTGAGGACACACCAACTAAGTAAGTAAATGTGTAAAATTGAGTTTGAGAGAGAACTCTATTGAGTCACACACAGCCTTAATAAAATTAACTTAATAAAAACTAAAAGAAAAACTGAACCACTGTATACCCAACCCAAGTAGTAATCTAAAATTCAGGTAGAGGTGGTAGAAGGTCTTATAAAGCGAGGACTGAGTCCAGACATAAATTTCTAAGCTAAGACTAAAGCCCCCCATGGACAGACAGAGAGAATTTGAGTGGGGCACTAAAGGTATTGTCGTCCGTCTCAGAAGATCAATGCTTCCGCCTTGTGAAAACAGCTAGCCCTCAGTTATAACTTAAGGTGAACATGTAGAACAGGAACAACTGAATAACTTTGGGGCTGCACATCTGTGCAGTGGGCCTCAAAATTTAAGGGTGGAGGAGGAAGTCGAAAGTCCTCAAGGCTGATCCATACGAGAATTATAAAGTGCAAGATTTCTACAAAGCACACGTGAACTAAGTAACTGTGAAAACGTTAGTGTGCACTAACAACAAATTGAGGTATGGGTGTCACATCATTCATCCTCCTGGATTCTGGCATCTTCTGCGGATCTTCTCGGGGTACCCAGTTTGGGGTTTCCAGATCTGCTGTATTTGGATTTCTTGGACAACCTCTTGTCAGGTGTGGAGAAAGGTGAACTCGGTGGACTTCTTTCAATTGGTGTCCGTAGAAAATCAGCGTACCACTCTGGTAGGTCAATCTGATCCAGATCTAGAGCGCGGCAAAATTCAGGGAGGTCAGCGGGGGTGCGCAGGGTGTGTTGGTGACCGTTGTATGAGACCAGCAGAGCAAAAGGGAATCGCCATGAGTATCTGAGATCTTTTTCACGTATTTTCTCCAGCAGAGGGCGCAAGGCGCGTCTATTTTGAAAGGTAATCTGAGATAAGTCTTGAAATAGCATGATCATTGCTCCATTAAAGACAATTCTCTAATTTCTCCTTGCTTTTCGCATTATTTCATCTTTTAGCACAAAACTTTGTAGGCAGCAGATAATATCCCTTGGTGGAGCTGTGTCTGGGCCTTTCGGTCTAAGGGCTCTATGAGCTCTAACAAAGTCAATTACCATGTCCTCAGGTCTATCTAATAAGCTGTTAAACACCCTCTGGAGTGCTGGGGCTATTTGATCATGTTCCACCGATTCAGGGATCCCCCTCACCCTGATATTGCACCTTCTGCCTCTGTTATCGAGGTCTTCAATATGTCTGTTCATGTTTATTAGGTGCTGGGATTGCGTCAGTGAGGCCTTTTCAAGCCTGCCTATGGCCTTGTCCCTGTGTCTTCCCGCGGCCTCCGCCGCCGACATTTTCTCATTAATGACCAGCATGCTAGTCTTTAGGTCTGTGATAGCGGCTGAAAAAGTGGCTTTGAAGTCTGCGGCTATCATAGACATATCGGCGTATGTTAAGGGGTGATCTGGCCGAGACTTACCCTTGCCTGAGTCCTCCGGAGCCGACTGGGAGTCTTCACTGTACTCCTCCTCGTTGTGAGCCGGCGCCATCTTGGATCTCGTTTTGCTGCCGCTGGTAAGCTGTTTAGCTTTAAAGATATCTGCAATGGTAGAAGCCGAATGGGGCACCGATCCACGTCGAGATTTAGGTGTGGAATATAGCTTCATACCCGGCATCTGGTGGCTCTGGGTCGGGTATTAGGTTGCGAGCGGCTGTGTATGCTGAGGAGCTCTGTTAGTGTGCGGCCATCCTCGTCGCGCGCCAAGCCACGCCCCTCATTTTTGACTTTTATATTGCTGCAGACATAAGTCAAACAATCCACCTATTTATATTTTGCTTATAATGGATATATTTGATTACCGAGCCACTCGTGTGGTCAACACTGATGGGGTCTTCATAGCCACAGGCAGTGACACAGAAATTGGCAGTATGTTTTTGAGACTGAAGAACTCTATGGTGTCCGAGTTACATCTTCAATGGGACATAGCGTTCTTGGATCAATACATATCGGATAATATGGTACCCAGGAGTTTGAGATGGGATGTCCATCCCCAACAAGGGGATCCAGACCTAGAATCCTGGTTCAAGTATTTCAACGAGGCAGGTACTAAGTTCCTTGGTTTCCTTATCACTAGGAAGAGGAATAGACTCAGCGCACTTGATAGGGAAATCAAGGAACCTAAAGATGGTCTTCTTCTTCACAAAAATTCTACTGAATAAATTCCCTGTCCTCCAATCTCCAGACACATCTGGAAAAGGAGGAGAGAGACCAAAAAAATAAAAAAACATAAAAAATATTCCAGGGATGTTGAAGACTACAAGTCAGGAGTAGTGTTTGGATAGCAAAAACGCCCCACAATGGGAGAAGTTTCTGAGGTTTCCATAAATACAATTGGACATATGGGGAGTCAAGTGGACGTGGGTCAACCCTCCAATCTCAATGTTAAAACTGTCCATATGTTGGATGGTGGAAAAAATATAGATAAAAGAAAACCACCTATCGGTATAGTGCTGGAAACCTTCGCCACATCCCAGTACAAAAGAAAAAATTGCAAAAGGGGGTGCCCCGGGGGATTTTAAGGGCAAAGGTTGGTAACCAGAAAAGGGAGTAACAAGTGTATAGAATATACAATACAGTAGTAAAGTAGGTACATAGGGTGTATAAACCTAAACAAATTAGTCAGACTGGATCGTTACATAACAGCTATATGCCAAAACACACAGTTGATCTCATGATAGAAGGTCAAATGGAGTACGTGGGCATAGAAGTCCCAACATGTTTCGGAATACAGGTATGAGTAATAAATACCTTCTTCAGGTCTGATTAGAAACAAGCTGTTTTTTGTCTGATAATAAAATAACAAAGATATCAAAAAGTTAAAAAAGACATCAAGTTATATATCTGTTATCTACATCGTTAACTTGTCTGTATTTTGTATTTTTTGTACAGGTCGGGCTTCAGTTTCTCTATCCATGCTCAATTGCATATGTCTCAGTGTTTGTTACAGAGTGATCTCGTTTTTACGTATACCATCTCTGCTGTCTGTGAACACGGGGCTCCCCGGCATGCAGGGGCCCCTTGATGTGATTTGCACCTCAAGGCACCCTTTGGGCTCAGTCTTCTCTGTCGTGCTGTGAATCGGCGTTTCACACCGGTTTGCACATGTGCAGAAGGGTCCTTGTCATCCGATCTAAGACGTATTGCCTATCCTGTGTGTCGGCGGCATCGCAACGTCTGACGTCTTTGCACTGCCCTGTGCGGTGATGCCGGATGTCGCTTGTGCTGGGGGATAGTCTGGGAGACGAGTCTTGATGCACATCAGGTATACAGGTGATCGGTAAGACTCATCACCCTTGATGGGCCCCTCCGATCACCTGATACCTATCCGCCAGATTTATGGACTCTGCTAGTACTATGGGCATTTACCACATGACCTCCCACTCCCTTATAAGCCACGTAAGCTTAGTCTTTTACCGATGCACAGCCAGGACAGCACGGCATTCCACGCTTGAGATACCTATACCAAACGCCCATTGTGAGTAAGTATTATGACGGACTTTATGTCCTGTTACCCTCTCACTTTTTGCATATCCTACTTTGTGGACCACCTGACCTTCTGGGAATGGTATGCCCCTGTTATGATACCCTTTATAACTGTTTGTTGCACCCCGGTCGGTGCACTTGCATGACATAACGATGCACCTACACTCACATAATATTGCATACCCCCCTTAATTGAATATATTATGTTCTTATACAAACACATATATATTTTTTGTGCTAGACTCAACCCCACATCTGTGGTCGATCCTCGTGGGCCCTGGTGTTTTCTATGTTGGCAGGGATGCTTTTTATCTTACTCACGCCACACAACTCAATCGTTTTGGCACCAGCAACCGTACATCATCTGTGCTGAGGGGACGCATACCCAGCCCCCCCAGCCAATGTCCAGAATATTCTCTTATGCGATGGGGCAATCTAGGGATTGAAGCCCCTCCTTCATGTGAATCCTGATGTGCACTTTAATTCACTAAAGATAGTTATATTGTAAGTATTACTTGCTTTACTACTTGCCATATATATATGCCATGCTATTGCCTACTATGTTCTTACATTTGTACATTTGTTCATTTTCTCATCTTTTTGATATCTTTGTTATTTTATTATCAGACAAAAAACAGCTTGTTTCTAAGCCCCTGAAGAAGGAATTTATTACTCATACCTGTATTCCGAAACACGTTGGGACTTCTATGCACACGCACTCCATTTGACCTTCTATCATGAGATCAACTGTGTGTTTTGGCATATAGCTGTTATGTAACTATCCAGTCTGACTCATTTGTTTTTAAGTTTATACACCCTATGTACTTACTTTACTACTGTTTTGTATTTAATACATTTTGTATATTTTTATACACTTCTTACTCCCTTTTCTGGTTAACATTCTTTGCCCTTAAAATCCCCGGGGGCACCCCCTTTTGAAATTTTCTTATATGTTAGATGGTGGAGGTGGTAATTATAGAGAAGGCCCCTCTCAACCAAGGGGTCGTCATCCTAGTGTCCTTACCCCAACTAATTCACATAAGGGTAGAGGATCCCACCCCAATGGAAGAGGTGGTAGGGGTCCTTCTAGGGGTAACCGTCACAACTCTTCCACCTACGCATCATATGGTCATGGCGGGCAACACAGTAGACCCTCACCTGAACTTCATTATGACCATCCAGCACCTTACAATCCCAATTCTCAATGCTCCAATCGCCCCTCAGTACCCACCTATAACAGATATTCCCCACTTCGTGATGCCTACCAAGAGGACCCATATCCATACATGATCCATACATGAGTATCCAGCACATGGATACAATCACTCTAATTCAAACACCCGTGGGGACAGGCTTTTCACGAGGTCCGACAGGGAAGAAAAAGGGGTCCAGATCTAAGAGAGGCTCCAAAGAAAGAGAACATAACTGCACATGGTGTGTTCAATCTTAGCACTAAGGAACTAAGCCAAGAGTAAAAAAAAAAGATAAAGGCCTCAAATTTGCCCCCTAAGAGACTGGACATGTTTTGGGCATTTATCGATATACATAACTATATCAGAAAAGTCAACATTCAACGTTACTTAGTCACCAACCCCTTTAGAAATCCATCCAGAGCCGTCACCTCAGGAACTATACACTCTGGTTTATCGAATCCATCATTGTTTAATCCCCCAGTACAAATGGCTCCGGCCATTTCCATTTTTAGAGATCTGGTCCTCAAAAATCTAGAAAAATGACCCCTCAAAAAAGTTATTCAATCAACCTCTGTTAAATGTAGGACTTAAATCCCTTTGTGATAGAAAAGACCTTGTGATCCACCCCACCGATAAAGCCGGTGGCATTGTTGTTTTGGACAAGGAGGACTACCAGAAAGAAATGTGCAGAATTTTGAGTGATCAAGACACTTATAAAGAATTACCATATAATCCTACCAGTCGTTACAAGAAAGATCTTGTGGCCCTAGTGAATAAACGGTTCGCTCTGCAAACTTTAAACAAAAAAGAAAAAGCATTTCTAGTTCCCATAGCTTCCAGGATTCCAACAATGTATTATTTGCCAAAAATCCATAAGGACCCTGTACATCCCCCTGGATGCCCCATCGTGAGTGGTATCGTTTCGATCACCTCACGTTTGGGGCGTTATATAGATTTTTTCCTCCAGCTACTGGTCAAACGCATACCTTTCTATTTGAAGGATACCGGTGAAACCATTAGGTTGTTGGAACGAGTCAAAATACAGGGGGGCTACATTATGGCCACGGCCGATGTGGCCTCCCTGTATACTTGTATACCACACGAGTTGGGAATTGAGGCAGTTCAGTACTTTATATATAAAGAACCTTCCCTCACTCAACTTCAAAGTGCATATATTATTGAGTTGTTGGAGTTTGCCACTCAACACAATTATTTCTGGTTTGATAACCATTTTTTTCTCCAACAGAGAGGGGTGGCAATGGGGGCTAAATTTGCCCCCAGCCTTGCCAATCTTTTTATGGCCAAATGGGAGGAGAATGCCGTCTATGCCCAACAGAGGCCCGATTTGGTCATGTGGCAAGATACATAGACGACATCCTCCTCGTATAGAATGGCAGCTTCGAGTCTCTTGATTCATTTTTTACTTCCCTCAATGACAACAATCCGGGAACCTCTTTGACTCATGAGTCCATTAAGGAGAAGATATTTTTCTTGGATTTAGAGATCGTTGGTGGTCAATTTACATTTAAAACCCATTTTAAACCAACTGACCGCAACGGGTTCATCCCTGTGGACAGTTGCCACCATAGATCGTGGCTTCGTTCAGTTCCACGTAACCAATTTCTAATGTTGCGCAGGAACTGTTCAGATATTGAAACTTTTAAAGTTCAGGCCGATGTTCTAAAGAAAAGATTCCTTGATAAGGGATACAAACAGTTTGAATTTGAATGTGAGTTACAGAAAGCACTAGAAATGGAGAGAAATTCTCTACTGAGGGATAAACCCCCTACTGAAACTAATGAGACCTTTAAAGTGGTTGTAAACCCACTTTTGAAAAAAAAAAAACACCTGCAAGACAAAGGCATAATGAGCTAGTATATATACAAATAATGGTGCGGCGCTAATGGCATTTGAAAATGAAACCAAATGAAAATCATAGGATTTAAAGTAAAAAAAAAAAACCCTAGTGATATTGATAATAAATGGCAATATTTATGCAATAAATAACACAATGGGAAGAATTGCAAATGGTAAAAATATAAAGATACAAAATAACCACAATAGTGAGAAAAACTCAAAGTGAAAAAATAAAATTACACTTTAAAAAATAAAGAAATATTGTGAAGCAAAAACAAAGGAAGTCCAATCTGTGACTTCCATTCTGTATCTTGAGGGTGTCCCGGTCCGGTTTGTGGTGTGCTGCCTTTCCAATCGGTGCCTACTCAGGCACCGTTTGGAAAGGCAGCACACCACATACCAGACCGGGACACCCTCAAGATACACCTACCCAGGGACACTTGGATACTTTTCCGCCTGTCACTGAGCCCATATTCTAGGCTCCAATGACAACCTGTCCCATGTACCTCGTCCATTATTTACTGATGTCGCAGACGCAGTGTATCTAAAAAAAACGCGTCCATCATTATAGTCTGGTGCCCTTGCAACATTTGATTGGATCTAATTGCCTTTGGTGCCTCTTTAACATGGAGTCATTACATTGGAATCAATATTTCTGTAAATATATCCAACTCAATAAAAGTGATCACAGGAATAGGTAAAAATTAAATAAAAGCAATGTGGGATACAAGAAATGCTAGCCCGACCGGTTTCGAGACTAAGGGGTCTTCAACTGAAGACCCCTTAGTCTCGAAACCGGTCAGGCTAGCATTTCTTGTATCCCACATTGCTTTTATTTAATTTTTACCTGTTCCTGTGATGACTATTGATTGGTGTTTACCATCTGAACTTTTATTCTTAAATAAACCTCATTTGTTTTTGACCTGCACCGTTGGAGTCCTTCTCCTTCCTTCTGCTTTACATGATTATTCCCTGGAGCCCTCACAGAACATCGTTGAAGATGGCTATTCAACAGGGGAGTACTTGGAGCCTTCACGGTCCAGGAGCTGAGGATACCACCTTGAACGGGTTCTTCCATCTGTGTCCAGTATCTGAGCGACATCTGATGAATACAACAACATCTGATATACATAATATAAGATCCCAAGCCTGTCTGATCCCTCTGTCGTATGGCATTTGGGGTCCATCACAGCTGGTAAGAGTACCCATTTATAACTTGAGTTCCGCTGTTGTTGACTACAGACAAGCCTTACACTGATTATCTCACGATTGGGATTACTCTCACCAGATGAATATACCATTTAAGATTTTCTGTAGACATTCTTTCTCACACCCCCACTGGGTTATATTCAGCATAGCCAATTTATATTGTTTTTTTGGTTTCTTTTTAGATGTGTTATTTATTTTCTATTTTTTTGTGATTTATTTTCACTTTTTAGTAGCGCTACACTATTATTATATTATTCACTTTGAACTTTGTATGTTTGAGTGTTAGCAGCTTGTGTTCTAATTTAGCGCAGTCTTTTTCCCCACCTCCACGGCTATCTTTATTAGGCTTGGTTCACATACGAATCGGATGCATTCTTAACCTCATTAGATTTGCATAACATGGGGATCGGACCGACTTTCAATATAACTGGTTCACACATGTCCAGGGCGGCCGTTTCTGAAAAGTGTCCTGTGCAATTTTGGGTACGGTTTAGGTGCGAATTCAAATAATCATTTGCACCTGAATCGCAACTGAACTGGTGAACAATACCACACCGGACTCCAGACTGCAAAACGCAGCCAGACGTGTGAATCTAGCCTAAAGGTGGTGAAAGATGCCATTGAATGGATAAAGAAAGGGGTCTATACCCTCAAAAAAATTAGGAAAATACTTGCTAAAGTCGAAGTAAAACCTTCAATTTTAGGTTTCATTCAGAGATGCTAAAGACCACAGAATAGCTACAAATCTTAAAAGAGGATTTTCAGTGTCTGGGGTGAAATGTAGACCTGTGCCTTGACAGACATCAGTATCCTGATCCTTGTGGTCCAGGTCTCTGGAAATTGAAGGGGCCATGCAGCAGGAAGAATTTCTATTTTAACTTTGGTACTTGAGAAGCTCAGACTTGCAACTGACTTTATTGCTGAGGAAGCAATGATTCAGGTCAAGGTAAATGCCAGAGTAATACACACTCCGTTACAGTCACGGGGACACTGTCTAAAGCAATGGTCTGTGGATAAAGTATCAAAACAAAGTTAATGTTCTATTCCATTCACAGGAAAGTTGCTATTTGGCAAGACTTTATATGAAGCTATTAAAAGTGTCTTGGGGGCAAATGGGGCCTCATTTCCCAAGAGCCAAAGACACACCATCGGCACTTTCAGGCCAACAAGACCTCCAGAGACAATCCTGAAATGTTGGGCTGTACCAACCAAGAAGGAAGTTCTTGCGACTACCATGGTAATCAAGAAAACCTTCATTTGTCAAGCCCCATAAAACCAAGGCAGGGTGGCAAGGCTGCAGAAAAATGGGTTCTGAAAGTGTGCCCAACCAGGCAGCTCTAGTATTGACAACATTAGGACGCAGTGGCTACATGAACACAGCTGCTATTTCCAATATGACATCCCTGCAGGTGTGTGCGAGTTCATGTCCCCGAATGCAAACAGTGCGAGTTTGTGAACACGTACCTGCACGGATGTCAAATTGGGACCAGCAGCCGGGTCCCAGCAGCTGCTGCATCCTAATAGGCTTGAATGGGACCGCTTGCACGCGGATGCATGCAACACCCATACATCCCTGCAGGGAAAACAGCCCTTTGCATGGATGTATGCTTAAGTATGCCAGTGTGAACTAGGCCTAAGGCTGGCCATAGATTATACAATTTTCTTATTTAATTTCCTTTAGATTTACCTTCGACTATGTAATGCAAGGGTCTGCCTGATTGCATACACATTAAAAGTTTTTGGGTTTGACCTCATTATTAGCTGAGTATTGAAATCATGCTTTGGAAGCTCCTTAGATACAGCAAATGGCTTTACTTTTATGGAGAAATATATCACGTCTTACATCATGGAGAAACATGAACAGGAAGCAGGAATATACAAGTACATGCACTGAGATAGACAATACTTCCTGTTATATCATAGAAAACATGAACTATACACTATAATACTACAGCGCCATCTGCTGCATAGATAGGTATAATGCATACAGTGTTGTCAGTTTATTAACAAATTTACATTACATGCTGTTCTTTTCCAGCACTCATATGGTTTTGGTAAATCTAAAAGGAAAATTGTACAAGAAAATTGTATAATGTATGGCCAGCCTAATTTTCCCCCTGCCAAATCCCGCCTACCAGCACAAATCCTCTCCACTCCAAATCCCCTTTCTTAGCACAAATCCACTTCACATCCTAGCACAAATCCTCTGCTCCCCTCCAAAATCCACCTCCCCAGCAGATCCTTCCTCCCAGCTCAAATCATCTCCCCACAAATCCCCCCTCTTAGTACAAATCACCACCACCACCCCCCCATCACCCTCAAAACACAAATCCTCTCACCTTCAAACTCCACCTTCCCAGCACTGAACTTCTCACCCTTCTCATCCATCTCAGCTCCCCAGCACCAATCCTCATTATTCAGCCCCCCCCCCCCCCGAGGAAGAGACTAGGGGACCGTTCCTTTGGCTGTGTAGTCTATCACAAGCAGCTGACAGAGAGTAATGCCCGCTGCAGCAGTGGCATGGGATCGTGTCGTCAGGGACCTGAGGCACCCTGCAGTAGATGTGGGGAATGTGCCCTGGGTGCCCAACACCAACGATGGCACAAATCCACTCCCCTTTTCATCTTCCAGCTTAAATAATCTCCCCTCAAATCCCGCCTCTTAGCACAAATCACCCTCCCCACCCTCCAAGCACAAATCCTTTCACCCTTAAAATCCTCTCACCCATATTGTTCATCCTAGCTCCCCAGCACCAATCCTCATTATTAAGCCCCCCTTCGAGAGGGGATGCCTAGGGGACAGTTCCATTGGCTGTGTAGTTTGTCACAAGCAGCAGCACCCTGCAGTAGATGTGCAGAATGTGCTCTGGGTGCCCAGCACTAACGATGGCACTGACCGACAGATCAAAAAAGTACATCCAAACCTAGGGAAATTCTGCATACTGTTTAAAAAATGTTTAACAAATATAATTTGATTTACATCAGATGAAATCACAATAGGAAATGCTAGACCACACTGACACAAAACACGGACACAAAACAATCCTGCCACTCCGGGAAGGCGACTTATGATGAAACGCATAGGTCGGGGCAAGGACGCTGATGTCACGCCAGCCAACATCGTACCCGCGGCTCGTGGTTACTGAGCACCGGCTGGAGACGATTGGCAATAACAAACAGCGTCTATTCCCTAGTGTTGGGTCTGACACTTAACAAATGTGAGTGTATTGGCTTATCTTTTTAATAAAACCTGTTTTTAAATGCTTGAATTTAGTTTAGATCCTTGCTCTGAGCATTTGCACTTTATTTATGTGTCTTTGCACAATATTTTTATGCACTGATTCAGCATAATTTTGCACAAATATTGGGAATGCACACACTCCAGTATAAATAGACACATGGTCACATCATTTTTACAAAAATATTTTTTTGTATATTTTGTTGGAGGAATTTAGGACCAGCGCTTCTAGATTCCAGTGAAAATATACTTTTTTTTGGTTCCCCAAAACCTTAGCTGCTGCAGTCTGTGTTCCTAGCAAACGCAGTTTAGTGTGTCCCAGTTTTCCAAAAATTGTCCGTAGCGCTGGTTGTCTTTTTTTATAATCTAGAACAGATCTGGACACGGGCATAGGCATTCATTTTCAACAGCTAGAATAAAGCCCCATACACACTATTAGATTTTCTGCAAATTTTTGTCTTCAGATTTACCGAAACCATGCAGTGCAAATGCCTGCCTAATTGCATACAAATTGAAACTCTTAACCACTTGCCGTCCAGCCGCCGTCATTATACTGCAGCAGGTCGGCACGTTCCCGCGAGCTGTTGGAGCTATATGTTGTCTCTTTTAAGTGGAATAGCAGGCGCACACGCCCGCTGCACTGCGGGGGTGCCGATGCTCGTGACCGGCGGTCGCGATGACCGCCGGCCACAAGTGATCATGGGCACGAGAGGCAGAACAAGGACGTGTGTGTGTAAACACACAAATCTCTGTTCTGAGAAGAGATGCAGATCGTGAGTTCCTAATAGCTAGGAACCACGATCTGTCATCTCCTATAATCAGTCCCCTCCCCGTACAGCTAGAACACACAGTCAGGGAACACAGTTAACCCCTTGATCGCCCCCTAGTGTTAACCCCTTCCCCGCCAGTGACATTTATACAGTAATCAGTGCATTTTTATAGCACTGATCGCTGTATAATTGTCAATTGTCCCAAAAATGTGTCAAAAATGTCCGATGTGTCTGCCATAATGTCACAGTTGTGATAAAAATCGCAGATCGCTCCCATTAATAGTAAAAAAAAAAAAAAAAAATAAAAATGACATAAATCTATCCCCTATTTTGTAGACGCTATAACTTTTGCGCAAACCAATCAATATAAGCTTATTGCAATTTTTTTAACAAAAATATGTAGAAGAATACATCGGCCTAAACTGAGAAAAAAAATAGCTTTTTAAAAAAAAAATTGGGGATATTTATTATAGCAAAAATTACAAAATATTGTATTTTTTCCAAAATTGTTGCTCTTTTTTTGTTTATAGCGCAACAAATAAAAACTGCAGTGATGATCAAATACCACCAAAAGAAAGCTCTATTTGTGGGAAAAAAAGGACATCAATTTTGTTTGGGTACAGCGTCGTATCGCAAAAAATACTCTGGTCATTGAGCAGCCAAATCTTCCGAGGCTGAAGTGGTTAAGGTTTGACCTCATATTACAGTATCTCAGTACCTCACATTTTTGTAAATATTTTATATCTTTTCATGTGACAACACTGAAGAAATGACACTTTGCTACAATGTAAAGTAGTGAGTGTACAGCTTGTATAACAGTGTACATTTGCTGTCTTCTCAAAATAATTCAACACACAGCCATGTCTAAACCGCTGGCAACAAAAGTGAGTACACCCTAAGTGAAAATGTCCAAATTGGGCCCAATTAGCCATTTTCCCTCCCCGGTGTCACGTGAATCGTTAGTGTTACAAGGTCTCAGGTGTGAATGGGGAGCAGGTGTGTTAAATTTCGTTATCGCTCTCACTCTCTCATACTGGTCACTGGAAGTTCAACATGGCACCTCATGGCAAAGAACTCTCTGAGGATCTGAAAAAAAGAATTGTTGCTCTATATAAAGATGGCCTAGGTTATAAGAAGATTGCCAAGACCCTGAAACTGAGCTGCAGCATGCTGGCCAAGACCATACAGTGGTTTTATAGGACAGGTCCCACTCAGAACAGGCCTCGCCATGGTTGACCAAAGAAGTTGAGTGCACGTGCTCAGCGTCATATCCAGAGGTTGTCGTTGGTAAATTGACGTATGAGTGCTGCCAGAATTGCTGCAGAGGTTGAAGGGGTGGGAAGTCAGCCTGTCAGTCCATACGCCGCACACTGCATCAAATTGGTCTACATGGCTGTCGTCCCAGAAGGAAGCCTCTTCTAAAGATGATGCACAAGACAGTTTGCTGAAGACAAGCAGACTAAGGACATGGATTACTGGAACCATGTCCTGTGGTCTGATGAGACCAAGATAAACTTATTTGGTTCAGATGGTGTCAAGCGTGTGTGGCGGCAACCAGGTGAGGAGTACAAAGACAAGTGTGTCTTGCCTACAGTCAAGCATGGTGGTGGGAGTGCCATGGTCTGGGGCTGTATGAGTGCTGCCGGCACTGGGGAGCTACAGTTCATTGAGGGAACCATGAATGTCAACATGTACTGTGACATACTGAAGCAGAGCATGATCCCCTACCTTTGAAGACTGGGCCGCAGGGCAGTATTCCAACATGATAACAACCCCAAACACACCTCTAAAGCCGCGTACACACGGTCGGACTTTTCGTCTACAAAAGTCCAACGGACGCTGACGGACTAAAGCTGGCTGGTAATCCGATCGTGTGTGGGCTTCTCCGGACTTTCAACGTACTTTTTTAGCCTCAAATCCGACGTACTTTAGATTTGAAACATGCTTCAAATCTTTACGTCGTAACTACGACGGACCCCGAAATCCGCTCGTCTGTATGCTAGTCCGACGGACAAAAACCCACGCTAGGGCAGCTATTGGCTACTGGCTATGAACTTCCTTATTTTAGTCTGGTGTACGTCATCACGTACGAATCCATCGGACTTTTGTGTGGTCGTGTGTAGGCAAGTCCGTTCGTTAGAAAGTCTGCCACAAGTCCGCCGCAAGTCTGCCGAAAGTCCTCCGGAAGTCTGTTGGACAGGCTGTCGGACTTTTGTAGCTGAAAAGTCCGACCGTGTGTACGCGGCATAAGAAGACCACTGCCTTGCTAAAGAAGCTAAGGGGAAAGGTGGTGGACTGGCCAAGCATGTCTCCAACCTAAATCCTATTGAGCATCTGTGGGGCATCCTCAAATGGAAGGTGGAGGAGCGCAAGGTCTCTAACATCTACCAGCTCTGTGATGTCGTCATGGAGGAGTGGAAGAGGACTCCAGTAGCAACCTGTGAAGCTCTGGTGATCTCTATGCCCAAGAGGGTTAAGGCAGTACTGGAAAATAATGGTGGCCACACAAAATATTGACACTTTGGGCCCAATTTGGACATTTTCACTTAGGGGTGTACTCACTTTTGTTGCCATTGGTTTAGACATTAATGGCTGTGTGTTGAGTTATTTTGAGGGGACAGCAAATTTACACTGTTATACAAGCTGTACACTCACTACTTTACATTGTAGCAAAGTGTCATTTCTTCAGTGTTGTCACGTGAAAAGCTAAAATAAAATATTTACAAAAATGTGAGGGGTGTACCCACTTATATGAGATACTGTATATGGTTTTGGTAAATCTGAAGACAAAAATCTGCAGAAAATCTAATAGTGTGTATGGGGCTTTAGAGTAATTAAGATATTAAAAGCATGTAGAGAGAGGCAGACATATTCCCAGAGGAATAAAACTTTAGCTGCATTTATCTAAACTGGGAACTTTGCCAGCTGTGAATAGATATGAAACCTCTCATCGTCAGACTGCACCGAAAGAATGTGTTAAGTCATCTTGCATGCAGCTAGATTTGTCAAGTCATTGGGTTCAGGCGAGTCTGGTTAATTCCACCCCTCCTGTATTGTGAGTGGACCTTAGAATCAAATATTTGATTCTGGCTGATGGTCCTAACTTGTTTCCAGCTGTAACAGGATCAGACAGTCTTTTGTGGTGGCATATGAACACAGACTTTATTTTAGACATAGTAAAGCAGCATACAAGCACAACTTTGTTTTTTTTTTTTAATGCAGGAATTTGGTATCAATGCTTTAGCAGAGATCAACAAAATGCCTCATACGTTTTCTAATGTCCTCTAGAACAGTGATCTCCAAACTGTGTCCCACGGGCCAGATGTGGCCCTTTGCTTACCTTTATCCCCTGGGCATTGTTCCTCCCGAAGGCACAAGTGCTCCCACTGACACCAATGATGAGGCACCATTCCTTCCACTGACATCAAAAATGGGGTGCCATTCCTTCCACTGACAAGGGGGCATCATATTTCCCCCTGACACCAACGATAAGGCACCCTCTGTCATGTACTTGGTAGAAGACTGAATTGATCCAGCCCAGACCCCACCGAAGGTGGAAAAGATGGTGACAAGGGACAGGAGGAACATGAGTGCAGGTGTTGATAGCAGAACCAGCAGCATGAGATGCAGGCTTGAGAAGTCAGGCAGGACATCAGGCCAGGAGCAGATGTGATGCACGTTGGACCAGCTGAGGTTAATGGGGCACTCCCCATATACTGCAGGTTCTGGAAGCATAGTTTGTCGAAGTTCCCAGAAGGCTTTAGGCAGGAACACACTGCGTGCACTGTGGGCAGGAACACACTGCGTACACTGTACCACAACAGCGTGCTTTGCACATGGTTGCGGGGCACTTGCAGAGCAGCGCTATTTACATGAATGTGTCTTGTTCAATTTCTGCCATGGCAGCAAAGCACAGCACCGCAGCCGTGGCATTTTCGTAAAAATATAATTTTATATTTTCAGGGGGAGCCCTGTCAAGTAGGCTGTACGGCGCCCTGTGATTTCTAACAGCAGCCCTACTCTGAAGTGGTATGAAGTCAGGTCGTAAGGAGGAGTGAGGTCACAGAGGTAGCCAATGTCAGTGGCAAGCAGGCAACGAGGTACAGAAGCGTAGGCGGAAGCATGTTCAGGAACATAGCCAAAGTCAGGAACAGGTGTGCAGAGGTACAAGTAGAATCCAGGATCAGGTCAGTAGCAAGCCAGGTCATCAACAGAAGTCAGATACAGGATACACTCAGGACACAGGGGAAGCTGAAGATCAGTCAGCACTGACAATGAGCTAGATCATTCCTTAAATAGCCCAGCTTAGGCCAAAAACTTTAGGCATGCTCCCACGTGCGTGCACACGTGTGCGTGCATGTGTATTGCTATGAGCAATGCGTCGTATTGGAATTCCCTTAAATGCTCCTTCCACTGGCACTAACAGTGGGACACCATTCCTTTCCATGACCCCAATGATCGGGCATCATTCCTTTCCATGACACCAACAGTGGCACACTATTTTTTTCAACTGACTCGAACAATGAGGCTACTGACCACAGATGTTACTCCTTCTGACCATCAAGCCTGAGACATTGTCCGCTGATACCAGGGCATTTTTTGCTCATGCTGTCCACAGTCTGGACACACACATCCGCTGCTTATGAAACACTTCTCAAAGGCTAAAGCTGGCCATAGAACTTTTTTTTTTTTTTAATGAAGGATTTAAACCTCCCAGCACTAAATTCCATAACAGGTGTCATGTAGGCCATAGGCTTCAACAACTGTTGAACGTTGCTTGCAGCATTCAAATCAATGTAGAGCAATGTGAAAGAATGCAAATGCTTGTCTTCAATGTGAATATGTATTAACATTTGTAAGACTAAGATGGGCAATTTAAATGATTCCTTTGCTAAATGATTCTGGTGCTAAAAGGTGTATTTCGAGAACCAGCTCACACCAGAACTTT
The DNA here is from genome assembly GCA_037952925.1 of Lithobates clamitans. Lineage (NCBI taxonomy): Eukaryota > Metazoa > Chordata > Amphibia > Anura > Ranidae > Lithobates > Lithobates clamitans. The sequence continues at coordinate 4,067,946 of JBBGZY010000013.1, forward strand.
TACATTTTGCAAAAGTAGGCAATTTAAATGTTGCTCTACTTAGGTGACGTTTGCTTAAAATAAAATCTACTCCTTTTTATTTAAAGGGTATTTTTTTTCTGAGTGGGGCATTCTCTGCTTTTTGTATTTGTGGTTTTTACTTTACGTGTTTATTTGAATGTTATTTGTGTGCTGTTGCTGTAAATCATCCAGGTGCATGTGTTTTAAAAGACAGTGATTTGTTCACCATCAGTGAATGTTTGGTGAAAGTCACATTCATTGCCTCATAAATATGTCTTTCCTGACAGACTCCATGGCAGCCTACGTATGGGTTAATCCCGCCTCTCATACCTCATAGGACCCCACTCCCATAAATCTTTGCTTCTAGCCAGAGACCGTGTTCCTTTTTTGTCCTCCTCCTAGGACCAAGGTGTATCTTACCTTATGAAAGTTTCTGCGGTCCGGTCCTGGTTGCACGATGGTTCTGATGGTGGTTCTGGAGTCCAGCATCCCCAGCTATTAGCAGGGTGGGTACGGGCAGCATATGCGATGCCATGAAGAGCTTCCTAGCCTTGTCATTGGCAGGCAAGCGGCAACTGGGCCAAACGTCCTTGCTATTAGCGGGAGGCCCCCCCCTTATTAAAGCCCGGTCGTGCAGTGGATGATCGTTCCCGAATCAGGCTGGACCAGGATCGTGGGGTGGTATCGTATATTGCATTATTTTGTTATACATGGCAGCAGTATTTGTGTGTCTTGTGGTGTTTTCTTCTCTTCCTGGTCTCTATGGCGGCTGGAACGCATCTGCGTCCCAGTCCGCCGCGTCTTCCGGGTCCCTGCGCATCTGCGAGCCTCGTCTGAAATCGAGGCTTGGTTCACGCGTGCGTAGTTCCGGAAAAATGGCGGCGGTCCCGCATGCGCGCGAGCTCCGCTTGACGACGTCGGGGGCGCAGTGACGTCATCGGCGGCGCCAAGTTTAAATAGCTGTCAAAGTACAGCTATTACTTGGGATGTCTGCGGGTGGAAATGGCGGCTTCCCGGTGCAGTGACTGATCTTTGGCAAGGTAGGAGGCTATGCTGCTGGCTGTCCAGGTCTCTTCACTCTCTGTTGTACCTGTGTTTGACTGGAGATTGTTCATTGCAGTTACCAGGCTTTCTGCTATGGACGTGTCACCGCCCCCCAGTGGCCAACCCTTACGCTGCAGGTAGGAATTAGTTTTTTCCTTCTGCTTAACTGTCTTTGGGATTGTTTCTTTCTGGATCCTGTTTATTTCCTTTTATTTCCACAGCCCCTCTAGGTCTGAACATAGGCCCTCAGCACGTGAAGATGCCGATCGTTCCAGATCACATCATCAACAATCTTCATCAAGTTCCAGGCGTACTAGATCAGCTTCTAGGCGCCATAGTGAAGAGCCCAAGTCTACATCTGGGCATCACTCCCACCGCCATTCTAGCCGCTCTGATAAAAGAGCTTGCTGGGGATGTAAAGCTCAGGTCCCAGAGGGTAAATCCCTCTGTGAGCTATGTTATTCCCGAGCTGCAAAAGAAAGAGGAGTTGGAGACCAGCAGGTAGAAGCTCTGGTCCGAAAGGTGGTTCAGGAATCCCTGATCAGAACGGATCCCAGTCGTTCAGCTATCTCTCCTTCTGCTCCAGTACTAGCTCCCGGCGGGGTCGACCTTGGGGCTCCTGATCCCTCTAGACGCAGTCCCTCCTTGAGTGGATCCTCGGAAAGCGAGGCTGAGGTGGATGATCCTGGCGCGGGTTTTGATTTTTCCCTGGTGCCACGGTTGGTTAAGGCGGTTAAAGACGCATTGAGATGGAAAGAACCAGTAGAAGCACCCTATAAACAGAGGAAATACTTCAAACATCTCAAGAAGGATCGCCCAAATTTTCCCTTCCTGGGAGAGCTTGGCGAAATCATTTCAGATGAATGGAGTAAAGTTGAGAGGAAGAACTCGCTAATCTCCAAAGTGGCTAAGATGTATCCATTTAAGAGCGAAGAGGTAAAGCATCTGGAATCGGCTCCGCACATTGATGCTGCTTTGATGAGGTTGGTGAGACATGTCACCCTTCCTCTAGAGGATACCGTTTCATTCAAGGATGGTCTAGAGAGGAAGATCGATACTGATCTTAAATGCATCTATATCACGGCGGGTATGGCTTGTAAACCAGCCTTAGCCCTCGCAGCCTTGTCAAAAGCTATGGAGTCCTGGTCGGATGATGTGGATGCGGCTTTAGCAAGTGTGTCTGAAGAATTGGTCAAGAGCTCACCAATCCATGAGTTGAAACTGGCGTCAGTCTTCTTGGGGGAAGCATCCCTTGATATTATCCGCCTAGTGGCACGGGTCATGCTTTCCTCAGTCACAGCCAAGCGCGCCTTGTGGCTGCGCCCGTGGGTTGCGGATCCTGCCTCTAAACAGGCTTGGTGTAGAATTCCCTTTGAGGGTTCTTCCCTCTTTGGGAATAAACTTGATTCCACCATTACCTGTGCTACAGGGGGTAAGTCAGGGTTCTTACCTCAGGACTCTTGGGTCAGAGAAGACCTCAACCCAGGCAAGATCAAGACCGCACTAGAGATGCCCGCCGCTGCTATAGGCCGGGTCGCGAATTCAAAAAAACTGGAAGAGAAATCAACCTTCTGGCCAGAAGTCCTCAAAAACAACCTCTTCTGGTGGACGGGAGGCTTCTAAGTCCTTTTGATATGAAGCCTGTCCAGGCAGAGCAAGTTGGGGCTCGGTTACTCCTTTTTCAGCACATCTGGGCAGCTTCGATCAGGGACTACTGGACGGTCAAGACAGTCTCATGAGGTCATTCGTGGGTGTTCAGCAATCCACCCTTACACCGGTTTGTTCCCACAGTCCTTCCTCACCTGGAGGAGAAGAAACAAATTCTTCTGTCATATACAGATTCACTGATAGCTCAAGGGGCTGCCATCCCCGTGCCCTCGGAAGAAAGATTTCAAGGGGTGTATTCCCCCCTTTTCATGGTCCTCAAAAAGAGTGGCTCCTGGAGGCCAGTCATCGACCTGACACACCTGAACTCCTTCATCAAGAAGGAACAATTCAAGATGGAGACACTGCTAACAATTCGTCAGACAATACAACCAGGCGATTGGCTGGTCTCCATAGACCTGAAAGATGCCTACTTTCACGTACCGATTGCAAGAGACTTCCAGAAGTATCTTCGTTTTGCAGTAGGTCAGAGACATCTCCAATTTACATGTCTCCCATTCGGGCTTACAACATCGCCTCGAGTGTTTTCGAAGCTCTTACTGGCTGTCGTGGCATTGATCAGAGTCAAGGGTATCCGATTACACCACTATCTGGACGACCTACTCCTACTTTCGCAGGACAGGGAACAACTGCTGTCACACCGAGATCAGGCCATTTCTACCCTGACAGAGTTCGGTTGGCTATTGAACAGGGAAAAAAGTCATCTAGATCCAACACAGTCTCTGATATTCCTCGGAGCCCAGTTCAACACGATGAAGAGCACCATCTCTCTGCCTCTGGAGAAAATCCCTTTGATTCGGGACAGAATTTATCTGGCAATGTCATCACCCCTACTCAGAGCTTCTCAGTGTCTCAGAATAATCGGCACCATGGTGGCAACAGCTCCCATGGTGAAATGGGCACAATGGAGGATGCGCCCCTTTCAGAAGGGTTTTTTCCAACAGTGGGATCCAGGATCCCGAGACCATCTTGTCCGGATAACCCCGTCCATGCGGGAGAGTCTCCCCTGGTGGCTGCAGAGGAAGAATCTCCTCAAATGCCATTCCATAGCACCCGTTTCCTGGATCACGGTGACAACGGATGCCAGCAGCAGAGGCTGGGGCGCTCTCTGTCTGACGGAGATAGCCCAGGGCAAGTGGGATTTCCCATCCCGAGGTGTAGTTTTGAATGTTCTGGAGCTTCGAGCTGCCTTCTGTGCGCTACGAGCCTTTCTCCACTTAACATCAGGAGCCTCAGTCCTCCTAAGGCTAGACAACATGACAACGGTGTCTTATATCAAGAGACAAGGGGGCACACGCAGTTTCTCCTTACTGAAGGAAGTGAGTCCAATCATGTCCTGGGCCCAGACGAACCTGACAAATCTGACGGCTGTCTATCTTCCCGGAGTTCAAAATGTCCAGGCAGACTTTCTCTCAAGGTTTGTCCTGGACAACAACGAGTGGTCTCTCCACACAGAAGTTTTCAGTTGGATTCTGTCTCTGGGAGTGACACCCGAGGTGGACCTGTTTGCGTCCCCTTGCAACCACAAAATAGAAAAATACTACACGAGATGTCGTTGTCCCCAGGCCTTCGGGGTGGATGCCCTAACGGACCAGTGAAGATTTCACAGGGCTTATGCCTTTCCACCAGTTCCGGTCATTCTACGTTTTCTATCGAGGCTCAGGTGGGAAGAGGTCGAAGTAGTGGCAGTTGTTCCATATTGGCCCAACAGACCGTGGTTCCCCCTCTTACTACAACTCAGCTACCGGAATCCTATTCCTCTCCCATCCAGACCGGATCTCCTACTACAGGGGACATCTCTTCACCCATGCCCATCCCAGCTCCATCTGATGGCTTGGTTCTTGAGAGGGGAAGGTTGGAAGCCCTAGGATGTCCAAGTGCAGCTATTTCAACTCTACTGAATGCCAGAAGACCAGGTACCAACAGAGTTTATCAAAGAATTTGGTCAAAGTTTGCAGATTATGTTTCCACTACTGACGGTTCCTGTATTGACCCAAGGATTCAGGATATTTTGGGTTTCTTACAAACAGGCCTGGATCTATCCTTATCAGTAAGTTCTCTACGGGTTCAGGTTTCTTCAATCTCTGCCTTCACAGGTATATCCTGGGCCAGACACCCTCTTACGAGGCAGTTCTTCAGGGGAGCTATAAGGATCAGGCCTCAAAGAAAACCGAGGTTTTCCAAGTGGGATCTTCCTCTTGTCCTGGATTTCTTTTCAGAAAAAGAGATACAACTTGTGGATCGGGCAGCTATTAAAGATCTCTCTCTCAAAGCTGTATTCCTAGTGGCCATAACATCGGCCAAGAGGGTCTCCGAGATCAGCTCTCTAGGATGTAAAGAACCATTCCTTACTTTCTTCCCTGACTGGGTGGTCTTGATTCCTATGCTTGGATCAAATCCTAATGTAACATCTGTATTCCATGAGAATCAAGAGATTGTTCTTCCAATTTTTCGGACAACCGAGGACTCTAGTATTCATCCTTTGGATGTGGGAGAAGTTTTAAGGCAATACCTTGAAGCCACTGCCTCTTTTCGAAAATCCGATCATTTGTTCGTTTATTTCCAAGGAAAGAACAAGGGTTTGCGTGCTTCCTCCAGAATCATTGCAGCTTGGATTATTCAGGCTATACAAGGGGCTTATACAGCTAAGGGTTTGGCTCCTCCAGAAGCGGTGACCGCTCATTCTACCAGGAGCGTTTCTACGTCATGGGCAGCTTCCCGTCATGTATCCCCGGAAGTAATCTCCAAGGCAGCCTCTTGGTCGTCGATCAACACATTTATGACGCACTTTTGCGTAGAACCGGCTTCTTTGTCTTCGGTTAATTTTGGTTTGCATGTCTTGTCTGTTGACGGTGCCAAATAAACCTTTTTTCTTTAAACCAGCAATTTCCCACCCGGGAGTGTATGGCTAGTCATTTCCCATACGTAGGCTGCCATGGAGTCTGTCAGGAAAACGGAAAATTTATATCAAATACTTACCGTAATTTTCCTTTCCTGATGGACTCCATGGCAGCAGGGGTTCCCTCCCACTTGCTGGAGTAGGCTAAGTTACGGAACACGGTCTCTGGCTAGAAGCAAAGATTTATGGGAGTGGGGTCCTATGAGGTATGAGAGGCGGGATTAACCCATACGTAGGCTGCCATGGAGTCCATCAGGAAAGGAAAATTACGGTAAGTATTTGATATAAATTTTCCGTTATGTAGTAATGAGGTGGTGGTTTTAAAGGCAGTTTCTTTTTTATTAAAAAAATAAACATCTTAAACTATGGGGGCAGACTTGGAGGCTCAATCCCGAGCTGGGCTGTGTGCGTCCATTGACATACACGGCGTAGCTCGGCCCAATCCTGCCCCCAGCTCAGCTCACAGGATTTGACTGACAGCAGAAGGAGCCAAACTTTTTTTACCTTAATGCAGGGAATACATTAAAGTAAAAAAAAAAAAAAGACATTTTACCTTTATGCAGCGTACACACGAACTGACTTTTCTATCGGACTGGTCCGAGTCCGGCGGACAATCCGATCGTGTGTGGGCTTCATCGGACCTTCAGCAGACTTTTCCAGTCGAAAATCTGACGGACTTAGGATTTGGGACATGCTGCAAATGTTTACGTCGTAACTCCGCCGGACCCAGAAATCCGCTTATCTATATTCTAGTCCGACGGGCAAAAACCTACGCAAGGGCGGCTATTGGCTATCAACTTCCTTATTTTAGTCCGGTGTACGTCATCACGTACGAATCCGTCAGACTTTGGTGTGATCGTGTGTAGGCAAGTCTGTTTGTTAAAAAGTCAGTCGGAAGTCCGTCAAAAGTCCGTCGAAAGTCTGCCGGAAAGTCCGTCGGACCAGTCCGGTCGAAAAGTCCGTCCGTGTGTGTAGTCATTTTTTGGCAGGTCAAGAGTTTTAATGCTAACTCCACCTTTTGTACTATGTTACACCAGTTTTTGGGCTGTACCATGTAACACTGTGCCAAAAGGACCCCCCTACCCACAGGACATTGACACTTTCTGTAGCTCTCTAACTGAAAGTCCATACCTTGGTACAGACAGAGAGCTGGAGGAAGACTGGCACTACATCTGCAATCCAATCACAGTTGCAATGCTTTGCAGGCTGATTTACAAACAATAGTACAATTTTTTTTCATGCAAATATGTGCATTTATTTATTTTTTTTGTAAAAGGTGGATTTGGCATATAAGTAAACTTTTATAACCCCGATTTAAAGCCCAATGCACCCATAATTTAGCCATACTTTAATACTTATTTATCCTGTTAAAGCATGCAGATCGAAGGTCCATACTTCACTGACTAATTTAGCTGTTCCTGTGAAACTTCTGTGTGATTTAATGTGGTGCTACTTTTATGCGCTCATTTGAATAGGCTGAAAACTCACTGGATCACACCAAAAGTAATGTATGCACTGCTTTTAAAAACGCGCTGCAATAGATTGCATGGTACTGCGGTACCATGCGGTCTGGTGCAGGCAAACACACTGCATTTTCATTCTGTGTTTGGGAATACATTGACACCCGCAGCAGATCGCCTACCCGGTGCGCTTTAATTGCGGTGCAGGAAACGTGCACGCAATTCAGTTTCCCGCACCGTGTTCTGGTGTGAACAGGCACTTAAAAAGTATGAAAGCCACTTCCTTGTTAAAAGTGTAAATCCCCATCAAAAGATATATTCTTATTTTAATTCTGTCTCTGTGAGAAGGAACATTTCTTTGTATTGTGTGTTTTGAAAACTGAATGGCCACCTCCTGCGCTCATAGAGTATTTTTGCCACATGCCATTTGCCAAATACGTAACCTCTAGCTTATCTCTGACCCGCATTTGCTCCATTTTGTCAAATTTCATCGCATAAAGGAAGGTGATTCATTGTGAAACCAGCTCTGAGAGAGATCATCTTTCTGTATAACTCTGCCCAGCCCCACCAAGGCAGCCTTAGAGAAGGAATGATTCACTGAGCCATGTAACCATCTGCTCCCTACACTGCCAGGACAATGCTTTGCTAGATATTATTTTGAACAGCTCATTTTTTTCATTTTTCAAATTACAAAAGTTGCAGATTTGACCTCAATGAAAAAGTTGCAGATCTTTGATCTTGGTCTGTGCTACAAATATGCAAGTTCAAAATTTGTCATTTTAACCCTCTTCTAACTGATGCCTACAGAGGAATTTTCTTACAAAATACTATTACAATTCTGGTGACAGATACAGGTCCCTGTGGACAACATGGGCAACAGAGCCCTAATGGCACTTAACATGGTCAAAGCTTTTAATAGCATGGAGTGGCATTTACTCAAGAAATTTCAGTTTGTTTCCTATTATCTAAAATGGGTACAACTCTTTTAGGCTTCTTTCACACAAACAACAGTTTCTGCACTCTGAAAAAGAGCCTTCCTGGCCAGCAAAATACGACGATTTATACTGCTATATCCGATGGCAGTAATCACATGCAGTAATCACATGCAGAAAATTCAGAAGAGGTGGTTGTACCCAAGTCGATCCATGGATCGACTTGGGAACAATCAATCTGCCCATACATGGATCAAAATTTGTCCGGTTCCTGCTGAACTGCCTGAAATTTGATCCATGTTTGACCGGCTTTATGCTGGCCACAAATTATGCAATTTTCTTTCCTTCAACCAGGGATTGAAGGAAAGAAAATCGCTTGATTCCCTACCAACAGTCCTTCCTGCTGTGCTATTTTTTTCTGACAGCGGGAATTTTCCCCACCATCAGAATACAATGATTTCTGCTACCGGCTATAGCTGGCCGCAGTGATCATATGCAAATAATCCGACAGGCTGGTTGTATTTACGTCGATCGATAGATTGACTTCAGTACAACCAGCCTGCCCATAGATGGATTGAAATCCAAACTGTTCCTGCTGAACCAGTCGAATTTCGTTCCGTCTATGGCCGACTTTTCACCTCTAGCTTTTCTCTTCAGAGGTGACACATCGGGGCTTCCCCTTATCTCCACTACTGTTTGCCCCAGAAATCGAGGCTCTGTCTGTTCTTGCAGGGCCAGGACAAGGAGTGGGCAGGGGGGGTAGCTGCCTTGGGCACAGCTGGAGGAAGGGGGCAGAGAATGGACACAGGGTAGGAAACCCATTGTACATACATTACCAGTGGGGAAGGGGGCACAGTTGTACATCCTTGCCCTGGGCACTAGATGAACCTGTCCCGGTACTGTGTTCTTGTAAGACAGGCCCAACAAGTGGTGGGCTTTATCTTCAGCACACACAAATATTAATATGCACTTTGCTGTTTTTAGCCGATATATATACCCCCCTTCCTTTTGCCATGTTTTGTGGCTTATTGATAAACTACCCAGAGTCCCACTGCCACAACCCTTGGCAGGCTCTCTGTCTTACATCCAGGTTGTGTTTGTAGTTCAACAAATGGTAAAATTTAGGAGTAAGCATATGGTCTGGTATAGGCTTCCGCTAGAGGTTACCAGTAGAGTTAACCTCCTTAAAGTAATACTAAACACACACTGTTTAATTTACCTTATCCCTTCTTGTTATGTATATGGCTGATGGAAATTGTGGAATCAACCTGCGCTAATGAGCAGAGTGTATAAACAAAACAGGTGCAGCTGCAAATAAAACTCCAAATATCTATGAAGTGACAAACATAAAAATAAACTTAATTGCGCTAGCAAGAATGGAAACAATTAAATAAAGTGCTAAGAAAACACCATACATGTGATAACAGTGAGTGCATAAACATCTTATCCCAAAATACAAGCATTAATCATAGGCAGAAGCCGTCTGTGATCAGTCCTTAATAATGTGAATCTCATAAATTCAAGCTAAAAAAGTCCGCTCCATGTGTTTCATCCTCACACGCCAAGGATTAATAAGCCAAAATACTTCTGTTCAGGTATACAGTGACAACGATAAGAGAAGTAGTAGATGTGCGCTTACCCCAGGTGTTGGACCTCCCCTGTGGCAAGGTCTTATGAGCTTGCAGATTTCACCCTCTGCAGGGACAAGTTGTTAATCTCCTGGTCCTGGCAGCGTATGCCGCCGACTTCCGTGTGGCCGGGATGATCCAACTATTCGAACCTCAGAGGGGGGACTCAGGAATGCCAAAAGTCCATAAACAGGAGAGGGAGGCAAAACGGAGAAAATACTCCAATAGTGTGATATCGTTTTTAAGGTATTTATTGGTTAAAACATACCACAAGAGATCATGTAAAACTCAAGTATAAAAATTCGTTAAAAAAGCCGGCATATTCAAAGGCAGAACGCCCGTGCAAACAAATTATTCGAACACGTGATGGCTAGCACTGCGAGGCCACGCCCTACATGTTTCGTCATACGTGACGTCTACGGGGGCACGGGCGACGCAATGAACCATCACTTTATATATCAGAACACGAAATTATAACCACGCCCACATCTCCACCCATGTCCGTCATTCGACCATGTCATTCGACAGGGCATGTGTGGAGATTCGACGGAGCCGTCAATGAAGACCGCCCACAGGGCGGAACACACATGTATAGTAAACAAGGAAGCATTAACCAAGCCTCATTACGGCGGACGCCAAACTCACTTGTAGGCATGCGCAAGGACGAGCCAAGCCTCGATCTGGCTGGCGATAGAAAACGTTCATATAGAGGCTAAACAGAAACCGGAAGGAATCGAGTGTATACCCCAGATGAATTCTGGAGTTATGCATCCATGTTAAATACAGAACTTCCGGTTCTATATAACCAAAAACTATTCCTCAAAAGACCTTAATATTGAATTAGAAGTTAAAAATAAAAAAAATTCCAAAGTACATAAATTATATAATATACGTGGCCTCTAACCACAAAGTATCTTAATCACTCTTGAAAAATGTTCAGATTTTTCTTTCTGTTAAGAGGTCATATGTGTCTAGAGGGGAACAGTGTTCAACCAATATTGTAAAGGAGCACGAATCAATTGATTTAGACTATGTGTGAGCAAAAAATACAGATAATTGGAAATTAAGTCTTGTCTCTTAACTACACAAAAATAGTAGGAGGCCAAATTTTTATATGTACCGATAGCCAGAACCAGACTCAGCTCATCCCCTTACAATGTCAAAAATTAAAAAAGGCAAAAAAAAAGAGAAAAGAAAAAAGAAAAAAACAAAAAACAAAGGAATAAACAGTAAATCCTGAAAGTATAAAAGTGAAACAATTCCAATGTCTCTAGACCTTTTCTACCAAAAACTGGGGGGAGGGGGGGGGAGGGGAAAGGGTCTTTTTAATCCACCACTAGGGGTAGCTACTATAGCTCAAACCCCATCTAATACTAAATCGCCCGTTCTATTATGCGTTATCAATAAATGCGTTGATCTCAATATCTACATTGAGCCCTCTTGGTTTAAGACACCCCATCTTAAATATCCACCCCATTTCAAGCTTGGATATAGCTCTTCTCTTAGGTCCCCCTCTCCATGGAATACTCAACCTATCAATACCAATAAACTGTGTCCCTCTTGGATCTTTATCATGTACATTCAGATAATGTTTAGACACTGGATGTCCTATAAATCCTCTCCTGATGTTGCTGATGTGTTCATTTAACCTGACCTGAAGAGGGCGAACAGTGCGTCCCACGTACTGAAACCCACATGGACAGGTTAAAAGATATACTACATGAGTAGTGGAACACGTAATAAATGATTTTATTGTAAAGGTTTGTGAGGTACTAGTCGCATGGAAATGTGTTACCTTCCGGTCCTTGATGGTATTGACCGTACAAACCGCACATTTCCTACATCTATAATATCCCACTAAATTCTGGAAAAACATTGGTTTCCTTATTGGAGGATCACATACACTAGGGGCTATTGCTGCTCTAATAGACGGTAATCCCTTGAAGACCACCTGGGGTCTCTCTGGAAGGAGTGGGCCCAGTACATTATCATTTTTGACTATATGCCAATATTTGTGTATCAGTTTCCTTATTACAAAGTGTTGATGAGAATAACTGGTTACAAAAGGACAGGTGAAATCCTTCTTTGTGGTATTCCCTATCTCTGTACGATCTGTTAGTAGAGATTCCCTATCCAATCTCTCAACCTCCTCTACTCGCTCCCTTAGAAAAGATGCATCATAGCCCTTTTCCAGGAATCGCTCCGTAAGGACTTGGGATTGGATCCTAAAATCATTAATAGAAGAACAATTACGTCTAATTCTTACATACTGGCTTTTCGGGACTGAATCAAGCCACGCTTTATGGTGACAACTATCTCGCGATATAAATGCATTACGATCTGTGGATTTAAAATATGTGGAAGTCGTTATCACATCTCCTTCCCCCTTTATTACAAGGTCTAAAAAATTAATCGAACTCTGACTGGATTCATAATTGAAATGAATCCCTCTATCATTTACATTTAAACCTTCCATAAACTGATGCAGGGAGTCATGGGTACCATTCCAAAGGAGGAGGACGTCATCGATGTATCTTGCCCATAAGACCAATTCTGGTCTACGTTGGGCATAGATGACGTCCTCCTCCCATTTACCCATAAATAAGTTGGCCAAACTGGGGGCAAATTTTGCCCCCATGGCTACTCCCTTTTTCTGTAAAAAGAAAATATTCTTATGCCAGAAAAAATTACACTTGGGGTATATCCTCAGTCAAGTATTATCTGTACAAGGACGTGACACTGCCAAGAAAACAAAAGAAATTTATTATGGACCTGTTGGAGTATACCACAACTCATAATTTTTTCTGGCATAAGAATATTTTCTTTTTACAGAAAAAGGGAGTAGCCATGGGGGCAAAATTTGCCCCCAGTTTGGCCAACTTATTTATGGGTAAATGGGAGGAGGACGTCATCTATGCCCAACATAGACCAGAATTGGTCTTATGGGCAAGATACATCGATGACGTCCTCCTCCTTTGGAATGGTACCCATGACTCCCTGCATCAGTTTATGGAAGGTTTAAATGTAAATGATAGAGGGATTCATTTCAATTATGAATCCAGTCAGAGTTCGATTAATTTTTTAGACCTTGTAATAAAGGGGGAAGGAGATGTGATAACGACTTCCACATATTTTAAATCCACAGATCGTAATGCATTTATATCGCGAGATAGTTGTCACCATAAAGCGTGGCTTGATTCAGTCCCGAAAAGCCAGTATGTAAGAATTAGACGTAATTGTTCTTCTATTAATGATTTTAGGATCCAATCCCAAGTCCTTACGGAGCGATTCCTGGAAAAGGGCTATGATGCATCTTTTCTAAGGGAGCGAGTAGAGGAGGTTGAGAGATTGGATAGGGAATCTCTACTAACAGATCGTACAGAGATAGGGAATACCACAAAGAAGGATTTCACCTGTCCTTTTGTAACCAGTTATTCTCATCAACACTTTGTAATAAGGAAACTGATACACAAATATTGGCATATAGTCAAAAATGATAATGTACTGGGCCCACTCCTTCCAGAGAGACCCCAGGTGGTCTTCAAGGGATTACCGTCTATTAGAGCAGCAATAGCCCCTAGTGTATGTGATCCTCCAATAAGGAAACCAATGTTTTTCCAGAATTTAGTGGGATATTATAGATGTAGGAAATGTGCGGTTTGTACGGTCAATACCATCAAGGACCGGAAGGTAACACATTTCCATGCGACTAGTACCTCACAAACCTTTACAATAAAATCATTTATTACGTGTTCCACTACTCATGTAGTATATCTTTTAACCTGTCCATGTGGGTTTCAGTACGTGGGACGCACTGTTCGCCCTCTTCAGGTCAGGTTAAATGAACACATCAGCAACATCAGGAGAGGATTTATAGGACATCCAGTGTCTAAACATTATCTGAATGTACATGATAAAGATCCAAGAGGGACACAGTTTATTGGTATTGATAGGTTGAGTATTCCATGGAGAGGGGGACCTAAGAGAAGAGCTATATCCAAGCTTGAAATGGGGTGGATATTTAAGATGGGGTGTCTTAAACCAAGAGGGCTCAATGTAGATATTGAGATCAACGCATTTATTGATAACGCATAATAGAACGGGCGATTTAGTATTAGATGGGGTTTGAGCTATAGTAGCTACCCCTAGTGGTGGATTAAAAAGACCCTTTCCCCTCCCCCCCCCCTCCCCCCAGTTTTTGGTAGAAAAGGTCCAGAGACATTGGAATTGTTTCACTTTTATACTTTCAGGATTTACTGTTTATTCCTTTGTTTTTTGTTTTTTTCTTTTTTATTTTCTCTTTTTTTTTGCCTTTTTTAATTTTTGACATTGTAAGGGGATGAGCTGAGTCTGGTTCTGGCTATCGGTACATATAAAAATTTGGCCTCCTACTATTTTTGTGTAGTTAAGAGACAAGACTTAATTTCCAATTATCTGTATTTTTTGCTCACACATAGTCTAAATCAATTGATTCGTGCTCCTTTACAATATTGGTTGAACACTGTTCCCCTCTAGACACATATGACCTCTTAACAGAAAGAAAAATCTGAACATTTTTCAAGAGTGATTAAGATACTTTGTGGTTAGAGGCCACGTATATTATATAATTTATGTACTTTGGAATTTTTTTAATTTTTAACTTCTAATTCAATATTAAGGTCTTTTGAGGAATAGTTTTTGGTTATATAGAACCGGAAGTTCTGTATTTAACATGGATGCATAACTCCAGAATTCATCTGGGGTATACACTCGATTCCTTCCGGTTTCTGTTTAGCCTCTATATGAACGTTTTCTATCGCCAGCCAGATCGAGGCTTGGCTCGTCCTTGCGCATGCCTACAAGTGAGTTTGGCGTCCGCCGTAATGAGGCTTGGTTAATGCTTCCTTGTTTACTATACATGTGTGTTCCGCCCTGTGGGCGGTCTTCATTGACGGCTCCGTCGAATCTCCACACATGCCCTGTCGAATGACATGGTCGAATGACGGACATGGGTGGAGATGTGGGCGTGGTTATAATTTCGTGTTCTGATATATAAAGTGATGGTTCATTGCGTCGCCCGTGCCCCCGTAGACGTCACGTATGACGAAACATGTAGGGCGTGGCCTCGCAGTGCTAGCCATCACGTGTTCGAATAATTTGTTTGCACGGGCGTTCTGCCTTTGAATATGCCGGCTTTTTTAACGAATTTTTATACTTGAGTTTTACATGATCTCTTGTGGTATGTTTTAACCAATAAATACCTTAAAAACGATATCACACTATTGGAGTATTTTCTCCGTTTTGCCTCCCTCTCCTGTTTATGGACTTTTGGCATTCCTGAGTCCCCCCTCTGAGGTTCGAATAGTTGGATCATCCCGGCCACACGGAAGTCGGCGGCATACGCTGCCAGGACCAGGAGATTAACAACTTGTCCCTGCAGAGGGTGAAATCTGCAAGCTCATAAGACCTTGCCACAGGGGAGGTCCAACACCTGGGGTAAGCGCACATCTACTACTTCTCTTATCGTTGTCACTGTATACCTGAACAGAAGTATTTTGGCTTATTAATCCTTGGCGTGTGAGGATGAAACACATGGAGCGGACTTTTTTAGCTTGAATTTATGAGATTCACATTATTAAGGACTGATCACAGACGGCTTCTGCCTATGATTAATGATTGTATTTTGGGATAAGATGTTTATGCACTCACTGTTATCACATGTATGGTGTTTTCTTAGCACTTTATTTAATTGTTTCCATTCTTGCT
Source organism: Lithobates clamitans (assembly GCA_037952925.1). Lineage (NCBI taxonomy): Eukaryota > Metazoa > Chordata > Amphibia > Anura > Ranidae > Lithobates > Lithobates clamitans. The sequence continues at coordinate 4,083,319 of JBBGZY010000013.1, forward strand.
AGCGCAATTAAGTTTATTTTTATATATGGCTGATGGCACTGTATTTTTTTAATTAAAAAAAAACATCTAATACCTTTTCCCTAATCGATATACAGTAAAACTTTGGATTGCGAGCATAATTTGTTTCAGAAACATGCTTGTAATCCAAAGCACTTGTATATCAAAGCGAATTTCCCCATAAGAAATAATAGAAACTCAAATGAGTAGTTCCACAACCATTTATTCATAGGTCCTTCAGTCTATAGTCCATATAAAAAGATTATAGCAATGTGATAGGTTGTGTAACCATAAAATGTCCATAAAAGAGAAGAGAAGCGCCTTTAAGTGTAGCAATATGTTGCTAAAAGTTGTACCTTCATTAAATGTAACCATATTGCTGCACTTAGAGGCGCCTCTCTTCACTTTTATACTCATTTGTGACATGACGCTACTTGTATATCAAGACATGTATTTCAAATCAAAAATTATTTAAAAATGTATCTTGTCTTGCAAAAAGCTCTCAAACCAAGTTACTCTCAAACCAAGGTTGTACTGTACAGCTGTCACATGACCCAGCTCTTTCCTAGCCTGTCTGCAGGGAAACATCAGCAGGAGGAACTTCAAGTCCTCTGCTGCCAGTCATATGTAAAAACCACAGAGGTGATCAAATAACATCAAAAGAAAGCTCTATTTGTGGGAAGAAAAGGACGCAAATTTTGTTTGGGTACAGCATTGCATGACCGCGCAATTAGCAGTTAAATCGACGCAGTCCCAAATTGTAAAAAGTGCTCTGGTCAGGAAGGGGGTAAATCCTTCCGGGGCTGAAGTGGTTAATATAAAAAATAAAAACAACCTTTGAAGGAAAAATACATAATTTATATCAAATAAATTGTTTTGAATTGTCATACAAATATGTATTGGAAGTCCATTCTTCATTATTTTTTAACAAAAATATGGTGTGGGCTATCTAAGGGGAGATCCTGTTATCCACTGCCTGTTTCCCGCTCCTCCAGTCTGTTTCTATTGTTCGTGTGTACTTAGAATTACAGGGGGATGACGTCTCCATCAATTAATATGTAATTTCCAACCCCCCATTGTGTTTAGCTGTTTATTGGGCATGGAGAAGGAGGGAGGGAGTGGGCTCAGGGGCGGACTGACCATTCAGGAACTTGAGGGCCCCATCATGCCACTAAGGGGCCCCATCAGGGTTGCCAGCCTCAATAAAACCAGGGACAGTATGTAAAAATCTGTGTTTTTTTACCTTTTCAGTGTGTGTATGTGTATTCTGTGTGTGTATACTGTTTGTGTATATTGTGTGTCTGTGTGTGTATATTGTATGTGTGTGTGTGTATACTGTGTGGCCCCATAATCTATTGCCTGGGGGCCCCATGATCTCCTATTGCCCGGGGGCCCCATAATTTCCTATTGCCCGGAGGCCCCATGAGTTGTCAGTCCGCCCCTGAGTGGGCTGTCCTGCATCCAGAGTGTATACACCCACATGTGTGACTCTATTGTCATATAGGCTGCACAAATAAGAAAAACAAGGAAACAGTTTAGAAGGGAGCTGAAACTGGTACATGCTCAGTAGATGTGGCAATGGCTAGTCCACACAATATCAGGCTACAGCAGGGATACAGACAAGGAGGGAGGGACAGTGAACAGCAGGATCAACCATGTTTTTTTGCAGAATACAGAAAACAAATCCAATAATGAGTGAGTATGAACAGCATACAATACAGCATGTACTGATAGTTTTTAATAACGTTGATGTAATGACATTTTAAATAGGTACAAGCCTTAGGTACCATTACAGAGGATCAGTTGGAAGAGATTCTTAGTATGTTACTCAAAATGTCTCTGTCACATTCACGTAGGTTAACTCAATTGTTTATTCTACATAGGACATACTGTACTCCCCAGTTTCTATATGTTTCTATTTCTATTGGGTTATATGGTGACTCTAGTTGCTTGACAGGACACCAAGGTTGGGTCCTGGACGGGCAATAGGTGTCCCCACTATTTTGGTTGTGATTCCTTTAAGGGGGAGATGTGAATATATTTTTGAGTATTCAGGGGTTCTCAGTTATGAAGGGTGAGGGGTTATGGGGTAGGCTGGTTGGAGGGGAGAGGACTGACTTACGGTGCACTCAGGATTGTAAAATGAAATTCAGAGGCTCAGAGAGAGTTTGGGAAGGATTAAGCCTCCAACCCTGAATACAAGGACTTTGGTGCCAAAGGGGATAACCATCAGAGGCCTGGAAAGGAGCCGGAAGGAGTCAGCACCTATTTGTCTGTGAGGTGCAGTGTGAGGCAGGTCATAGCTGTGAAACGATGTGGACTGTCTGGTGACTGAGGCAGTGTTTGCTGAACCTTTGTGGCACCCTGAAGCAGTTCGGAACCCTTAACCCTGGTGTACGACTGATATACTATCAGTGGGCCATTGTGTTGTTTTTCACTATGCCAGAATTATGGACTGTTTACTTTTGCTGAAGGAAGCTGAAAAAAGCAGTTTTGTTTCCTTGCCAATGCCTCCACTGGCTTCCAATTGCCCAGCGAATAAAATTCAAAATATTAACAACAACATACAACAAAGCCATTTGCAACTCTGCCCAAGCTACATCACCAGTTTTGTCTCAATATATCATCCAAACCTTCCTCTCTATTCCTCCCAAGTTCTCCTGCTCTCTAGCTCTCATTTCCTCCTCCCATGTTTGTCTCCAGGACTTCCCCAGACCCGCTCCCATCCACTAGAACGCCCTACCCCAATCTGTCCAGCTATCTCCTACTATGTCCACTTTTAGGCGATCCCTGAAAACTCATCTCTTCAGGGAAGCTTATAAAGCCTTCAGCTAACAACTGAATCTTTTATTTCTCTCATCAGTTCTTCCCTCAGTGAAAGGTCTCAAGAGCAGGGTGTGCCTAACCCTTTTGTATTGAATTGTATTGTTGCTGTACTGTCTCCCTTTAAGGCGTTGTGCAAACTGTTATATAAACATTATATACACTATATAAATTCTGTATAATAACGAGACTGTTTTACTTTTACAAGCGAATGGCTGGTGATCCCAGGCTCCCCGTTTTACACTGTACTAAGTGTGGGAGAGACAGAAGTGGTATCTACATTGAACAGAGGATATGGTATACCTCATCCAGGTACACTAGGTTTCTATGACACACAGGGCTGTTTGAAGGAATTTGGGGGCCCCAAGCAAAATGGACATGGAGGCCCCCCCCCCACGCACGCACGCAAAGCCTATAGGAATCACAGCATAGCGATACAGTTTAAGTTCACCAACACTTTATATAAATAAAAAAAGGTTTACAGTGCAAATACTGCTGTTGCGCATGTGTATAAAATTTGAACATTTTCAACAATTGAACATTTGCAAAAAAACACCACTGTACCATAAAATCAAATATACATTAAAAAGTGCACAATAACTAAATCCAACATACTTAAAACACACACACACACACACACACATTAACATTTTTCAGTTCTCACAAACGTGCAAATTATCTAAAACTGCTGTTTGCGAGCCTTGTTTTATGCGAAGGCAATCATAATGTCCAAAGACTGGCGAACATCATGGTCAATTGACGTAAGTGCCAGTCCTATGAGCCTTTCTTGGCCCATGGCGGACCTCATGTAATTTTTTATCAGCTTCAAAGCTGAAAGCTCCTCTCACCAGGGGCCACTGACACAGGGAGAGTCAGGAGTAGCAAAGCAATGCTTAAATTACTGTACAAATCCAGTAACTTCTCACTGTATATGTAATTAAGCATGTCAAATGGGGAAGTGGCTACATGGTCTGGAAAAGTGTAGAGAGATGAATTGATCTCAAGTGCCAAGTCATCAGCATCAATGTCATGGAGGGTTTGTTCCAATTTTTTGCATCGTTCATGAAGCTTTCCATTTTTTATTGTCTGCTTCATGTTGTCCTTTAAGAACAGAAAGTCATAAAGGTCATGAACACCCTTCAATCTTGAAAACCTGTCACTTAGGCTTCTGAGGGCTGTGTCAACCATGGGCAGAAAGAAGTCTCTTGTGAAAGTCTCGTCTGGAGTAGACTGAGTGTCCTCTGTACCTCAGCAAGCTACCATATTTTTATTACTAAATGGGTCTTGATGACTGCCTCCCCCCCTCACTACTCCCACCCCTTGTTCTTTTTAACCCCCCTTCCTGGCTACCGCGTACCGCGCGGCAGGAGATTCAGTTTTCTGTTCCCGGCCGGCTGGACTGAAAGGAAGTGAGCACTCAGGGTGTGTACTTCCTGTCAGTCCGGCCGGGAACAGGAAACTGAATCTCCTGAGTCTTGTACCGCGTGGACTGCAGAAGGAAGGAAGAGGAGCTCGGCCACGCTACAGGCTGCAGCTTACAGGAAGCAGCGGCCAGCAGTGCAGCTGGGGCCCCAGGCCAGCTCGGGGCCCCAAGCAATTGCTTGTTTTGCCTGTCCTGTCGCAACGGGCCTGATGACACATCTGCTCTAGATCAGTGTACTACAGACTCTGAAGAGCACTCATTAATACACAGAAACTGCTTGCCAGGAGGTGGGTTTTCCCCTACAGCTAAACAGTGGTGATACTTTGTGTACTCTAATCTGAAAAACTAACATATACTGACAGGGGCTGCTCTCTGAAATGTTAGAACCACGCACTTATTCCAGGTGCAAATAATGGAACTTGCATTGCAGTCAATGAAAAACAGTTCAACACAAGCCCTGCAGAAGGAAGCCCAACCAGGAACATTCACGGACCATAGCGGCGTGTAGCAGAGCAGGTCTCAGCTGAACTGACAGTGTCTGTCTGGAGGGGCAGAATGCAGCCAGTCCAAGCCCAAGTGGGAAGGTTTGGCAAATCTCCAAATACAGAAAAAAACCATATATTACAGCTTACCAATCCTTAAGTGTGGTGGATACATTAGTTTTCTCTTTTTTAGGCTTTTTTCTTTCTATTTTCACCTGGTGATCTGGCCAGTAACACACTTCTTGTCTTAAGGTGTTCCCACTCTGGGTAGAGGAGCGACAGAGACACCTCTGGGCAGCAGCATTGTCCGTCTGTGGAGTAGTTAGTGTTAGATGCACAAATTAAAGCTAAACTCCACCTATATCATTTTAAGCAGTTAAAGTGGAGTTCCACCCAAAAGTGGAACTTCTGCATATTGTACTCCTCCGTCCCTCCAGTGCCACATTTGGCTCCTTTCGGGGGGAGGGGGGGCAGCATACCTGTCTTTCACAGGTATGCTTTTCCCACTTCCAGGAGCCTCAACCGTGGGTATTAAAGACACAGTTGGTGCTCCCTCCTCCTCCCTCCTCCTCCCCCTGTCATCGGGCCAGTAGGAGAGAGGAACAGAGCCTCACGCATGCGCAGTAGGGTTCCCGGCGTGAAGCCAAAAGGCTACACTGCCGGGTTTCCTTGCTCGCAATGGAGGGGGCATGCACCCGACAGCTGATGGAAACATCAGCTGTGGTGCCGACATCGCTGGACTCCAGGACAGGTAAGTGTCCGATTATTAAAAGTCAGCAGCTGTTGGCTTTTAATTTTTGCAGCGATGGGCGGACCTCCGCTTTAAGGAACAGTTTTTTTCAGGAAGTTGAAAAATAACAGTCTTACTGGCTGGAGTAAAAATAAAGGGAAAAAAAAAACCTGAAAAGGGATAGTAGTTTAGTATGCAATCACCTAGCAGTACTGAATATACTAGATCATTTGGGAAAGTGTATTTACAACAAAAGAAAGTTTAAATATAGTGACAGGGAGATGTTATCATATAGTTGTCATTGACAAATCCCATCACTAGCACAATGAGTCAGCTGCCTTCCTATAAATAAAGTACAGTAAAACCTCGGATTTCCAAGCAACGCAGTTTACAAGCGTTTCGCAATACAAGCTGTTATTTTATTTAAATCCTGACTCGATTTGTGATCGTTGTCTCGCAAGTCGAGCAGGATTCATGCCTCAGGCCGTTTGGAGACACTCAGAAACACTCCATTCCCGAGTGTCTCTGAGCGTTTCCAAGTGTCTCTGGCGCTCCCCCACCTCTGGTCAAATGCGGTACTGCATACACTAGCAGTGACACTGGAACAAATGCCATTGATTCCTATGGGGAAACTCGCTTTGATATACGAGTGTTTTGGATTACAAGAATGCTTCTGGAACGGATTATGCTCGTAAGCCAAGGTACTATTGTATTTGATAAAGGAACAGGAAACAAAAAGCAACAGATACTGAACCTCTGATATCCTATTGGGCTTTATCACTGAATCCATGAAGAGCACTATAGAAAGTGCAATAATCCACAACAACCAATTGGAATTTATCTTTCACTTTCAAAGCTGAACAGTTGCTATGGGCAACACCACTTTGTATATCACCGTTCTTCTGCACTTCCTTAGTACATAAAGCAATTTAGGTTTCTCTGTATCATTTACTTGTCTATTTTTGCATAATCCTTCAATGAAAGTTTAGGGGATGAACAAAATAAGAGAAGCACAACATTGAAAGGGTTTTTTTTATATGTAGCACCCTCTACCAATAGGTAGGTGCTAGGGTAGGATTTTTGACGGTTTAGTCTGTCAACACAGGTAAATTTAGACAGGCCTATGCTTTGAGCTAGGCCTGTCTGTTTTGATCTGGGCGCCAGGAGTGGTTACTGTAGCAGTGGGTGTGGCCACCTATGCTCTAGTTCTGAGGCGCCTCTCCTGCTTCCAGGGAGAATGTTCTGGAAGAGGGGCAGGGCTTGAAACTGGAGTGGCAGGCAGCTCATGTGGGAGCCCCGACCAATTCCCAACTGGTATTGGCAGGGGGCGGGCCTCCTATATAAGCTGAGGTAACATGCCACTGGGGGGGAGTTGTCGGCCGGGTGAAGTGGAGAATGGAATACTAGACAGCAGCAGGAGGGCACCCCCATCTGGGGGGGTGCGTCGATTGCAGGAGGAGTCCCGGGTAGAACTGTGAGGGAACTTTTCCTTTACATGGTCATTGGCAATGTCCTCATCATTACACGGTCAGTGATGAGGAACTCCTGGAGCAGAGGGGCAGGTGAAGCTGTCGGAACGTATGGTCTGGTTAAGTTCTCCATCAAGGACTCGGGGCAGAGAAAGGTCGGTGAGTGTACCACAGTGGAGGGCTGGATGTGCCAGGAAGTCTGTGAGGGAGCTTCACTTCTACACGGTCATTAGTGAAGTCCTTATTATTACACGGTCAATGATGAGGAGTCCTGGATCAGAGGAGAGACTGTGGGGAGTTGTGTCAAATCGATGTGGACTGAGGGCACAGGATTTGCAAGTAGGGCTAGCTGGGAACAGTAGTCCACCGCTCAGTATGTGCTTTTAAGCTACTAGGCCTCCGGGGAGAGGTACTGCAGGCCTTTGGCCTAGTAGCAGCAAGCAACAAGAGTCTGCAAAAGGAACTATTCAGAGTACAGGGGATCCCCTAGTTACAAACATCTGACTTACAAAGGACTCCTACTTACAAACGGAAGGAGACAACAGGAAGTGAGAGGAAATCTACCCCTAGGAAGGGAAATAAAAAATTATAAAATGATAAAAATTTCATTTGGGTACAGTGTTGCATGACCGAGCAATTGTCATTCAAAGTGCGTCAGCGCTGAAAGCTGAAACTGGTCTGGGCAGGAGGGGGGTTTAAGTGCACAGTAAGCAAGTGGTTAAAGCGCCCTGTCCCTCCGAGCTTGCGTGCAGAAGCGACCGCATACCCAAGTCGCGCCCACATATGTAAACGGTGTTCAAACCACACATGTGAGGTGTGGGTATCACTGCGAGTGTTAGAGCGAGAGAAATAATTCTATCCCAAGACCTCCCCTGTAACTCTAAACTGATAACCTGTAGAAATTTTTAAAACATCACCTATGGATTTTTAAGTACCAAAGTTTGTCGTCATTCCACGAGCGTGCCCAATTTTAAAGCATGACATGTTAGGTATCAATCACTCGGCGTAACATTATCTTTCACATTATATTAAAAAAATTGGGCTAACTTTATTGTTTTCTTATTTTTTAATTCAAAAAAAAATATTTTTTCCAAAAAATTGCGTTTGTAAGACCACTGCACAAATACAGTGTGACATAAAGTATTGCAACAATCTCCCTTTTGTTTTCTAGGGTCTCTCCAAAAAAAAATATATGTAATGTTTGGGGGTTCTAAGTAATTTTCTACCCAAAAATACTGATTTTTAACTTGTAAGCAACAAGTGTCAGAAAACGCTTGGTCCTTAAAGTGGTTGTTAAGCCACTTTCACATCTTCATACTATCAGCGCTGTGTCCTAATCCTGTGTCCCCCTGTGTGAGTTATTTTTTTTAAAAAAGCCGATTAAACCTCATTTCACCGGATGGCTCTCTTCTTTCCCCGTCTGACAGCCGCAACGGGCGGGGCTGAAATTCCCCCCCTGACATCACTCGGGAGGGGAGGAGGAGAGGAGAGACAGAGCCAGCTGGTCACGTGATCGCTAAGAGGCGCTGTGAAATTAGGTATAATCAGCTTTTTTTAAATAAATCACTCACACAGGGGGACACAGGATTAGGACACAGTATGACAATATAAATGTTATTTGAGCAGCAGGAGGGGAGGGGAGGGACGGGCACTGTCATGAGCTGACAGGCAGGGAGAAAGGGGGGAGAGGACAGAGGAGAGCTGAGGATGACGGAGGCACGTAAACTGACCATGGTGTCAGGGCTCAGCAGCCATTATACACTGTGGTCAGTTTACAAAGGGAAGGGCAGAAACTGGCAGGATCACCCAGGTATTTCAGGTGATACAGGGCGGCCAAATGACTCCGCACAAGCACTGTGCTGTATAACATGCTTTAAAGGAACAGGATCTTTTTTGGGGGGGTCAACAAATGCTTTAAGTGGTTAATGAGAGAAATAAGTATTTGACCCCCTATCAATCAGCAAGATTTCTGACTCCCAGGTATCTTCTATACAGGTAACGAGCTGAGATTAGGAGCACTCTCCTAAAGGGAGTGCTCCTAATCTCAGCTTGTTACCTGTATAAAAGTCACCTGTTCACTGAAGCAATCAATCAGATTCCAATCTCTGCACCATGGCAAAGACCAAAGAGTTGTCCAAGGATATCAGGGACAAGATTGTAGACCTACACAAGGCTGGAATGGGCTACAAGACCATCGTCAAGCAGCTTGGTGAGAGGGTGACAACAGTTGGTGCGATTATTCACAAATGGAAGAAACAAAATAACTGTCAATCTCCCTCGGTCTGGGGCTCCATCCTAGATCTCACCTTGTGAAGTTTCAATGATCATGAGAATGGTGAGGAATCAGCCCAGAACTACACAGGAGAATCTTGTCAATGATCTCAAGGCAGCTGGGACCATAGTCACCAAGAAAACCATTGGTAACACACTACATCCTAAAGGACTAAAATCCTGCAGCGTCCACAAGGTCCTCCTCCTCAAGAAAGCACATGTACAGGCCTGTCTGAAGTTGCTAATGAACATCTGAATGAGTCAGAGGAGAACTGGGTGAAAGTGTTGTGATCAGATGAGACTAAAATAGAGCTCTTTGGCATCAACTCAACTCGCTGTGTTTGGAGGAGGAGGAATGCTGCCTATGAGCCCAAAAACACCATCCCCACCGTCAAACATGAAGATGGAAACATTATACTTTGGGGGTGTTTTTCTGCTATTTTCTGCTAAGGGGATAGGACAACTTCACTGCATCAAAGGGACGATAGACGGGGTCATCTACCATCAAATCTTGGGTGAGAACCTCCTTCCCTCAGCCAGGGCATTGGAAATGAGTTGTGGATGGGTATTCAAGCATGACAGCAGTACTTCTCTAGTGAAAATTTTAGTATGACAGCCAGGCAAAAAAAACAAAATGCACCACTCCAGGTCTGCCCAATACTATAATGCCCTAAGAAGACAGGGTGCAGGTCCGGCTCGTTCCGAGAACACTGAAGAAAATATAGGTGGATGACCACACACCTGATGATAAAAGTCAGATCTCTTTATTTCAACAAGGTAAAATCTTGACTGCAGCACATAGCATAACACACAGGGAACATGGTTGACGCGTTTCATGTCACAGACGCTTAATCATAACCTGTCAGGCAACTAGCATTTTGAAATTAAATCACAATGGCAGTCTACATATTTTTCCTGTGACAATTTTATCTTAAACAACAAAACATATGTGAATTATATATAATGTTACATTAATAAGTGTGAGCTGTGCGTTTACACCCCATTTGTCAAGATCAGCTACATCTGTAAGTTGTCTTAGTAACTGCAGCCAAGAACAGACTGTCAGAAAAGATTTATCCTACTTGTTATGAGGGCAGTCTACAGAGTTTTCCGCTTACAATGATCAAATATAAGTCTCCTTAGGAGTGACTGGTAAATCAGCTGCACGAAAATAGCAAAGCGCAAAATCATTGTGTGAGTCCCATGTAGATACAGCAAGCTCCAGTGAGTCAGCGTCATTGTGACTCAAAGTGCCACAGTGACAGGTTGCATGAGGAAACATTAGAAATCACAGACGTTCTGGGAACATTTGATTCTGTTCATTCCAGTTAAGGCAGTTAAAATAAACGCATACCAAGCAGGGTGAATTTGTGACAAAGTATCATATGTCTGGCTGGAAGTATCTGCATTTACTATTTTTATTCACTCTTGCTGTTTATTTTGTCACATCATATGTGAGAAAGTGTATGGAAATGTACAGCATATTAAATAGTGATGATTAACCACTTTCCTACCGTGCATAGTCATATGACTCGGCACCCAATGCACGTGCCCAGCGGCCCCGATGTCTGGCAGGCACCCGCGATTGCCCGTAAACACAGCAGGACCGTGGATCTGTGTGTGTAAACACACAGATCCACGTCCTGTCAGAGGAGAGGAGACCGATGGTGTGTTCCTAGTACAGAGGAACACTGATTGGTCTCCTCTCCTTGTGTGTCCCCTCCCCCTACAGTTAGAATCACTCCCTAGGATACACAGGATTTAACCCTTTCCTCGCCCCCTAGTGCTAACCCCTTCCTTGCCAGTCACATTTACACCGTAATCAGTGCATTTTTTATAGCTCTGATCGCTGTATAAATGTGAATGGTCCCAAAATAGTGTCAAAAGTGTCCGAAGTGTCTGCTGCAATTTCGCAGTCACAATAAAAATCGCAGATCGCTGCCATTACTAGTAAAAAAAAAAAATAACAATAAAAATGCCATAAATTTATCTCCTATTTTGTAGACATTATAACTTTTGCGTAAACCAATTAATATACGCTTTTTGCGATTTTTTTTTACCAAAATATATCGGCCTAAACTGAGGAACATTTTTTTTTTTTTTAATGGGATATTTATTATAGCAAAAAATAAAAAATATTGTTTTTTTTTTTCAAAATTGTCGCTATTTTTTTGTTTATAGCGCAAAAAATAAAAACCACAGAGGTGATCAAATATCAAATATCACCAAAAGAAAGCTCTATTTGTGGGGGAAATATTATCAAACTTTCATATGGGTGCAGTGTTGCATGACCGCGCAATTGTCATTCAAAGTGTAACAGCGCTGAAAGCTGAAAATTGGTCTGGGCAGGAAGGGGGTGAAAATGCCCTGTATTGAAGTGGTTAAAACAATGATGGACTGGATCGGTTTACTTTAGGAAATCCTCCCCCGACTCCTCTTCACTATCTGTCAGACTAATTCACTTTTGCCATATACACTACATCAACTTAAAGCAGAATTCCAACCAAAAATAATATGATAAAAGCGATTAACCCATCAAAAGTTTAAAAAGAAAAATCAGCTTTTGCTGCGATAGTCATGTTTAAATCAGAGACTTCCCCTGCAGTACTTTTTTCTGCAGCTAGATGTCCTCAGTGCGATGATCAGTAACATTTAACCCACTTGCTCTGAGCTCAGGTCATCCAGGGCCTGTGATTTGACAGTGAAAGGAGAAGCAGGGACTGATGTGAATGCACAATATATATGTAAAAAGATGCGTAAATTGACTGCGCTATATAAGGAATCTGTAATAAATAAATAAATAAACAAGCAGCGTATTGATGCGCTCTTCCCTTTGTCATTCTGCTCCCTCCTATCAGCATGCTTCTTAGTAGCACACAAACTGATCAACTCCTGGTGCTGTTACTTCCCCTCACACTCCAATTCTGCCTTTAAAGAGGACAGCAAGAACTGATACCTGGTTAAATTCAAGCGCTTATACGACTTGCCCTGAAAAATACATTTAATTATGTTTCTTTGATTAAAGAGTTGCATTCATTTGGGTCTTTTATATCTGCCTAGAGCAAAGGTAGGCAACCTCAGCTGGAGTGCCGAGGTTGCCTTCCCCCGGCCTAGAGTTTAGCTTTTGATGCCATGTCTGTCTCACCAGATTTTTGGTCATTCATAAATTATTTTACACTCTAAGGGGGGGGGGGGGGGTGTTAAAACTTATGTGACAATAAGGGAGGAGGGTTGAACTATCCCAACATTAAAAAAAAACAGTAAAACCTTGGTTTGAGAGGGTTTTGCAAGACAAGCAACATTTTTTAATAAATTTTGACTTGCTATACAAGCGATGTCTTGATATACAAGTAGCGTCATGTCACAACTGAGTATAAAAGAGAAGAGAGGCACCTCCAAGTGTAGCAATATGGATACATTTAACAAAGGTACAACATTTAGCAACATATTGCTACAATTAGAGGTGCCTCTCTTCTCTTTTATACTCTGTAGCTCCTGCTGGATTTTGCTTCTATTCCCCTTGTGGAGGCTGCCATTTGTGGATGGACATTTTATGGTTACACAACCTATCACATTGCTATAATCTTTTTATATGGACTATAAACTGAAGGACCTATGAATAAATGGTTGTGGAACGAATCATTTAAGTTTCCATTAGTTCTTATGGGGAAATTTTTTTATTATGTTTCTGGAACAAATTATGCTCGCAATCCAAGGTTTTACTGTACAAGTCCATGGAGATGCACAAATACATGGACTAGTGAAATATGGAACAACAAAAAGTGGAAGTTCATATATTGAAAGGTAAAAGAGTATCTTCTCCAAGAGGGGAGCACCGATAGACACTGGAAGGCGTTTGGATACGCAGATGCCCCTGTTGAAGACTGTTTAGTCGAAACGCGTAGGGCTAGCATTTTCAGCTTCCCACATTGCCATTTTTTTATCCAATTTGTGATCACTTTTAATCGTGTATGGTGTTTATTCAATGAATCCCATTTTTGACCTACACCATGTGGAGCTTCCTTTTTTCTTTCTCCATGGTTCCATATTGAATCGCCCCTCCGGATCATTCCGCTCTACAATCGGAGAATGTGTGCGGCAGTTGTCCAACCTCAGTCTGCAACTACCACCTTCCACCGGTGCTCGTGGCCCACAGGACACCGTCCGGCTTGACATCATGGGAGTGTATCCTAATGCCTATTTGACGCATTGCTATACGGTATTTGCGTCCTACGGATCTGGTAAGGGTATCCATTTATTTCCATTCAACATCTGTTTGCCTTGGCATCTGCTGTCTCCTTTCCATTTGAGTATCCACACGCCTTCCATTGTCTACCGGTGCTCCCCTCTTGGAGAAGATACTCTTTTACCTTTCAATAAATGGACTTCCACTTTTTGCTGTTCCATATTTCACTACAGACACTTTGATTATTTATTGCTGGTTTTCGTTGCTGGTTTTTTCACATTTGTATGCTGTTTTATCCATATTTCCTACATGTGTTTTTTAGCACACCATTTACATATTTATTATATTACACATTTCTCACACGTATATGTAATACACGTTGGATGTTTCTAGCGCTGCACTTTATATATTTGTATTTTCAGTGGACTTTTGTCTGTGTGTCAGCTGTTTTCGGTGTTTTATATATTTTTTTTTGGGTTCAGCGCAACATTTTGCCATTTTTCATGGAAATGCACAAACCACTTAAAGCAGGTCAAATGTAGGTCAGAAAGAGGTTAACTGCAGGTCATATGTATCTGTCAATGAATTCTGAATGATCTCAGAAACATCTCAAATTGATGTCAAAGTGATGTCATTGACACAAGCCTGAAGAACATTGACAGAGGCCTTAAAATGGAACTAAAGGTAAAAATACTTACCTTAGTTCCAACAGTCCGACACCTGCAAAATCCCTCACCAGTGCCGGCAACTTCTCCATGGCTTCTTCCAAGTGCTGGTCTTCAGCCGTCTTGATTGGTCAGCGTGGGATGACTTCACTCCTATGCATGTGCTGGAATGCAAACTGAGTTGTACATGCGCAGTTCAGTGTACATTCTACAGGGGATTGCGAACAGGCAGGTACAGTAGGTGTATTTTATTGCGGAAAAGACATTGCATGTTTCTTGTGCAATAAGGACCTGCCTGTTCACGTTTTTTTTATTTTTTAACTTTAGTTCTGCTTTATAGTGAAACTAAACTCAACTTTGATGGCTTGACAGTTCAGTTGAGAGCTGACTGTTATATAGTTATTTAAAATTATTCAATAGGGTTGATTTACTAACCCTGGAGAGTGCACAATCTGCTGCAGCTGTGCATGGTAGCCAATTAGCTTGTAACTTCAGCTTGTTCAATTAAGCTTTGACAAAAAAAAATGGAAGCTGATTGGTTTCTATGCAGAGCTGCACCAGATTTTGCATTCTTCAGTTTTATTAAATCAACCCCAATACTGCTAGCACATTTACATTAAATATATCCTTAACCTAAGGTGTCGTGTTGCCTGTACACCCTACATTAGCCTAAAGCCCCATACACACTATCAGATTTTCTGCTGATTTTTGTCTTCAGATTTACCAAAACCATGTAGTGCAAGGGCCTGCCTGATTGCATACAAATTGAAACTCCTAAGGTTTGACCTCATATTATATGGCTTGGTAAATCTGAAGACAAAAATCAGCAGAAAATCTGATAGTGTGTATGGAGCTTAAGAGTGCAATCTATCTCCACTGGTAGCACAATCACCAGACCATTTGGCGAGTGACAAGCAAAACTAAGCTGTAACCAGCTGTAATCCCTTTAAGAATAATTTTCCCAAATGGGCTTCCTGCCCTTTAGCGTTACAGGTTATATAAAATGGGGGAGGTTCCCTGGGTTGGTTATTGGAAAAATTGCCAATGCATAGGAAGCAGTGAATTGATTCTTTTGTTGTCTGGACTTTTCCAGCAAGGATGATATAATGACAGCTCACCATGAGCTTCCCTTCAGGTAAAAGCACTCTCTGAGGCACATTGAAGGAAAGGTTTTATACCTAAGCAAAAGGCTGCTCCCAAATTGGGAAGGTACAACTTGTAACATCCCTTGGCTTAAGAAATGCAGGGGTACTGTTCTACCATCTGTATGGGCATAGGTCTACCTCTCCCTCCACTTGTTAAGTACTTCCTTAACCAGTTTAAACGCTCCCGGACCAGCCACCGCAGTTTTACTCCGGCAGGCTGGCTCCCCTGCGCGAAATCACGTTACTGTACGTGATCTTGTGAGGTGCTGATGCTTGTGGCCGCTTGTCGCGATGACCGCCGGCCACGAGCGATCGTGACCAGGTGACACAGAACAGGGACGAGTGTGTGTAAACACACACACTTCCCTGTTCTGACAGGAGTGACAGATTGTGTGTTCCTATTAGCTAGGAACCACGATCTGTCACTTCCTGTAGTTAGTCCCTCCCCCTTAAGTTAGAATCACCTCCCAGGGAACATAGTTAACCCCTTCACCGCCCCTTAGTGTTAACCCCTTCACTGCCAGTGACATTTTTACAGTAATCAATGCATTTTTAATCGCACTGATCGCTGTATTAATGCCAGTGGTTCCAACAATGTGTCAAAATTGTCCGATGTGCCCGCCATAATGTCGCAGTCACGATAAAAATCTCAGATCGCTGCCATTACTAGTAAATAAATAAATAAATAAATAAAAATGCTATAAATCTATTCCCTATTTTGTAGATGCTATAACTTTTGCACAAACCGATCAATATACGCAATTTATTTTACCAAAAATATGTAGAAGTATATATATCGGCCTAAACTGAGGAAAAAAATAGTTCTTTTATATATTTTTGGGGGATATTTATTATAGCAAAAAGTAAAAAATAATGCGTTTTTTTCAAAATTGTCGCTCTTTTTTTGTTTATAGCGCAAACAATAAAAACCGCAGAGACGATCAAATACCACCAAAAGAAAGCTCTATTTGTGGGAAAAAAAAGATGTCTATTTTGTTTGGGTACAATGTCGCACGACCGCGCAATTGTCAGTTAAAGCGACGCAGTGCCGAATCGCAAAAAAGTGCTCTGGTCAGAAAGGGGGAAAATCCTTCCGTGGCTGAAGCGGTTAAGGAATGTGCCATCATAACCGTGTATGACTGAACGTTCTGCCACTGTCCTTCAGTAAAATTATTAGTCTATGAAAAGTGGCCTGGTGTAGACTTTAACCATTCTGTACCAATGGGGGACAACTCTTTGACAAGGGCCTGTGCTCAAAGATGAGCAGGGACAATAGTCAGCAGATAAAGCTGTCTGGAGGGATGGTCTGAGTTGTGGTTAGAGCAGCTTGGGCTTGGTCCAGGGTGTCCTAAAGGAATGATGTCTCTTTGTTCTTCATTGTCAGGCATGGGAAATCTCAGCCCATGCTAAGGAACTGTGGTATGCCACAAAGATCACCCATGCTGAGTAAGAAGGGGTTAACACTTCCCTTCACCTGGTCCAGATGCAGTTCCTAATTACCATCTATAAATCTTAAAAGCATGCTACTCTCTCTTTAGATACAGTTTGCATTTAAATTGTTCTCTGTGGAACATTGAAGGAAAGATTTGAGCAATAACTGCAGATTCAAGATCAGATATGCAAGTGATTATCTGACAGATTCTGCAGTGCTGTCATTCTAACAAGTTTCAGGCTCTAGAGGTGGAAAGGTGAAGTGTTTAGGCAGAACTACAGGAAGGGGGAAGCAAATGGAGAATATTAACAGTACAGTGATTTATATTCATAGTGCAATGAGTAGAAACACATGAAACTGAAGAGCTGCAGACCCAAAATAGTTGTGTCATCCATAATTATATCCATATTTACTAGTTATAAATGTGTACCCACGCTGTAGGAATCACACAAATGGCTGAACAGGATCAATATTTTGGAAGGGAAAACAGTTGTCATAAACATGGTTCAAGTGACTACAGTGCCAGATCTTTATCACTGGAGCCTGTAGGTGCCCAGAGGACTTTTGCTACCATCACCTCTTTAATGCAGACCACTTACCTGTTTTCCTGGTCCTTGCCTAACTTTTAGGGCTGTGTAAATAAGCTTATATGAGATGCCTGTATGTCTATTAATGGTGTGAAAAAGAGGGTGGGGGAAACTCGTTGTAGCACCATCATTTATGAAGAGAGCCCTTTAACCATATAACTCATATGTAACCTATTCATTGATCCTCTTTTGTCTAGCTTTAGTCCTGCACAATCAGCACAAGCCTAACTAATCAAAAAATGTCTTGGTCAGGACTTCTATGAAACGCAGAAGCCTTGTAAATTGATTTCTAAATGACAGGGAACAGAGTTTAATCCCAGTTTGGGCAGAAGTCAAAGGTCCATGTATAACCTGGGCATTAGAATCAACAGAGACACATTGCTTTGTTTGAAGGACAACACCGATACCTCCACTTCAGCACTCATTGTTAGCTTTTGATAGGTCAGGTTTACTTTAAGTTGCTCACAGAAGCCTCTGCCATCTATATACTTCTACTAAAGAGCCCTAATTCTAATATGCTCATTTCAATTTTTCCAAGCTGTGTCAAGAACTGACCACTGCACCATCCAGTTGGCCAATCACTGTGATGGTTGGTCTCATTGGTCAACTTGAATGTGCAAGAGAAGGCAGGGCAACAGTGGCATTTCAGAATTTGCATATAAATGCACCAGCATTCAGGGCTCCCTCAGTACTCCTGAATCAAGCAAGGAGGAATGGGTGGATATCCCTGGGTAATAGCTTTCTAGTCATATAGCCAATTTTACATGTCTATTTAGAGGTCTACCTAATTCCCTGCTTAACCTGGCTACAAAGGGTGATAGTGAAACCATATGAAAACTTTTGCATATCCTGTCCCTTCCTAATTCCTGCACATTCCTATTGGTCAGTGACGCTGCCCATCATAGTGATACGTCAAAAGAAATGTAAGGGGTTTTGCCTGTCAGACTATGTTGCCATTCAACCATGACGGGGGAGTTTATAGGCTTGTGGGCAGGGTCTACCCATACACATGAGGTAACTCTCGCACGGAGCACGCTCTTTGAAGCCTGCAACCAGGTGGGGACTATACAATATCACAATACACTATAACTACATCCAGTGTAGCCAAGCCTATATCTGACTGCAGGCCATTCCTGGTGTACTTGTTCTAATATACTTGAGGCAGGCAGGTTATTCAGTTAGCTGCAGTGTATTATATATATATTATATATTATATATATATATATATATATATATATATATATATATATATATATATACAGTCAGTCTCGTGTGTATGTATATATATATATATATATATATATATATATATATATATATATATATATATATATATATATATATATACACTGCATCCAGTGTAGCCTATATCTGACTCCAGGCCATTCCTGGTGTACTTTTTATAATATACTTCAGGCGGTGTACACAGTACACAGTAGTACCGTGCACCCATAGTGCAGTTGCTACTACTTTTCTGGTGGTGTGCACAGTACACAATACAGTGCACCCATAGTTGTTATTACACTTCTGTTGGTGTACACAGTACCGTGCACCCATAGTGCAGTTGCTACTACTTTTCTGGTAGTGTACACTGTACACAATACAGTGCACCCATAGTTGCTGTTAGACTTCTGGTGGTGTACACCGTACCGTGCACCCATAGTGCAGTTGCAACTACTTTTCTGGTGGTGTACACAGTACACAATTCAGTGCACCCATAGTTGCTATTAGACTTCTGGTGGTGTACACAGTACCGTGCACCCCTAGTGCAGTTGCTACTACTTTTCTGGTGGTGTACACAGTACACAACACAGTGCACCCATAGTTGCTATTAGACTTCTGGTGGTGTACACAATACCGTGCACCCCTAGTACAGTTGCTACTACTTTTCTGGTGGTGTACACAGTACACAATACAGTGCACCCATAGTTGTTATGACACTTCTGGTGGTGTACAGAATACCGTGCACCCCTAGTGCAGTTGCTACTACTTTTCTGGTGGTGTACACAGTACACAATACAGTGCACCCATAGTTGTTACACTTCTGGTGGTGTACACAGTACCGTGCACCCATAGTGCAGTTGCTACTACTTTTCTGGTGGTGTACACAGTACACAATACAGTGCACCCATAGTTGCCATTAGACTTATGGTGGTGTACACAGTACTGTGCACCCATAGTGCAGTTGCTACTACTTTTCTGGTGCTGTACACAGTAGACAATACAGTGCACCCATGGTTGCTATTACACTTCTGGTGGTGTACACAGTACCGTGCACCCATAGTGCAGTTGCTACTACTTTTCTGGTGGTGTACAGTGTACAAAATACAGTGCACCCATAGTTGCTATTACACTTCTGCTGGTGTACACAGTACTGTGCACCCCTAGTGCAGTTGCTACTACTTTTCTGGTGGTGTACACAGTACACAATACAGTGTAGTGTGGTTTTGCTAAACAAAATTTACAGCATGTCCGGAAGGCCACCAAGGAGAGGCAGACGCTCACAGGCCACTAAAAGAGGGTAAGCAGGCTCTGTGTCTGCAGTCAACAGTGCTGGTCGTGAATACGGTGCATCCTCAGCATGTGGTTGTGGGGCACGCTTGTCCTTTTTTTATGCAGCTGGCCGTGTTATTGAACCACAACATGCAGAAGAGTTGGTGGAATGGATAACAAAGCCATCCTCATCCTCCTCGTCCTCTGTCACCCAGGCTCAGAGTAGTTTGCCTGCCAATGCAGCTGCCAAAGAGGCCTATTCCATCGGCTCCATGTCAACATGTCACTCCTTCCCTAGCCCCACCATCATGCATGGAAAAGTCCCCCAAACTATTCGACCACAGTGTCGGGTACATGCTGTAGGAGGATGCGCAGCGATTTGAAGGCTCCAATGATGGTACCCAGGTTGAGGAAGGGAGTAACGTGAGCCTAGAGAGAGGGGGTGCCCAAGAAGGACAAGAAACTGGCAGTCATGTTCCCCCAGCTGCAGCAAACTGCCAAGTTTGCTCCAGTGACAAGGAGGGAGGGGATGATGAGGTCACTGACTCTACTTGGGTGCCTAATAGAAGAGAGGAGTAGGAGGAGGCACATCACGAGACAGGATGCCCTCCACGGGGCAGCTTAAGGGCAGCCACGCTATTGCATCACACCGCAGAGCTAAGCAGGTGCAGGGCGCTGCTGACTCCCCGCATATTTTGAAAAGTTCTTTGGTGTGGGCCTTTTTTGACACGTGTGCAGCAGATCGCACTGTTGCGGTTTGCAACATATGTCTGAAGCGTATCAAATGTGGCCAAAACAGCAGCCGTTTGGGCACCACATGCTTGAGCAGACATTTTACGACCTCCCATGCAGTCCGTTGGCAACAGCACTTAAAAGACCCACATCAAGGAACAAGGCAGACCTCTCCTTGCTCCTCATCAGTTGGGATCTGCAACCCCACTATACCTAAAGTCCTCTCAGAAACCTGCACTGAGAGGAATGAAGGTATAGAAATATAGAAAAGGTATAGAAATAGGTGTCCCAAGTACTTGCGGCCAAACTGCTAGCGGTACACCAGCATCCGATTTTAGCAGGCAAATTTCTCTACCCCAGTTGCTAAACCGTCTAAAGAAATTCGGTCCCAGCCATCCACATGCTGAGCATCTGAATGCTAGCTTTGCCAAATCGCTAGCACTGCAACTGCAGCCTTTTCAGCTGGTTTTTCAGACTCCGCCCCTTTCGTGAATTTGTGGAATGTGCGGTACCTCAGTGGCAGGTTCTCAAACGCCATTTCTTTTCACGAAAGGTCATTCTGGCTCTCTGCCAGCATGTGGACGGCAATGTCTTGGCCTCGTTGGACAGGGTGGTCAGCAGTAAGGTGAATATTACCGCTGACTCATGGTCCAGCAGGCATTGACAGAGATGTTACCTTTCTTTCACGGCGTACTGGGTAACTCTGCTGGCAGCTGGGAAGGATGCAGGACAGGGTTCAGTATTGTTGGATCTTGTTCCACCACCACGCCTCCAAAATGCTAGTGGTGATTATGCCACAGCTCTCTCCTCCACCCCCTCCTCTTCTTCTACCTCTATGGCCTCTTCCTCTGCAGATTTGTCCTCTGAACCAGCGGTGCTCCGTAGGCATTCAAGGGGCTACGCAAGTACTCAGGCAAAAAGATGTCATGCGGTGCTTGAGTTGGTCTGCTTAGGGGACAGGAGCCACACTGGGACAGAGATTCTGTCAGCTCTGCAGGAGCAGGCTTAGAGGTGGTTGACACTACGTCAGCTTCAGCCAGGAATGGTTGTATGTGACAATGGCACCAACCTCCTCTCCGCCCTCTGACAGGGACACTTGACCCATGTTCCCTGTTTGGCTCATGTCCTGAATGTGGTGGTGCAGCGGTTCTTGAGCAGGTACCCGGGCTTACAGGATCTCCTGAGGCAGGCCAGGAAAGTCTGTGGTCATTTCAGCCGGTCATATAATGCCAGTGCTCGGCTGGCTGACCTTCAAAGGGAATGCAACCTGCCCAAGGACCGCTTCATTTGTGACATGCTCACCAGGTGGAACTCAACGTTGGCAATGCTGCAGCAGCTGCACATGCAGCAGATGGCCATCAATGAGTACCTGTGTGAGTATGGCACCAGGATAGGGTCAGGGGAGCTTGGCTTTTTTTTGCCACACCAGTGGCTACTGATCAAGGATGCATGCACTGTCCTGTCATCATTTGAGGAAGCCACGAGGATGGTGCGCAGTGATAGTGCATGCATCAGTGATACTGTCCCTCTTGTCTTCCTGTTGGAGCACACGCTTCATGGAATAATGGACAGGGCACTTGGGGCAGAACAGTGGGAGGAAGAGGAGGACTTCCTTACCTCTCAAGGCCCCCTTTATCCAGATAGTATGTCTGTGAGCCCGCCGATCACACAGGAAGAAGAAGAGGGAGAGGAGGAGGATTGTGTTAGCATGGAGGTGGAGGATAACACTCAGCATTAACAGCAGTCTTCAAGGGATCGTTTTCAGTCCCCAGAAACCCATGGAGTTGTACGTGGCTGGGAGGACATGGTTGCGGATCATGTGATCCTTAGTGACCCAGAGGTCTCAGGATTGAATGCCTCTGCAAACTTACGCTGCATGGCCTCCCTGATCCTGCAAAGCCTGCGAAAGGTCCCTAGGATTCGTGGTATCAAGGACAGGGATCATTATTGGCTGGCAACCCTTCTTGATCCACATTATAAGGGTAAGGTTGCAGAACTTATCCAGCCTTCGCAGAGGCAGCAGAGGATGAAACATCTTTGGGAGGCCTTGCAGAAAGGTTTGTGCAATATGTTTCCAGAGGCTGGGAGGTTACAATTTCCTGGTGCTGGACAACGTGTTGCTGAGGCATCATACAGTCACAGAAAGAGCGATGGAGAAGGTGGCTGGCTGACCAATGCTTTCAGACAATTCTTCAGCCCTCAGCGCCAAGGTCTGATCGGTTCCAGCAACCATTGCCAGCGTCTGAATTACATGGTGCAGGAATATATAGGGGCAAGATCAGACTTGGAGACCTTTCCAACAGAACATTCACTGGGTTACTGGGTCTTGAGGATGGACCACTGGTCAGAGCTTGCTCAATATGCAATTGAGCTACTGGCCTGACCTGCATTCAGCGTTCTTTCTGAAAGCACATTCAGTGCTGCTGGAGGATTTGTAACCGATCACAGAGTGCATCTGTCCACAGACTCTGTTGATCGACTCACATTCATAAAAATGAATCAGTCTTGGATCACCAGCTACCAAGCACCTGATGCTGATGTAACCGATTGATTTTTCTATGGATGTGAGATCCCTTGAAGACTGCCTATGCTGAGTGACTATTCTATTATGCTGAGTGACTATCCTATTCCTCCTCAATCTTCATGATGATAGCTTCTAATGCCCTGTACACACGGTCGGACATTGATCGGACATTCCAACAACAAAATCCATGGATTTTTTCCAACGGATGTTGGCTCAAATTGTCTTGCATACACACGGTCACACAAAGTTGTCGGAAAATGCGATCGTTCTAAACGCGGTGACGTAAAACACGTACGTCGGGACTATTTATTCTGAGCATGCGTGGCACTTTGTGCGTCAGATTTGTGTACACACGATCGGAATTTAACATCGGAATTTCCGACACACAATGTTTGAGAGCAGGCTATAAAATTTTCAACAAAATCCGTTGTCGGAATTTCAGATTGTGTGTACACAAATCCGACGCACAAAGTGCCACGCATGCTCAGAATAAATAAAGAGATGAAAGCTATTGGCTACTGTCCTGTTTATAGTCCCGACGTACGTGTTTTACGTCACCGCGTTCAGATTTTCCGACAACTTTGTGTGACCGTGTGTATGCAAGACAAGTTTGAGCCAACATCCGTCGGAAAAAATCCTAGGATTTTGTTGTCGGAATGTCCGATCAATGTCCGACTGTGTGTACGGGGCATAAGAATATTTTTGGTTCAGGGCACCACCACCACTGCCTAAAGCCCAATTTTTCTGCCCCTGTTTAACGGGAGTGTAATTACAATTTTTTGATCAAATATTTCATAGCAGGGCTCATTCCTGCGCTCAACAAGAGTATCTGTGAGGGGTTGCAGTGTTGTGGCACCACCACCACTGCCTAAGGCCCAATTTTTCTGCCCCTGTTTAACAGGGGCATGTAATTACAATTATTGCTCTAATATTTCACAGCAGGGCTCGTTCCATAGTTACATAGTTACATAGTAGGTGAGGTTGAAAAAAGACACAAGTCCATCAAGTCCAACCTATGTGTGATTATGTGTCAGTATTACATTGTATATCCCTGTTGCATGTTGCGGTCATTCATGTGCTTATCTAATAGCTTCAAGAAACTATTGATGCTCCCCGCTGAGACCACCGCCTGTGGAAGGGAATTCCACATCCTTGCTGCTCTTACAGTAAAGAACCCTCTACATAGTTTAGGGTTAAACCTCTTTTGTTCTAATTTTAATGAGTGGCCACGAGTCTTGTTAAACTCTCTTCTGCGAAAAAGTTTTATTCCTTGTAACGAGCCCCTGCTCGCTCGGTTCCACTCTCCCGACACTTCTCTGCGGCTATAAAATCAGACTGCAGATCGCAACATCTGATGGTTCGGTCATACGATGCTCCGGGACTAGAACTACAGCTATGTGCCGTTCTAATTCAGTTGTGTAGCTCAGAACAAACACCAGGCAGGCTGTATGTAAGTTCAACCAGGAATCTCTTTTATTGAAAAATACAGGCTCTTTTATACAGTAAAAGAGGAGATGCATACCTCCGGCTCATATTACTCTGAACATACACCTGTGACCAGAAACCTAATTAACATGGGCTAATTAACTAATCCCTTTAGACAGCCTAGATGACTCAGACATGATCTTTAGGCCAGACTGGCCGTCTTGTAGCACCAGAAAACCCAACATTATCACAATAGCAGAGTTAAATAACACAAACAACAATGGGGATCTAATGACTCTTAGATCCCATACTAGAGACTTATTTACAATACGCATTCTAGCAGGCAACAGACAGACAGGTGGCTGGAATTCACATCAGCATCTCCTAACAGTATTTGTTCCAGCATTATGAATCAGCCACTATTTCTAATATGGCAAATCCAGGGTCCCCAGAGTCTGTGTGTCCTGGGGGACCAGGACCCGAATCCACAGTAATACCACCTCAAGGGTCCCCAGGCATACAGCTCACAAAGAGCACCGTTCCCCCAAATGCCAGGGCCCACGATCGATCGGCAAGAGGCTAGCATTCAGTCCCCTCCAAAAGTCTCTCTCCCGGCTAGGTCTGTCACATTTCTCCCCTTTCGGCAGGAGACTAACACAGGAGGAGACCCCAGACGGGTTGACTCCGAAGTTAGTCAGTAGTTCCAGTCCTCTAATGCCTGTACCCACACAGTACCCCAAACAAATTGTTCCAACCAAAGCATTACTCACCCAGCCAACCTCTGCCTCTCTCAGAGAACATATCTGCTGCTGGAGAGAGGCCTGGACTGGCCCTTCTCCCTGGAGTCTTTCTGCTGCTGGAGAGAAGACAGGGTGTCTGGACTCACTCCGTCATGCTGTTTGGGGATCTGGACCGACTGCCCAGCATTCCTCGAGTATACAGGTGGAGACTGAAGTCCCATCCACCTTCACAGGAAATCCATCCTCTGTTAGTTGAGGGCAGAGTCCAGCAGTATATGGCCCTGTTGCCAGCCCTTCTGCTGGAAACCCCACACCATCTGCTCCGGCTAACTGTTGGGGCAGGAGGCTGGCTTCCTCCACTCCCAAACTGTGTAGCTGCCATTGGGGAGGTGAGCCGGCTGCTTCCTTTTCCATTCCCTCATCTGGATGTTGGGACGATATGTCTGTGGTACTGTCTCCCAGGTGAACGGATCTTTGCTGGGGAGGAAAGACCACTTCCTCCACCCTGGCCAACTGTTGGGGAGGGACGACGAACACCTCCTCTCGCTTCTCCCCCTGTATCCTGATCTGCTGCTGGGAAGTGACCACCTCCTCTTCAGCTGGGAAAGTTCCTTGTAACTTGACAGATACTTCTGTTGGTGCTGGGCAGAGCACAGTGAAGTCTGGCCCTAATAACAGCTCTTCTGCTGGAGGCTCACCAGGTTGTTCTTCCTCAGCAGAAAAGTCTATCAAATCCCCTGTCTCTGCAACTGGTGTCTGGGGATAAAGGTTCACCATCTCCTCTCCGTGGAACCCAGAAGATGCTATCAGTGCTGGACAGAGCACAGTGAAGTTTGGCCCTAATAACAGCTCTTCTTCTGCTGGAGGCTCACCAGGTTGTTCTTCCTCAGCAGAAAAGTCTATCAAATCCCCTGTCTTTGCAACTGGTGTCTGGGGATAAAGGTTCACCATCTCCTCTCCCTGGAACCCAGAAGATGCTATCAGTGCTGGGCAGAGCACAGTGAAGTTTGGCCCTAATAACAGCTCTTCTTCCCCTGGAGGCTCACCAGGTTGTTCTTCCTCAGCAGAAAAGTCTATCAAATCCCTTGTCTCTGCAACTGGTGTCTGGGGATAAAGGTTCACCATCTCCTCTCCGTGGAACCCAGAAGATGCTATCAGTGCTGGGCAGAGATTAGCAGAGCTCTGCCCTGTTGTCAGCACTTCAGGTTTGGGGATGGCAATCTTCAGATTTTCCACTGCCGATTCTCTGGCATGCTGCTGGACCGGCACATTCCTCCATCCAAGATCATCCAATGCAGAAACAGGTTCATCAAGGTCAGTTAGCACTTGCTGCATCCGCCATAAGACCTCCGCCTCCATAGCTGTGGGGGCAGGTTGGCAAAGCACACTGTTACTCTGCCACATTGTCAACTCTTCAGCCAGGATTTCAGAGTTGTCAACTGGTATTTCCTGATAGTCCCAGGCAAAGGGAGCGCCACCCTGCTGCTGAGCAGAGTCTAACAGCTGTCTGTAGGCGATCTCCAGCTCCCATTCCTGAACGGCCAGAAGCTCCAAATCTTCCTGTGCCCAGTGCACTTCTGAGACATTCAGTCTTCGCTCTCTGTGCTCCATTATTTCCTCCAAACGCCACTCCCGATCACTCCCAAAGTCAGGGTCCCTGGACAGCCTTCAGTAGAACAATCCCAGGCCATCGTAGTCAAAGCCTTCCGTGGGGCTGTCATCCGCTGTCCACGGGCATACTTGGGCTACATACCACTGGAGGGCTCTGTAGCTCTTGTCCAACCACATTTCTGCCCGGATCAGCCTGCTTAACTCAGCTGTCCACTCCTGGTTCGGCTATTCCCCCAATAACAGCATTCGCACTTCATACTGTGACCAGTACCTTACATGGATGGAGGGGAGAACTTTTCCCTGGTTTCGCTGCTCACGGGCTAGCACTTCCTTCCAGAGTTTGCGGCGGATAGAATCAAACCATCCTAGCAGGACCTGCTCTGATACTGGTCCTCTGTGCTGTATCTGCCTCTCTCGCAACCTCCTTCTGAATTCCTCTTCCATGGTGGCTGGTATCTGTACCTCTCCTCTCCTGCTATCTGGACCTTGGATCCAGGTGATGGTTTGGATGTGTTCACGGCAAGGAAGCACGATCCCACCATTCCCTCCACAACCCTCAAGTAAGTCTTTCAGCGTGGCGCTCCTGCAGGCTGGTTTGGAGTGTCCGAGTAACTGGAGAGCAAATCCCACCGCTGCCAACCAATGTAACGAGCTCCTGCTCGCTCAGTTCCACTCTCCCGACACTCCTCTGTGGCTATAGAATCAGACTGCAGATCGCAACATCTGATGGTTCGGTCATACGATACTCCGGAACTAGAACTACAGCTATGTGCCGTTCTAATCCAGTTGTGTAGCTCAGAACAAACACCAGGCAGGCTGTATGTAAGTTCAACCAGGAATCTCTTTTACTGAAAAATACAGGCTCTTTTATACAGTAAAAGAGGAGGTGCATACCTCCGGCTCATATTAGTCTGAACATACACCTGTGACCAGAAACCTAATTAACATGGGCTAATTAACTAATCCCTTTAGACAGCCTAGATGACTCAGACATGACCTTTAGGCCAGACTTGCCGTCTTGTAGCTCAGAAAACCCAATCAACATTATTACAATAGCAGAGTTAATTAACACAAACAACAATGGGGATCTAATGACTCTTAGATCCCATACTAGAGACTTATTTACAATACACATTCTAGCAGGCAACAGACAGACAGGTGGCTGGAATTGACATCAGCATCTCCTAACAGTATTTGTCCCAGCATTATGAATCAGCCACTATTTCTAATATGGCAAATCCAGGGTCCCCAGAGTCTGTGTGTCCTGGGGGACCAGGACCCGAATCCACAGTAATACCACCTCAAGGGTCCCCAGGCATACAGCTCACAAAGAGCACCGTTCCCCCAAATGCCAGGGCCCACGATCGATCGGCAAGAGGCTAGCATTCAGTCCCCTCCAAAAGTCTCTCTCCCGGCTAGGTCTGTCACATTCCTATTGTGGGGTCACCAGTACTGTATTTGTATATTGAATTCATATCCCCTCTCAAGCGTCTCTTCTCCAGAGAGAATAAGTTCAGTGCTCGCAACCTTTCCTCATAACTAAGATCCTCCAGACCCTTTATTAGCTTTGTTGCCCTTCTTTGCACTCGCTCCATTTCCAGTAGATCCTTCCTGAGGACTAGTGCCCAGAACTGGACAGCATACTCTAGGTGCGGCCGGACCAGAGTCTTGTAGAGCGAGAGAATTATCATTTTATCTCTGGAGTTTATCCCCTTTTTAATGCATGCCAATATTCTGTTTGCTTTGTTAGCAGCAGCTTGGCATTGCATGCCATTGCTGAGCCTATCATCTACTAGGACCCCAGGTCCTTTTCCATCCTAGATTCCCCCAGAGGTTCTCCCCCCAGTGTATAGATTGCATTCATATTTTTGCCACCCAAATGCATTATTTTACACTTTTCTACATTGAACCTCATTTGCCATGTAGTTTCCCACCCCATTAATTTGTTCAGATCTTTTTGCAAGGTTTCCACATCCTGCGGAGAAGTTATTGCCCTGCTTAGCTTAGTTTTGTCTGCAAATACAGAGATTGAACTGTTTATCCCATCCTCCAGGTCGTTTATGAACAGATTAAATAGGATTGGTCCCAGCACAGAATCCTGCGTTCCTGCGCTCAACAAGAGAATCTGTGAGGGGTTACAGTGTTGTGGCACCACCACCACTGCCTAAGGCCCAATTTTTCTGCCCCTGTTTTACAGGGGCGTGTAATTACAATTTTTGATCTAATATTTCACAGCAGGGCCTGTTGGTGCGCCCACCAAGAGTAACTGTGAGGGCTTATAGTGTTGTGGCACCACCACCACCACCAAAGGCCCAATTTTTCTGCCCCTGTTTAACAGTGGCATGTAATTACAATTCTTAATATAATATTTCACAGCAGGGCCCATTTCTGCGCCCACCAAGAGTAACCGAGGGCTTACAGTGTTGGGGCACCACCACCAAAGGGCCAATTTTTCTGCCCCTGTTTAGCAGGGGCATGTAATTATAATTCTTGATATAATATTTGACAGCAGGGCCTGTTCCAGCGCCCACCAAGAGTAACTGTGAGGGCGCCACAGTGTTCTGGTACCACCACCTAAGGCCCAATTTTCCACAGAGTATATACAGGTGGTCCCCTATTTTCAAACATCTGACTTACAAACAACTCCTACTTACAAATGGAGGGAGGCAACAGGAAGTGAGAGGAAATCTACCCCTAGGAAGGGAAATTCTCTCCTGTAAGAGTTAATATGGGAAAAAGGTGTCTCCACTGATGCTTTATCACCAATCCTTGTTTCCCTAATAACCCAAAA
This sequence comes from Lithobates clamitans, assembly GCA_037952925.1. Lineage (NCBI taxonomy): Eukaryota > Metazoa > Chordata > Amphibia > Anura > Ranidae > Lithobates > Lithobates clamitans. The sequence continues at coordinate 4,112,845 of JBBGZY010000013.1, forward strand.
TTTTCAAAATCCAATTGTCATTGGGACAGAAAGTGAGGTGAAATCTTCTGAACGGGGCACAGACAGCAAACAAATGTAATGCCACGTACACACAATCGGAATTTTGGTCGGAAAAAGCTATGATGGTTTTTCCGACGGGATTCCGCTCAAGCTTTTCTTGCATACACACGGTCACACCAAATTCCGACCATCAAGAACGCGGTGACGTACAACACGTACGATGGCGCTATAAAAAGCCCTTTGGGCTCCTTCTGTAATCTTGTGTTTATCTTGTGTTAGTAGAAGTTTGGTGAGAGACGATTCGCGCTTTTCAGCTTCGTGCTTTTCAGTCCGTTACTGCTCTTCAGTTTGTGCTTGTGGGTGTGTATCTGGTTTTCAGTGCATGTAGTCAGTTCATATCTGTTTTTCAGTGCAGTCTTGTCCGCTCGTTTCTGATTTTCAGCTTGCTCTTCACAGGCCTTGCTGTTCTTCAGTGCGTTCTGTTAGTTCGTTCTGACCAGCCGACCGTTTTGAAGCCATGTTGCGGGTACATGCTCGTCGTAGAGTTCGTGCTATGCGGGGGCTTGGTGTTGGGGTTCTTGCTTTAACCCAAGCCCAGTCCATGAACAGGGTGGGGAGGAGTTCATGGACCAAGAATTGGTTGCTCCAGCGTGACCAATTCTCTCATATGCCTTTGCTGTGTGAGATCCAGGAGAATAACCCTAAGGATTTCAGGAATCTTCTCTGGATGACGGACCCTGTTTTTCACCATCTGTTGGCTTTGCTGTCCCCTTATATTACGAAGCAGGACACCTGCATGCAGCAAGTCATCACTTCGGAGCAGAGGCTAGTCGCCACGTTGCAGTAAAGGTGACAGGGAGAAGTCTACAGGACCTCAAGTTCTCTACAGGCATCTCCCCTCAGGCTCTGGGGATCATTATCCCAAAGACCTGTTCTGCCATCATACAGGTCCTGTAGAAGGACTATATTAGGGTAAATTTTCTACATTAACATCACATTCTATGTATTTAATGTTTGCTAATGTATTGGATTTTTTTCCAGCATTCCCTAATTACCATGCTTGTAATATGCTGTGAATGTCCTCTTCGTCCTCATGCATACTGGAAGTTTTTAATGCTCCTTTTTTGGCCTACATGCATATTTGCCTTCACTAACCTCCCCAGCATGCTATCCTGGGCCCATACACACCTATAGCCTAGTCACTTAACAATGTATTTTGTCACACCTCCTAAAATGTGTACAAATGTTAATGTTGTCCTTAATTTCATGCAGAGTGCCAGAGGCTTTTTTTTGGCTCCCAAACTCATTTAGAACACCCCCCCCCTAAAATTTTTACAATGGGCCATCAGAGGGGGTGAGTAATCTGATAAGTGGACCATATATTTTTGTCTTTAAATACTCCTTAAAATAAATGTTATACTGATGTTGGCCAAGAATGTTTGTGTATAATCTGCTTGCAATGTTATGTGCAAAAGTACTATTTTTTTTTTTTGATTTGAGTACACAGTTTCCTTCAACGCCACAGGAATTGCAGACTGTGGCATCCCAGTTTGCCAACCGTTGGAACTTTCCCAACTGTGGAGGGGCAATCGATGGGAAGCACGTCCACATTGTCCCACCACCCCATTCGGGGTCATACTATTTTAATTATAAGGGGTTTAATAGTGTCATGTTAATGGCGGTGGTGTCGGCGACGTACGAGTTTTTCTATGTGGACGTGGGGAAGAATGGCCGGATGTCAGATGGTGGAGTCTTTGCCCAGACGGAGTTCTACCGACGTCTCCAGTGTTGTGGCTTGGGATTGCCACCTGTGGAGAAAAACGTTGAAGGACTCTCATTTGTTTTTATCGCTGATGAAGCATTTGGTCTGGGTGATCACATGATGATGCCATTCCCCCAGAGGACCCTCACCCCGGAGAAGAGGGTTTTCAATTACTGGCTGGCCAGAGCCAGAAGAGTGGTGGAGAATACCTTTGGGATGGCCAGCCGGTTCCGCCTATTTCTAACGACAATAAATATGGCGGAGTACAAACTTAACCACATCATGTTATCATGCTGCATACTGCACAACTTTTTAAAGCAAAATGCTACTAGTTATGTAGCCTCAGTTGGGCCTGACTTGCCCCCAAAAGCGCCCGTGAAGTGCGTCAAAAATATGTGGATTATTTTATGGGTAGGGGGGCCATTGCTATGCCAGCACATTTTTAAATATTTTCCAAATAAAAAAAAATTGAACTGATAAAATATTGAATTTGATTTACTGCTTGTGTTTCTTTTATCTGTCTCCTAGGTTCTCCTAGTGCACTTGTAGTGCCAAGTGGTTTTTCCATTATTTAAATAACACCCATTGTCACTGTATACAAAAACTGGTATTGAGCATTGAAAGAAGAAGCCACACATTGTTGAGTATAAAACCTTTTACTCCGTGCACATTGACATGTGCGTTGTAAAACATTTTTTTGTAAAAAAATAACATCTTGGTTTTATAAAGTTTTACCTTGAAAAATTTTTTTTGTACATAAACAGGCATGTTTCCAAACATAACATACATAACTCAGGAATTTACAAAGTTCAACATAGAAAAAATTAAGGCAATATCAGACATTATAGTGTCAAAAATGTGTTGATCTTGCCTTCATCAGATGGAGTGATGTCACCCCTGTAAAAGCCAAATTTAGAAGATGAAAACAAATTGTGAGTCAAAATGGGGATTTCCCTCCTGATCCCATTCCTAATGTCAACATGTGCTATCTCACATCATGGGCGATCAATGGACGTGTTTTGGGGGTGCAGCCACTTCCTCTCACCTACTAGAGTTGTGAGGAAGGGGTTGCAACCACAAAATGTGTACATTGATACCCCCTAATGGCAGATAGCACATGTTGACACACTGTGTGCATCTTCCAAATTTGGCTTTTAAACTGTATTAAAACTTTAGTTAAATTTTCTGAAATTAATGAAAAAAAGGTGTAATATTTTTTGGATTTAGATTCTCCCTAAAACATCAATCATGTTCTTCATTCTTTGTTCAATCTCCTTGGTTTTTTCCTTTACGATGTCTAAATACCGAATACAAAACATTATGTCCTGGATTAGCCTTTGTGCACTGTCACTGGTGAAATGAGTAGTTCTTCCACAACATGCACATCACCTAAAATAAAAATACACATCATGTATTATAAATATGCAGGCGTACATCTATTACCTGAATCTGTGGTGTCAGACACTCACCTGTTGTAGTGACAATTTCAACCACCTCTCCTTTCTCCACATCCTGAGGTTGTGGTGTCCTTTGTTCTCCTTCTTCAGGAGTGGGGGGGTTCCTGGTGTCCTCAGATGTCGCGAGTCTTTTCTCCCCTATGAGAATGAAACAAAAGGTATACTTAGCACACAGATATTTGTGGCCAGAAATATGAATGTGAAACATTGCTTCGAAGTGGGGTACAATTGTCTGTTTGGGCAGCGTTCCAATTTGAATACATGATTTATTCCCTTAACAAAGCTGGAATACTTACCATTTTTGGACAAGTTTCACAAATGTAGACACCCCTAGTATCCACTGGAGCACCTGTGTGGAACACCCTAAAAAGTTTGTTCTTGTCTCCCACACTAGTGCTCCTGAGACAAGATGCGTAAACAGCTGCTGAGTGTCCTTACATTAAACTGAAACAAGTTTGCAATTCATTCTAGTTACAAACACATCTAGACAACAATGTCCTAAACTTCGTTTAATACAAATTAGCATGACCAAATGTAGTTAATCCTGTATCTGCCAAAAACATTGTATTTAGTTGGCAAACGAAGGATGTTTACTACGACTGATTACTGGGCCCACGAACATGAAAGTAGCCATTTTTAACTGTACAACAGTAAAGAAAAGCACATGCATGGAGCAGCATGCAAGTAATAAAAATAATAGGGACACACGACAAATACTTTTTAGAAGCACTTTCTTGATTCTTCTGTACTGATCCTGCTCCCTCAATTTCAAGTCTGACCAGCGTTTCCTCAATTGCTCCTTGGATAGTCGTACCCCAAAATTCCTGTGCAGAATCTTCACAACTTTAATCATGATCTTGGCCTTTCTCACATTTGGGTTTAGGTAAGGTCCATACTTCCCATCATAGTCGGCCCTCTTTAAGATGTCCACCATTTCTCTACAAAGGACATATTTGAGGCCTTATATCTTCTTCTCTGGGATCGGGACGTTTCTGGCTCTGGGCTTTCCTCTTTGTTACTGCTATTACGCACCTGCTGTGTCTCCGCCATGTCATCTCCCACTGCGCCGAAAGAGAAGGGGCGGGGAATGTTCTAGAAAGAACGTCAGGGGCGGGCAACGCATGTGCAGTGTATATAGAGCTAACGCGCGTGTGTCGTACCTACGTTCTGTGTGAGTAGGAAGGAGGACCGGAAGCACCGAACGTTATAACGAAGGTAACATTTTAACTTGGGACATCAGTGGCCTATACTGATTGGAGATTGAGGCCTATATTGGGATAAGATTAGGAGAGTTTAGCCTGATATTAATGTTTTTGTCTTGTGTTTTGTCTTGCAGCAAATATGAAACAATTCAAAGACCCTTAATTCATGGGCCAGTTCATAAACAAATACAGGGATATGCAAAATTTGTGGGAGGTTAAAAACCCCTTATATCGCAATAAACCAGCTAGGAAGGCATCGCTGGAAAAACGGTTGTCCTCGACGCAGACATGAAGTTTGTGGAGAAGAAAATTGGTAGCTTGAGAAGCTAGTATAGGAAGGAGCTTAATAAGGTCCAGGCTTCCATGAGATCAGGAGCAGCAGCAGAGGATGTGTATGTCCCCCGTCTGTGGTACTACAAGAGGATGCAGTTTCTGGAAGACCAGATGGAAGCCAGGGAATCACTTTCTACACTTCCATTCAGCCTTCCCTCAACCCTTCACTCAACCCCAGCTGAGGCTTCCGAGGACCAACCTGGGCCTTCCATCCTACAAAGAAGTGGAGGAGCCCAGCTGGAGCCAGGTACAGTATTTTTTAACATATTTATTGTCCGAAAACTAGTGTTGCTAACTAGATGTTATTATTGATAACAAAGGAATGAATTAACAAAAAGTGTTTTGCATATCAATAGACAGTAGGGGCCAAAAATGATTGTGACAAGAATGAAAAATGCTGGGCTCAGAATGATCTTTTCTATTTATTAACATTGAATTTGCAACAGTCATGAGCTGAAAATTATGTGTGTTTGATGAACCAAAAACTAAAACTATGTCCCTTTTTTATACACAGGAAGACCTCAGCCAGGATAAAGCTCTGGAATGTGGCACACAGAAGGAGGCGGAGGTAAGTGTCAGCCAGGAGGTGGCCAGGCCCAGTAGCCTCACCCAATCCCAGGTGCCTCCCCTCCACCTTACAACAAAAAGGACCAGGAAGGGGAGTAACGTGGAGGATGCAGCACTGGGTCCCCCCGATGCTGAAGAGGCCTATGGCTGCTATGTAGCTGAAAAATTGCAGCAAATGGAGGAGAGCCAACGCTTCATGTGTGAGAAGATTATTTTTCAGGCCCTTCAGAAGGGGTTGAAGGGCCAAATTAGTGAGAACATGCACTTATGTGCGCTCGCCCATCCTCCTCCTGCTACAAGTCCACCTCCAGAGCCACAGCCTTCATGGAAGGCTGCAGGGAAGCATGGATGGAAGGCTGCAGGGTAGACAAGAAAGTGATGCCTGGGTTCAGTCTGGTCTGACACAGGCTGTGGTTGTACCACAGCCTGGGGAAAGATATGTCATCTGCTGCTGTTCCTGATCTCTGGGAGTCCTGGACCAGATTGTGCTCCCTTAAATATGGACTTCTCAGGCTACCAATTTTTTTTTTACAAAGAGTTGATGTCTGCCCTGGGGGCCAAAGGCTTCGCGATTCAAGCAGTTTCTCAAGCGTTGCCTTCCTCTTTTTTTTGTTATTATGAACCAGAATAAATTGATTTTTTTTTTTTTTAAATACTTGCCTATGTGTTTTTATTCAAATAGGACAGTTTGTTTGTGAGTAGGCAGGTACATTTCAAAAATACAATGTCAAATTAACAAGGGACACCAGCCAACCTCCTTGAGCTTTAAAAATACAAGATAATAATGTTGGTGTGTAAACTTGACACACCAAAAAAAAAAAAAATATGGAGATCAGTGGAAAATAATTTTTAAAAAATCCAAAAAACAGGAGCTCTTGATGAAAAAAAAAATGACTATAAAAAAAATTCTAAACATTATTAAGGAGCTCTGACTTTAAAAACAAAAAAGATTCTTCAGGAGATCAAGAGAAATAATAAAGAAATCAGTTTGTCATAACTCTGTGTGGTGAATATAAGCAGCAAAACAAATTCATTATTCTAGCATTATAAAGAACAAAAGAATGCACTGCATTAAAAGATCCAATAATTTGCAGCGTGACAAATGTGCTATCTCCATTACGAACGCTAGTTTTACCAGACCCAGCGCTTCAGTCTTGTACTTGATTCTGAACATGCGTGATTTTTTGCGCGTCAGAATTGCATACAGACGATTGCATTTTCGGATAGGAACTTTTTCGGACCGAAAAATAGAGAACCTGCTCTCGATCTTTTGCTGGCTGGAATTCCGCCAGCAAAAGTCCGATGGAGTACAAACACGGTCGCATTTTCCGACCCAAAGCTCTCAGAGTTTTGCTGGCGGCATTTCTGATCGTGTGTACGCAGCATTACAGGGTTGATAACCCTTCCCTATGTTATCCAAAAGGCTTAAAAATAGATTTTTTGGCTGGAGCTACACTTAAAAAATGTACCTGTTCCAAATTGCAAACAGATTTAACTTAAGAACAAACCTACAGTCCCTATCTTGTTTGTAACCCGGGGACTGCCTGTATACTGCTGTTCAGAGTATATAGGGCCTGGGGCCCCATGCCTTTTTTTTTTTTTAATTTGGGTGCGGGGTTCCCCTTAATATCCATACAAGACCCAAAGGGCCTGGTAATGGGCTGGGGGGGATAGGGGGGGGACCCATGCCGTTTTTCTCAATGATTTTCACTTATATTGCCGGGACCCGACAATACATTACAGTCGCAAGCAGTTTTAAATGACTTTTATTCCTTTAGAAATGTCATTTTGCTGCAGGGACTGTTCTAAACACGGGAAGAATGTGCCACTTTACAGGCATACTATAGTCACCGCCCAGGCACGATATTTAAAGGAATATTTCACTTTTATTGTTTCACTTTAAGCATTAATAAAATCACTTGTCCCGAAAAAACTGACATTTTTAAAACTTTTTTTTGCTTTGATACATGTCGCCTGTGGCAGGACCCGGGTCCCCAAACCCTTTTTATGACAATAACTTGCATATTAGCCTTTAAAATGAGCACTTTAGATTTTTCACGTTCGGTCCCATAGACTTTAACGGTGTTTGCGTGTTCGCACAAACTTTTTGTCAGTTCGCATGTTCTGCCGCAAACCGAAGCGGGGGGTGTTCGGCTCATCCCTATTCAGCAGCTTTTAGGTCAGTGACAGAGCAACATATCACTGCATCTGGCTATGGAGGGAGCGATTCTATAGGGACTCTTTAGTGGTCCTGCCGCTGACGATTTGTCTTAGCTGTAGAGTTGCCTGTCTGACATCAGCCTAAAAAGCTATGCACTTAATAATTGGTTTTAAGGATGATGTAAACAAAAAATATGAACCAGGAAAAAAAAAAGGCCTTTTCAATTCTAGCAATTATAACACTCATTTTTATAAATAGAATTGCTAGCATAACGTTTGCTCGTTTGTTGGAACACCCTTGTTTGCTTTGAGCAATATTGTGGCAGGATGAATGCTTAGTCTGAGGCACTCAGTGGCATGATTCATAGCTGCGCTCTGGAATGAAAGGAAAACCCCATTCATATTCAGATGAATCCCAAGCCTGGATCTTTTGAATTGAACACAGTCTTGTAATACTCCCAGTTCTGTTTGTGTCAGATCCTGCTGCTAATAACTTCTGGAAGACACAATGCTCCATTACGTGGCTCCTACGTCATCTGTCACACTGATCGCCTGTGCTCCTGTCACATAGACTAAACTTGTTTTTCAGGCTCTGCGCAAATCGATCTAAATTATATGTGATGGCATCAGCTCAGATTGTAAAATAGAGAAAGTGATTTCAGTAATCTAGAAAATGAGACATACGGAGCAATGTATAAAAGATGGGTAGGACCAGGCACATTTATAAACCTAACTGGCAAAACCTGGAGAGGGAGAATGAAAGAATCAGGAAAATCTTCTGCAAATACGACACTGTCAGGTCCCTCACTTACCAGACAGGTGAGTCCGCTTGGGCAGAGGGTAGGCTCCCTTACGTATCCGACTCGGGGCCCCTGATAGAGCAGACAGGAAGCCCGCGAGTATGGAGTGGTATGAGGGCCTGGTGTATGGATCCTGGAGAATGGTGATCTTTCAAGCAGCAGGTAGAACTCAGTAATACTGGAACTGATGCTGAGCAGGAGCTTATTAGGCTGGTCACACACAGGCAGAGGTCGGCAACGGGCTGACAGCAAAGGTACAAAGGGAGCAGGCAGTAGCAGGGTCAAACAAGCCGGGGTCGGGTTCAGGCAGCAGTCAAGGAAGTCCAAAAGGCAAGCCAGGTCACAAAGGGTCAAAACTTCAGAGATACGGAACATAGAGAGGATCACGGTACTTAGGCACAGAGCTGTTGATCAGGCAGCACCGAACAGGAATAGAGGCATACTTAAATAGGCCGATTGGCACCAAACGCCGCGCTCATGCACGCGCCGATTCGCCAAAGCACCCGCACGCGCCCGAGCGCGCCCCCGAACACCAGCATGCACGCCAGCACTACCAGGCACGCCCGCGGTAATGCCCATAGGCGAACGTGTGCTAGCGCGAACGCGCACATGCCCGGACGCCACCCCACACGCCATGGCCGGCCAGACCAGACACGCCGGTGCCCCCAGGAACCCACGCCCCAGCACGCACAGGAACACGCGCACCAACACGCACCGGCGCCCAACCAGGTAACCTCTCTGACAGTGCCCCCTCCTCAAGGGCAGACTCCGGATGCCCAGCTGGGCCATCTTTGAGGCATGAGAAGCTTTAAATGACTGTAGGAGTTCCCTGGCGTGCAAGTTGCTCTCTGGCTCCCAAGAATTGTCTTCGGGCCCATAGCCCTTCCATTTTACAAGGTATTGAACTTGGTTGCGTCTTCTTCTGCAATCTAAAATTGCCTCCACCTCGAACTCCTCTTTGCCATTAACTAGGATAGGCTTGGGTGGGCCGATACTATGGCCAACAAAAGAATTGGGGGTGACTTCAAAAGGGACACATGGAAGACTGGGTGTATCTTCAGGGCGTTGGGTAGATCAAGTTCATATGCCACATTGTTAATTTTTCTTTTAACCAGAAAAGGACCCAAGTATTTAGGGCCTAGTTTTTTGGATGGACAGGCCAACTTAAGGTTAGTAGTAGATAACCAGACTGAGTTGCCAGGTTCCAGGGCAAGTTCTCCGCATCTCTTCCTGTCAAATATTCTTTTGTAGTCTTCCTGAGCTTTGGCCATGGTATTCTGCAGTAATTTGTTATTATTTGAGAAAAAGTCCAAGGTTTCAGATACTGCAGGGACAGAGCACTCAGGTATAGACCCAGGCAAGAAGGATGGATGGAAGCCATAGTTAACATAGAATGGTGACTAATTGGTAGCCGAGTGCAGTGAGTTATTGTAGGAGAACTCCGCGATGGGAAGCAGGGAAGCCCAGTCATCCTGGGAAAATGCAGAAAAACAGCGGAGGTATTGCTCCAAGGTCTGATTCTTCCTTTCGGTTTGTCCATTTGACTTGGGGTGATAGGCCGAAGAAAATGACAATTCAATCTCTAAGGAGCCACAGAGGGCTTTCCAGAATCTGGAGGTAAATAGGACCCCTCTGTCAGAAACTATGTTGGTTGGTACTCCATGTAATCTGATAATTTCTTTGATAAAGATGGTAGCGGTTTCCATAGCCGAAGGGGTGCCCTTCATAGGGAGAAAGTGGGCCATTTTAAACAGCCTGTCTACCACAACAAAGATGGAAGAGAAACCTTCTGATGGGGGGAGTTCAACAATAAAGTCCATTGAAATCATGGCCCACGGCCTCTCTGGGACTGGTAATGGTCTCAACAGACCCCATGCCCTTGCCCGGCTATTCTTGCTTCTTGCACAAGTATTACAGGACTTAACGTATTCCTTGCAATCCTTAACAAGGTGAGGCCACCAGAAGGTGCGTTGGACTAGATCAATTGTCTTCCTTGTGCCGAAGTGACCGGCCAATTTGTGGTCATGGCACAAGTTTAACACCCGTACTTTTAGCTCCTCAGGGACCACAATTTTGTTTTTGTACCAGAACAGCACATCTTTGGTACAAGCTTCAGCAGGAGATGACATTCCCATAGAGGATCGTCTGATCTGAGAGATTAGATCCTCCTGTAAGATCAGGAAATTCCCAGAAGGGAGGATGGTATCTGGAGGCAGGGTCTTCTCTGAATCAAGGAACATACAGGAGAGAGCGTCGGATTTGACATTCTTGGATATGGGTCTGTAGGTAATGTGGAATATAAATCGGGAAAAAAAAAAGTGCCCATCTGGCTTGCCGGGGTTTTAGTCTCTTAGCCGTCCTTAGATATTCCAAATTTTTATGGTCTGTGTAGACCAAAATGGGGTGAGCTGCACCCTCCAGGAGATAGCGCCATTCTTCCAGAGCTGCCTTAATGGCTAGAAGTTCCCGATCTCCCACGTCGTAGTTCCTCTCGGAAGAGGAGAGCTTGCGTGAAAAGAATGCCACAGGGTACAGGAGTGCTTTAGCACCTTGTCTTTGTGAGAGCATGGCTCCAACCGCAACTTCGGAAGCATCCACTTCTAATACGAAAGGTAAGGCAGGATTGGGGTGTTTGAGGATAGTGGCTGAAGTAAACAGAGCCTTGAGTTTTTCAAAGGCCACTTGCGCCTTAGGGGTCCAGCAGAAACGGGTTCCCTGTTTGATGAGTTCCGTAATGGGAGTTATTATTGAAGAGAATCCTTTAATGAATTTCCTATAAAAATTGGCGAAGCCAATAAAGCGCTGTACTCCTTTTTTGTCTACAGGTGCAGGCCAATCCAAGATAGCAGATACCTTTTGCGGGTCCATTTTGATACCGTCAGGAGAGATGACCAGGCCTAGGAACTGAATGGATTGGAGCTCAAACTCACATTCTTCGAGTTTGGCATAAAGCACATGTTGTCTGAGTCGGGTAAGTACGTTTCGCACGTGTTTGCGATGGTCAGTCAGGGAAGCAGAGAAAACCAGGATATCGTCCAGATAAACGATGACGTATAGGTCCAGGAAGTCACGAAAGACATAGTTGACGAAGTGCTGGAATGTGGCTGGCGCGTTGCACAGGCCAAAGGGCATGACGAGGTACTCGTATTGCCCGAATCAAGTACGAAAGGCCGTCTTCCATCCGTCCCCCTCTCTTATGCAGGATCAAATTGTAGGCTCCGCGGAGATCCAGCTTGGTGAAGACGGTAGCGGATCCTAATCTCTGAAATAGTTTGGGCACTAGAGGTAGCGGATATCTGTTCTTTATAGTAATTTTATTTAGTTCCCGGTAATCGATGCAGGGACGTAAGCAGTGATCTTTCTTCTCCACGAAAAAGATGCCTGCACCTGCTGGAGATGTGGAGGGACGAATGAATCCTTTCTTTAGGTTTTCGTCAATATAGACTTTCAAGGTGCCCAGCTTCTGCTCAGTTAGGGGGAAAATCCTCCCGAAGGGAACTTCAGTTCCGGGTAAAAGCTCTATCGGGCAAACGTAGGGTCTATGTACCGGAAGAGTTTCTGCCCCCTTCTTGCTAAACACATCCAGGAAATCCCGGTAGGGTGCGGGAAGATTTTGACAAGACTTGGCTTCCGAATCTAAGCAAAGGCACTGAGATGATGTCATGGGGGTCCCCCGCAAGCAGTGTTGTTTGCAATAATCGGACAAAAACTGGATCTTGCCTGTGGACCACTCGATACTGGGATTGTGAGCCTGTAGCCAAGGCATTCCTAAGATAATTGGAAAGAGAGGAGAGGAGATGACATCCAGGCATTAAAGTTCCTGATGTTCCGGGCCAATGGTGGCCAGTAGAGGAACAGTCTCCTGGGTAACTGGACCGGAGCTGAGGGTGGAGCCGTCCGCTAAGAATACTGCCAGTCCCTGGGCCTTGGGTTGGATAGGAATGTGATGGTTTTCAATAAAGGTCTACTACGGTACTGGGATGTTCCTTCCATGTAGCTGTAATATAACAGAAAGTGTTAGATGGTTACCGGATCTGGGTGAGACAGGCACACAAAGAAGAGGATGGCAGGCACTTACGTCTCTTGTTGGGGCATGCCCTTACAAAGTGTCCAGATTCTCCACAGTACAGGCACAGATTGAGTGTGCGTCTGCGTGTTTTCTCCTCTGGGGTCAAAGAGGGACGGAGCAGTCCTAGCTGCATGGGTTCTGGGGCTTCCTAGTTTGGGTCAGACGAGACAGGAGGAGCTTGGTTCGGGGCACTAGGAGCCCTGGGCAACATCCAAGTGAGACGTGGGTGGCCAACGTACCTCTCCGATTGTCTCTCTCTAAGGCGGCGGTCAATCTGGATTGACAGGTTTATGAGCTCATCCAGCGTCTGAGGTATCCCTACTTCTGCCGTGGCTGTTAGTTGGGGGTCCTCGTATAGCTGAGACATTGCTATGAAGAGGTCATCTAAGGAATCCAGAGATCTGGCTTTTTGCTCCAGCAGGCGATGCGCCCAGGTCTGGGGCTCGCCGGTCAGAAGAGATATGACGAACCACACCTTAGTGACCTCCAAGGAAAACGTATGGGGTTGCAGGACAAAATAAAGTTCACATGCGTTGCGGAATGCCCGGAACTTGCAACGTTCTCCAGAGAACTTTTCAGGTGTAGGCACCCTGGGCTCTGGTGGGAGCATTACTACAGAGGGCGCTGTGGCGGGGTTAGCAGGTGCTGCCCCCTGAGGAGATGCTGAGAGGGCCTGGACCTGTCCTTCCAGTCTTGTATAGCCCTCCTGTAAGCTTTTAATCACTTGGGTGAGGCCCGCTAGGTGCCTGCAAAGTTCATCCATGGGGGAGGCCCCCTGCCCGGACTCAGTCATGGCTGCCTGATACTGTCAGGTCCCTCACTTACTAGACAGGTGAGTCCGCTTGGGCAGAGGGTAGGCTCCCTTAAGTATCCGACTCGGGGCCCCTGATAGAGCAGACAGGAAGCCCGCGAGTACGGAGTGGTATGAGGGCCTGGTGTATGGATCCTGGAGAAAGGTGATCTTTCAAGCAGCAGGTAGAACTCAGGAATACTGGAACTGATGCTGAGCAGGAGCTTATTAGGCTGGTCACACACAGGCAGAGGTCGGCAACGGGCTGGCAGCAAAGATACAAAGGGAGCAGGCAGTAGCAGGGTCAATCAAGCCGGGGTCGGGTTCAGGCAGCAGTCAAGGAAGTCCAAAAGGCAAGCTGGGTCACAAAGGGTCAAAACTTCAGAGATACGGAACATAGAGAGGATCACGGAACCTAGGCACAGAGCTGTTGATCAGGCAGCACCAAACAGGAATAGAGGCAGACTTAAATAGGCCGATTGGCGCCAAACGCCGCGCTTGTGCACGCGCCAATTCGCCAAAGCGCCCGCGCACCCGTACGCGCCCGAGCGCGCCCCCGAACACCAGCGTGCATGCCAGCACTACCAGGCACGCCCGCTGTAACGCCCATAGGCGAACGAGCGCTAGCGCACACGCCCGGACGCCCGGACGCCACCCCACACGCCATGGCCAGCCAGACCAGACACGCCGGTGCCCCCAGGAACACGCGCCCCAGCACGCACAGGAACACGCGCACCAACGCGCCCCGGCGCGCACCGGCGCCCAACCAGGTAACCTCTCTGACAGACTCAGACAAAAGAGCACTGAAGATCTCCATAGTGAATAAGTGGAAATAGTGACAATTAACCTCTTTAGGAACAGTGGCGTCACTAGGGTTGGTGTCACCCGATGCTGAAAAAATTTGTGTCACCCCCCTCCCCCCCGCCCTCTACCAAATATAGTCCCCCCTCAGTACAGACCCCCCTCCGCTAACTACAGATCCTGCAGTATAGATCCCCCTCCCTCAGTATAGATTACCCTCACTAACAACACACCTCCACCCTCAGTACAGACCCCCCCTCATCAGTACAGACACCCCCCATCAGTATAGACCTCCAAACTCAGTGCAGACCCCCCATCAGGGTAGAATCCACCCCCTTAGTGCAGACCCCCACAGTTTAGACACCCCCCATTTAGTGCAGACCCCCCATCAGTATAGAATCACCCCCTTAGTGCAGACCTTCCATCAGTATAGAATCACCCCCTTAGTGCAGACCCCCCATCAGTATAGAATCACCCCCTTAGTGCAGACACCCCATCAGTATATAACCTCCCCTTAGTGCAGACCCCCATCAGTATATAACCTCCCCTTAATGCAGACCCCCCCCATCAGTATAGAATCACCCCTTAGTGCAGACCCACCATCAATAGAGACACCCCCTCTTAGTGCAGACCCCCATCAGTATAGAATCCCCCCTAGTGCAGACCCCCATCAGTATAGAATCCCCCTTAGTGCAGACCCCATCAGTATAGAATCCCCCTAGTGCAGACCCCCCATCAGTATAGAATCCCCCTAGTGCAGACCCCCTATCAGTATAAGCACCCCTCTCCCCTCCCATAGCCCCCCCCTGCACATTATATAGAACAGTGTAGCGCTGGACTAATGAGAATGCGCATATAATAATATATGCGAAAAAACGGGATCCCAATATTTGTAAGGGAATGTGGAAAAAAAACATGTACCACTTAATCTACAACAATTAAGTGTCTAATGCGTATAATTAGATCAAAAACACCAATATGTATCAAAAACGAAAATTAATATATAATAAACTTAAAATAAGTCAAATAAATCTGATGTGAATAATTAAAATTACATCGACATGTGATAAGAAACTTATTTAAATTATATATTGTTGATTAATCCTTCGTGCTTAGTGATCACAATGAAAGTGAAAAATTGAAGTGAATGATTATAATAAAAGTCCCAATAAATAATGAACCAAAAGTCCCAAATGTGACAACACTCCAACACAAATTCCGGTTCGATATTCCACCGCAGCTGTTGCCCACCACCAAAGGACAAATTGGAGGCTTACCGGACAGCCTGCGACCACCCTTATTCAGGGGGGTCAAAACAGGCTCTGTAGAGATGTGCAAATCCAGATGGTGTCCTCACCCATGCTTTCCCAATGTTCTCCAGATATTCCTACGGGGAGCCAAGGGGGGCCTCCAGATAGAGTATAGCAAGTGTTTCCCTCCGGATACAATAAGGATTGAATCAGAATTGCCCCCCTGCACATGTCCATCTACTAATCTACTTAGAGTGTACAGTACCTCAGTACAGCGTGGCCGCGGACGTATACACACAGAGGTGTGTGTCACTCGGAGCTCCTCCTCCTCACTGGAAAGAGAGGAGGAGGCAGCTTCAGTCCGCTCCACGGGGGACACAGAGTGAGCGAGACGAGAGGCACAGGGCAGAGGACGGTGTCAGCGGCTGAGGTTCTGCTATACATGGGTGTCACCCCTCTGGCAGGTGTCACCCGGGTGCGGCCCGCACCCCCCGCCCCCACCTTGCAACGCCACTGTTTAGGACCACCCACCCACATTGTACTGGATGGGTGGCTCCTATAGGCACAGAGACGTACCTGTACGTCGCTGGCTTCTTTCGGGTACAGGGTGCGTTCTCCCCCCCCCCCCCCCATGTTGATTTTTTTTCAGCAGGTCCCAGCTAATGATATATGGCTGGGACCTGCTAATTGGCTGTGTCCAATCACAGCCCGGAGCACTGTGTTGACAAACAACACAGAGCTCTGTACAGAGGGAGCAATGTGGGGTACAAAGAGTTTTAGTAAAAAGCAGCACATAATACACACATTACACTTGTTAGGCACACACTTACCCTGAGATTTTAACCCTTCCCCAGGCAGATACACTGTCACTGTCACAGTGACAGTGTAAAGTATTATCACTGATCACTGTATTAGGCAGGGTTCACACTATTGCGAATTAGATGCGGGTTTCCTTCTCGGAGAGAGTTGCCAAATCGTATTTGAACAGCTGAATGTGTAAGTGAACATGGTTTAATAAGTCAGGTGAATGATTTGTAGGTGAGTGTCTGGTGAATTTTATATTTCACCCTGTGTTAATATACTCCTTAGTAATCAGATATTGCTATCCTCTTATACCCGTTCCTAGCATTCACTTTGCCAACAATTATAAGCAGGGGCTGAGAACGTTTGTTTGCAGGGCTGGCGCCAACATAAGGTTGTTTAGGAAGCTGCTTTAGGGCACCAGGATGGGTAGGGGGAGGTGGTAAAAATCCAAATTGAATTCCCAGGCACTTGCTGGGGATTCTGATTTTTAACTACTTTTAAAACAGAGCTGGGACTGTGCTGAAGATGTATTTTTAACTCACCTACACTCCCTGTAGTGGCTTTTAAAGCATTGCCTATCAAAAATTAAAGGATACTGAAGTTTTTCGCTGTGTCAGGGGAGCGCGCAATTTTAAGGCTTGACATGTTGGCATGTTGGATATCTCTTTACTCGGCACTGCGTTGGATATCTATTTTTGCACTGACAATTGCGCAGTCACACAACGCTGTACACAAATTAAATTTATATAATTTTTTCACACAATTAGAGCTTTCTTTTGGTGGTATTTGATCACCTCTGGGTTTTTTATTTTTTGCGCTATGAATAAAAAAAAAAAGGAAAATTAAAAAAACAAAAAAAACAATATTTTTTACTTTCTGCTATAAAAAGTATCCAATAAAACATTTTACAAAATCAAATTTCTTCATGAGTTTAGGCCAATATGTATTCTGCTACATATTTTTGGTAAAAAATACCAATAAGTGTATATTGATTGGTTTGTGTGAAAGTTATAGCGTCTACAAACTATGGTGTATATATACTTTAACTTTTATTTATTTTTATACTAGTAGTAGCGGTGATCAGCGACTTATAGCAGGACTATGATAGTATGGCGGGCAATCTGACACTAAATGTCACTTTTGACGCTTTGTGAGAACCAGTGACACTAATACAGTGATCAGTGCTAAAAATATTTACTGGCACTGTACTAATGACACTGGCAGGGAAGCGGTTAATGCCTTAGGCAATCAAAGAGTTAAATACGTGCCTAACCAGTATTTATGTGGGTACTGTGAGCTGCTTTCACCAAGGAAAGTGCCAGTTTTTTTCCCTGCTTTAAAGGGAAACAAAACCCAGTACATCCCCGCTAACAGATCTCTGTATTGTTTACATTGACAGAGCTCTGTCCTGTCTTCCCCCTTGTGGGTGCTGGAGGTCAATCATTGGCCTGTATCCGCTGACCGACTTGTGCTGTGACTAATGATCTGTGTCCCCTACCCAGAAGTGCCGGGTCACGTACTAGATACATGATCCGGCACAGGAGAGCAGCTTTGCCTCTGTACTCCTATGTGAGGCGGTCGGCAAGCAGATAATCTATTTTTAATAATCAAAGAAAACTCACCCATCCATTTATGTCACCATGCTTTATTTTGCTGAGCAATCACTTAGAAAAACACCCCCTAGCATGTCTGGCTGTGGCCATCTTGAATAAGGGCCGATGATTCATGTAGCATTTGCTTCCTGGAATCCATCTGCCCTTAGCTCAGGCATGCAGCCAGGAGGGTGTGCTTATCTGAGAAAACCCCTCCTCCCCTCCTGAAGACTCCTGAGACGTATGACATCATTTGTCTAGGTCTGAAAACCGGAAAGTAACCGAAGAAATGTGAAAAAACAAGTTTAACACAAGTAAATATGATATATTTTCCTATATATTTACCAATGCTAGCAGCATAAGGATTAAAAATTGTTACAGTTAATTAGGAGAGTGAAGTTCCTCTTTAAGCCAGCTGAAATTTAAAATCAGACTGATGGCATGAGTACCTGCAAAAACCTACATTCATAACACAAGCTGAAATTATGTGGGCTAACTGGTGATTTTGCCCTGTCTGGCTGGAATTATCCCTTCATCCTTCATACCTCCCAACATTTTGAGATGGGAATGAGGGACACCTACTGGCAAATGTATGTAGGCATAGCGCCCCCCACTCCCTTAAAGGAGAATTAACCCCAAAAAAGGTTAATTAAATCCACAAAGACTTTTTTTAGCACTACTATTCCTTTATACTGGCTTTTAAAAGCAATTTAGAAATTGGATGAAAGCTTTAGCACTGGGAAACACTTTTTGAAAGATAAAAAGTGCATTTTATATACAACTATATAGATCAGACCAAATGAGGGGGAATGAGGGACAGAGGGACATTGCCCCAAATCAGGGACAGTCCCTCAAAATCAGGGACAGTTGGGAGCTATGATCCTTTACTATCATAATTTTTAAAATCTTATTAATATCTATTTATTTCCATTATACAATGTGCTGTTAATGTAGTGCAGTGACTAAACACGGATGGTCTTATATTGGTGATTTAAATCAATGGCACACTGGGTTCCCACACAGACAATTGCCTATATTTGCCCCATCATCTATTCAGAAATGACAGCTCTTCTAGTTAGTGACCATGATTCATTATACACGGTCATCATTTCTATTTTAAACTCCTATGACTAAACCCATTCATAAAAGGCCTTCACATCAACATACGCATTCCCTGTGCTGGTCACTGTGAAACAATTTAGGGTTGGTGTTCTCCAAATTGTGAAGTTTTGCAACTAATTTTGCTTCATTAAGAAGCTGACAAAAAAAAAATCAAATAACTTAAGGGTTAATAACCTAAATGATTATTAAAGGAAGAACTTAGCAGCAGTTAGCAGCTAACTGCTTTATATGTACAGCGAAACTCCAGACAAACACCTAAATTCACAGTTTAAAGATATATATGTTTACTATTGAGCCTGGTGAACAATTTCTAATTCTGTACAGCCTATCCTGTGATTTATACGCATTTTAACACTGCACAGACAGGTGAAATGCGTAGTTTCTTTTTAAAGAGGAAATTAACTCCCAGAGGAAAGTTTGATATGTTTAAACCTTCTGCAGTTACAAAGGCCGAGCTATTTTTATTTATTTTTTCCTCTGGCCCCACCTCTGCCTCCATTCTGCCCTAGGCCAGAATGATATGTCCATGGTCCTGCAGTCTTCAAGGACGCTTGCACCACATCCCCCAGGACCATATAGGACCAATCACACAGAGTGCTTGGAGCGCAGGCCAAAGGGTGGACCCGGCACATTATTAGCAGCTGGCAGTCGGAAGAGCAAAGAAAAGAAAACAAGCCAAGCAGGCTTGTAAAAGGGCTTCAATATGGAACTCAGAGCGTCATAGATACTAGGGGTGCACCGAATGAGTTTTTTGGTGCCGATACCGAAAATGAAAAATACACTAGGCTGAAACCGATACAGAAAATGACTGTTTTTAAAAAGTATTTTTAAACAGGAGATGGTCAGAGACTGGGGACATGGTACAGGAGATGGTCAGAGACTGTAGACATGGTACAGGAGATGGTAAGAGACTGCGGACATGGTACAGGAGATGGTCAGAGACTGGGGACATGGTACAGGAGATGGCCAGAGACTGCAGACATGGTACAGGAGATGGATAGAGATTGCGGACATGGTACAGGAGATGGACAGAGACTGTGGACATGGTACAGCAGACTTGTTGTTTGACATGCAGCAAGTCAAACAACAAGTCCTGCACTCGTAACCCCCCGCGGCGCTGCACACTGATAATGCTCCTCCCGCTGATCATACCGACAAGCTGCTCCTTAACGCTGTGTGCTGACAGCTTTCCTCCATAGAGCACTGTTTTGCTTTCAGCCGCCTCGTCAGAGAGGGAAGGGAGGAGAGGACTGGACTGGGGCTGGACGGGGATGCTCCAGAACGACACCCCCATACTGGGCGGCACCAGGGGTGGCCCACCCCATTTTCCGCCCCGTTATCGGCGTGATTTCTCTTTTGGCAAATTGCCGAAAAGCCCATTTTCGGCTGATATATTTCGGTGGCCGAAATTTCGGTGCATCTCTAATAGATACAACGTTTTTTAATAGAAAAGAGACACAATTCCAATAATGTATGGCTATTAGCCACAATAACAGTAAAACCTTCACCAATATTAAAAAATCATGACAACGTTGCCACAATAAAAGTGAAAAACATAGCAGCCCAGGCTCTCTTGCACACACACAGACACTCAGCACACATGCAGGGGAGGGGTAGGTATTAGAATCAGTGTTGAGAGTCCTAAAATCAGCCTCCAGTGACAACAGGTATGGCTATACCACAAAAGCAGGAATCTCCTGAGGAAGTAGTGGTGCCACAGTAGGAAAAATGGAAATGTCAATCCTAAAAATCAGTGAGATAATACAGTCAGCTGTGAAGAGGATAATCCAGCATATAGTTCAAAGTTACTGACATTATTATTATTATTATTATTATTATGCTGGATTTATATAGCGCCAACAGTTTATGCAGCGCTTTACAATATAAGGGAGACAATACAATTATAATACAATAAAATACAAGAGGATTAAGAGGGCCCTGCTCAGAAGAGCTTACAATCTAATAGGGTGGGGCAGGTGGTACAAAAGGTTGTAACTGTGGGGAATGAGCTGTTGGAAGTGGTAGGAGATTAGTTGGAGACCTAATAGGCTTTCCTGAAGAGATGGGTTTTCAGGGATTGCCTGAAGGTAGCAAGAGTAGGGGATAGCCAGATAGATGGAGGTAGCGAGTTCCAGAGGATGGGAGGGGCTCTGTAGAAATCCTGGAGACGAGCATGGGAGGAGGAGATGAGAGAGCTTGAAAGAAGGAGCGGAGAGGTCGATTTGGGTGAAATTTGGAGACAAGATCGGTGATGTAGCTCGTGGCAGAGTTGTGAACAGCATTGTATGTTGTGGTTAGTATTTTGAATTTAATTCGCTGGGTGATTGGGAGCCAGTGTATGGATTGGAGTAGAGGGTTGGCAGACACTGGGTGGTTGGTAAGGTGGATAAGTCTGGCAGCAACATTCATGAGAGACTGAAGAGGGGATAGCCTATGGAGAGGTAGGCCAATGAGAAGTGAGTTGCAATAGTCAAGGCGAGAGATAACGAGTGAGTGAATGAGGAGCTTGGTGGTTCCATTTGTTACATGACATATGTATGGATGAGCTTTAAAATATGATAGACATCTAGACTTGGCTATAAGGAAGCATATAGTATAGGTCTTTTGTCCCTGGTGCAGGAAGCTGCCACAGCCAGATGGCATGGGATTACAATGCATAGAGAGAAGTTTAAATGATGGGACTGCAGCGCCCCTGACACAATCTCACCCGCCATGCTGCTTGCTTCCTTAGTCCGGTACCGATTGACTCCTCAGATGTCCAAAAAAGCCAGTCCCTGGGACAGTTCAGGTAGTGGAAGCAGTCATCCTTTACCTGGCTGTAGATGTAGATGTACACTGATTCTCAGTAGTGGCCCCGCTTCGTGTGGTGATGAGTGGAGCGAATATACACTACATGTGTGTGGCTCCACACACATGTAGTGTATATTCGCTTCACTCATCACCGCACGAAGCGGGGCTAATAGCCATACATTATTGGAATTGTGTCTCTTTTCTATTAATAAACATTGTATCTATGCCACTGTGAGTTCCATATTGAAGCCCCTTTATAAGCCTGCTTGGCTTGTTTTCTTTTCTTTGCATATTCTATTTGGCTTTAGGAACCCCAACCTATTAAGTTGAGTTGGTAAAATACATACCATCTAAACTTTCAGTGTTGATATTTTCCCTATTTTATCTTGTAATTTTAAGTTGAACATGGAAGAGGCAGCCAGTTAAAGAGGATCAAGATGGTGGTGTGGGGGCCTGTCACCTGAACAGAAGATTGCAGGAGAACAACACTGGATTCACGATGCAGGTGAATATGTGTTTTGAAGATAACCTGGCAACCCAAAAGTATATTTTACAAAGGGCTTACCTGACTCCAGTTCTTGTCTCCCACTACAAATCCTCTTACAGCCCGTTATGTCCTCTTTACACTTTTTATCATCTCATGTGGTCCTGTCCAATCATACAAACCTTCTGAACTCAAATTGTCCGATTCCTACATGATCACATAGGTTCCCATTTTTCTGTAGACCCAAACCATGTCTGCTAGGTTTTTTCCCAGATTCCGATACAGACAAGTTTCTAACCATATTTTTACAATAAATGCTACTTATGGCCCGTAAATTGATAGCGCAAAACGAGATACAGGCAACCCCCTCAACATTTAAGTCCTGGGCGCAAAAGGTAAATCTTACCCTTCCCTACAAAAGGCTCATTTACACAGGTAAGGATGTCCTACCAAATAAATAGGGTGTGGGACAGATGGTTGCCACAACCCACCACGTGTGTCTGAGAAGACTCCCTTCATACACTAATAGGTTTCCATGTTCGGGCATCAGATTTGGCAATGTACTTGCTAGTTAAATATTATTGTAATGGTAAATGTATAATGCATTTTTCCCTGTACTCTCCTCTTTTTTTTTATCGCCTTGTATTGGCCTCTTGATACGAATGATTGGCTTACATGTAACCTGTATACTGACCTGTACATTATGTGTGTACATTGCATTTAATTTTTTAATAAAGATGTTTTTTGAACGTGAAAATAACCCGGCAATACAGATAACAAGGTAAAAAATGAAATACCTGGGGGGGATTAAGTTCTATGCAATTCATCTCTCTGATTCAACTAGGTAGCTTCTTGTCAAGGTAACTTCCTTTATGTCCCCTGACTGAGCCAAATCCTGCTTTATTTGTGTCCCACAAGCTCCCCCTCCCAGACACTGCAGCTCC
Organism: Lithobates clamitans; assembly: GCA_037952925.1. Lineage (NCBI taxonomy): Eukaryota > Metazoa > Chordata > Amphibia > Anura > Ranidae > Lithobates > Lithobates clamitans. The sequence goes on from JBBGZY010000013.1 coordinate 4,135,772, forward strand.
CAGTGGGAGGGTTTCAGTAACAGAGATAGTTCTGTCAGTCAAGAAAGAATTGAGCAGGACTGGGTGTAGCCAGCTGCTGATTGACAAGCTACAAGCTTGTTAATAAACAGTGTCAATGCCGATAGCCACTCCCCCTCAAACATTATTCTATCATCTTTCCCAATGTAGAACAAGTAGTAGGCACAGCCTACATGAGAATGGCAACTGTGCTCTGAATTCAGGAGCATTGCAGCATGGTTGCTGCACAATCACAGAAGGCTTTATTAGGTGGACTCCAAGATATTTGTGGGACTTTTCTGGGGTACTAAGGGAAAATTGTAAGTGCAGATGCACCCATAATTTACAAGCCGCACAATTTTTTTAATAGGAGGCCATAATTCTAAGTGGCTATAATAATGTTAGAAAATAAGCTCCTAATATAATAAACTGTCATAGACCGAGTACAAGTACCGATACTCTTTTTCAACTACTCGCTGATACCGATTACCAATACTTTTTTTAAATGTCATGTGACAGTGACGCACTGATGGCTGGCACTGATAGATGGCACTGACTGATGGGCACTAAAAGGTGGCACTGGCTGATGGCTGGGAGTGATGGTTGGCAGTGGCACTGATAGGTGGCACTAACTGATGGGCACTGATAGATGGCATGCACTGATGGCTGGCACTGGCTGATTAGCACTGATAGGTGGCACTGATGCAGCACTGATGAGCAGTGCACTGATATGTGGCACTGATTATGTAGCACTGATGACCACTGATAGGTGGCACACACTGATGGCTGGCACTGATAGGTGGCACTGACTGATGGCTGGCGGTGGCACTGATGGCTGGCACTGACGTATGGCAGTGACTGGTGGCTGGCACTGATTGATGGCTGGCACTGACAGATGGCACTGACTGATGAGCACTGACAGGTGGCTGGCACTTATGGGCACTGATGGGCAGTCACTGAAATAATTGACATAAGAGGAAAAGAAAGGAAACCAAACTATTTTGCTATGCTGCCTGCGACACCCATCTTGGTACACCCTGCACTCGGCCGCATAAAAGCAGCAGCGGACATCTTGTTACACCTAGCCCAAACTATATGGGCTGGGTGTAACAAGATGTCTGCTGCTGGCTTAATGTGGCCAAATGCAGGGTGTACCAAGATAAGCGTCGGGATGTTCAAGCACTGACAGCAACACGGAGCATCACTTCAGTTACCGAATGTGCCAGCTCCGGTCACCGATCCTGATGGATGATGTGGCTAGATACAGTGCCTTGCAAAAGTAGTCACCCCCTTAGCATTTTTGTGTTTTGTTGCCTCACAACCTGGAATGAACATGGATTGTTTGAGGATTTGCATCATTTAATTTACAGAACATGCCCACAACTTGCAAACAACAAATTGGACAAAATAACAGAAAAAGTCAATGTGCATAACTATTCACCCCCCCTAAAGTCAATACTTTGTAGAGCCACCTTTTGCAGCTATCACAGTTCCAAGTCGCTTTGGATAAGTCTCTATGAACTTGCCACATCTTACCACTGGGATTTTTGCCCATTCCTCCTTGCAAAACTGCTCCGGCTCCTTCAAGTTGGATGGTTTGCGCTTGTGAACAGCAATCTTTAAGTCTGACCACAGATTTTCGATTGGATTGAGGTCTGGGCTTTGACTAGGCCATTCCAACACATTTACATGTTTCCCCTTAAACTATTCAAGTGTTGTTTTAGCAGTGTGTTTGGGGTCATTGTCCTGCTGGAAGGTGAACCTCCGTCCTAGCCTCAAATCACACACAGAATGGTACAGGTTTTGCTCAAGGATATCCCTGTATTTAGCACCATCCATCTTTCCCTAAAGTCCAACCAGCTTCCCAGTCCCAACTGCTGGAAAAACATCCCCACAGCATGATGCTGCCACCACCATGTTTCACTGTGGGGATGGTGTTCTTTGGGTGATGTGATGTGTTGGGTTTGGCCAAAAAGTTCAATTTTAGTCTCATCAGACCAGAGCACCTTCCTCCATACATTATGGGAGTCTCCCACATGCCTTTTCACAAACTCAAAACGTGCCATATTTTGCTGAAAGTAATGGCTTTCTTCTGGCCACTCTGCCATAAAGCCCAACTCTATGGAGCGTACGGCTTATTGTCGTCCTATGTACAGATCCTCCAGTCTCTGCTGTGGAACTCTGCAGCTCCTCCAGGGTTGCCTTAGGTCTCAGTGTTGCCTCTCTGATTAATGCCCTCCTTGCCCGGTCCGTGAGTTTTTGTGTTTGGCCGTCTCTTGGCAGACTTGCTGTTGTGCCATGTTCTTTCCATTTGGCTATGATAGATTTAATGGTGCTCCTAGGGACCATCAAAGTTTTGTATATTTTTTATAACCTAACCCTGACTTATACTTCTCAACAACATTGTCCCTTTCTTGATTGGAGAGTTTCTTGGTCTTCATGGCAGTGTTTGGTTAGTGGTGCTTCTTGCTTAAGTGTTGCAGCCTCTGGGCCTTTTTAAAAAGGTGTGTATATATAATGACAGAACATGTGACACTTAGATTGCACACAGGTGGGAATCATTTCACTAATTATGGGCTTATGAAGGTAATTGGTTGCACCAGAGTTTTTAATCGGCTTTATAACAAAGGGGGTGAATACATACGCACATGTCAATTATCATTTTTTTATTTCTGAAAAATAGTTTTATGTATATATATATTTCTAATTTTACTTCACCAACTTGAACTATTGTGTTCTGATCCATCACATATGATTCGGATTAAAAAACATTGAACCAAAGACTGTAATGTAACAAAATAGGTGAAAAGCGGGGGTGAATAGTTTTGCTGTAGGTGTGTCTTCCTCTTCCTCTTCCAAAGTTTTGGCAATTGTATAGGAAATTGTCGAAATCAGTTTGTATAAACTGTATATGACCACCTAAAATGAACTAGCTTCTCTTCTGGTGCCATTAAATGTTAATGGCACCCCAAGCAAACACACATTTTGCCATGTGAAAAAACGAGTAAAAAATGCAGTAAAGCGCATAGTAATAAAACGTGCAATAAGCAACACACCAAGATGTCCCATGAGCTACTTTGCCACCTGTAGCGCAGCCAAAAAATGTAAACTCGCACTGCGCTAGGTGTAAGTGGGGCCTGAAAGTGAAATTTGTTTTTTCACACAAGAACAATAAGAATAAGGCACCATTCACATTTGTGCATTTTAAAATGATGGCAAACCACACAGAAAATAAGTGATTTGCCTTAAGTTACAGAAACGCGCTGCAAATGCACTAAAAAGCACGGTAAAAATGCTCTAAAAAAAGTTCTTTGGGGCGATTGTTGCACACAGGGCAGCCCGTTCAAGTGAATTGACTGTCCTATGCGTGACGAACAAAAACGCCCCACAAAAATAAATCAGATTGCATAGAATAGAATGCATTACTCCAACCTGTTCTTTCCCAGTTGGTTTCTACACTGTAAACCCTCTAGACTGGCCAAAATTAGGAAACTGTGAAATAAAGATATCCCTAAAATCAGGGCTGGGAAGAATTTTCTGGCTCCTACTTTGGCAGTTGGCACTATCATAGCTGCATGGGATGGATTTTTTTAACTATGATATTTTTATAGAGCCTATTTACCAGGTAAAAGAGACTCTTCAACTTGTCAAAAATGCTACACATGGTATGGTCTTGTGCTAAAAATCCAACCCTTACGGTCAGAGATCAGTACATTAAAGAGGAGCTCAAGGCTCGTTCAGAAAAAATTAAAAGTCACCAGCTAGAAATACTGTAACTTCTGACTTTTTTATTATAAGGACACTTATCTGTCCAGGTGATTCCGCAATGTCCTCACCCGAGCTGATTCTTCAATTGGCTTCAGGTGCAGGCACCGGCATTTCTAGTAAGAGAGACAGGACGTGAAGTCTTGCGACTTCACAGCCTGTTTCCTATTGGCCATGTGCGAGTCATGCTGTGCTTTGTGAATGGTCTGTAGTGTTCTGGGACCTGTGATGTGTCCCAAAAGACTGCGGAGGAACGAGGGGGGCCAAACTTCCAGCTCAGTTTGCCACAGTGATCTGAGTCGGAAGTGGGAACGAGCACCTGTCAAAACCAGCCAAATGTGGAAAACAAGTGGAGCTTCTTCTTTTGGGTGGAGCTCCGCTTTAACCACTTGCCGATCACCCCAAAGCACATTTACTGCTACAGGGCAGACGTGCAGGATCAAATATAAATAGGCGCGAGTGCACGCTGCCAATGGCTCACTCCCGCTGTGATTCTAAACAACGAGAGCTGATCAGCGGGTCCCGTGGACCCGATGTCTGCTAGCACCCGCTGACTGTTCTGTACACAGGTAAAACAGCAGTCTGCCAATGTAAACAAGGCATATTGCCGTTCTGGCAGTACAGAAGGCATGGATCCTGTGTTCCTGTAAAGCAGGGGCACCAATCCATACCTTCCACTAGTAAAAGCACCCCCCCCCCCACAGTTAGAAAACACATTTTAGGCACATAGTTAACCCTTTGATTGCCTCTGATGTTAACCCCTTCCCATCCAGTGTCATTAGTACAGTGCATATTTTTAGCACTGATCACTGTATGAGTGTCACAAGTTCCCAAAAAAGTGTCAAAAGTGTCAGTTAGGTGCTGATCATCGCCATTACTTGTAAAAAAAACTAAATAAAAAATCCATAAATATATCCCATAGTTTGTAAATGCTATAACTTTGGCGCAAACCAATCAGTATACACTTAATGGGATTTTTTTACCAAAAATATGTAGCAGAATACATATTGGCCTAAATTAATGAAAAAAATAGATTTTTTCCTTTTTTATTATTGGATGTTTTATAGCAAGAAGTAAAAAAAAAAAAAATATATATATATATATATTTTTTTTTTTTTCAAAATTGTCGTTTTTTTTTTGTTTATAGCGCAATAAATAAAAAAAAGGGAGAGGTGATCAAATACCACCAAAAGAAAGCTCTATTTGTGGGGAAAACAGGATGTCAATTTTGTTTGGGTAGAGGATCGCACGACCGCACAATTGTCAGTCAAAATAACGCAGTGCCGCATCACAAAAAATGGCCTGGTTAGGAAGGGGGGTAAATCCTTTGGAGGTGAAGTGGTTAATTTCTCAGAACGTTGTCATCCAGTAGAAATGACTGGTTGAAAGGTTGCTCCACCTGCATAAGATAACTTATGATGCCTGGGGATGTCCTACTAAGTTTGATAATATTTGGGGACAATGGGTTAACTGTTTTTTAGCATGTGAACATCAAACATCCTAATATTGCCTTGACAATAGTATCCATTCATTTATTTGTACATTGTATCCAATGCTTGGGAAATATCACACAGCCTGTAACATGAGTTTTAGTTAAAATAACTTTTTTTTTATTATTGAAAACCATGCTCAGAATAGATTACATTTTGTCCTTGTACACCAGGGGTAGGCAACCTTTTGAGCACAGTGTGTCAGAAAATGTTTTCAAAGTAATTGAGCGTGCTGATTTTATAACAAAAAAATGTAAACTTCACACTCTCAATCACGAAAAGGATTTTTTATAAAGTAAAGGCTATAAACGACTTCAGTAGTACAGTAGTGTGAAATTAACATCCTGCACTCTCAGGCCTCAGATCAACCCCAATTCCTGCACCTCCACACTTCAGATCACTGTCCTCTCAGCAAATCTGTTTCACCACTGTACCTCCCTGTTCATCCGTCCCACCACTGTACCACCCTATACATCTGTCCCACCACTGTACTACCCTGTACATCTGTCCCACCACTGTACTACCCTGTACATCTGTCCCACCACTGTACTACCCTGTACATCTGTCCCACCACTGTACTACCCTGTACATCTGTCCCACCATTGTACCACCCTGCTCTTCTGTCCCACCACTGTAACCCCCTGCACATCTGCCCCACCACTGTTAACCCCCTGCACATCTGCCCCACCTCTGTACCCCCCTGCTCATCTGTCCTACCACTGTAACCCCCTGTACATCTGCCCCACCACTGTACCACCCTGCTCTTCTGTCCCACCACTGTAACCCCCCTGCTCATCTACCCCACCAATGTTCCCCTTTTCTCATCTGCCCCACCACTGTACCCCCTGCATATCTGCCCCAGCTCTGTACCCCCCTGCTCATCTGTCCTACCACTGTAACCCCCTGTACATCTGCCCCGCCACTGTACCACCCTACTCTTCTGTCCCACCACTGTAACCCCTGCACATATGCCCCACCACTGTAACCCCCTGCATATCTGCCCCACCTTTGTACCCCCACTGCTCATCTATCCCACCACTGTAACCCCCTGTACATCTGCCCCACCACTATACCACCCTGCTCTTCTGTTCCACCACTGTAATCCCCCTGCTCATCTGCCCCACCAATGTTGGCCCTTTCTCATTTGCCCCACCACTGTTCCTCCCTGCACATCTGCTCCAAAACCGTACCCCCATGCTCTTCTGTCTCACAGCTGAAACATCTTCTCATCTGTCCTAACACTGAACTTATCTGCTCATCTGCCCCACCACTGTAACCCCCTTTCTCATCTGCCCCACCACTGTACCTCCTGCACATCTGTCCCACCTCTGTTCCCCCTGCTCTTCTGCCCCACCACTATAACCCCGTGCTCATGTGTTCCACCAATGTACCTCTTTTCTCTCTGCACCCCTCTGCACATCTGCCCCTCCTATGTACCCCCCTACTCCTCTGCCCCACCGCTGTAACCGACTGTTCATCTGTCCCACCAATGCACCTCCTTTCACATCTGCCCCACCGCTGTACCTCCTGCTCTTTTGTCCCACCGCTGAACCCCCCTGATCCTCTTTCCCACCACTGTAACCCCCTTCTCATCTGCCCCATCACTGTAACCATATGCTCATGTGTTCCACTGATGTACCTCCTTTCTCCCTGCACCCCTCTGCACCTCTGCCCCACCTCTGTACCCCCCTGCTCCTCTGCCCCGCCGCTTTAACCCCCTGCTCATCTGTCCCACCAATGCACCTCCTTACACATCTGCCCCACCACTGCTCATATTTCCCACCACTGTAACCCCCTTCTCATCTGGCCCAACACTGAATCCCCCCCTGCTCATCTGTCCCACCACTGTAACCCCCTGCTCATCTGCCCCATCACTGTACCCCCCCTGCTTTTCTGTCCCACCGCTGAACCCTCTTCTCATCCCTCCAACCACTGTACCTCCTGCACATCTGCCCCATCACTGTACCCCCTTTCTCGTCTGTCGCACCACTGTAACCCCCTGCTCATCTGCCTCATCAATGTACCCCTTTTCTCATCTGCCCCACTGCCGTATCCCTATGCTTTTCTGTCTCACTACTAAATCACCTTCTCATCTGTCCTAACACTAAACCCATCTGCTCATCTGCCCCACCACTGTAACTCGCTTTCTCATCTGCCCCACCAATGTACCTCCTGCACATCTGTCTCACCTCTGTACCCCCCTGCTCTTCTGCCCCACCTCTGTTCCCCCTGCTCTCCTGCCCCACTACTGTAACCCCCTGCTCATCTGTCCCACCAATACACCTCCTTTCTCATCTGCCCCGCTGCTCTACCTACTGCTTTTCTGTCCTACCACTGAACCCCCTTCTCATCTGCCCCAACACTGAACCCCCTTGCTCATCTGTCCCACCACTGTAACCCCCTTCTCATATGGGCCAACACTGAACCCCCCTGCTCATCTGGCCCAATACTGAACCCCCCTGCTTATCTGGCCCAACACTGAACCCCCTGCACATCTGCCCCAACACTGAACCCCCCTCTCTTCTGTCCCACTGCTGAATCCCCTTCTTATCTCTTCCACCACTGTACCTCCCTGCACATCTACCCTAACGCTGTACCATCCTGCTCTTCTGTCCCACCTCTGAACCGATCCTGCTCATTTTCCCCACCGCTGTACCCTTCTGCTCATCTGCTCCACCGCTGTACCCTCTTCTCATTTATGATATGTGTGATATGCAGAGTGGTGAAAGGAAGCATGTATGTAATGTATGTGATATCACATACCAGCATCTGGAATGGATGCGCAATGATGAGCTCAGGTCAGGGGCATTTTCTGAAAGCAGTGGGCCTGTGTACAGGATCATAAGTTGGGCCCCTGTAGCTCTGCGCCGCAGCAAAAGTTGGGTGTGATTTTCATTGCACTAAATACTGGCTGTGGCTTAAAGGGACACAGAGTGTAGAGGGGTTCAGGAGTAAGTGACGCAAAGGTTCAGGAATAATTTCAACAAAGTTCCCAGAAGCTCAACAGTAATTCCACAAACTGTCACCTGATTATGGTTTTCTCAATCACAGTGAAATCCCTTCTTTCTGAGATTGGTACTGGCCACCAATCAAGTCATCTTCCTCCAGATGGTGGACGGGGCTAGAAGGACTGTGATTGACTTTAGCAGTGGCCAATGACAGTCCTCCCTCTGGAAACAGGCCCCCCCCCCCCCCCCCAGCAGAACTGCACCCAATTTCTTCCCCATCACAAAAGCTGACGGTCGCAGCTACAGCAAATTTAGAGAACCAAACAAAGTTTCCCATCTTTTACATCGTGTGGGGGCACAGTGCCTCCCCCTCAGTGCAGGTGCGATGTGGGGAATTCAGAAATTGGAATGCATTAATGTCTCACTGACACTTCCCTGCGCTGCTCTGCTGATGGGGAGGGAGTCGAGTGCTGGCAAAAGAGGCTTTGCATGCCGCTTGCGGCACCCGTGCTGTGGGTTACCTGCCCCTGTTGTACACCATCTGTACTTTCTTTTTTCTCCTTATGTATCAAAAATGTATTGTAAATTCCTGATTTTATTCTATTTTGATATCACTGCATATATGTATTTGCTTTATTTCTTGGTCTATACTATTTAAGTTCAATGTGTAATAGAATTTAATAAACTTACTATATACAAAAAAAAGGAGGTATTGACCTCTTGTTTGATCTTTTTTTTTAAATTTGTCAAAGCCCTTCCACCTTAGCTGGAGTGTCAGGGCATAGCTGTTGCATGCCAGCAGCTTGATTTTACTCCACATTCCGAAGATGGAACAGTGTGTGAACTCCATTTAAAGACCAGCAACTGTCAGACTGCAGGTGACCTATCACACTCTCATGGGCTCAGCAGTGGTAGTCACATTTAGTGACATTAAATGCTCATGACATTGGGGGTGATTTACTAACGCTAGTACATACAGAATCTGGTGCAGCTGTGCATAGTAACCAATCAGTTTCTAACTTCATCTTGTTCAATTACAGCTTCCCCGCATCCAATTCACATGACATAGGAGTGTGACCAGCTTTCAATGGAGCCGGTTCACACATGTCCGTTGAAGCCGCAGTCCGGATTGAAAAAGGGTCCTGTGCGTGTTTGGGTCCAATTCAGGTGCGTATCCAAGCCAAATTTCAGACCGGATTCACGCCTGAACTGGTGAACAGACATGCACCGGACCCCAGGCACAAACCCGCGGCCGCACATATGTGAACCCGACCCAAAGGCTCATACACACTATAATCGGGCGAGAATCCAACTTTCGTATAGTGTGTACACAACTTTCTACAGCCGATTCCGACCTGAATGAAAATTTCAGAAGGGACAAGCTCCAAACTCTTTCTCGTACAGGAACAGAACGAATGATTTTCGCTTAATGTGTACCGTTTTCATATGATTTTCGTACGAGAGAAATCAGAAACGAAAGACTGCACATGATACAATAAACAACAAAAAACCTTTGTTGTACAATAATTTTCATATGAATTTTCTTTAATTGGTTCAGATTTGCTGTGAAACAACGAGGAAAAATCGGACGATTGCTCAACCGATTTTCTTATAGTGTGTACCCCGCTTTAACAATAAAAGCTAGAAGCTGATTGGTTACTATGCACAGCTGCACCAGATTCTGTGTGCACCAGTTTTAGTAAATCTCCTTGATTGTGTCTGTTCCAAACACAACTGAAACCCACAGTAATCACTCCAACCAATCGGTAACAGGAACTGGTGTGTTGTGTGGTACATTTTAAAGCTGGTAAAGGCTAGTTTATATGGAACAGTTAGATCATTTAATCGGGTGCCTTGTTCAGCTACCATCCAATGCTGCCATATTTAAAGATCTGATTACAAAGACAGCATAATGGCAGTTTGGTTTGGCACAGATGCATTGAAAATGGAAAGGTGTCAAAGCTACGGGTGAAACACCACTCAAGAGACCGCCAACTATTCCTGCTGCCAAAAGCTGTGCGGGAGCAACTCTGTTGTTCACTGAATCCAGTCCAGTATGAGCCACACATAGTTTTGCACTTTTTTTTAATGGAATTGAATGTGCATCTCTTAAAGTGGCCCTCTTACAAGCATTCCACTGGTGACCTATGTACAATCAGTGTGTTAAATGTTACAAACTAAAAGCAATTTATAACTATTTATAACAAACATAAAAGCTTGCCGTTAATCTGTAGACGATTTGTCCCATTGCTATGTATGACAGATGTGTAACGTTTTGCCAGGAACATTCATAGCACATGAACTCCGAAAGACAAATAAATGGAAGAAATGTGAAACAGTAAAAATAGAACATTTTGTCCGATTCCTGTCTGTGTGCTCAGACAAAACCCAACTCCAAGCTGATAGATATAACCCATCTTGGATGACAGCACAAAATTCGGCCTGTGTGCGTGTCAAAAAATAATCTTCTGATACACTTAAAAGATAGACAAGACTCCAAGAACAGTAGGTGTATTATAAAATGTCAAAATAACAAGTCACGCTTTAAATTAAAAAAATAACCAATATAGTACAATAACCTTATTTAAATCAAACAGAGAGTGAGAAACTGGTCAAATAGCGTATAATTAATAGTCCATTCAAATTGATGGTTGATCCACTGTGCATATATCACACAAAACACCCAAGAATGGTAATGAAAGAAAAAGGTCTGCCTTCCACTTCCACACAAACTGCTGCTTACCGGCTCCTATGGATCTCTTAGTTATAGGAGATCACACACGCCTATGGCTTGATACCCAGGCTGGATACCTGGATACCCAGCCTTTGATTGCATGCAGTCAAGATCCCGGAGTCTTTGCAGGAGTGTATAGCTCATACAGGAAGGTTATAGCAGATGTTTCCCAGAAAAGAATAATAGAGAGCTTCCATAGCTTAAAACCATAAAGAATTTATTTTATAAAAAATATTAGAGGTATTGCACTTACATTTAAATAAAAGCATCACATGCATAGTAAAAACCAAGCCGGCCGGCTCTCGGTAGCAAGCCGTGGCGGTGCAAGCAGGGAGCGGTGACGTCAGCACGCCGCTCCTCCCTGCATGTTTCGTCAAACCTGGCGTCGTTCTGGGGCACCTGGGAAGCGACGTGCTGACGTCACCGCGATACATAACTATGTAGTGCAAGGCCTGTCTGACTGCATACAAATTGAAAGTGTTTGGGTCTGACCTCATATTATATGGTTTTAGTGAATCTAAAGGGAAATCGTTTAAGGAAATTGTATAATATACGGTAGCCTTACTCTCTTGAAGATGCTGGCTGGTGCATCCCCCATTGGGCACTGTGGTTCTTTCAGCCAACCCCTTATAGATGGCGGACTATAAGTGTACTATTATTGCCCTCCCCATCATTCATCCTCTATAGTTGTACCCCTTTAATGCTGGGCGCCAGTGACTGTCATCATATTTGCGAGCCAACCCGCTGGATTGTGGAACGAGCAGTGGTTGTGACCGGCGGTTCCATTGCATAACTATACACCAGGACTACACATCCCAGGGATCCTTGCTACCATCCAAGGGACTTCTGGGAGAGACTATAAAGGAGATAGGAGTTCTGCCGCGCGCTCTCTTCTTCCTGGGTCTCGTGTAAAGCATCTCTGTGGCTGTTTGCCAGACATCTTCACGGCCCCCACTCAGCAGCTCGATACCCTGTTCGTTCACACTCCGCATCTGTTTGTCATCGCTGGAGGCTCCAGCGACGGACATCTCTTCCCAGGTCGCTGATTTCAAGGCATCTAGTTCGAACCAGTCGTTGGTGAGAGGGCAACCGCCTACCTTCTGCATTACTTCCCTGGTTACTTTATTGGAACACTGTGTACAGACGTCTTTACCTTTGGAACACTTTACTGCACTTCTATTTGAACACTGTACATAGACACCTTTACCTACAACAACCACTTCAAGGAATGCCATTAGCCTGTTTAAGCCAGTCAGTCTGTTCATCCATCACTGTGCTTTATTGGATATAATCTAATGAGCTCCAACTGCCGGTGAAGACTATCAGGGTCCTACACCATCTTTATTCTGTCTGATCTCCCATTAGGATTTAAAGGTTGAGTAGGCCGGCCTGGGGTTCGCCTTAGAGAGTAACTACTTGCATTAAACACTTAACCATTCATTTTCTTTCAGGTCATGCTACAGGTGGTATACAATTGCAAATATATGTATATTGTATCTACATACTGTTAAACTGTTCTTAAGCTGTTCTTTGGGGAAATTCCTCTACCGAGTCTGTGCTGTTATTGAGAACTCGGTTAATCTATTGCCCTCCTTTACAAACTAATACTACTTTTCTACTTCAGTAAAAGCTGAGATAACATAAATATATGTGAAATGTAATTTAAAGGTGCTTGTGAAAAGATGTCGAAACCCAGAGTGTCAGGTGGGTTGGAAGGTTCACAGGGTCATGGTGATACAGATGGGCAGGTAAATACAAGCAGTCCTCAAGGGGACTGCGGGAGGAATCACAGCACCCAGAAGAGACATGATAGCTGACATGCGTGGAATTGCTAGGTAGCTGTCTTTTCAAGTTATTTTAAAGAGATCAAAGATTTGGGTCACCGCCCTCAAGTAAGAAACTAGGCTTCTTAAATTACAGGTTGCTTTTCAAGCCACTTTTTTTTGTTTTACACAGAGGCAAGTTCACTTTAAGGCCTTGTTCACACAGGTGACCTGGGAGCACCACAAATAGGCTGCTGAGCCATGATTTTAGTGCCTTCTGACCACCCGCCTAAAAGATAGCATGCAGCTGCTCAGGGTTATACACATGCCATGGCAGTGATGCTTTCCTTCATGGCCACTGCAAAAATTATACTCCCTGTTGTAACATTCTTAAGGCCTGTACACAGGATATGAAAATCGGAAGTAAAATTTTGTCCGACGAACGATCTGCCGATTTTCGTATCGTTAGTATGGTGCTTTCGACAGTTGTTTCCGATTTTTTTTGTCCGACAAAAGCTGGATGTGCAGACTATAAAATTTTTGTTGTACATGAACTTAGCATCCGATTTTCATTTAATTAGTACGGTTTTTGTCCGAAAAGAATCTTAAAAAAAAGACTACGCATGCTCAGAAACGAAAGAACACATACAAAACTATTCAATACATTACATCACTTCTGAAGTTGTATTCTGTCGTACGAGAAATTTTCGTATGGTGAGTAACCTCTTCACTTTCGACATGAGACTAGCATGCAACAAAAAACGGACGAACGGTCATCCGAAAATCTGATCGTGTGTACGAGGCTTTACCCCAGCATTCGTAGTTTACAACTTCCAATGTTGCTGGTTCCTGCTGTCTCAGTAATGCTTTCCTGAACATCTGGTCTTTATTGGAAAGCATTAACAGTACACAGTACACTCTCCAGTCTGGTAGCTTGGAGTAAAGGGGGGAGAAAGCAGGGGAATACCTTGCCATCCTAGGCTACTGGGTTGTGAGTTTCTATTGATGAACCCAGTGTAGGGAAGCAAAACTCTAGTCCCTGTATGCAAGACTAGCTCCCTAGGAAGCTGCAAGAGAAAGGAGTCACCTTGTAACAAGAAACCTGGGGCAGCGGTCATGACACCACCTTAAACAGAAACATAGCCAAGTATTATAAAATAAAGAAAATGCATACTCAGTAAATGATTAAACCAGCTGCTAAAAGCTCTCTTAAAGAGGACCTTCATCCCCCTGTGTTATTTTAATTTCCTCTTACAGTGTTTGCTGGATTAACCTCAAAATACATATCCACACATCCAATGAATCCAATGTTGTTCTGCTGAAATCGGTCTCCACACTTCAGATCCCACGGTGCTTTCTTACTTCCATCATCAGGAGCCCCTGTCTCTTCTGGGTTTTTGCAGCTGGCCCCCTGATGAAGTGGCGCATGCTTGCATGACTGCATGAATCAGGAAGAGACAGCCTCCCAACTGCTGACACGCAGAAGCACATGTGTGGAAGACTACCCTGAGACCTCCTAGGATGTGTGAGTCAGTTTTTTAAGAGGCTGCAGGTGACTGTCTGGTGACTGTCACATCAGTCTTGCCTTGGTAAGAATCTTAAAAGTGCCGGTATGGGACAATAAAAAAGGTATTTGAAAAAAAAAAACAAATAAAAAAGAAATGTGTAATGTGAGAGAGGAGGGCATAGGAGTGCAATAATGAAATGTGGGTAGAGAAAGTTAAGATCTGCTTTAATAGAGCATCCCCCACCCACATATTCTCAACTTGGCCATGCTCCCCAGCCTGTGGAATGTTGAGTCCAAACCCTGAAGTGCAAGATCTGTGTCTCCCTCTTTGCCTTCTAGTACTGCCTGTTGTACAAGTGTAATGATGGAACCTTGCACTTTATATCAATAACTCAGCCTATCCTTTAAAGCCCTGAAGAATACACACTAAAACCCCAAAACACGTTGTTTAAGGTTACAATGATCAAATAAAGCATATTTTAATAAGGACCATTTGTCCAACTTTTTTCTTTACAAGGTATTTCCTGTCTGGATTTTCATCATACCAAATTTGCTTTTCTTCCGTATACAAGACCCCTTAAGGGCCACCACTTCATGTGCTTGCATACAGTCTAGCTTTTGATAGTTTTTGGTTTCCTAGTCCATGGAATCCAGCGTTGTCATTCTCTGCTTCTATGCCTCCAGCTATCTACTCCTCATTTTCACAGCTAGCCCTCTGATGACATGCCGCAAGTGTCTCTGTCAAGTCCCGGGGTCAGATAGAAAGATCCTTCATCCAGTACTGCCTACTGGAATGTGTGACAGGGACATTTTGTCATTCTCCCCTAGGTGAAGAGTCAGGAAGTGGCAGGCTGCACCACCAACTGTCTGCAATTGTTTAATAGGGAGGAAGCAGAGGAGAGTAAGTTCATTCCAGGTGTGAAGGTCCACTTTAATGACAGGGCCTTCCTATCCACTGGTAGGTGTGCAGGTTATGTCAGGGCCAGGATGGGATAGCTGTTGTGTCAGGAACACACTCACACAGGGTTGCCAACCCCCCACAACTTTTTTTAGTGGCGAAAAATATTTTAACAGAGAATTTTTTCATGACAACCTGAAGTATGGCAGAAACTTTCTATGAAAATACAGATGGTTGGCAACTGGTGGATGAAAAAAAGCCCCCAATACTTCCTATAGTGTCAGAGGAAGTGCAGAATAGCAGCCCTAGTTGTAGTGCAGGATTTAAGCGTAATTCCGCTGTCACAAACTGAAAGCAGGCAGGCTCTTTGCACTAAAATACACCTACCTGTATGCTCACTATTTGCCCTGGGCATGTACACTAAGCTGTGAATGAGCAACTCAGCTTACATTACTGACATGATCCCTGTGCGCCAAAATGTATGCGCAGGAGTGATATCATCCTGCTGCACCCATTGAAGACTGCAAAAGACAAACAGAGTTCCTCTGGGAGCATAACGCCCCATGTCACTACACAACTCATTGTACGTTGCATTTAGGAGTGTTAGAAAATCTGTATATAGCCCTACTTTTATTACAGAGAAAAAAAATATAGAGTTTAACCATAGATGCTGCTACAAACTTATAAACACTGCCATCTACTGGTTGAAGAATGTACCACTACTAAATAGTGATGTACAGTAGTTGTTGCACAAAATACAATTCTGTATTCCAACACCCTCACTCAACAACTACCCCATATATTAGTCCCAAATTGGATGCCAGATCTATGAATCTGTTTTGGTTCTCTAAGAGATGTCATCTCTTCATCGGTAGCTCATCCCATGAATCTGGCTCTGGTTTTAATGCAATGTGAGCAACATAGGACAGACATTTGTCTAGAATGCCTTTATTGCTTCTGGTGGATTTCCTGATTGAAGCCTCTTGTGGCCTGGTTTCTTCTTTTACAGCCTTGTCTGCAGTAATTTATATTTCTGTGTCAATTTGTTGCTTATCGTCATATGAAACTGATGTGGAATTTCCCTCAGTTTGAAGTATTTGTGTTAATTCATAAAATTTTGAACACACTGAAGTTTCATCAACAATTACACTTCTACTAATGGTTACGTTGTTTCTGTCTTGGTATAGAATTCTGTATCCATTTTGAGATTCACTGTACCCCACAAGTACACCTTCCTTTGCACAAGCATCCCATTTTGTACGTTTTTCTTTTGGAATGTGCACATAGGCTTTGCTTTGAAAAATGTTTACATGGTTCAAATTCAGGGCTTTTCCATCCCACGGTTCATATGGAGTTTTCTCATTTGCTTTTCCTGGTAGTGGATTTTGGAGATAGCATGCAATCATAATTGCTTCTCCCCAATATGTGGTTAGCATATCTTCATCAATCAGCATGGTTCTTCCACTCTCACATAGAAAATGGTTCATTCTTTCTGCAACCCGGTTTTGTTCTGGGTTGTATGGTACAGTAATTTGAAATATTATGCCATGCTTTCTGAGAATTGCCAGTGTGTTATCACCTGTATATTCTGTTCCATTGTCTCTGCACAATACACTCAGCATTTTGCTATATTTGTTGCTTACTTGACTGTTCAAGTTTTTCTGGTACATCACTTTTGTTGTGTAACAGATATAGTGTAGTATGCCTGAAGTAAGTGAGAAAATACCTCTGCTTTACTGGAGTCAATTTTTCCATAGGACAGCAAAGATTTGAATGAATTAAAGTAGAACTATAGGCAAACTTTTTTCTTCATTTTGGATAGACCAATGGAGCTTTATAACCCCCTTCATTGTGTCCCATTGTGGAGATTTATCTTCACTTCCTGTCCCATAGCCAAACAGGAAGTAAGAGGAAATCCCTACAAATTAAAGCTCCATACACACGGGCAAAATGTCGGAAGACATTTGCCAGTACAAAAAATACCGGCCGACATTCTGCCCGTGTATGTCGGTCTGTCCAACAGAAAGCTGGCCGTTCGAAAACCAGCATCCGACCAACTCCTAATCAGTGCCGTCAGCCAATGGCAGAGAGTGCTGATTGGAGTGTTCTGGTGGTGTTGGTGGGGGGGGGGCTGTCTCCCTGTTAGAACACAACAGCTCAGTGGGGGAGATCACTGAATTACTCTTGCATGGTTAGTACAGCGGCTCCTGACTGGAGCTTTCACTTTTTTCATGCAACCAAAAAAAAAAAACTGTAGTGTGTACCTTAAGGGAATTCCTGAATTCCTTGAGGACCCCCAGGTCACCAGAATTCGTGTCTCCATTGGAAGATGTTCCCCTTCATTACTTTTCGGGGGACAATCCAAAATATGGGGTTTTCTTTTAGTTTCAATGATAAAAAAGTAAAAAAAAAAGTTTTGCCTTTAGTTATACATTAAATCCAGAGGTTTCTTAGCTCTGCTGTTACTCTGCTTTGGAAAGGCTTTTCTTGTCATTTCTCCTTTTATACAGCTGATATATTTCTTTTTTTTTTTATAATTGACAATTTTTATTAGGTTTCATTGTGTACAATACAATTGTTAGAAACAAAGTTGTGGGGGGAAGAGAAAGAAAAAAACAAAACAAAAAAAAAACAGACAGCTCTGGAGAGGGCATGGTGATCTACAAATAACAGAATTAACAGAAAGTCCACAGGAACAATTAATTAAGGTACTGTTCTATAAAACAAGATGATAGAACACTGGGGCGAACCCTTCTGTCAGACAAATCCACAGCAGATCTTGTGAATTAGAATTGCTGTTTTTCCAGAGAGGGGAGAAAGAAAAAAGGGGGGGGGAGAAGGGAATGGAAAGAAAGAGGTGTAGAAAGTCACAATCATTGGGGCACATCTCTCCTGGGCTTCGAGTTTTAGCAGTGTGCAGGTCGGAGGGGAAGGGGTCTTATGGAATCATGGGGGTCCATGTTGCTGTATGTCTGTCCACCCGATCCGTTAGTCTAGCCGACATGGACTCCATAACCTCTACGTCCTTGATTCTGGTGTAAAGATCAGATAATGATGGGGGGTTTCATTGTTTCCAATGGAGGGCTACTAAACATCTAGCTGCTGTTATTATTTGTGTGGCCAGCTTTTTGGCTAGTCCGGAGAGTATAGTGGGAGGGAGGCCCAGTAAAAAGAAACTTAGGGGAGAGAGGGATATCTACCTTGAACAGCCGGTGGAGCAGATCCTGGACTGCACGCCAATAGGGCTGGAGGGATGGGTAGACAGATGTGGTATAGCGTGTCCCGATCCTGGAGACATCTCCAGCAGCGATCCGAGGCCGATGGATATATAGCATGCAGGCGTGACGGAGTTAAGTACCAGTAAAAGAGCACCTTATATGTGTTCTCTTTGTAGAGTGTGCACATAGAGCTCTTGGCCCCCCCTCCCATGTCCATATAGTGGCCCATTGTTCGCGGGTTAGTTCCTTTCCAAGGTGTTCCTCCCATCTACGCATGTATCTATGTTTCCCCCGAGCGGCCATATCGTATGAGTTTAGAAGTTAATATATGTCTGAAGTCAGTCCTTTCTGTGTAGGGCCTGATAGGATTAGGCATTCAAATGGGGAGCTGGTGTATTTCATTTTTTGATCGCATGGACTAATCCTTATTCCACTTGCATAGTCATGCTCAGTTAATGTCTTTATTATGTCAGGACTTCTGTGTCAAAGTCATCTGTGCCATGTGTGAATGCAGTTTGAATGTTTTTCCTTCTTGGTAATATTAACCAACCACCTCATTGAAGTTTAGCTGATACAGTTCATCTGTAATTCTTGGCCTTTTTCAAGTAAAATATCCCCTTTTGTGATGGCACAACTGTCATCTCGGAAGGTCATTACATTGCCTTGTTTCATGGGCTTCTTCACTGACAAAAGATTAGTTTTAAGAGCAGGGACATAGAGGACATTTTTCACAGATATCTTTCTGGTGACACTCTGGGAAATAGGACAGTAAAGAAAACCATCTCCTATTCCTTCTGATTCCATTATTTCCCCATTAGCTATTTTGATTTTTCTCTGTTTTACTCTGCTTAAAGTGAGTAAAGAAATTTCTGTCATTTGTCAAGTGACTCCTAGCTCCTGAATCAACTCACCATGCCTGCAAAGATGAGGTGCAACCATTGGATTGAAAAACATATTCATTATCTGATGCTAAATCAGTTTCTTCCTTTACACTTTTGGCCTTTTGTAGTTTAGATTTGTGGTTGCATTCTAGCTTTCAGATTCTGCAATCTGCTCTTAAATGACCATATTTCTTGCACACAAAACATTCACGTGTTTCTTGTTGCATGTTACTGTTTTTATTCCTATTTTTCATCTTTAAAGCAGACTCTGCGACAGAAGCACTGTCACTATTAATGCTTTCTGTTTTACATATATTATATTAATCCACAAGCTTACCATCATGCATTCTCTGGTTAAAGCTTGTAGGAGTTTTCATTCTACTCTGACTGTCCTATGAGGCTGCATGACCCCTGACCCTCTGGATTGGCCCTGTGCTGATCACATGCACCTAATTTTTCTTCTTCACTGATGTGCGCTGATGAGGCTGCACTGATGGGCATTGATGATCAGTGCCCTGAATATTGGTGTAAACAATGCACTGATAGCTTTGCCGGTTATCGGCTCTTCTTTCCTCACACAGTCACAGCGCGAGGAAAGAACTGCCGATAGCTGGTGTTCTATTAGATTGCCGCTACCCATCAGATTTTGTAATGGAAGTGACGTTCCGACCAAAAAATACTTACTGCGTATGTGCTCCAGCACATCACTATGCGTTCCAAACACTTCATGATATGACGGGTAGTGGTAATCTAAAGAAAAAAAATGCAGACATCTTACAACACCCAGCTATGTCTTAAATTTCAGAGTATTTTTTAGCAATAAAGTGAACGTATATAAATAAATATACTATATTGACATATGTGATTCTGTTTTGATGTTACATTTTGAAAGAAGCTGGACACCAGCAGTAGGAAAGTGGCGGAGGCCATGTTGGTACACCCTGCACTGCTCAGCGCACCTAAACTGGCCACAGATCGCACAGCAACGCTGTTCGTCCCTGTTCTCCGTTTCAGGGACGAATCAGGGCAGAATCTTTGCCTGAATTCGGCCCTGAAATGGAGGCAAAGACGCACAGTGTTTCTGTGCAGTGCACTCCGCAGCTGCCCCGGAGCCATGTGAACCGGCTCCATAGAGAGCCAGTCATATTCTCCTGCTATGCGAATTGGATGCGGGGTAAATACGCATCCAATTCGCATAGGTGTGAAATCAGCCTTAGGCTTCAAACGTAAACATCCAAACAGCATCACAGATATCAATACACTATAATTATTTATATACGCTCACTTTATTGCTAAAATTACTCTGGAATTCAAGATGTAGCTGGGTTTAAGATGTCTGCATGGGTGTTCTATGAGATTACCACTACCCGTCAAATCATAACGTGTTTGGGACGCATATTTCTGGCGCATTAAGTATTTTTTAGTCGGAAAGTCACTTCTGTTACACAATCTGATGGGTAGGGGTCATTTGATAGAACACCGGCAAGTCAGTTTACAACTTTACATGTGATCAGCTGATCACATGGTAAAGAGCCGCTGTGATTGGCTCTTTACCCCAATCTGTGATCAGCTGTGTCCGAATGACATATTGGCCATAGAGCGTGCCCCATGGGGGCGAGCAGGGGTGAGGTTCTGGGAGGACACCCTGGTCTGAGCTCAGCGTTTGAGAACTCACTCCTTTGATGGGGAACAGTAACAGCTAGGCCTCACTTAGCAACGTCCTTAGCAACCTCCCCAAGGTTTGCCACTTAGGCTTTATGAGGTATATAAATGGCCTACAAGCATAGCAAGGGCTTTATTCCACTTTAGTCAGAGCTGCACGGTTTGTTTTTATCTACAGGCGCCCCTTCTATACATAGGCAGTTTTTCAGTAAAGATGATCCTAGCAGGCATGAGGTGGTGACACGTCTCCCCACATAGATGTGATCAGAGTTCTGTTATCCAATAAGGGGCCGAGTTCTCTTCAAGTCACTCTACCATTATAGTGACCATTAGACTAATAAAGAACTATACAGCCCCGTCTCAGTAAACTGTCTGAATTCCAATGATCTCTGATAAGTTGCCTTCCTCACAGCTCAGGCTGGGTGAATGTCTGGTGAGTCCCGCCCGCAGCTTGTCGCTCAGACACTGTGCAGGGAACACGCACTGAGCTCAAGCCCCGCCCCTGTATGACGTGTGCAGGCAGCCCGAACCCTCTCACCGCTTCCCTCTCCGCATGCCACAGCTGTACAGCCTTAAAAATGCCAACTCACAGGAGCGCGAGGCGAGCTGGGAACCCGACGAGACTACATATCCCGTCATGCCACACCACCAGACCGCGCCCACTCAGCTCTTTTCATTGATAGGCCGACGTTCTGCACCGAGCAACGAATCCACAGCTACCGTTCCACTTAGAGGAGGGGACTTCTCAGAAGCTGACACGTCACTGTACAGGGCGCAACGTCCATCATTCAGAAAAGGGGCGGGGACGGGAGGGAGGGGGTGGAACGGGCTACAGGCTCGGGGCGTGTCTAAACGCAGCACTTTGTGAATTAATTATTCAGAAGGGCGTGTCGTGTCGGCGCTGATTGGGTGCGGCTGGCAGGAGTTGCTTTGCGTCATCACGTTACCAGCTGATCGGAGTTTGGAGCCGGCTTGCTGGGAGTTGCGGGGAGACAGGACAGGTCAGCGGGAGGGAGCGGTCAGTGGAAGAAGTCCGGGGTGCGGGAGTGTCGGGGCGGCCGGATGGGCAGGAGACGGGATTGGGTGCCGGCCGGGACAGTGAAGAACCGGGTGCTGGGCTGTAAGATGAGGACGTGCCGGCGGCAGGGTGGGGTGTGTGATGGGGTGCCGGCTGTACACCCTGACACTGGGATCGGGTGTGGTGAGATGACACTTCCAGTGATTAGTGAGTGATGGGGCTCCGTGCGGGAGTACGGTGATTGCGGAGGGTGCCGCAGTGTCAGGGTGGGGTGCAGACATGACTTAGGGGGGTGGGGCACAGGAGGACTGGATGGGGGACACCACTGTCACTGGGGGTGCCATAGCAAACTGAGTGCTAGACATAGGGCAAGGGGAGCAGGTGACAGATGTCATATTGTAGGGTGGCACATCAGAGGGGTCATAGACAGCAGGTAATGGATGGGCTAGGAGATAGGCAGCTGGCAGTGGGTGTGTGAAGGGTTAAATGGCTGAAGGACAGGTACAGTACTGCATGGGTGATGGCCGGGTGGGGTATCAGCTGTCAGTGGGTGAGGGTGTGAAGGGTTAAATGGCTGAAAAACAGGTACAGTGGTGGTTTGGTTGGAGAAGTAGACAGATGTCAATGGGTGGAATGGCTGAAGAACAGGACCAGTGGTGGTTAGGGTGGTAGTTGGCTGTCAATGGGTGTGAAGGGTGATGGTTAGGGTGGTAGTTGGCTGTCAATGGGTGTGAAGGGTGATGGTTAGGGTGGTAGTTGGCTGTCAATGGGTGTGAAGGGTGATGGTTAGGGTGGTAGTTGGCTGTCAATGGGTGTGAAGGGTGATGGTTAGGGTGGTAGTTGGCTGTCAATGGGTGTGAAGGGTGATGGTTAGGGTGGTAGTTGGCTGTCAATGGGTGTGAAGGGTGATGGTTAGGGTGGTAGTTGGCTGTCAATGGGTGTGAAGGGTGATGGTTAGGGTGGTAGTTGGCTGTCAATGGGTGTGAAGGGTGATGGTTAGGGTGGTAGTTGGCTATCAATGGGTGTGAAGGGTGATGGTTAGGGTGGTAGTTGGCTGTCAATGGGTGTGAAGGGTGATGGTTAGGGTGGTAGTTGGCTGTTAGTGGGTGTGAAGCATTAAATGACTGAAGAACAGGGACAGTGCTCAATGGGTGGTGGCTAAGTTAGGGTAGTAATTGGCTACCAATGGGTGTGAAGGGTTAAATGGCTGAAGAACAGGAGCAGCGATGGATGGATGGGTGGTGGCTAGGTTAGGGTAGTAGTTGGCTATCAATGGGGGTGAAATTGTCAAAGAACAAGAACAGCGATGGGTGGTTTAGGTTGGAGAAGTGGACATTTGCCAATGGGTGTGAACATTGGGCTAAATGGCTGAAGAACAGGTAGCGTGATGGTGGTAGCGGTGAGTACTGTAATGGGGAAGGTGGACTGGGTTTCAGGATTCCATTATGGTATCCAAAGTGCTGCTAAATGTAGGGGGGGGGGGGAATCAGATGGAAGAGCTGGTGTTGGGTGTAGCTTGCTGAACATCAGGAGAGGTGATGGTGGGCTGAACATATAGATGAGATGGAAAGATGATCTGAGGAGCTATAGTCCACAATGTTGGCAGGACATTGTAGATCACTGTTGCCTGTTGGCGCACTAGAAGGTGGCTCCCCTGGTACTGGGTAATACCAGGAAATTTATGCCTTTTGGCAGGCTAAGGATGGCTCTCCCGGCACTAAGTATTACCAGTAAATGTTTCCTGTTGGCAGGCTAAGGATGGATCTCCTGTCACTGGGTAATCCTGTAAGTGATGGCTGAAGGGTGGCTCTCCAGCAAGTGATGCCTGTTGGGAGGGTGGCTCTATCTGCTCTCTGGGTGGGAGTGCTGCAGTTAACATGGTGCATTGTGCTGTCTTGGATGGGCTACATCCTTGTATATCTTGTCCAAGATTTGCTGCAGAACACAATCCCTACAGTGGGATCTCTTCTAGGAAAGTTGTGAACTTGCTGTAGGCCTGGGAGAGTGGCTTAAGTGGGTGTGGCATGGTTGGTGTGCTCAGTGTCCAGCATAGCAGATGGGTCCTATTAGCATAGAGCTTGTTGCAGGTGGATGGCATGAAGTGGGTAGATAGGGGAACACGGCTGTAACCACACCCCAGTGAGAAGACATGACATCCACACTTCTCATCCTCCTAACGGTAAGGATTCAGCATGCATGTCATTCCATGGATCATGTAGCCAGTATTTTCCCTCATCTGCACTGAGCCATTTGTTATTCTGTTAAACAGAATTGTATGTGTTTTTTTTTTTTTTTTCCTAATCTTTTTGATCTGTATAAGTATTTTGTATTACCTATCCTCATCCAGTTCTGTCATTCTAATATACACATCCTCCATTTCTGATGACTTGAGTGCCCTTCCCTCATCCTCTTACTTCTATCTATACTTTTCTTTCATATGCAGTCCCCTCCCTCCCCCTCCCCGATTATAGATCCTGTTTGCTCGTCTTGCGTTCAGAAGCTCTGATTCACGCTTATGCAACCTGCTGTTAAGCCATGCAAACACTAGGGGCGGTAGAGAGCTGGGCACCACTCTGGGTCATGCCCTTAAGAGGAAAGAGGAGCAGAAATTATAAAGTATTTGCTTTCCCAGGCTCAACTAGTAGTTTAGATACGTCTATCGCTCACCGGTCACCATAGTCCTTGACATGTTGTAGTGGCTTGAGGAGTAAATATCTTTTTGTTTTGTTTTTTATTACTGATGACATAAAAAAAAAAATCAGATATGTTGCACACTGCCTGGTATCATCTGTCCTTGAACTGAAGAACGTGACATGGCAGAACATTTTGCATGATGGTGGTACAGCCCTGCTGGTACAACTCATGATGTTCTATTTTATCATAAACAGTACTGAAACTTTAGGTTGGCCATCTGTTTTTCTGTGGGACTGGGTGGTAGTACAGAGTGGCGTAGCTTGACGTCACTGCAGGATATGACTATATGATGGTTTTCACCCTGAATTTTTAAAGTAACTGCTAGAATTTCTCTGCTTAAAAAAGTTGTCCTAAATGTAAGTGACTGTGCCATCTATTTTGTTAGGGTACCTACCTTTTGGGGTATAGCAAGTGCACGTGTTATGTATATGCTGCTGAAAAAAAAAATGGGACTTACATTTTGATTTTTGGGCTCCTAAAAGAATTGGTGGCCAAGAGACTATTTTACCAACATTAAAGGGTTAGTTCACCTTTTGTATTATAATTTACTATGCAATAAAGGGGCCCCAGAGTGTACACACACACACACACACACACTTTTATTGATTCAATTCCTGTAGGCCAAGATAGGCTTCCCTAAAGCCTGGCTAGAAAACTTTCATTGTGCTCGGGATCTCTCAGTCTAGGGCTTGAGATCCGTTGGATGCAACTTCTACATTGAAGGCTCGTCCCCAGTATCAAAGGAACAAAGGTTTTCCTGCTGTCTTGCAACTACACATGTGCAGCCGCTTCAGTGACAAGGAAAGAGCAGCAAACTACTTGCCTGTGCGCGGTTGTATGTTCCTTAGATGCTGGTGCCGCGCCCAACATTTCTTGTGTCCTAAATTTTTCTAATATGCCGCAGATCTCACAATGGAAGTTTTCTGGCCAGGCTTCAGGAAGCCTATCTTGGCCTACAGTAGTGTCATTTGAAGGAAGTTATCTTTTTTTTCCACTGAAGATCATTTTATATCATACTGGGGTCCCTTTATTGCAATGGTCTCCAAACTGGGGGCCGATGTGGCCTTTTGCAGGATTTTATCTGGCCCTTGGTGCACTACTTCATCCACTAACTCCAAAAAAAGGCATTCCTTCCAATGAAACCAAAGATAGGTTGCTATTCTTCCCACTGTCCTCAAAGTTGAGGCGTTGTTTACTCCCAATGACACTGACACATTTTCTATTCCCAATGGTCACAATCTGGCCCCCCAAAAGTATGAAGGAGAGTGAATTGGCCCTCTGTTTAGAAAGTTTGAAGACCCCCGATTCATTGCATAGTACATTTTATTACAATGGTGAAGTAACTGTATACAGAAGACTCCTTACTTACTTTTTGTTCAGTGTTCTGTTCCCCAGGGAACAAGGTTTATGTAGTACTTTGTCCCTTATTCCTATTTGCTTTGTCCAGGAGGTTGTCAGGAGCGCCCCGTTCTCCCCCACAGCTGTTTGACAATATAGCTATCAAGGAGATGACTGCTTGATAACCAGCGCTGGTCTTGGCAAACACATCGGTATTCCTCTTGCCACCCTGTTGTGGCTAAGTGCTTGGAGCCAAGGCAAGCATAGGTTATCAAGCAGCTGGCTATGTTGTCACAGCCAGTGGTGAGGGGGTGGGTGCCCAGTCTGACCTCATAGCTAGGCTTACAAAACAAGTAGGTACATGGGTCAAGGATCGACATGTATGTTGTCACCTGGGAGACAAAACACTGAAAAAAATGGAGGTAGAATTTCTTCTTTAAGGAGTGGCCTGCATTCATTTAAATGGCCTCGAAGGGTCAGAAGTTTAACAAATGTAACCTAAATCTGAGTATATGAAGCAAATACAGGCTAGGCTTAGTAAATCAGAATGTTATTCAAAATAAGGGCCTCTCATTGTCTGTGTAAGTAGTGAGATGAATCGGCTTTCCGGAATGTTTCCTCCTTTTACAAAATGGCTGCTGTCATTGTAACTAGGCCTCAAGTTAGTCATCAATAAATTCCTACACGGCCTGGTTTCTGCGTACAGGAGATGAGTGACTCAGCTAAAAAAAAAAATCCTTATTTTTATCTGGTAGAAAGGTCTCTTAGACAAATAGAGAGGGGAATGTGTTTATTAAGGTGGCTTTCTAGGAAATTATAAACAGAATTTCTGCTTTTTTTTTTTTTTTATATATGCTATATTGCAGCTGGATTGTATTTTGCCATCCATGTGTGGTCAAAGTTTGCAGATTTCTTTTTATTTCAAAGAAGTCCTAAATTACAAATCACATCATGCCTCTGGATGTAGTTCCTGTGGATATCTGCCTTTGCAGTGCCTATTAGGAGTTGTAGTTCCACAACAGCTGGCGTGCTGAAGGTTGCCCCTATCTGCTCTATATATCTGATAATATTTTAGAACAATGGAGGGACTGATGCCAGGTGACAGCGGGTTCAAACCAGAATTGTTTGAACGTAAAGAAGCCTCGCAGCCGGGCAACTACTTCAGAAGGATGTTGGCAATGACTGCCCTCATTGTGACAGGTGT
Organism: Lithobates clamitans; assembly: GCA_037952925.1. NCBI lineage: Eukaryota > Metazoa > Chordata > Amphibia > Anura > Ranidae > Lithobates > Lithobates clamitans. The sequence goes on from JBBGZY010000013.1 coordinate 4,162,889, forward strand.
CATTTAAAGATGGGCTTCAAGCAAATGGCTAGGTATACAGTGAAGTTATATTTGGGAATTTTCTTACCTGTGAGAGAGTGACAATTCTGTTCAGGCAGTCTTGTGGTTCAGATATCCATGCCAGACTGCACACTGCAGTTAAACAATACAGCTTCATTCCCAACCCAACCCCAGGCTGCTGATATGCCAGTGAAGTAGCATCACTACATCATTCTGCTCCTGTCAGCAGTCTTCCAGTGTTAGATCAGCAGCACTGCATATCCAGTAGAGCCTAATTGGTTTCCAGCACTCGGACTCGTATATCTCTCTCCCGGTCAGCAGCTTGGCATGGATTAGTCCTCCAAACTATGATGGCAGCCATTTTGAGGAATGGATCTTTGTTGTACAAGTCAACAATATCTTTGAGTCTTAAGACACTAGGGGTGCAACGGATCGTCATCGATCCGTGATCCGATCCGCGGAAGTTGATCCGTACGGGACACCCGCGATCCGCGGAGCGCTCTGTGGCCTCGGCCATAGGAAAGGCCGCGGCTTCGGCCTAGCTCCAGAGCGGCGGCCATCTTGGTACACCCGGCGGCCGTTTAGCACGTGATCGCTCTGTCAAATGACGGAGTGATCACTTGTAACAAACTGGCGTCATGTCATGACACCGGTTCCTCTCTCCCCTCTGTGTACTGATCTGTACAGTGGAGGGGAGAGATCGGATGGCAGCAGTGCCAATACTCTGCAATGCCCTGCCAATATACCCGCCAATACCCTGCAATACTCTGCCACACCCTGCCAATAGGGAGATTGTGGATATTACAGTGGGGGAGATTTTTTTTTTTGTTGATCCGAAAATGATCCGAACCGTGACTCCTGATCCGAGGAACTATCCGAACCGTGAGTTTTTTGATCCGTTGCACCCCTATAAGACACCTAATAGATTTTTGTTTTTCTGAAGGCACTTTTATATTAGCAATTTTATCTTTCAGATTTTTGTTTCAGGTTGCACCCCCCACACGCAGAGCTTTAGGCCTCGCGTTTCAGAATTCTCACACTAGAGTGCTATAATTAGCAGACATTGGAATCAGTAATACCTAGTTTGCAGAGTCCCCAAATCATGACCAGTACAAATCCTCCTGGGGTTACAATGGCACATTTTTTGGAGCTTCAGGCTATGATGGGATACCAATGCCATCCATGTCAATTATAGCATGCCACAGGGCAAGAAGCATCCATGTCTTGTTTTTGTTCTCTTCTTGTAATGTGCTTTCCAGGTTGTAGTACATTTATTTTTTTCGTAACTAAAGCAACTAGGGAATTGTGTTGGGAACATCGTGTTATTCCTAGGTACATCTTAAATAGTTTGTATTGAAGGTTTAATTAGTTCTGTATTGTTGGATTCTTTCCACTAGTACAGAGGATTAAATTGCCCTCTTTTGGTCTCTTAAATATGAAAGTGCATAAATGCCTGTTGATCATGTCATAAATCTTGTCAGTTAAGTTATGACGCTGTCTGCCTGTACTGTATTCCTATGATTTACATTCAGAGCCATGTTTTTAGGCTGCGGAACACCCCCCACCCTCCATGACACACAGGTAGTTTTGTCATACTGTCCTATAGTCAATGCTGCCTTTTCATAGGTACAGTCAGTAAGTGTTGTCACTGGAAATTATGACAATAGAGGAAAGAGGATAAAAAACCTGAAAAAAGATCTAAACTATTTTAAGCTGCAGTATATTATTTTTGTTTTTTGGTTTAGATGTGCCTTAATGTTGAATGCCAGGATAAGCAAATGTTGTCTTAAAACATTTGTTGTGTACTGTATCTTTAAATCTTAGTGCAGTCAGTGTATTTGTTACAGATTTGTACTGTAATCCAGTGCAAAGCTTTGCCTGTGTGTAGGAACTTCCAGCAGTAGACCAGTCACTGCTACACTTTGCCTTTTTTTGCAGAGTGACAGGTCTGGTCTCCGCCCCTTCCTGAAGAAAGTTGTAGTGAGTGGGCCTGCTGGGTACCTCCTGCAGCTCTGTTCTCTACACGGCACATTGATGATGTCACTACTTCTTGTACATTGCCATTTTTGAGTTTGAAAGTAATTTGGTGCACACAAAGTAGATATATATACTTTATACATATAGTATATAAAGGAATATATTTTAATGAGGTTTAATGTCTGGAGTTCAGCTTTATAGTACCAGGGCAGTTTTTATGTCTTGGTATACGGACTGGTTTACCCAGTACATTGTAATCAACAAAGGGTTAAATAGCTCTTTAGTGAAAGATAGACGTAAATCTCTCACAAGTCTTAATGCATGTTCATCAGAAGGACCTGCATGTTCATTTAAAGGATAAGTTCACCTTTAAAAAAAAATAAATGAAATGAATGCACATCTTTTTGCAAGCTAAAAAAAAATGTACATTTATTTTTTATTTAATTTTTTTTTTTTTTTTTTTACTTGGAGCCTGTAAAGCTTTGCATCCGTGATCAGTGCGGTTGTTAGTGTATACACACTGACAGGAAGAGACCATAAACTACCAGAGTGCTCAGCCATGCCCAGAACAGAACTACAAGCTGGCAGCCCCAAAGGCTGTCGGTACTTGTAGTTTTCGCATTCACAGAACCATGTGAATGAATGACGCGGCCGGGTGGATCCCCCACTTGCTGTCACTAGAAACAGGGCAGCGGCTGCAGGAGTAAGAGCATGTAACATTTTCCCAAAGATGAACTTCTCCTTTAAGGACTCATTCATATCAGCCCTGTTGGGCATCGTTGACCAACACAGGTCCCAACGCATAGACAAGGCAATTTGCCTTTATGTCCTTTTATTTTAGCTCACACAGATGTGTTGCATTGATGTGCACAGAAAGGGGGGGGAGCAGAAAAGGTTGCAATTTTTACACAGCGCTGCAGTGCACGGAGTCATTTTGTGACATTTTATTAAACTTAAAGAAAACAAAGGGTAAACAGGGTTATGTGTTGTAACAATGCACCGCCGGTACACCGTGCGCATGAGCGAACACACGTTATACAGAGCATAATGTGCGCCTGCTTTTGTGAAAGCAGCCTAAATCTTTGCAAAGTGTCCTCTGAGTGTACGTCTTGCGTTTTTACAAGCACTGATACTTAGCCCAGTGTGAGTACCTGAGGGGCCATTATTGTATCCCCACAAAGTCTTATGGAATGCCTGGCGGGTGTGCCAGAATTCTTATTTAGGACCTAGAGAGCCTCAAAAGAAGCTTTAATGGGGGCGATATGTTAACTTTTCACCACCTGATTTAAACCTATCATTGCCGTGATTGCGATACGGTAGTACGACAATTAGAACTTTAAATCGGGTGTGAGGAGGTGACACTGTGCCCATATGATCTTTGACTTCTCCCATGTTGTTCAGGTAGATTACCACCTCTTTAAGGTCTCCTACCCCTGGCCTAAAGGAAACTCTTCCTGAGAGAAACTCTCGGTTGTAGTTGCTGACTACAATGAAAATGCTGGTTGTCTGGCTGTCATGATTATCCTGTGCAACTATTTAGGAGGAGGTCTGTAGTAATGGCACCCATATTTATGTTACGAAAGTTTTTGCATTGGAGGGCTAAAGCTATAGCTTGCTACTCGGGAAAGTTCAGTTGAGCTGTATATTTCAAGAGCAGGTCACAGCTAAAGCTTGTACAATGATGGATGTCTAACCAAGGCTCCAGACCAGTGTTTGGTGTAGGGCAAGGCACACCTCTACATGACAATTGCCTCCAACTCTGCAACATAACGGTGGTGGCTGCCTCTAGTATGGGGAAAATGACAACCTCCAACTCTGCAGAATCACTGTGATGGCTGCCTCCGCCTGTGGAGAATCACTGTGATGGTTGTCCTCATTGAGGGGAAATGACAGCCTCCACCTGTGGAGAATCACCGATGGCTGCCTCCATTAGTGCCGGTTCACACAGGGGCGACCTGTCAGGTGACTTGTCACGCTCCATTCAGTACAATGGAATCGTTCTAATAGGAGCGACTCAAGTTGAAAAAGGTTCCTGTACTACTTTGGGGTGTCTTCGGAGCAGCTTGCATTGACTCTTATTATTGAAGTAGTTTGGAAGCCGTGCTAAGGTCACGCTGTGGGGGGACGGCTTCATAGTCGGACGAATTTGAAGCTGCCCCTGCGTGAACCGGCACTTATGGGGGAAATGTCAGCCTCCACCTGTGGAGAATCACTGTGAAGGCTGCCTCCGTTATGGGGGAAATGTCAGCCTCCACCTGTGGAGAATCACTGTGAAGGCTGCCTCCGTTATGGGGGAAATGTCAGCCTCCACCTGTGGAGAATTACTGTGATGGCTGCCTCCGTTATGGGGGAAATGTCAGCCTCCACCTGTGGAGAATCACTGTGATGGCTGCCTCCGTTATGGGGGAAATGACAGCCTCCAACTCTGGATGATGCACTGTCCAAACCAGTGCAATAAGCAAAAAAAATCAGTAGATTCTACAATTACAGTTGTGTTACTTTGCCCAGACAGTGTCATTTTGCCCTTTTGTAGTTTGTTTTTACAAGGTTGTAAAAAAACGCAGCTGACAGAGTTGGTATTGGCTAATGGACAACCGGTGTCAACATGACTCAATGAGTCGATTTGATTCAATTAAACATTGTATAATATCAAAGTGCTGTCCTATGAACAACAAGTTAAATTGTAGCATTAGTCTGTTCTTGTGTATGTGGATTTTATATATAAATAATATACACTTTTTTTTTTTTTTTTTGTTGCTCAACCCTAGGAAGTTTCAACATAGCTTTTTCATGTGATGTAAAATTAAAGTAGAACTAAAGGCAAAATTTTGTTCATAGGTTTTTATTGCTGTCCATTGGAGCGTGCCTATGTTTGCTGACTGTGGCTGCCATTCTTGCCCCCTTCCCTAGGTTGATACCATCCCATTTTTCTGAGATGCTGGCACAGTAGCCAATGACACTGTTGCCTGGCCACCAGCATCCTAGCAACCAGTGATGCGGTTTCATTGGTTGCTAGGATGCAGCTAGCTGGGTCGTAGTGTGTCATTGGTGGTTATGATGCAGGCAGGTGTCATATAGCGTAACTAATTGCGTTGTGTGACCCAGACGCTGGTGTCCTAGCAAACAACTTGGTAACATGGCAGTAATGAAGTATGGACACTCCAGCTCAGTTCTGGCCCCCCCACCAAGTACCGCCTGAGGCGATTGCCTCACTCTAATTGTCCTAAGTACCGATTTCACTGCCAGTGAAGGTAAATCCAAAATTCTGAGTTATCGTGAGAGCAGGAATAAAGGAAAAATCTTGCAGTGTGGATGATTATGTGACAATTGTCTAAGTGGAAATTTCCCTCACATTGGAAAGAAGTCCTCTCACTTTCTATTGGGCTGACAGGAAGTGAAGGGAAATCATTGTAATGGAACACAGATGGATAAAAAAATGTGACACAAGTATTAACCCTTTTTTTTTTTTTTTTTTTTTTTTTTTTTTTACAACAAATTGAGGGCTTGTTTTAAAGGTTGCTTGATATTTGTTTGGAATGCATAAATAACTGGAGGTCCACAGGTTAGCTTTTGATCCCTGTACACATGGCAATCAAACAGGAATTTAAAGTGATTGTAAAGTCTCTTGTTTGTTATTTTTAGAGAAAAAAACTAAAAATGTTATGCTTGCCTGCGATGGTTTTGCACAGAGCAGACCAGATCCTCCTCTTCTCGGGTCCCTCTTCTGCTCTTCTGGTCCCCCCCCTCCTGACTAGTGCCCCACAGCAAGCCACTTCAGACACAGAACCCTGGTTCGCCCCCAACCCCTCTTTCTTGATTGGCTAACTGACTTTGATTGACAGAAGTGGGAGCCAATGGTAGCGTGGCTGTGTCTCAGCCAACTAGGAACTCGTGGACATCGCTGGACAGAGATGGGGCTCAGGTAGGTATTAGGGGGCGCTGGGACAGCTGCTGAACACAGTAGACTTTTTATCTTGATGCATAGAATGCATTAAGATAAAAAAACCCTCTGCCTTTAAAACCACTTTTAAAGTGTTACTAAACCCACAACAGTAAAATCGGTCTGTGTAAAGCATGCTTGTTATACTCAATGTGGAACCTAAGGGGTTAATCTGCATTGTATAAAAAGGACTGATCCTGTCTTCTCTGATCCTCCCCTTCTGTCTTCAATAAATCCGCTGATGGAACAGAGCCCTAGGGGGCACTCTGCACATGCTCAGTTTGGTGTGTATGGCTAGAAAGTTTTTTTTTTTTTTTTTTTCTTCTTTCCCCTTTGGGGAGGGTGGCAATTGATCAGCACAGGGCCAATCGGCCCTGTTCAGACAGTCAGGGGTCTGGCAGCCTCATAGGGAAGTTGGACGAGAGAGAACTCCTCCTACAAGCTTTAACCAGACACTGATAGAAGTCACAAGGCTCCTATATACCGCGGATGAAAAAAGGTATTTAGCAGTTTAGATTTACTAAAATATTTGCATTTGCTGCATACTGTGGGAGATCAGATATAATGAATGCAGGGTCCTGGGTTTACACTTTTTAAAGTTTTCATTACAGATGTCCATGACACGATTTGCCGAAAGAGTGTCTTGGGCTGACTGGTTTACAACACCTAAAGGCTTAGTTCAACTTTTAGAACATGTTTTAGGTTACACCCATATTTAGGGTTTAACCTGAAACCTGGTCACTTTACCCAACCCTTGACTTTCAAACTGTTTCTGCATCCACACAGCGACATGAATCTGCGAATGGAAAGGCTACAAGTCCCATATGCCACCGCAAGTGACATCACCACACTTGAAGGCCATTGCTTCCTCCAGCCCCAACATTTTAGATGTGTACAGACTTGGGGTTGGGGGACGTGTCTGCAGGAGCCAGCGCTATGTGGGTGCCTGCCTTTAAACACATTATAAAGCGTTTTATTCAATCCACTGCCCAAGGAGTTGTTGACCCTTCATTGCGTCATTGTTGACCCTACAGCCATAGTGCTTTTGTAAAAGTAAATAAAGGTCAGGTCTTGTTGCCACTAGCAAGCTCTCTTTGATTCTTTCTGTGTAGCCTGGTAAAATGAAGGCAGATAATAGGGCTAGCTTTTTTTTTCTCTCCAGACCGCTGTGCGCACGAAGGCCAAAGCAGCTCCAGAATAACAAGCGTTGAATTCATGAAAATATTTGCTGTTACCTGTGGCATGGTTCCCAGTGTAAAACTGGCCATAAGCACAGCTGTGTGAAGTTGAAGTGGTTTACCTGTCAGGGAAAAGTGAAAAAAACCTATGCAGTCCATGCACATTTTCCATGTTTTATCCCTTTAAAGACCCTGCGAATACAGGAAAACTGTGGCTAAATTGCTGTGGACTGACATAGCATTTTGGAGGATTGAGTGGTGTCAGCCCTGCCTAGTTGCCGTTCTTTTTGGTAGACTACCTAAATCTGCCTGCTTTCAGATCTCTACAACAAAGGGACCAATTGTTCTGTGGTCCAAGATGAGAACTAGGTGGGCTAATTAGAGTTACTGAGATAACAGGATGTGTGCACAAGATAGCTGTGTATTTCTGACATTTTTGCATATATTAAACAGATATGTTTTAAATAGTAAATTTTACCAGACCAAAAAGGAGAAAAAGAGTATGATGTTAAAGTGTTACTAAACCCAGGACCCTGCATTCACTATATCTGGTCACCCACCGTAAACAGAACATGGGAATGCAGTTTATTTTAGTAAATATAAACTGCTAAATATCTTTTCTCATCAGCAGTTCTATCAGTCTTGTGACTTCTCAGTGGTTAAAGCTTGTAGGAGGAGTTTTCATTCCTGTCTGATTGTCTTATGAGGTTGCAGGACCCCTGACCCTCAGTCTGGACAGTGCTGATTGGCCCCGTGCTGATCACATGCACCCCCTCCAAAAAGAAAAAAAACCCTCTAGCAATACACACCAAACTGAGCATGTGCAAAGTGCCTCCTATGGCTCTGTTCTATCAGGAGATGGATTGGGGACAGTGGAAGGAGAGGATCAGAGAAGACAGGATCAAACAGCCTTTATACACAATGCAGAGCATTAACCCCTTAGGTTCCACGGTGAGTATAACAAGCATGCTATGCTTCATATACAGACTGATTTTACTGTTGTGGGTTTAGTAACACTTTAAGGTGTACCTAAACTTTTTCATTTGTAATTGCACCGCTCTGAATCTGATAATTTTTCATAATGTTTTAGGTCTATCCCAGGAAACTGAGCCCCTCGCAAACCAAGTGCTGCTTTTGTGACTTAAACATTGCGCAACCATTATATGCAACACCATGAATCCACGTTGATGCATTGGAAGTTTTATGGTCTGAGATTTGAAACCTTTATTGTTGATGGTCTTGCAATTCACATTCAGAAAAATAAATCTGATATTTTTACCTGGAGAGCTCCCTGATGGCTTTACACTGCACAATCTCTTCATTAGATCCACCATCAGCTATGTAGTACAAGGACATTGTTTAGGTTTATCCTCCTATCGTTTTAGGGGAGCTAAAGGAGATTGTACAATGGGATTGTACAGTGTATGACCAGTTTAAAGCTGAGCATACACATATATATATATATATATATATATATATATATATATATATATATATATATATATATATATATATATATATATATATATATATATATATATATATATATTTTTTTAGATGCATGATTAAATTAATTATATATTTCCATCCATATTATACAGCACGGATGGTCAAATCTGCAGTGCCAGCTCTATTATATTCTGAAATGAGATGAATACAAATGACAGAAAAGCAAAGTGGTTAATGTAGAAGTGACCGCTTACATTGGTGGTCAGTATAGGGAGGAAATTCCCCTAGAAACTTCAGAAGGAACCTGAATTGAGAGAGACTGACCTAGAGACTCTCAAATAGAATACTGCCCCTTCTGGACAAACAAAAAAAAAGGGGGGCGGAGTCACGCCTGCCTCATTGCAAATTTTTGCTGGAGCTCCCGACCTGTGCAAATCGTTTTAATAGTATTGTAATTATGTGTACGTCATCTTTATCAATTTCTGCATAATGTGTTCAACAAAATCAGTCAAGGTAATTGTTTTGTGTTTAGCCATTGGTGATATAAAATACAAGAAATGTATTTTCATCGTATGAAAAATCCTATTCCTGCTGAGAACTGCCAATAGCGGGATTCAGACTATTAGGCCAGGATTTTCCTTTTTCTTCTTTTTTTTTTTTTTTTTTTTTTTGTGTTAAAGGGTTAGAACCTCCGCCTGGGTTTTTTTCTATATCCTGTTGAAGAAATTGACTCCATTCCAGTCCTGTGACAAAGTTGGCACCAAAACAGGAAGGGAGAAGCTCTACTAAAGATCAACGCCAAAATAAACTTTTCTTTCTGTAGAGTAGAAGTGTTAGCAATACATTTTAATAGCTCTGTGTGGCTCCATTGGGTGGATTCTTCTCGCTTCCATTTGCAGTACTATGTTGTGGCCAGTACAAGAAGTGTGGGGAAATATTCCCAATGGGGCTACAGTCAATACTAGGCTCTCCTGTTAAACTTTGCCGAACAATCTAGCTAATTTAACTCTTCCAGGAGTGCCATTCCTTATTATCCCCCCCCCCCCCCCCAGCACTTAGTGGTACATTCTGCCTGCCCCTACATCACTACAGGACACAGTAGTGGAATAGAGGGTCAACAGATCAAACCACTGAGGGCAGCAGGGGACCACGTGATTATCTGGCCGTCACACAAAAAAGAAATTGGATAGGGCACATTGGAGAAATTACGATTTGCAGTCGTGTAGCTTGCACAGCTGAAAACCACAACATCGTCCGCTGTGTAGATGCCGGAACTCTCTATATTAAATATTATTTTAGCATTTGCTCAGTGCTGTATTTTATCAGCCGTGTCAGCCGGAGGAGAGACTGATGGATGTACTGCTCTGTTACTAGATGGAAAATCATCTGTGAATTGGAGCGTGTATTCCTGCGTAATAGCGACTTTATCTTTGCCACCTTCATTTATGTTAAGCTTGTTAAATCTCCACAGAAATATCTGAAAGCGTTTCTGGTAGCTCTTTTTCTATAATGTAAGTTATTCATCAGGTTTATTGGTCTTCTATGAACCCATTAAATATCTGATATATCCGTATAGTAGGTTAGAAAGTATCAACTTGTAAAAACTTGTACAGCTTTGGTTAATAAATCAACACAAAGTGCAATGACTGTGTGCAAAAGGGCTTCAATCCATGGCAGCCAATTAGCTTTCAGTTTACTGTGATGGGTTAATGGTTGATATGATTGGTTGGTTGGTATAAGTTACTGCAGATTGCTCTTTAGGCTGTTTAAAAATAGGAGAAATCATGGCAACTGGATGGAATAAGCCTAATGCCGGCCATACACGGTTCGAATTTCGAAAGAATTTTCTTTTGAAAATCGTATCAAAGAATTTTTGTACGAATTTCGCACCATTAGTGGGCTGCAACAACGGCCGATTTTCGTGCGGCAATCAAATTTGAGAAATCGGACATGTTGGAATTTTTTTGAAAAACGAACGATTTTCTAATCGATGGGAGAATCGTGCGAGAAATGTAATAAGAAAAGAGAATTTACGGAGAGAAAAGAAAATTCCCACCCACAAATTCTTTTCTGTAGCAATGTGAGGTGAAATTGAAGGCTTGTTTGGCCGAATCGATGGTGGCATCATCGGATCAAAAAAAAAAAAAAAACGAACTTTCTGATTCTGAAAAGAAAATTTGTTTGAAATTCGACCGTGTATGGCCTGCTTAAGTCCCCTACGTGACCATATTGCTATGCTGGATAATGCCACTGTTTTCATTTTAAAAAATAGCTATTCATTTTTTTTTTTTTTTCGTGAATACAGCTTTTGGAAGTACCCCTTCTTCCTTTTTTCTTTTTTTTTTTTGTTTCCTCTGTAAGGAGAGTCAACAGAAGTAAACCAGGTGGAGAAGAGGAGTGAGCAGAGGGATGACCTCATCAGTTTCCCCACTGCCTGCTGACAGCTTCCGGCGGTCGGCTTCTGATCTTCAGCGATTTTTTTTTTTTTTTTTTTTCTCCCATTGGCTGGGCCAAGATGATGTCCCTCCTATGCATGTGCTGGAGTTCATTCATCTTGGCATTAACGAAATTGTGCAGGCATGTAAGGAACTTAAATAAAGAAGAGACCTTGATGACGTTAAGAACAAAAATTGAAGGTTTTGCGGGTTACTAGTCCACTGATGTGGTGGTTGTATTAGTTTTCTTTTTTGCAGTTAAGTTGTTTTTTTTTTTTTTATTTGTTTAATTTTCCCTCTTAAAGTGGTAGTAAACTCTGTACTATCAGTTGTACCTACAGGTAAGCCTATAGTAAGGCACATGCGCTCTGAAGGGCCACCTTACAGTATCGGACCTTCAGAGCCTGTGCCACATGGGTGGGAGTGATGGCAGTCATGGCAGCTCTGGCCAATCACATAGCCGGAGCTCGTGAACTCGCGAACACAGAAGACAGAGAAGACAAGTAAGTGGTAACTTGACAGCCCTGGAGAGCTTTATTCCAAGGTGAGTATTTCATAATGTGCTAGTATGCGATGCATACTAGCACATTATGCGCCCCCTGTTTTCAGCTGCTTTAATCCTGCCAGTAACCCTTCCTGTAGTATGGTGACCTTAGAACGGGGCTATAACCTAAGCATGCACAAATGCCCCCAGAGCAGGCAGCTTGCTATGGGGCACTCAGCAGACGGGAGTGGCTAGGAGCACCATTGGGGGACCCGAGAAGAGGAGGATCAGGGCTGCTTTCTGCAAAACTAACTATTGCACAGAGCAGGCAAGCATGACATGTTATTAAAAATAAAAAAAGCAGAACGTTTACAAAAGCTTTAGAAATCAAATGAGCTGGGTGGAAAATTGTTGGCTGAACAATGACTGCATCTAATCTGGTATTCAAGCAGCCACAGGTGGTGTTGCTGTCTCATGGGGGGAATTGGGCTGGACAAGAAGGAAATCTATGTGTGTAAAGCTAGTCTTGGGCTGTACTAGACATATTAGATTGCAAGCTCTCTTGGTAGACAGGCTAATGTGTGAGGATGTGTGGAAAAATGCATTGAAGTCTGTGGATCTATGACTGGATCGAACTGGTTTGTGAATTACTAGCGTAGGTAAATCTCTGCAGCAATAGATTCCTGCGAATGAATAAACTACAAGTACCGTCTACCACCAAGGCAGACTGACCTTTTATTGGGCTGTGGGGGGTAGTGTTGAGCGCTATGTAGTCCACTCACCTGTCCTCTGGCTTTCAAACAAGATCCCATACAGAGGTATGGGCTGAGAGCTGCAGGACATGTCTGCAAGAGTCCACATTTCACCCGTGATTTACTGATTGCACGTGCAAAAATGTGCATTTATTTATTTTCTTCTGTAAAGGTGAACTTCGCCTTTTTATAATCAACTGAGCCAAGTGAAAATCCGCCTGAACAGTTTGGGTATTCAGGCAGCTGTGGTTGTCATGGCTGTCTGAAAACAATAGTCGGAAGAGGAGATTCTGCCATCCACGCTGTTTAGTTCAGATGGGGAATCGATTGATATTTTTTTTTCCCATGAGATGTGTATGACCAGCCTTAGCTACCAAGTGGACCAAATATGTGTTTATCAGCTATGTAGTTGTACATTAACTACCTGTTTACTTTATATGGTAGAACAATAATTGGGTTCTGCAATGTCATTAGTGATGTAACATCAGAGCGGCTGATCTGTCTAATCCTGTGACTCATTCTATGACGTTCACATTGCTAAGCTCGCAGAGTAACAAATTAGGTCAGGGGTGAAAGCCGCTATTGAAATTCCTTGCAGCTCTTTCTGTGAACCTTTTCCCTTATTTGTCACCAGTCACTGAGCATTTATGATGGGCAAACGCTCCAATTCTGTCCAAGTGGATGGGATCTGTTTACGTATGTGACATAAAAGGATCACTTGAAGTTCTGTTTAAATATGCAGAGTTTTTTTTTTTAGGAGGCTTAGCGGTAAATGAAGCTGGTCTCATGCAATGTGCTGCTCCTCTGGGTTCTGGAGGGCAGATGAACCATTGTACTGTACAGTTATGTCCAACAATTAGACTTGCTCCACCTTACTTGTAGACTGGGGGGTTTCGATCAGCCAAAAAAATGACAGCGAGACTGATCTGCAGCAACTGATCTACAAAAGATTTCCGACATTTGTGTTCCACAGAAATCGCAGCATTATGTCAATTTCTGTCCAGCGGGAACTGCCATACACAGATCGGAATTTGACCGGTCTCTGTTTGGACACTTTTTGATCCATCTATGAGCAGCTTAACTTTCCGTGGGAGGTACGGCTGCAGCTCCCAATGGAGAAGAACTTGCAACTTGATAGCCTGCTGGTGACTGTGTTCCCTATTGAAGGTCTTTTTTTTTTTAAAGCTCCATTTTAGCTAAAATAAAAGATATAACTGCTGCACAAGTCTGTCTGTAATTTTTAAAGTGGTTGTAAACCTCAGACATGAAGAAGGAACAAAGGATATCCCTCTATATAGTGTGTTCTTGTCTCAATTAAAGGCATTAAGTGTCATTACTGTCTGCTTCGTTCCTCTAGCAGCATAAAGTCTTTCTGACAAGTTTTCCTGACGCCAAGAGAAAAATGTTGACTGGGTAGAGATTTCCAGCTGATTGACAGCCTCGGCTCTGTTCCTTTGTGCTGTGTAAAAGTGGAAGGTGTCCCATCCCTCCTCTCCCCTCCAATCAGCTCTCAGAGCTCTCCTTACTCTGTAGAGTAACTTCAGCTCTCCGGCCCCTTTTTTTTTTTTTGACTCCTCACACAAGCTTTAAAATTTAGCACTTTGAACAGATGTAGAGAAGACTGCAGATAGACAGATACAACTTATGTAGGAGGATTTATTTTATCTTTGTATCACAGGTACTCTGTACATACCACCCCTCCAGAAATCTCATCCTCCTGCTCCAGTGATTGGTCATTGCTTTTCCCCAGAAGTTATCTACACATATTGGGTATTTTAGGCATCCCCGGCACTATCCTTAGGTTTTGCTGTAGTGACTCCTCCATCTTTGGTGAGGTACCCGCTGAGGATGACATCTCATCACTTGCCTGGTAAATGGAGAAAGTCTCCCACGTTTGGTAGTCCAATGAAGGCAGGGCAAAGCCTAATTCAATCGTCCAGAGAACAGAACAAGGAAGTTCACTAAAATATGACATGGTGTGGATTGTATTCAAAAAGTGAAGTTTTGCCTTAAAATGAAACACCAGGCTAATGCAAACTAGGCTTAAACCTGCTCCCCCTCTTGTAAATCGTATACTAACTACCCTGCGGAAGGAAGCTGCTTATATTTGCCCAGTTACACAATCTCCCCAGTGTCCGGCTTCAGGGGAGAGGAGAGAGCAGCGACTATGGCTGCAATGCCTGGACCAGAGCGCTCTAACAATAAGTATAGGCATCTTCCCTCTACAGGGTAGTTAGAATAGGATTGGTAGGTGGGAGCAGTTTTAAGCACACCCTCCTGCCTGATCCAAGGGCATGTGGATTCCAGGAAGTAAATGCTCCATGAATCACCTGCCCTTACTCAAGATGCCCACCGCTAGAAATGCTAGGGAGTGCTTTTCAAAGTGATTTCTCAACAAAATAAAGTATTGAGACATACATGGGTGGATGGATGGGGGAGACTGCTTTGGGTATTAAAAATGAATTTAAGGCTTCATGTACACTGCTGCTGGTACACAGATGTTTTAGGAGCAGTTAAGCTCACTAGCTGTCAAGTTCCATCGTTCAGGAGAGGTTTTAAAACGTCCCTCGTACATGAAGCCAAATAGCGGTTTCATTTTATGGTGCTCGGATACAGTTAATGTTACTAAACCCCGGACCCTGCATTCACTATATCTGGTGTCCTGTAGTAGACAGAACATGGCAATGCAATTATTTTAGTAAATATAAATGGCTAAATGCCTTTTCTTAGCAGTATATAGCAGTCTTGTGACTTCTATCGGTTTCTGGTTAAAGCTTATAGGAGGAGTTTTCATTCTCCTCTGCCTGTCCTATGAGGCTGCAGGACCCCTGACCCTCTGTCTGGACAGTGCTAATTGGCCCTGTGCTTATCACATACACCCTCCCAAGAAATAAAAAAACTCTTCTAGTAATACATGCCAAACTGAGCATGTGCCAGAGTGACTCCCAAGGCTCTGTCTTGTCCAGAGATGGATTGGGGACAGTGGAAGAAGGGGAAGGATCAGAGAAGACAGGATCAATTGGCTATTTGTTCCATAGCTGATTTACTACAAGGAGACTCCTCCATCTATGCTGCTCAGCATTCCTTATGGGGAATTGACGTATTTTTCCTCTCAGCCCTGAAGTTTGAATTGCTAGCCTTGAAGAAATGAGATTGTGAGCTCTTTTCATAGGTAGACGGGTCAACTTGAAAGGATCTATGGATGTGTGTTTATGGCTAGCATTGCTGTCAGTATCTATCATGGTGACTGGGTGTCGCAAGGACAAGAATTTATGGGAAATTTGTCCAATTCTTACAGAGAAAGAAAAAAGAAGGCAGAAAAGAGGAATAGAATCTGTCAGGTTTTTTTATTGTACTGGTGACCCCAATTTCACTAATTTTTATTTTTTTCTCTCGTGTCACATGGCTGATGTAGGAGACCAGTCACCTCAGTGGAGACACAGACTGCGAAAATTAACCCGATGGACGCTTAAGCTGGCCATACACTATTCAATTTTCTTTAGATTTACCTTCAACTATGTAATAGAAGGGCCTGCCTGATTGCATACAAATTGAAAGTGTTTAGGTTTGACCTCCTATTATATGGTTTTGGTAAATCTAAAGGACAGTTGAACAATGTAATTGTATAATGTATGGCCAACCTTAGACTCGGTTTCAATGGGGAAAACTGGAGGAAGTGTCAGTGGACTAAAAGTGCGCTCATCGTGTAGGAGCGGAGGGGGGGGGGGGTACAGCAGCATGTTGCATCATACACCCTAAATTCAGGTGTAATCTGCTTCAAAGGTGAATTTAGCCTTTTCACACCTGAGCGATTTTCTGCTTGTAGCTCTAAAACGCTCAACAACCCAAATCCTATTCATTTCAATGGCCCCTGTTCACATCTGAGCATTCTGTCGCTCAAGAAAGTACTACTTTTTGGCAGATCACAAGCATTTTTGGCCCCATAGACTTTTAATAAACACCAGACTTCAAGGTTTTGCAAGCGTTTTGTTGTTCGTTTTCTGCTCAAATAGCAGCTCTCCTAAACAAAAGTGCTTGGAGCTGTAAAACGCTTGTAATACGCTTCTAAAAATGCTTTAAAAAAAAGTTTATAAAAAACTTAACCCCCCCCAGTAAATCGATACACTCAGCTGTGAATGGAGCTTTAAAGTAGAGCTATTCGCGATTGGCAAATGGCTAAATACACGGTGGAAATTGTTTAACCTGCTAAAGGATTTAAAATACTGTTCAGCTGCTCTTTAGATTATTTCAACCTGCCCAGCAGCATATCCTGATCTCTGGCCTCCCTTTTCTCTACTTTAGTTAAAGCAATACAGTGGAACCTTGGATTTACGTAATCCGTTGCAGGAGAATTCTTCTATGGGGAAAGCGAGTTTCCCCATAGACGTCAATGGAAAAGAAAATAATTTGTTCAGCATTGACTACTATTGCATGCAATATCGCATGTGGCCAGAGGTGGAGGGGGGCGCCGGAGAGCCTTGGAAATACTCGGGGACAGCTCGGCTGAACTCTGCAAGGCTTGGAAACACTCTGAAACTGAGTGTTTCCGAGTGGCTCTGAACCGTTCCGAGTCATCAGCGCCCCCGCACCTCTGGCCAAATGCGGTACTGCACACCCCATTGGCTTGAATCCTGCTCGTTTTGCGAGACAACACCCGCAAACTGAGTCAGGATTTTTTTTTAAAAGTTGCTCGTCTTTCAAAACGCTTGTTAACCACGTTACTCCTAAACCAAGGTTCCACTGTACCATTTTCTCAAGATCCCACAATTCTTTCTTCTCTAAAATGTGCAGCCTGTGTAGACTAAAACAGGGCAGTTTTGGATATCCAAATTCATATTTTTAGTCCAAGTAAACAGCTAAGCTATCCTCTCCATCGCTGAGCACTGTCCCTGGCCACTGACCTATGCAGAGAGCAATGACGCACGACTCTTACTGCAAACTCACAAATGGCTTTGAGGTTCAGGCTGGGATTGGCGGCCTGACTTCAGCTTCTTTACATTGTGCAAGAACCAAGCACCTAATAGTTTTCTGAGTCTCGGGGGGGCAGACTAGCGGAGCAGATTTTGTACACCAATTTTGCATCAGTGAGCTGCTTATAAACTGAATAGTTTGTATTTGGCAGCAGTTTCTGCAATTGTTGGCGAAGGGAAAGGGTTACTGTAAAATCCCCAGCGTTATGCCCATTTAAATATAGTTAGCAATTAATTCACACTGAACCCCTTTTTTTTATTTTCTTTACTTTTTACTACAGGATTTAAAAAAAAGTCTTCAATATCACTGCATGGGTGACTGCATTGCCACAATCTGATTATTTTTGACTGTACAAAGTGAATTTATTCTTTTAAATGATGACATAAATTTTTTGTTTGTCTACCCTGATCTGGCCATTTCCCTGCACAGGAAAGAGTAACAAGGCCTGGTTCACACCAGTGCGATTTGGGGGGCAACTTGAGTTGCACAGAATTGCATGACAATGGAAATCACATTATTCTCTATGGTGCCCGCTCACATCAATGCAGCATGGCGTACTTTTGGAAAGAGGGCCTGAGCTACTTTGGTACGATTTCAGCGAGATTTTGGCCCGATAGACTGCAATGGAAACTCGCCTAAAAAGCATATATATGCATTTTTGCCGGTAAAGGCTCCTTAACCAGCATCCAGTCTCTTTCCCCTGCCAAAAAATGCAGTAGCATCAAAAACACATCAAATGCAAAGTTTCACTACATCCTTGCACTGAAAACTTGATCAAATCGCAGCTGCACTAGTGTGAACCTAACCTAACTCTTCCAGATACTTTAAATAGTCTTCAATTTAATTTTATAATGTTGAAAACAGGGGAAAACTGAGGGATCCCGAAATTAAAAGAAAAGGCAGAGCAACATTAAAAGAGAAGTCCAGCCTGAGCATGTTTGGCTGGGCTTCTCCTATGGGTCGCAGGAGTGCAATTCATTGTTTGCACTCTTGTGGCCCGTTTTCAGCAGAGATCGGACTGAAGTCTGTTTTCTGCTGACATCACAAAGCGTTATCCCGACTCTGAGAACCTGGATCCACCAGGAGCCTGGACTGATAACCGTCAGCCTCTCAGCGAGACGCTGAGACGGCCGCCCCTCCACAGCTCAGTGCTCCAGTGAGCGAGGAGGGAGCAGAGTGCTGCTGATTGACAGTCAGCAGCTCTCTGATCGGGGAGCTGAGAGAACTGAGCCATCGCCGATGTTCAATTGCTCGGTTCTCAGTGCAGAGGCGCCGGGGGACAGATGTAGCATCCACTGAGGTAAGTAAGAAACTGGGAAAAAAAAAAATCCCATACATCTTTAAGGCTCCATGCACACTGGACGTTTAAAATAACATTATAAGAACACCAATACATTTGCAGTGAGTCTTTTTTTTTTTTTTTTTTACCGTTTTTGCAATAGCGTTTTTCCGCGTTAGCGTTTCTTTTTTATTAAACGCCGGTGAGCCACGTTTTTGAGTGTTTATGTGTGTTTAACGGTTTTAAGCGTGGTCAGAAAAGCAGCTCCTGAACGCAATTTTAGGGCGTTCAGACAACAGCCCATAAACTCCACAGCTGATAAATGTCCATGTGTGCATGGACACATAGGATAACCTAGAGGGGAGTTTTTCTGTTAAAGAAAAATTCCCAAAAACGGCCGTTCATGAGCTTCAGTGTGCATGGAGCCTTAAAGTTGTTGTAAACGTTAATCTTGTACTTATAGGTAGGCCTATAATAAGACTAACCTGTAGGTACTGTAAATATCTCCTAAACGTGCACAGTTTAGGAGATATTTACTATATATGCAGCCGATGACGTCACCGGCGCATGAACTCTGAAGGAATGGCCACCCATCGGTTTACAACCGCTTTAAAATGTTGCCTCCTTTTTGCCCTGCGTACATTTTTAAGTAAATCTCGATGTAATTCCCTTCCCACCCCATGCGGTCAAGCTCCTCCTGGTAATGGGCTGACAACGGGGCTGGATCGCATAGCACAGTGATGTCCCTGCCGGCATCCATAACTTTAAGCATTTTCGGCAGGAGAAAGTTTGTCCATCACTTGTGCAGAAAACATTATATGTCGGAGGCCACATAGAAAAACAGTAGGGAAACAACATTTGCTGGTTTTTGTTTTTTAGCCTTTCTTTCTGCATTAAATCAGCCAATAAAATGTATCGTCTAAGCTTCAAACTTTCCGCATTCATCGATGGCTACTGTGCTAGAAGACGCTACTACAGATTTTGAATAGTTGAGCCTGTGTCAGCATCTAAATGGGTTAATGGTTGGGAGGGAGATTGTCCCTGGAAAAGATTACGGAGAGGTGGAGCTGCTGGCTGGAACAAAGTGTATACGCCACCAAGGGGCCGTCAGCCGGGTTGGAATTTCTATCATATGTATTAGGCATGTGTGGAATGTTTGGTATCCCAGCCCCTGTCCGAGCAGCGCACGTAACTGGGAATCTGGTTGGCCCTTGTGATCAGCACTTTAGCAGATGTATCCCGGTAAGAAGGTGTCAGGAGAAACATTAGCAAGTGTTTTTAGTGTGATCTTGCTAGAGTATTTTTAGGATAAGGGCCTTGTGTGCAATAGAATACAGCAATGTGCACACCGGAGTGACCCATTCGTATCCCTTCTTTGTGCCTCAGATTATTTGCTGTGTTTAATATTGTACTTTTATGCAGTCATTTTGAGAAGAGATTGGTTTTCTGATGCGTAACCCTTGTTAATACGATCCTATTATATAAAACTATTCACTGTTCTCAAATTATGCGTTGCATGAGTTAATTAATTTTCTGATCCCTAAGGCATACAAACCGCGAGATCTCTCCATGCAGAGACCTGCAGACCCAAATACCTTGGTGAAATGTCAGTCCTCCTTTAGCAGGATCACAATCATCCTGCTGATTTTGAAAATGAAAAGATAGATGTCGCTGGGTTGAGGGTAGTGGGAACAAATTATTTAATTTTCTGCATTTTTATTTTTTAGATGATTGTTGAATGGAGGCATCAGAACTAAACCATGGCCGCCAGCCTCCAAACTTTGTAAAAATAATCTCCGCTATCCTAATCACTGCATCCCCATCCCTTAAAAATGAAAGCTTTGTCTTCAAAAATGAGAAGGGTATACATATTATACTATAAACGACATAACCGTTCTCCCCTAGCTGCAAATCTATAATGGTCTCTAAATGTGCTCTGAACTTTTATTGCTTTCATCACATTTTTTGCTTGTAACTTTCAGAGTTTGGTCATGTTGGACTTTCGTTGTATGCTGCTGGATGACTTCTTCCCCACTCCAAAAGAATTTTGGGTGCAGATGAGCTTAGAGGGGCATTATTGCCCAAAATGTAAAGGCTAACTACACTAAGATCAGAATTTACAGTTTTATCTTGTCAAGTTGAATAACTCATGTGCATATCTTTCCTGGAATTGCCCCCACAGCCTGGCCATTATGAAGTTAAATGATGACCTACTCTATCCAATGGAGTACAAACGAAATTGGAAATCCAGCTGAATTTTATTTTATTTATTTTTATAGCCTTTTGCGAGGTAGGGGCAACACAAAGTATTTCTGGAAATCTCACCAACTGCAGATAACTTATTAGAGAATTTATAGATATGGCCATATTCCATACAAATTAACCATAAAGGAATAGTATAACTAGAAAACTTTTTAATGCGTTTTCCCAAAATAAGGAGTGGGAAAAGTTCCCTTTGTTCCATATCTACGTAGACACTGGAATTTTGTTTGGAATTTTTAAAGGCTCAATGCTAATATTTCTACTTTAGATGGAAGCTAGTGGATTGAATCAGCCACAGATTACTTGTAACTCTGACTTCTGCTGTAGTATGTTGTGATCTCTGCTATAACTATTCTTTGAAGTGTAAAACACATGTCGCCTCCAACAGGGAGAGTAAGACCCCTCCATATTGGCTGCACAACATAGTTATCTAGATATCGCACTTGAGCCCCTGAGAGATCTAGGAAAACTGAGTAATTAGGCATGATTGGACTTGTGCAAGAATCTGAATAGTCAATGTTTAAATTCTTACAATTGTTCAGTTTTGCTTATGAAATACGTAGACTTGCTTATTTTGGTTTTATTGACTTTGTGTCTGACTTTTCTGCTTAAGTCAGGGGGCATCTAAGGTATGATAGATGCTGTCCTGTCTGATCTCACATACTGTACAACCAAACAGGGAAACTGTTGCATAATATCCAAGCTACATCCCCAACCCAACCTCATGTTAAAATCTTACCTGAAGCATCTTCTCTGCTCCTCCTGGGACCTCCTGCTCTCGCCCAATATTTCTGTAGCACCTCTCCCGTTCTCTGGCACTGCCTTCCCCAAACGGTCTTGCTAATCTCCTACTCTGTCCACCTTTTTAGGTGATCCCTGAATTCTCTTCAGGGTAGCCTATCCTGTCCTATCCTGCCTCTACATAAAAACTGTACTTTTTACTTTCTATCAGTTCATCCCAGGGGTATTACCCTTTGTATCGCTCACCCCAGCCTTTTAAATTGTCAGCTCTCATGAACGGGGCCCTCCTAACCCTCTTGTATTAAATTGTATTGCAACCGTATGGTCTCCCTTCGCTTTGTACTTGGCTTGTTTTGAGGAAGAAGGCAATTTTAAAGAGAACCTGTCATGAGAAGTATGTCTGACATTGCTGAACCCCTTCTGAAAAGACAGAGGGTCAGTATATGCTCAGTGAAAATTGAGTAGAGTACATACGACTTGTGACCGAAGCAAAACTTTTATTGGCTTTTGTAGAATGCATTGCACTGTATTTTCTTGAAAAGCACCAAAGTGAAACAGACTCAGAATGCCTAGGCTCCATATAAATCTGATCCGATTCAGATTGGAGTTTTTTTTTTTTTTTCTTGATTGTCATTTTGTTTATGGGTGCTGTATTGAAGCTGCGTGTAAAAATGATGTATAGAACTGCCTTGAACTATCTGACTTGATTCCTAAACTGTGTATTTTTGTTCTTTCCCCACAGGGGACGGCACATCTTTCTGGCTCACCAGCAGCAGTTCTTCAGTGGCAAGCTTTATGTTCCTGCTCTGTGCTAAAGCTGCCAGTTGAAGAACTGTTGAAGTTGGCTATTGTTCACCTTGAAGCCCAAAGTCATCAGTGAAGACATGACCTATTGACTGTGATCCATATATGTTACGAAGAGTGGGATCTCTGCAAAGCGGAATTCATAGGCATTCATTGTCATTTCTGGTAGATGTTGGAGAGTTCGGCCACCAATGTTTTTATAGATCTTTCAAGGCTACGCTGGTGGGACTTCTACCTCCTAAGTTTCCAAGTCTGCATACCTAACCCAACCTCTTCAAGGCACAGGAGCTCTAGTCTTCTTGATACATTTTTACAGGAAATCTGTGAAAAACAAAGTACAGACTGCCTTTGCTGACCCCTCCTTCTGAAAATGCTTGTTGCATGGCTGTCAGTGAAATTGCTTCCTGAGTCTATGACCTGTAACATTGATGCAGCTTGTGTGTTCTGACACTTTCTGCATATTGTTTAAATGACTTGGGTAATTTGGATGTCAGTCAACTAGTGCTTTCTGAATGTGGTCAGCAATGGCATCTTCCCCATACTTTGCTCATACTGTTTTCTTTTAATAAAAAAAGTGTGTTGATATAGTGTTCTGTGTATATGTTATGTTTTTTATTTAAGCCCCATTCAGATGAAATCTTGCTTATGACTAGTCATGTTTACTAGGCTGTCCTTTTAAAGTAAATCTTCCCTCAGAGAAATATGTGGACTGATATTGCTGATCGCCTTCTAAAATGGCAGCTTGGCTGTTGACCCTCTGACTTCAATTCTTTGAGTTACTGGCTCAGAACCAATATGTATATTGGGAAAGTCTGAAATCTTTAGCTGCATATTTGTTTGGAGCTAGGAGGTTAGCATGACAGCCAGTCAGACGCTAGCTTATGCAGAATGTCAGCCTTCCTGAAACAAACAAGGAGGCTGCCATTGCTGACTTTTCTAACCCAGCACAAGTATACCTGACTTCAATCCATGTCACTGACCTCAAACAACTGTGTATAACAGAGTCCTAGGATTGATTGGCATGACAATTGGCATTCTCAGAAAAACCTGGGCAGGCAGGCCTTCATGTTTCTCTCAGGAATGGTTTACTTTAATTGCTTTACTAGAAAAGTCGGCTGCTTACGGCGTTCAATGGCTCAATGTGAAATTTACACACAGCTGAATGATCAGAGGATTGACTCCTCCCTCTTGCTCTGTCCAAACTTTAGAGAACACCAGTCTGGAAGGAAACAGTTTTTCTTTTTTTTAAATATATTTAGAAAACCTAGTGGCCTGTGAATCCTCTGCTATAGATGTTATCTGTAATAAAGGGTTGTTTGTAAAATAAATATTTGATCTACAATAAAAGTATTACGTTTTTAAGGTTTATTATATTAAGCAGACCCCAAGCTATTACGCCTTTTCCCTTCCTCACCTAAGAGAGGGTATGCTGATCTGGTGTTCAATGGCAGCTCTATTACCGTATTTTTCCATGTATAAGATGCTACTTTTTCCTAAAATCATTAGACAATCGAGGGGTGTCTTATACACTGTCAGTCACCCAGGGAGGGAGCCGTACAAGTGCTTAGCTGCCCATAGCTTGTCAAACAGGCTTCCTCCAATCATGAGCCGTATGTTACGGACGTCAGCTGGAGGTGGAGAGTGCGCAGATGCAACAGGGACCGGAGCGTTCTGAGCCCAAGATGTCAGAAAATAAATACCGGTAAGGGATTGTCTTACTCTGCAAAATTCAAACTGAATGTAGTCAGCAATGCAAAAGAGCATGGAAATAGAGCTACAGAGACAGTTTGAACCTCCTTCCACTGAGTGCATGATCAGAAAGTGGAGAAAACAGGAAGAACTCCTCCTTCTGTCTGGAACTAATAGTGATGAAGAGGACAGTGATGCAACAGAGGCTGAATAAAGTAATGTGCTGCATAATATACTGGTATGGAAACGTTACCTGCGGTAATTACTAAATAAAAATGTGTTCCGTTTTATATATTGATTTGGTAATTTTGGGTTGGAAATGTGGGGGGCGTCTAATATATGGGGCATCTTTATAGATGGAAAAATACGCTATATTAATATAAGTCTTCAATAATTCTATGTTGGGAATGATGTGTTCTTGCTCCTGGAGTTAGAGGTATAAATGAAATCTGTGGGTACCTCCACTTTAATTACTTCAATACAGGGCCCTTATACACCTTCCTGCCCAGACCAATTTTCAGCTTTCAGTGCTGTCGCACTTTGAATGACAATTGCGCGGTCATGCTACACCAGGGGTCTCAAACTGGTGGCCCTCCAGCTGTTGCAAAACTACAAGTCCCATCATGCCTCTGCCTGTGGGAGTCATGCTTACAACTGCCAGCCTTGCAATGCCTTTTGGGACTTGTAGTTTTGCAACAGCTGGAGGACCGTCAGTTTGAGACCCCTGTGCTACACTATACCCAGTGTTTCAGTTACAAAACTTTGTAAATAAGTTTTCTCCCTCACTGATGGGGCTGCACTGATGTACTGTAATGTATGTTACTGATGGATGCCAATCAGTGGTGGCATACCTGGTGGTGATATCCCTGGTGGTCCAGTGTGGGCATCCTCTGGGGGACTGCGCTGATAATCGATCAGCACAGACCCCCCCTGTCAGGAGCAGCCAATCAGCTCTCCTCTTCTTGTGTCTGACAGACGTGAGTGAGGAAAAGCTGATCACCAGCTCTTCCTGTTTACATCGTGATCGGCCATGATTGGACACGGCTGATCACATGGCAAAGAGTCTCCGTCAGAGACTCTTTACCTAGATCGGTGTGTCAGACTGACAGACCGCAGCAACGATCACCACAATGCGCACCCCCGGGGGCGCGCAGTGGCTTAATATCCTGAAGACGTCCGGTCAGGATATTGAAACCACTTTGCTGCCGTCATTTTGCTATAGGGCGGGCGGCAAGTGGTTAAAGACTTGCATTTAGTGAAAAAGATGTACTATGACTGAAAGCATTCACTGAGAACCTTACTAAAAATAGCTTTCTAGCTAGAGGTTTTCAGCGGCATGAAATCCTTGAAAGCATAGTGCCTATGTTTAACTCTAGCATTTTGACCTGGAAAAAGGTTTAATCCCCTAGATGATTTTGTTAGCTGGGTTTCCAGCTCTGCATTTTGTTTTTTTGACTCGCAGCAGGCTTTACTCAAAGTGATTGAAGGAAGAATCCTTTTGTTGCACATGGCAACCACCTGAAATACTCCACTTTTTCAATGCTTTAGGGAAAAAAAATGAAATTTTTAATTGCTTTGGGACAGGGTTTTATTTTTTCACCCCCAGATACCTTAGTTTCTAAATTGTACTGTGGTCTTGAGGAATACACATTGGGAGATGGATCAGGGTATGAATTGACCTGAAGCCGGCCATACATAAATTTAATTCGGTGTGTGGGCTCCACTACTTAATTACCACAACTGCCTATGCAGATAAGAGAAATCTGTAGATGAAAACAAACTGCCACTCTGACTAAAGTTGAATAAAGCCCTTCTATAGGTGTAGGCCATTTACTTACCTAATGAAGCCAGACTGGAATACTCCCAGGACATTGCTAAGTGAGGCATAGTCGTCGATGCTCACCACCAGCATCACAGGAGTGAGCTCTTTCTTAGATTCAACCCCCCCCTCACATATGCTGTCCCCCCCCCCCCCCCCCCCCCCGGATACAGTAGCCCTGAGCTCAGCGTTTGAGAGCTCACTCCTGTGATGGTGGAGGTGAGTAGTGATGACTAGGCCTCACTTAGCAATATCCTGGGAGTATTCCAGTCTGGCTTCATAAGGTATGTAAATGACCTACACCTATAGCAAGGGCTTTATTCAACTTTAGTCAGAGCTGCACAGTTTGTTTTTATCTGCATAGGCAGTTTTATAGTAAGGGTGAACTACCCTTTTATGTGAATTCAGTTAACCACTTGACGACCGCCTCACGCCGATGTACGTCGGCAAAGTGGCACGGACAGGCAAAATCACGTACAGGGTACGTGATTTGCCTTCCGCGGGTGGGGGGTCCGATCGGACCCCCCCCCGGTGCCCGAGGCGGTCGTCGTTTGTCCAGCGGCGATCGGTGATGAGGGGGAGACCATCCGTTCGTGGCCCCCCCCTCGCGATCGCCGCCGGCCAATGAAAACACTCCTTTGCTGCTGTATGCTAAACAGCAGCAAAGGAAGTGATGTCATCTCCCCTCGGGTCGGTATTTTCCGTTCCGGCCCGAGGAGAGACGACAAGTATGTGAGTGCACAAACACTACACACACAGTAGAACATGCCAGGCACACAAATCACCCCGATCCCCCCCCCGATCGCCCCCCGATCCCCCCCCAATCACCCCCCCCCCCCCCCTGTCACAAACTGACACCAGCAGTTTTTTTTTTTTTTTTTTTTTTTTTTTTCTGATTACTGCATAGTGTCAGTTTGTGACAGTGACAGTGTTGGGACAGTGTATATTACCCCCCTTTAGGTCTAGGGTACCCCCCTAACCCCCCCATATAAAGTTTTAACCCCTTGATCACCCCCTGTCACCAGTGTCGCTAAGCGATCATTTTTCTGATCGCTGTATTAGTGTCGCTGGTGACGCTAGTTAGTGAGGTAAATATTTAGGTTCGCCGTCAGCGTTTTATAGCGTCAGGGACCCCCATATACTACCTAATAAATGTTTTAACCCCTTGATTGCCCCCTAGTTAACCCTTTCACCACTGATCACCGTATAACCGATACGGGTGACGCTGGTTAGTTTGTTTATTTTTTATAGTGTCAGGGCACCCGCCGTTTATTACCGAATAAAGGTTTAGCCCCCCGATCGCCCGGCGGCGATATGCGTCGCCCCAGGCAGCGTCAAATTAGCGCCAGTACCGCTAACACCCACACACGCAGCATGCGCCTCCCTTAGTGGTATAGTATCTGAACGGATCAATATCTGATCCGATCAGATCTATACTAGCGTCCCCAGCAGTTTAGGGTTCCCAAAAACGCAGTGTTAGCGGGATCAGCCCAGATACCTGCTAGCACCTGCGTTTTGTCCCTCCGCCCGGCCCACCCAAGTGCAGTATCGATCGATCACTGTCACTTACAAGGCACTAAACGCATAACTGCAGCGTTCGCAGAGTCAGGCCTGATCCCTGCGATCGCTAACAGTTTTCTTGGTAGCATTTTGGTGAACTGGCAAGCACCAGCCCCAGGCAGCGTCAGGTTAGCGCCAGTACCGCTAACACCCACGCACGCACCGTACACCTCCCTTAGTGGTATAGTATCTGATCGCATCAATATCTGATCCGATCAGATCTATACTAGCGTCCCCAGCAGTTTAGGGTTCCCAAAAACGCAGTGTTAGCGGGATCAGCCCAGATACCTGCTAGCACCTGCGTTTTGTGCCTCCGCCCAGCCCACCCAAGTGCAGTATCGATCGATCACTGTCACTTACAAGGCACTAAACGCATAACTGCAGCGTTCGCAGAGTCAGGCCTGATCCCTGCGATCGCTAACAGTTTTTTTGGTAGCATTTTGGTGAACTGGCAAGCACCAGCCCCAGGCAGCGTCAGGTTAGCGCCAGTACCGCTAACACCCACGCACGCACCGTACACCTCCCTTAGTGGTATAGTATCTGATCGCATCAATATCTGATCCGATCAGATCTATACTAGCGTCCCCAGCAGTTTAGGGTTCCCAAAAACGCAGTGTTAGCGGAATCAGCCCAGATACCTGCTAGCACCTGCGTTTTGCCCCTCCGCCCGGCCCAGCCCAGCCCACCCAAGTGCAGTATCGATCGATCACTGACACTTACAAAACACTAAACGCATAACTGCAGCGTTCGCAGAGTCAGGCCTGATCCCTGCGATCGCTAACAGTTTTTTGGTAGTGTTTTGGTGAACTGGCAAGCGCCAGCGGCCTAGTACACCCCGGTCGTAGTCAAACCAGCACTACAGTAACACGTGGTGACGTGGCGAGTCCCATAAGTGCAGTTCAAGCTGGTGAGGTGGCAAGCACAAGTAGTGTCCCGCTGCCACCAAAAAGACAAACACAGGCCCGTCGTGCCCATAGTGCCCTTCCTGCTGCATTCGCCAATCCTAATTGGGAACCCACCGCTTCTGCAGCGCCCGTACTTCCCCCATTCACATCCCCAACCAAATGCAGTCGGCTGCATGAGAGGCATTTTTATGTCCTCCCGAGTACCCTACCCAGCGAACCCCCCAAAAAAGATGTCGTGTCTGCAGCAAGCGCGGATATAGGCGTGACACCCGCTATTATTGTCCCTCCTGTCCTGACAATCCTGGTCTTTGCATTGGTGAATGTTTTGAACGCTACCATTCACTAGTTGAGTATTAGCGTAGGGTACAGCATTGCACAGACTAGGCACACTTTCACAGGGTCTCCCAAGATGCCATCGCATTTTGAGAGACCCGAACCTGGAACCGGTTACCGTTATAAAAGTTAGTTACAAAAAAAAGTGTTAAAAAAAAAAAAAAATATGAAATAAAAAAAAATAGTTGTTGTTTTATTGTTCTCTCTCTCTCTATTCTCTCTCTCTATTGTTCTGCTCTTTTTTACTGTATTCTATTCTGCAATGTTTTATTGTTATTGTTATTGTTATTGTTATTGATTGTTATTGTTATTGTTATTGATTGTTATTGTTATTGTTATTGTTATTATGTTTTATCATGTTTGTTTTTCAGGTGTGTAATTATTTACACTTTACTGTGCTTTATTGTTAACCATTGTTAACCATTTTTTTGTCTTCAGGTACGCCATTCACGACTTTGAGTGGTTATACCAGAATGATGCCTGCAGGTTTAGGTATCATCTTGGTATCATTCTTTTCAGCCAGCGGTCGGCTTTCATGTAAAAGCAATCCTAGCGGCTAATTAGCCTCTAGACTGCTTTTACAAGCCGTGGGAGGGAATGCCCCCCCCCCCCCCCCCACCGTCTTCCGTGTTTTTCTCTGGCTCTCCTGTCTCAACAGGGAACCTGAGAATGCAGCCGGTGATTCAGCCAGCTGACCATAGAGCTGATCAGAGACCAGAGTGGCTCCAAACATCTCTATGGCCTAAGAAACCGGAAGCTACGAGTATTTCATGACTTAGATTTCGCCGGATGTAAATAGCGCCATTGGGAAATTGGGGAAGCATTTTATCACACCGATCTTGGTGTGGTCATTTGCTTTGAGGGCAGAGGAGAGATCTAGGGTCTAATAGACCACAATTTTTTCAAAAAAGAGTACCTGTCACTACCTATTGCTATCATAGGGGATATTTACATTCCCCGAGATAACAATAAAAATGATTAAAAAAAAAAATATGAAAGGAACAGTTTAAAAGTAAGATTAAAAAAGCAAAAAAATAATAAAGAAAAAAAAAAAAAAAAAAAAAAAACACCCCTGTCGCCCCCTGCTCTCGCGCTAAGGCGAACGCAAGCGGCGGTCTGTCGTCAAACGTAAACAGCAATTGCACCATGCATGTGAGGTATCACCGCGAAGGCCAGATCGAGTGCAGTAATTTTTCCAGTAGACCTCCTCTGTAAATCTAAAGTGGTAACCTGTAAAGGCTTTTGAAGGCTTTTAAACATGTATTTATTTTGTTGCCACTGCACGTTTGTGCGCAATTTTAAAGCATGTCATGTTTGGTATCCATGTACTCGGCCTGAGATCATCTTTTTTATTTCATCAAACATTTGGGCAATATAGCGTGTTTTAGTGCATTAAAATTAAAAAAAGTGTGTTTTTTCCCCAAAAAATGCGTTTGAAAAATCGCTGCGCAATTACTGTGTGAAAAAAAAAAATGAAACACCCACCATTTTAATCTGTAGGGCATTTGCTTTAAAAAAATATATAATGTTTGGGGGTTCAAAGTAATTTTTTTGCAAAAAAAAAAAACTTTTTCATGTAAACAATAAGTGTCAGAAAGGGCTTTGTCTTCAAGTGGTTAGAAGAGTGGGTGATGTGTGACATAAGCTTCTAAATGTTGTGCATAAAATGCCAGGACAGTTCAAAACCCCCCCAAATGACCCCATTTTGGAAAGTAGACACCCCAAGCTATTTGCTGAGAGGCATGTCGAGTCCATGGAATATTTTATATTGCGACACAAGTTGCGGGAAAGAGACAAATTTTTTTTTTTTTTTTTTTTTTTTGCACAAAGTTGTCACTAAATGATATATTGCTCAAACATGCCATGGGAATATGTGAAATTACACCCCAAAATACATTCTGCTGCTTCTCCTGAGTACGGGGATACCACATGTGTGAGACTTTTTGGGAGCCTAGCCGCGTACGGGACCCCGAAAACCAAGCACCGCCTTCAGGCTTTCTAAGGGCGTGAATTTTTGATTTCACTCTTCACTGCCTATCACAGTTTCGGAGGCCATGGAATGCCCAGGTGGCACAAAACCCCCCCAAATGACCCCATTTTGGAAAGTAGACACCCCAAGCTATTTGCTGAGAGGTATAGTGAGTATTTTGCAGACCTCACTTTTTGTCACAAAGTTTTGAAAATTGAAAAAAGAAAAAAAAAAATGTTTTTTCTTGTCTTTCTTCATTTTCAAAAACAAATGAGAGCTGCAAAATACTCACCATGCCTCTCAGCAAATAGCTTGGGGTGTCTACTTTCCAAAATGGGGT
Organism: Lithobates clamitans; assembly: GCA_037952925.1. NCBI lineage: Eukaryota > Metazoa > Chordata > Amphibia > Anura > Ranidae > Lithobates > Lithobates clamitans. The sequence continues at coordinate 4,193,776 of JBBGZY010000013.1, forward strand.
CATTTGGGGGGGTTTTGTGCCACCTGGGCATTCCATGGCCTCCGAAACTGTGATAGGCAGTAAAGAGTGAAATCAAAAATTTTCACCCTTAGAAATCCTGAAGGCAGTGATTGGTTTTTGGGGTCCAGTACGCGGCTAGGCTCCCAAAAAGTCCCACACATGTGGTATCCCCATACTCAGGAGAAGCAGCTAAATGTATTTTGGGGTGCAATTCCACATATGCCCATGGCCTGTGTGAGCAATATATCATTTAGTGACAACTTTATGAAAAAAAAAAAAAAAAAAAAAAAAAAGTGTCACTTTCCCGCAACTTGTGTCAAAATATAAAATATTCCATGGACTCAATATGCCTCTCAGCAAATAGCTTGGGGTGTCTACTTTCCAAAATGGGGTCATTTTGGGGGGTTTTGTGCCACCTGGGCATTCCATGGCCTCCGAAACTGTGATAGGCAGTGAAGAGTGAAAGCAAAAATTTACACCCTTAGAAATCCTGAAGGCGGTGATTGGTTTTCGGGGCCCCGTACGCGGCTAGGCTCCCAAAAAGTCCCACACATGTGGTATCCCCATACTCAGGAGAAGCAGCTAAATGTATTTTGGGGTGCAATTCCACATAGGCCCATGGCCTGTGTGAGCAATATATCATTTAGTGACGACTTTTTGTAAATATTTTTTTTTTTTTTTTTTTTTGTCATTTTTCAATCACTTGGGACAAAAAAAATAAATATTCAATGGGTTCAACATGCCTCCCAGCAATTTCCTTGGGGTGTCTACTTTCCAAAATGGGGTCATTTGGGGGGGTTTTGTACTGCCCTGCCATTTTAGCACCTCAAGAAATGACATAGGCAGTCATAAACTAAAAGCTGTGTAAATTCCAGAAAATGTACCCTAGTTTGTAGACGCTATAACTTTTGCGCAAACCAATAAATATACGCTTATTGACATTTTTTTTACCAAAGACATGTGGCCGAATACATTTTGGCCTAAATGTATGACTAAAATTTAGTTTATTGGATTTTTTTTATAACAAAAAGTAGAAAATATCATTTTTTTTCAAAATTTTCGGTCTTTTTCCGTTTATAGCGCAAAAAATAAAAACCGCAGAGGTGATCAAATACCATCAAAAGAAAGCTCTATTTGTGGGAAGAAAAGGACGCAAATTTCGTTTGGGTACAGCATTGCATGACCGCGCAATTAGCAGTTAAAGCGACGCAGTGCCAAATTGGAAAAAGACCTCTGGTCCTTAGGCAGCATAATGGTCCGGGGCTCAAGTGGTTAAAGAGACATTGGGAACATTTTTCCATTCACCAGTAGGTGGATTCTGCCATCTACCTCATTGACCCTGGATGAACAGAATACCCAACATGTGTGGCCAGCTTAAGGGTTTAAAATGACTGAAGAACCTGCCACAGCCATTGTGTGGTGTGGAAGATCCAATTCATTTCATACAATCAAGATGTGTATAAATTAAAAATAAATATATATGTATATTTGAGTAGGAGTAAGGGGGTTCAATTATCCACCTTATCTGAGAGTGGAGGCAGCATGCCCCCACCTACCCTAAAGCTTGGCTATACACTGCTTTCATTTTGTTGAATTCACGGGAATGCCACCACCCGACTCAACAAATTTCAGTTGGACCCCTTTCACACTGGGGCGGTTTTCAGGTGTTTTAGCTCTAGAAATCGCCTCTAAATAACGCCTGAAAACCACCTCCCATTCATTTAAGCGTGTCTTTTCACACTGGGAGTGTGCGCTTGCAGGAAGTTGGGAAAAGTCCTGCAAGCAGCATCTTTGGGGTGGTTTGGAAGCGCTGTATACAGTGTTCCAAAAAAATTCACTGCCCATTGAAATGAATGGGCAGTGCTTTGGAAGCGCAGGAACACGGGCGTTTTTAACCCCTTCTTAGGCTGCTAGTGGGGGTTAATAACGTCCAAAAAGTGCTAACGCAGCCCAGTGTGAAAGGGGTCTTAAGAAATGGAAGAAACTGGGTGGAAAAAAAAAGTCAGCCAAACAGTAACTGCAGCCAATCAGCTGCTAGTGCTGTTCAGGTATTCTGACAGCTGCTGGTTGTCAGACAATAAGCAGCACCAGCACTGGGCTGAACAAGAAAAATCTTTTGTGTATAGTCACCTTGAAGCTGCATGTCTCTGAATTAGTTTGTACTTTTAGAATGGTTTCTCCAGTCATCTCTTTCAAGATGCAAATCATATTCTCTCTTGAACAACCTATTTTATATACCACTCACTCTGCCAGTAGCTGTAATGTATTGAAGAGTTTGGTCTTATGAAGAGGCGTACCTAGGGTCTCCAGCGCCCTTGGCGAGAATCTGTATCGGCGCACCCCCTCATTCAGTGCAGACCCCCCCTACAATACAGACCCTCCTACAGTTCAACCCCCCCTACAATACAGACCCCAACCCCCTAAAGTTCAAACCACCCCCCTACAGTGAGCAAAAAAAGGGGGGTAAAAGAACTAGAACACTCTGTGGTTTCAATGAGGCTAATAGCAGACTTAGGGTAAGGTCCGTACAGGTCTGCAAGTTGATTTGGACACCTGCTAACACCAATCAATAATAGGTGTGTTCCTCAGAATTCAATGCGGCATATATCAAATTCTGAGGGAAAAAAACTTTTCAAAATTAATAACTTTATCAATTGCAACACAACAAGGGTGATTTATATGCTCACCTGTCCTTGTGGGAAACACTACGTGGGGAAAACTAAGAGACCACTGAAGGTAAGAGTGAGTGAACATATCCAGTCCATTTTAAGTAAGGACGACGAACGACCAATCCCCCTACACTTCCTGCAGGCACATGGGGGTAACCCCAAAGGACTTACCGTCAAAGGTATTTACAGGCTTAATCTCCCCCTGAGAAGGGGCGATTTCGACAGGATCCTTTACCAGAAGGAAAAAATGTGGATATACAACACCAATAGTATGCACCCGTATGGGTTAAATAACGAGTGCAACCTCAGTGTATTCCTGACCCAATAACTCATCGGTGGTTGTATGTCCGCATTTCTTTCCTTCTCTCTCCCCTCTTCTTGGTTGGGATTTCACTACCTATAGTTCCCCCTGATAAACTCCTAGCCCTGTTCCTGACTTTTCATATTGAAATCTTCTGTATCTTAGTCATCTTTACAATACTATCTATATTATTTTTGCCTACTGCACTTGATTATTGGTGCTAAGAACCACTCCTACATTATTCTATTTTATTTTATTTTATTTTATTCTTTCATCATCCTTTTATTTTATTTTATTTTTTATTATTTTTTATTATTATTATTTTTTACTTTTACTATTTCTATTTTCCATTTTCTTCCACTTTTTTCTTATCATTTCTGACTGACCCTCCCTTCCTCTTTGTTTCTTCCCCTTTTCCCCTCCCTTCTCTTTCTCCTATCTTTCTCTATTCCCTGGTTGCCTTCACGGACTCGCTCTGTTAGTCATGTTTTATATGTTTTTCTCTTGTGTATGGCTGTCAGTGAACAGCGCGGTAGCCTTGGTAACCAAACGCGAAACCCATGTGATCCTCCCTCAACACTACTTAAGTTGACGAAGTCTGCTACTGCGCATGCTCTGAAGAAATCCGGTTTACGGATGAAACGCGTCAGCATGACGCCAACACGCTGCTCTCAGCGTACCTGCTGACAAACAGACCCACCACCAGCCTTGATCACGCCGATCACCTGACTCGCTAGACCAGCGATTGTTTGATCTCGCCACAGCGCCATAACGGCTAGCCGAAAGGGGAAACTGTTGCCTCAAACTGCTCGGACTTTATATGCTGAACTTACGTGAGTTTATTCACTCTCAGTACCTACTCGCCACTTACCACTGAGGCACTGTCCGGATGACTCCCTACCTGACCGGTCCATCTACTGAAAGGCACCGACAAATCGGAGATGGTGACAGCTGCAACCCTGCTTCCTTGATACGGACGGCAAACAACATTGGGTGAGATCTTTCCTTATCCTCATCCCTGATTCGGGACTCTTATTTTCAGTTTCTCATCGCATGTGGTCATTGACCTCTATATTGCAGTGTCAGTTCACCAATTATTCCACCTCTCCAATCCTAGCCGCCTGCCAGTTCCATCCACACCTTCTGGTCTGCAGCCTTGTGAGCCATCCCTGGCCTAGAGAGGCTCCGTCCTGCCAGCCTACATACACCTGCATCCAGCAGCGGCTGTGATTTCATCCATCCATTTCCTTTTGGACCTCTCCAGCAAGGCCCCCTGACATTATTGTCCCCCCCTTTACACGGCGATTTTGTCCGTCATACCACCACTAAGTGCTGATCAAGTCCTGCTGTCACCACAACCCATTCATCCACTCTAATATTGGCCATCACTTCCCCCATGATATTTGGACCTTCATCAATGTCTAGCACATATGTTCCATGCATTGTTATAATTGCTGTTTATTTAAAGTGAATGTCTCCTTTAACATATTATAAGTGGTTGATTGTGACGGGTGGTTATCTGTGTCCGCACATGACTGTCTGGTCTTTTTAATGGTGATGGTACCTGTGTTATCAGGATACTTTCTGGATTAGTGTTTATTGTGAGTCTCTTTTTCATTAAATAGCATTTAAGTAATATTGACTCCTGCTTGTTCCTCATTTATGAATTCACTTTCTCTCCCCCCCTTTTTTGATATATGCCGCATTGAATTCTGAGGAACACACCTATTATTGATTGGTGTTAGCAGGTGTCCAAATCAACTTGCAGACCTGTACGGACCTTACCCTAAGTCTGCTATTAGCCTCATTGAAACCACAGAGTGTTCTAGTTCTTTTACCCCCCTTTTTTTGCTCAGTGTGCTTCTGTGGGATTATACTTCCCTTCTTGAACCCCACTCTGTGATCACTCACGCTAATCCGTACCATCTACCTACTTTTTTAACCCAGAGCGAAGCCGTAGGCAACCTTTCCCAGATCTCAACTTTTTCCCTTCCTCCCTTTTTCCCCCCCTCCCCCCCCCCCCCCTTTTTTTTTTTTTTTTTTTTTTTTTGTTGGAGTATGGCCTATCAAATTGATGACGAAATAGAAAAAGAAATTCAGTTGGCATTGGCATTGACTCACTTCAGTCTCTCTTCAGAAACCACAAAAAGTTAACCATTAAATTTCTCAACAGGAAATGGGACATTTCCTCTTTAAAATCCCACATTGAGAACGGTATCATTCCACGTGGTCTGAGAGAACGTGTCACTCCAGCTGCACACCTCCATACCCCTCGGTTCATTGAAGCATGGAAGGCCAGCTGTGTCAAACGAGGCCTTGAGATTATGCAATTGATTGTTGACGAGGAATTGATCCAACTGAACGAGATTAAAACAGAAATAGAGGCAAGTGCGTTGCTACTTGAACCCTTTAAAACAAATCCCCTGTTTGACAAACACAATGAACTCCTTAAAAAGGAAGTAGAAAAGACACAAAAAAATCTAAAAAGTAGTAAACAAGAAAAGTTTAAACAGAATTTACTAGACTTGGAACGAGGTGATCTCTTTGATCCCACCATTCATGTGGGTAGGAGTAGATCACGTAAGAGTAGAGGTAGACACAGCAGTTCCACATCAAATCGCCACCATATTTCGTCCTCTGACAGCGATAGTGAACACAAAGAACCTTCGGTGACTTTTTTAGACAAAGACCCACCCCCCCCAGACAATCCCACCACAACAACAGTGAAAGCGAAATCAAGTTTAAAGGGACACAATACCTTACATCAGCCCCCACCTCCTCAAGGAAGGACTCGAGAAATACGAAAAAGCCAACGGCAATCAAGGAACAGAACACACAGAACGTAATGCATTCCACTACGACACACGATCCATTGCCTCCCCCTCCTATTTCTCTGGTAGACATGAAAGTTGTTAATCTCACTCAATTCCCTCTTAATGAACATCATATATCACTGTTAAATAGAGGCCTCTCCTTCTCCCCCAAATCTGGGATGAACGAATTTGAAGTCTATAAAGACATTTCACTCTATTTAAGAAAGGTAATCTTTGGATATTGGCACTCATCAAAACATGATGAGCCCTATCCTGTGTCAGCAGATGGGGAAGAGCGAGAGGCCCTTAATATTTTGGTTTCGTTACTCCAGGAGGGCTGCGAGTCTGACTCTGACTCTGAGACCTCAGACCACCAGCATGCGTTGACTCGCCCGGCCAACTTACCGATAAGGTCCACCAAGATGCCCCCCCTTTCCAAATACAAACCGATTGAATTCTTTCTGACCCAAGTCAAGAGAGATCTCTCCAAAATCAATTGGAACTATAGGGGAATTGACAATATCTCACGCGAGGAACGAAAAGCCCTCAGAGAACTTGAAAATGCCCCTGGTATTGTCATTAAGGGCAGCGACAAAGGGGGTAATATTGTTCTTCTAACTGAAACACAATACGAAACTGAAGTTAGGAGACTCCTAGCGGATGAATCTACCTACCGCAAACTTCACACCAATCCCTTCAATGCCATCGTCAATGCTCTTAATTATCTCCTTAGTCTCGGCTTGGAAGAGAAACTGATCACCTCTAAAGAGTTCAACTACTTGAGGGTACAGCAATTCAACACCCCCACCTTTTATATCATCCCCAAGCTCCACAAATGCCTGCATAATCCACCCGGCAGACCTATAGTGTCCGCAGTCAACGGTCCGCTTGAAAAAGTGGGTAAATTCATTGATGCCCTCATTAAGGACCTGGTCCCTGAGTTACCTTCATTTGTACAAGATACTATGGATGTACTAAGGCGACTAAACACTTTAACAATGCCACCTGGGGCCCTCTTAGTGGGGATAGATGTTGAATCGCTGTACACCTCAATACCACATTCCTGGGGCCTGCGTGCAGTCCAATTTTTTCTTGAACGTAGGTTCCCATCCCTAGGACAGCATAACGAATTCATAGGCGATACTCTTACGTTTCTACTTGAACATAATTGCTTTCAATTTTTGGGAAACTTCTACCAGCAGATAAGGGGAACCTCCATGGGAGCACCCTGGGCGCCCTCCTATGCATGTTTACACCTTGGTCTGTGGGAGGAAGACCTGGTGTACCCCTCGTCCATGTACCTCAGCCACTGTCTCACGTGGCTGAGGTACATAGACGATGTTCTAATGATCTGGGGGGGCTCTGAACATGAGCTACACACCTTCATGAATGAGCTGAATTCTAATGACAGAAACATTAGACTCACCTACACCTTCCATCCCAACACACTTTCATTTCTTGATTTAACCATCTACATTGATAATTGTCGAATTAAGACCAAAACCTTCAGAAAACCCACAGCAGCCAATACCCTACTTTTAGCATCCAGTGACCACCCTAAATCTCTGATTAAGGCCATTCCAGTAGGCCAATTCCTCAGGGCCCGAAGAAACTGTTCTGACCCAGTTGACTTTATCACTGAGTCTAAAGATCTCTACAATAGATTCAGAGAGAGAGGCTATTCCCACTCATGTATCAGGGAGGCCAGAAGAAGGGCCACTCAGACAGATCGGTTAACACTTCTTTCAAAAAAGAAAAAGGACCCTAAACCTTCGAAATCCGGTGGAGTACCCAGGATCATTACCAAATTTGGTGCCCATTGGGACCAAGTTAGGTCCATACTTAACAAACACTGGCATATTCTGTCTGAGTCGCCCCTCCTAGGCAAGATTGTGGGCACCAGACCCCTCTTAACGGCTCGGCGTTCCAAAAATTTAAAAGATAGCTTAATTCACTCTGAGTATCAAAGGTCACCTACTCCCAACTGGTTGACACAACTTCCGCCCCTGAAGGGGATGTTTAAGTGCGGTCGCTGCTCAGTATGCAAGTACGTTGAACGTACAAGTACATTTTCTGACTCTGAGGGAAAAAAACTTTTCAAAATTAATAACTTTATCAATTGCAACACAACAAGGGTGATTTATATGCTCACCTGTCCTTGTGGGAAACACTACGTGGGGAAAACTAAGAGACCACTGAAGGTAAGAGTGAGTGAACATATCCAGTCCATTTTAAGTAAGGACGACGAACGACCAATCCCCCTACACTTCCTGCAGGCACATGGGGGTAACCCCAAAGGACTTACCGTCAAAGGTATTTACAGGCTTAATCTCCCCCTGAGAAGGGGCGATTTCGACAGGATCCTTTACCAGAAGGAAAAAATGTGGATATACAACACCAATAGTATGCACCCGTATGGGTTAAATAACGAGTGCAACCTCAGTGTATTCCTGACCCAATAACTCATCGGTGGTTGTATGTCCGCATTTCTTTCCTTCTCTCTCCCCTCTTCTTGGTTGGGATTTCACTACCTATAGTTCCCCCTGATAAACTCCTAGCCCTGTTCCTGACTTTTCATATTGAAATCTTCTGTATCTTAGTCATCTTTACAATACTATCTATATTATTTTTGCCTACTGCACTTGATTATTGGTGCTAAGAACCACTCCTACATTATTCTATTTTATTTTATTTTATTTTATTCTTTCATCATCCTTTTATTTTATTTTATTTTTTATTATTTTTTATTATTATTATTTTTTACTTTTACTATTTCTATTTTCCATTTTCTTCCACTTTTTTCTTATCATTTCTGACTGACCCTCCCTTCCTCTTTGTTTCTTCCCCTTTTCCCCTCCCTTCTCTTTCTCCTATCTTTCTCTATTCCCTGGTTGCCTTCACGGACTCGCTCTGTTAGTCATGTTTTATATGTTTTTCTCTTGTGTATGGCTGTCAGTGAACAGCGCGGTAGCCTTGGTAACCAAACGCGAAACCCATGTGATCCTCCCTCAACACTACTTAAGTTGACGAAGTCTGCTACTGCGCATGCTCTGAAGAAATCCGGTTTACGGATGAAACGCGTCAGCATGACGCCAACACGCTGCTCTCAGCGTACCTGCTGACAAACAGACCCACCACCAGCCTTGATCACGCCGATCACCTGACTCGCTAGACCAGCGATTGTTTGATCTCGCCACAGCGCCATAACGGCTAGCCGAAAGGGGAAACTGTTGCCTCAAACTGCTCGGACTTTATATGCTGAACTTACGTGAGTTTATTCACTCTCAGTACCTACTCGCCACTTACCACTGAGGCACTGTCCGGATGACTCCCTACCTGACCGGTCCATCTACTGAAAGGCACCGACAAATCGGAGATGGTGACAGCTGCAACCCTGCTTCCTTGATACGGACGGCAAACAACATTGGGTGAGATCTTTCCTTATCCTCATCCCTGATTCGGGACTCTTATTTTCAGTTTCTCATCGCATGTGGTCATTGACCTCTATATTGCAGTGTCAGTTCACCAATTATTCCACCTCTCCAATCCTAGCCGCCTGCCAGTTCCATCCACACCTTCTGGTCTGCAGCCTTGTGAGCCATCCCTGGCCTAGAGAGGCTCCGTCCTGCCAGCCTACATACACCTGCATCCAGCAGCGGCTGTGATTTCATCCATCCATTTCCTTTTGGACCTCTCCAGCAAGGCCCCCTGACATTATTGTCCCCCCCTTTACACGGCGATTTTGTCCGTCATACCACCACTAAGTGCTGATCAAGTCCTGCTGTCACCACAACCCATTCATCCACTCTAATATTGGCCATCACTTCCCCCATGATATTTGGACCTTCATCAATGTCTAGCACATATGTTCCATGCATTGTTATAATTGCTGTTTATTTAAAGTGAATGTCTCCTTTAACATATTATAAGTGGTTGATTGTGACGGGTGGTTATCTGTGTCCGCACATGACTGTCTGGTCTTTTTAATGGTGATGGTACCTGTGTTATCAGGATACTTTCTGGATTAGTGTTTATTGTGAGTCTCTTTTTCATTAAATAGCATTTAAGTAATATTGACTCCTGCTTGTTCCTCATTTATGAATTCACTTTCTCTCCCCCCCTTTTTTGATATACACCCCCCTACAGTACAGACCCCCCCCTTCAGACCCATAATGTACCTCGGCTCAGATGATCAGCGCGGGACATGCACAGTCAGCCCGTGTAGACATAACGGAGGAGGGGGAGGCGGCTTCACTCTGCTCGGCTGTGTGAGACAGCCGAGACTTATCAGAGTTGCGGCGTGGCGACGAGAGAAGGGGATCGTTGCGGCCAGGTCCCGGGTGTGCCGACAGGTGTCTCTCGGGTGTGGCTCGCAACCTCCCCCCTGCAAAGCCAGGCTCTCCGTGTGTGTGTTAGCTGCCTGTCACCGCGCTTCGTGCCGCTGCTCAAACTCGCCCGCTGTCTCCGTTTCAGTCGCAGAGGGCGCCGGCCTGACACCCCCCTAGTGTGTGGCACCCGGGGTGGCCCGTCCCCCACATAGTACGCCACTGGGCCAGCCCACTAGCCCAGCAGCGCTCGGCGCCACAAGCCCATCGCTGCTGTGCCTGTGTTGAAGTGAACACTGCCAATTGGTGCCCCCCCGTCAGCCTGCGCACCTGGCGGGCACCGGTCTTACCTACCGCTTGGTACGCCCCTGGTCTTATGTACATAAAGAATGGTTAGTCTTGTGTGTGCTGATTAACGTTTCATAGAAACATGACACTTTTACAAGCTCTTTGTTATGCTGGTTAATATATTTGCTTTCACAAGGTAAAAAGTGATAACACCCCCCACATAGATTAGATTGATTCTGCTGGACCTTCCACAGCTCTTCTTGCACTGGGGACTGTGACCATCATTCAGATAAGGCAGTCTGACTGTCAGGTACTTCATACACCAGAGTAAGTGTTGATCTGATGACTCATGAAGATTCAGTACAGCTGAGCTCTCAGACCTTCCATTTAGCTGCTTATCAATTCAATGTAATTATCCCTAAAAGAAAAAAAAAATAACATGAACATTTACAGAGGATTTAATGTATACAATTTATGGCGCATTTACATATATCAGGACTATTCTCTGAGCTCCACATTATTGGAATATGCATTACAGCCTGGCTAACCCTTCCAAAAATAATTGAACATTATAGCTGTAATGTGCTAGAACAAGGTACACTATGCTTTAATAGCAGCTGTTCTCACTACATAACAGCCACTTGTTATCCCCTACCGCAAAAGAAGAATGCAAGGTTAGTTGGCACCCCCAATGTCCTCAGATACCTAATTTTCATATTTCATTCTATTAACCCTTCTCTGAAATGGGTAGAATTGCTTACTATTATGAATATTCATTGGGCAAGGACAAAGTGACATCTATGAAAGCTGGTTGGTAAATGTATTACAAGGTGGCCCTACACCTTTAAACTGTTCTATATATATATATATGTATATATATATATATATATATATATATATATATATATATATATAATTTATTTTTTTATTTTTTTTAAAGAGACACGGTTGCCAGACCATTCATTTAATCCAGGTGTGCCCAACCAGTGGCCTGTGACTGCCTGCTTCCTCGGGGACGGCAGGTTGGCAAGCCAAGATCATGGGATGCTGACCTGCCATCCCAGAGCATTAGTGTTGTGAATAAAACCGGCGGCTGAGAAAGCAAGCGGCTGCGGAGCAGAGCCACATAAGCCAATGCTCCCTGTATAGCCCCAACTCCTGTCACAGGCACTCTGCCTGGGACAGCAACAGCCGGTGATACCTGAATGGAAGACTTTTATTAAAGGTAAGTTTATTACTAAAATCACAGTGTATATATGGGCATATCTGTTCTGCAGTGGTAACTGGGCTGCTTTCAAACTGATCCGCAGGTGCAGTGCACCTGCACTGAGCCATAGAAGTCTTATTACCTGCGAGTTTGGGGTGCTTTCAGAAAGTGCACCACACCTGCAGGATATAATAGATGTCTATGGCAAAGTGCAGCTAACCCACAGGAAAGCCACAGGTGCACTGCGCTGCATCCTCAGTGTGAGCAGATCAGATCGGAGGGCCCATAGAGTAGAGCGGGATATGTTGGTGTCCACTCTGCATAGGCAGAGTGGACATGGACCTGTAATTCTCCCGCTCCACTCATTGTGGCCCACGACTGGACTGCCAAGTCGCTTAAGTGGCCCTCACTCTTCAAAGGGTTAAGCACTTCTTAATAATCAGATTGTTCCCATAAGATGACGTGCATGCAATGTATTTTTTATGCGTGTTATTTACTCCCTTGTGTTGACATCCAAACAGACTGCTGTTGGGTGCCTCATTTTGAATGTGACCTTGGCAGACTCAGTCAGTCAATCAACTGACACTATAGTATTCCCCTTCTTTCCCCCTCCAGCTGCTACATAAATTCAGAGGCATGTTGCAAGTGTATTAAAAAAAATGATTTAAAAAGCAAAGAAAAAGAACTGCATGTGAGCTGTTAAAAACGTTGTCTCTGCTTTTAGCTGCATTTTTTTTTGTTCAACAAGTTTTATATCAATAGAAGACTGGTAAGAGTTTAGAAAAAGTAGAGGTAGTCCATTTGGTGGTATTGCAGTTCCAATACATTCAAAGCACAGAGTAATTGTAATTAATAATAGACAGTTTAAGAGAACTAAAGGCTAAACTTTTTTTCCCTCGCCCCACCATTTTGGATAGGGCAAGGGAGGGCTATAATCCCTGTCAGTTTCTGCCATCTGTGTCCTATTTGGGAGAGTTCCTTTCACTTCCTGTCCCACAACCAAAACCGGAAGGGAGAGGAAATACCCCCAACTTGAGGGAAAGCCTGGTTTTCACCAGGAGTGAAGGGGGGGGGGGGGGTAATATTTAAAAAAAAAATCAGTTTTGATTAAGCATCAAACCTTTGATTATTGTGTAACATTCTATATGTTACAATGTTATTTACACTTCCTTTTGGCTGAGAGATTGTTTTCTGTCCTTAGGAAATAGATTAGGAGGTCTGTGTCAGATTGTAAACAGCTAAATGTGAGCAACTGTTGTCACCTCATATTCCAGCAGAAACAAGGATAAAACATTAAAGTTATGTTTCTACCCATCCTAGGACATACAGTTAGGTCCATATATATTTGGGCACAATTTTAGTTTTTACAGGTATTTACCAAAACATATTCAAGCTATAGTTATATAATGGATATGGGCTTTACATCCAAATCGGAGGAAGGGTTTAGGAATCACAGTTCTTAAGAATAGTCAAACCCCCTTTTTCAAGGGACCAAAAGTAATTGGACAATTGAATCAAAAGCCGTTTCATGGCCAGGTGTGGGCTACTCCTTCGTTATTTCCTCATCAATTAAGCAGGTAAAAAGGTCTGGAGTTGATTCTAAAGGCACGTAAACACGATGCGAAAATCGGATGGAAAAATTTGTACGGCGATCTGTCTGCCGATTTTCGGATTGTTATTACGGTGCTTTTCGACAGCAGGTTTCACTTTTTCGTCAGACAAAAGTTGGATGTGCAGACTATAAAATTTTTGTCAGATGTGAACTCAACGTCCTGTTTTCATTTCATTAGTACGGTTGTTGTACAAAAAAAAAACGTATGAGCAAGTCCACGCATGCTCAGAAACGAATACATACAAAACTATTCAACATATTATGTCACTTCTGTCTTACGAAAATGTTTGTATTGTAAGTAACCTCATCACTTTCGACATGAGACTAGCATGCCACAAAAACTAGACATGTGCATTAGTTTTCGTCCGAATTTCAGGGATTTTCGTTTTAACAAACGATAACGAACGCGCAGAATCCGAAATCCGAAATCAAAAACTGCTTTATTTTTGTATCCATTATATTTCGTATCGTTGCGACAACAGTTCGATATAGATAGAAGATTCGACATGACAGTGACAATAGTGATCTGTGTCTATCGAACATACGGTTGAATGTGCCTAACCTAACTCTATTAGTCCAAGATTATTCGACATAGAGAGAAAAGATTCGACATTATAGAGACATGAAGATTCGACGAAGCAGCTAAAAACATGCGAGCAGACATTTACGGTCAAATGCTCCGCCCATAGGCTATAGAAGAATTCTAATGTTGTTTGACTAGTAATATTAATTATAATTATTACTAGTCAAACAACATTAGAATTCTACTATAGGTTGTGGGCGGAGCATTCGACCGGAAATGTACGATCGCAGTGTCGTACAGTTTAGCTGCTTCGTTGAATCTTCTTAGAACATCCGACAGACACCATAAGCCTTCAATTGACAGATTCGACCTTAATTCATTTGGATTTTCGGACTAATGCATTATGTCACAGTCCCATCATGCCCCGGGACTGTGACGTAATAAGGGGCGGGGTCACTGGGTGACATCACCCAGTGGCCACGCCCAATCCCTAAATAAGTCATTGCGGACCGCACATATGGCATTACAGTGGGAGAGAGCGTCGTGTCAACATCGGAAGAAGAGAAGAGGGAAGAAGACGGCGAAGACCGGGCCACCGATAGCAAAAGAGCCAGCAAAAGAGCAGAAGATAGCGGTGGAGCCCGGCAGAAGAGACCGGAGAGCAGGAGAAGAACCGGAGAGCGGGGAGAAGAGGCCGGAGAGCGCGGAGAAGAGAGAAGAGACCGCGGAGAAGAATGAAGAGACCGCCGAAGTTGGAAGAAGACCCCCCGGTGCTACCTAATAAATTACTTTAAAAACCTGTCGTGTGTTTTTTTATTGACACTTTTTTTTCCTAGTCCTAGGTGAATGGGTAGGGGTACGATGTACCCCATACCCATTCACATAGGGTGGGGGGCCGGGATCTGGGGGCCCCCTTATTAAAGGGGGCTCCCGGATTCCGATAAGCCCCCCGCCTGCAGACCCCGACAACCAACGGCCAGGGTTGTCGGGAAGAGGCCCTTGTCCTCATCAACATGGGGACAAGGTGCTTTGGGGTGGGGGGAGCAGGGCACCCCTCTGCCCCAAAGCACCCACCCCCCATGTTGAGGGCATGTGGCCTGGTATGGTTCAGGAGGGGGGGCGCTCGCTCATCCCCACCCCTTTTCCTGACCGGCTGGGCTGCAAGGGTCTGGTATGGATTTGGGGGGGACCCCCACGCCGTTTTTTTCGGCGTAGGGGGTTTCCCTTAAGGTCCATACCAGACCGAAGGGCCTGGTATGCTCTTGAAGGGGGAACCCATGCCGGTTTTTTATTTAAAATTTGGTGCGGAGTTCCCCCTCAAGATTCATACCAAACAGTGACTGGTATTGGCGGGGATCCAAGTCGGATCCCTGTTCATTGAAAGTCGGACGCAGTTGCAGGGCAAAGTTGGATGGCTGTCGTGTCGCACCAGTGTGAACTCGGCCTAAATGACTTTTCAATGCTTTGTACCGTTGCTGACAGCTGAAGTGTAAACAAAACAGTTGCGGTAGGTATCAGTAATTGGTATCAGCGAGTACTACAAAAAAAAAGTATCGGTACTCGTAGTAAAAAAAATGGTATCCGTGCTTCCCTAAAGTGAAGGATACTCTCCAGGAGGTGGGCGTATAATTGACAAAGTCTACAATCAAGACAAGATGCCACAAGAGCTAATACAGAGGGTTCACCACAAGGTGCAAACCATTGAGAAGAAGAATAGAGAAGCCAGGTTAGACTTTGCTAAAAAAATCTAAATTAGCCAGACCAGTTCTGGAAAAGCATTCTTTGTACAGATGAAACTAAGATTAAGCTGTACCAGAATGACGGGAAGAAAAAAGTGTGGAGAAGGCTTGGAACAGATCATGATCCAAAGCACACAGCGTCATCTGTAAAACATGGTGGAGGCAGTGTGATAGCATGGGCATGCATGGCTTCCAGTGGCACTGGGTCATTGGTGTTTATTGATGATAAGACTGGTGTTTATCGATGATAAGACAGAAGCAGCCAGATGAATTCTGCTAAAGATATACTGTCAGCCAAATGCAGCACAGTTGATTGGTCAGCTCTTCACAGTACAAGATGGACAATTATTCAAAACACACTGCAAAAGCAACCCAGGAGCTTTTGAAGGAAAAGAAGTGGAATATTCTGCAATGGCCGAGTCAATCATGCATGCATTTCACTTGCTGAAGGCAAAACTAAAGGCAGAAAAACCCACAAAGAACAGTTGTTCTCTGTGGGTCTTTCTGCCTTTAGTTTTGCCAATCGTTCGAAGACAGCTGCAGTTAGAGCCTGGCAAAGCATCATAAAGGAGGAAACCCAGTCCTTGGTAATGTTCATGGGTTCTAGACTTCAAGCAGTCACTGCCATTAAAGGATTCTAAACAGAAAATTTTAAAAATAAACATTTCATGATTATGTCCATTTGTCCAATTACATTTGATCCTGGGGGACTGTGTATAAAAATAGTTGCAGTTCCTAAAATTTGTACTTGATATTTATGTTCAACCCCTTGAATTAAAGCTGAAAGTCTGCACTTCAAATTAATTTGGCTTGTTTCGCTTTAATTTTATTCTGGTGGCATACAGAGCCAAAAGTATGAAAATTGTACCTGTGTCCAAATATATATGGACGTAACTGTATATAAATTACATTAAAGGAAAGGCCCCAGCTTGTTAGAGCAAATTTGAATCCAATACTTTGTATTGTGTTACTCTCCCTGCATAATAAAGATGTCTACTTTTCAATTCAGCTTCAGTCCAAATGTTACTGAAACCTCACGGGTTTGTTTCCCCATCAGGGTCACCAGCTCTAGTGTCTTCAGTGGAAGATTACCCCTCTATTCTCTTCTGGTGACAACCCATAACGTAAGATTTTCTTTCAGTTTTGTGCATCCGGAGAGAGGGTGAATCCCCCTAACAGAGACATATAAAGCTATAAAAATCTGATGGGTGTTCTAATCCCTCTCCACTCTAAAAACTTTGACGAAGTAGATCAATGCTATAGTCTAAAGCAGCCTTTCTCAACTTGTGTGCTGTGCCAAAATACTAAAAACTGTACTAACAAAGGCAGATGGATCAGGTAGCTGGATCCAAGCCTGCCTAATTTTACATACAGCTACAGGTTGAAAATTCAAGTATGGCTGCTCACCTACGTCCTAACAACCAATAACATTGTTGGTTGCCGAGGAGCATATTTGGCACCTGCACAGAGTCTTTGAGTTCCCCTCACCTGCCTCCAAGGCTGCTGAGGGAGGCACAGGTCAACAACAGTATGGCTGTATGGTTGGGTTGCCTTTGGCTCTCTCCCTGTAGGTTCAGGATTGATTTTCCCCCACTGTGCAGTTTCATAGGGTGCAGCCAGGACCAAAGAGTATTTGCCTTTATATTCATTGGGAGAAAGAGCTCTAGACTTAAGATCAATCAGAACCAGTGGCTTAAGATGCCCATTTCCAGGAGTAGGAAGGAAGGCACTATAACCCACTTGTATATTGTTCATTCTTAATCAACAACTGTGTGTCTCAAACTGAGAGGACAAGAAAAAAAAAAAACGTTATGGTAGTTACAAAAATTCATTTTTTTCCAAAATGCACAAACACAGTGCTATTACACAATGTATCCTGGAACCTTACCAACAACTTCTATTAGGAATCAGCTTCAGCAGTTGAAGCTGAATTACTGTTGCTATTGATTTTTCTTATTTGATAATCCTTAAACCAGTCATCATACAATACTGTCGCAAGATGCAATATTAAAAAAATATATATAAAAAGCATGGAGACATTAGTGAGGATCCTGCTCTGATTATGTATGTATGAATTCTAGTACAAGATAAGATCTATAAAATTGTGCCCTTGGTTAAAAATGTATTCTTCACTTAATGTGTCCTTATTTACTAAGTAAAGACGGTGACGTTTTTTAGGCCTATGGACAACAAAAGATGCAGCTCTGAGGAGATTTTATTCAGAGTCTCTGCCAATGTCAACAACCTGCAGCTGCTCCCACGCTGATCAATATTAATCATAAAACAAGTCAGTCAGTGCTGGGATTATGTGCATCATAAGCAGTTCTAATATTACGTGACAGCTTGATTAGACTATTCCACAGATTTTTTTTTCTCTTGTTGATAAAGTTCAGGGTTGCAGGCTAGCTTGTTTCCATTTAATTATTACTGAATACATGTATTTCTAGTAATGTTGGCACTTTATTTTCTATAGTAAAAACGAGTTAATGCAATCCCAGTATGCTCCAAGTCATTATCTTTATACACATACTATACTTTTTAAAGCCAGCCATTCCCGAAAGAAATATGGGTGTGCCCATTGCTGACCTAAAATTTCCAGCTATCACAGTAACCTGAATTTCCTTCATGTCTCTCTTCAGAAAGGTTCCTATAAATCAGAAGTTGGCAATTATGAATAGGTGGAAAGTTCAGTTACAACATTTCAATTGGCCACCTTACACTAACGTCTAGTATTCTGGTAAAACTATGGTTTTCCTGATGTATAGTAAGCTAGTGGGCAGTCCAAGTCATGCAGTCATTTGTAAGTGTATTCCTGTAGTTTTTTTTAGCAACTCTTACCAAATAGGATACTTTTATTTAGATATTGCCAGATATTTTTCTTAGATCATGGAATCTTTTTAGAGCAAAGTTGTTTTTCAGGAAAACTAGTTGAAAATAGCATCCATCCTAAATTACTTCCCTTACAACTGTAACTGATAACTTTAAATATTTGACATGTAGGTTGTATAAACCACGTCAACCAAGGGTTGCTAGTAAGGTAGCAAATACTTTGAAAGGAAGAGGGTAAAAACTGGCTATCAAGCAAAAGTCGGGCACATGATCAACAGCATTCACAATCTGGCAAAAAGGAGAGAACAAGCATATATTGGGTAAGGAGGATAACTGCAGGACAGAAAGTGTGTAAAATAAGTGGCCCGGAGTTCTAAACCAGTTACTAAGCAAGGATAAGTAACAACAGTCTGTAAAATTCAGCAAGCAGGAGGTGTAAATTAGACATTAGCCAAGGGTAACTTAGAGCAGTCCGTGTGTGTACAGTATAGCAGACAGGAGATATAAACCATATAATAGCCAATGGTCACCAAGATAAGGGAGGATAACATGGACAGCACAAAAGGCAGGAAACATAAACAAGATGGTAAGCAAGAGTAAGTAACAGTAAAGCAGTCACTTTCTACAACTTATCAAGGAGACAATGGCGATATTGAGAACTGCTGAAACAATTTAAAGTTTACTTGCAGGGAGAGAATACAAAAAGGTAACGTCTGATGACATTTCTACTTCTTGTCCTAGCACTTGCTTCCTGAGCTACAGTTATTTTTCGATTGTGTATGGAAGGGATTTGCACTAGGACTTTCCAGCAGGTGGCACCCGCCTTCTTTTGTATGCCCGTCAATCTACTCACAGACTAAACCCGGCAGAACTCTAGGAATTCAGATACTTTCTAAAACATGCCGATTGCTATGTGATAAGTCCAACAAGGTGCATGGCACCTCATAGACCTATTACTTGAATTTACACTTTAAGGAGAGTGTGGGAGCATAGCCAACTACCGGAGTAATAACACTGGACCTTCTTGACCTCAGCTCCAATAACTACAGAGTTGCGTGCAGCTGCTTTGCCCACCCTCCCCTATTCCTGCCCGATCACAGAGCGCTTTGTGTTATATAAAGCTCAGGAGGAAGGGGTGGGAAGGACTGCTTCCAGCACATAAATGACTGAATTCCTGGAGGTCAGCTTTAATGTACACTTGTCACGCACTGGGTAATTAAAACTGAGCATGTGAAGAAAACGTACATAAGTGGTTTGACAAGCAGTTTTCACCGGTGGTAATATCTAATCAGTACATCATCAGGCAGCCCATATAGATATACCACCCACTCTCTCCCACACAGTAGGGTAGATTTACTAAAAACTACATTACTCAGAATCTGGTGCAGCTGTGCATGGTAGTCAATCAGCTTCTAACTTCAGCTTGTTCAATTAAGCTTTGCCAATAAAACCTGGAAGCTGATTGGTTTCTCTTTAGAGCTGCACTAGATTTTGCACTCTCCGGTTTTAGTAAATAACCCCCAGTGTCTCCCTGAACCTGTGGTTTCTGCAGATGTAAAATTAGGAATGAGAGCAGAAGGTGAACACGTGCTCACTTACAACAGGTTGTCTGTACAACCCTGGTTACCATGCAATCTCCCCATTCACGAAGAGGTTCAAAATGTACTGTATTTTGGATTACCACTGAACCTTTTACAATGGGCATGTGTGGTTTCTTTTGTGCTCAATAAAAATAAAATATTAAAAACCAAGGACCATTAGGGAGGTACTTAAAGTAGAACTATGGCCTCCCATAAAAAGAAAATATGTGCTGCATTACCTAATTATAAGTGCATCTATACTTACAATTTTCGCTTAGCCTTCCTGCAAAGTCTCACAAATAACCGTTGATCCTGCCAGTGAGCTGCACTGCTCCTGAATTCAGAGCTGTGCCTGCTTGCACTACAGAGTTACAGTAGGTGTTACAGGAGTGGCAATTAGTCCTGCCCACTGCTTTGTGAATTGACTGCTCTGCCTATGTTACCAAAACCCTCCCACTAAGGCCTGCAGTGTCTTTGATGGGGAGCGTGTGAGACACAAATGAAGGATTTGCCTCAAAGAAGCATTAGAATTTTTTTTTTTACTTTACAATAGTTTTTAGTAGGCTTCTATTTTTGATGTTTAGGAACTCTGCTCCTTCCAGAGTCTGGGACCCCCACTTGAGTTTATTCTGTTTTTCTCACAATACCCATACACAAGCATTATTTAATCTTAAGGCTCGTACACACTATAATAAAAAAATTTTCTGATTTTTCTTGTACGAAAGCAGTACACATTAAACAAAAATCGTTCGTTCTGTTCCCCTACAAGAAAAATTTTGGAGTTTCTCCCTTCGGGAATTTTCGTACGAAAATTTTATATCGGCTGTCGAAAGTTGTGTACACAGTATACAAAAATCGTACAGAAATTCTTTGGATGAAAATGTTCGCCCGATTTTCTTATAGTGTGTACAAGCCTTTAGTCTGTAAATATGAAACAGAGAAACATTAGATTCAGCAAACATTTCAGTACCAAGCAAGTTTTCTTGAAGCCATCAATATTTCTTGGGAACTAGTCTTGAGTGTTGAACACAGATTGTCATTGTAATGCTTACTGTAGCTTTAAACAACCTTCAGGTTGACATGATGCCTTTTAAAAGCTTGGTTAACGCTCCAGCCAGCATTCCAGTTAAATCTGTATTCAAGACTTCTAGGCTAAATCTGAAGTGTAATTACAGGACTTAAAAAAAACTGCCAACCAAATACCACAAAGCCTGGCCAGAAATCCAGTGTTATGTGAACATTTTACAGTTCAAAATATTAACGGGTCCTTCTTCCCAAAAACAGAGATTTCAGAATTTGGTAGCTACTGGAGAGTTTAACCACTTGATACTTTTCAAAATCTCTCTGGAATAATTTTTTTTGTTTTTTGAAAGCCCATGGGGTGTGAAACACTCAAAAACTTCACCCAGTGCCACAAAAATGTGCACACACATAAAGAGTGAAACACAAAAAAGTGCAACGGGTACACAAGCCCTCTAAAATCGGAGGGCCTTGCCCTGAATCCCCCGAGGCGTTAGGCTCCTGACGGGGACAAGGGTACTTACACTTGGTCCATCTGGCTGAAACCAGACGGACCCCGTTCTCTGGAGGATCTGCCGAAACAGACCCACCCAAGTACTCGGTAGGGATCCCCCGAAGGGAGACCCCATGAGAAAGGCTGAACAAAGCCAAAAGGCCATGTCCACCCCCTCCCAAGACTTTCAGGGCAGGCCCGAGGACCTGCAACCCTACCAGTCACACAGTGCAAAACCGTGTACAACCACAAAAATACAAAAACGTGACACACAAAGGAAGTGAATAAAAAGAAAATGGGGGAGAAGGAAGTAGAGGAGAGTGAAAAGGTGGCCATTGTGCAATACAATGGCCAGGCCCTCCGGCCAGGAATAAAAAATTCCTCCGATCCCAGCCAAAAGACCCGGCTCAGGAGGCAGGTGCTAAAAAAGCGTGTAATGGTGCAGTGACCGTGGTGCCACAAATCAAAGTGAGCCTCACTCACAGTGACTTTATGGCACCCCTGGACTGCAACTCCAGGGGCACATACACCATAGGCTTTCGGTACCAACCCTGACCGACAACACAGACCACAGCAGCGCCCACCCCAGCCAGGAAGGCCTGAAGTTCTGAAAGCTCGGTGAGAGCCCTTTGCCATCAGGCTCCACTGTCGCTCCCCTCACTCCTACCTAATTACATTCGGGGAATACTAACTGTTCCTCCCCCTCCAGCTAGAGAGGAGCCGGTGTTCTCTCCCGAAAAACTGACCGGAGCTAGAGCTACCCCAATTTAGGCCAGAAGGCAAGGGACCTGACCCTCTGGGTCAGACCCAATGCAGCACCTATCCTCACCAGGAGCAACCTTCCGGACGGCTCAGACTCGACCCTGCTGATGCCAACAAAGGACGCCCAGACCTGAGCCACTACCGAAACCGCTCTTCCAGGTGCAATGACACCATTGGATTTGCATCTGCCCTCCCCACACTCGGGAGTGACATAGCGCCTCCTCTGGCAACTAATAAGAACAGATACTACACCAAAAGCCCGAGAAGCGATAGTGCACACAAATTCCTCAGTCTGTGCACCAGTGTGTCAATATAAGAGGTTCCCACTCTGGCTGTTGGATTTGATTATTTTAGATTATTGGGAATGCAAAGATGCTGGAATATGCAAAGGTGCACAAGAACAACCAAAATTCCCATACTTACAGGAAAAAATTTGGGACTTATGGCAGTTACTCATATGATACAAGGGGGTAACAGACCAAGGTTCCACCTCTGATGAAAGCTGGCCATACACTAAGCGCACCCAACCAGATGCAGACACTGTTCCAGTGTTTTGACATGCATCCATCTGCGCTGTGTGGATGGAGGGGATCTAAGATTTTTTTTTTTTCAGCCTATAGTCGAATAAACAAAAAAAAATCATGTGTATGGTCAGCCTAAAATATCACATTTTGGGTAGACTTGACCTTTAATGGCGTGTTACTTACATAACTTCAGTCTTCGTGATTTTTCTGCCTGATAGGATTGCCTCAGCTACTTGTGATACAGTAGGGTCAAAGTTCATGCTTGATACTGCAACTACAATATCATCCCTAGATTAGGCAAGAAAAAATAAAATAAAATTAACGAGCAATAAAAGATACAAAATCTTTCCTAATACTGGAAAGGTTCCAAACGGTAAGTACATGTTACAAAAAAAAATCCATGAAGATATAATATAAACTACACATCACAACCTGGTATTGTTATTTGCAACCCTGAATCTATTACCCTCCAATACTGATTGATTACTGGTGTATGAGCTTGTAATCATCAGTGTAGAGTTTATGCTGCAAATGAGTACAAAAAAAGCCACATAGCTCTCCTTAAAGTGGATCTACACTGCATCTGAGCAGCACAAACTAAAAAAAAGCAATATTTAATTTATTTATAATTTTCAAAGCAAACTCCCTCATCTATCCATATCTCTGTGCTTTATTGCTGAGAAATCACTTTGAAAAACACCCCCTAGCATTTGCCCATCTTTAGTAAGGGCAGATGATTAATGCGGCATTTACATTCTGGAGTCCATCTGCCCTTGGCTCAGGCATGCAGACAGAAGGGTGTACTTAGCTGAGAAAACTCCTCTTCCCCCCCTTAAAGACTCCTGGGATGTATTGCATCATTTTCCTAGGCCTGGAAACGCATATTCTAACTGAAGAAATTTAAAAAATGTTTAATTTTAAAACTAGTAAATATAATCTTCCTTTCTACCTATTTACTAATACTAGCAGCATAAGGATTGAAAATAGTCAATGTTGATTGAGAGCGTTAAAGTGGAGTTCCACCCACTTTTACAACTCTTTAGCATCCCTCACTAAACTGTGCACTGTTAACGAATTGGATATTTTAAATTTTTTTTTCTCAGCACCTACTGTATATCTGCTGTATTCATTTTTCACTTCCTCCTCCCTGGCCGTGGCCCATCGCATCATATCCTGTTTGCAATGCCTTCTGGGAAGGGGCGGCAACTTCCTCTGACACTGCAGTTGTTACGGAAACCTGACCTGAAACCTATTGCACTGCATGTGCTGCACTGAGCATGTGCGAGATCTGCAAGGATAAGATCCAGGAAGATATACAGTCTGGCTTCAGATGCCCACACTTAAGATGGCCACAGCCTGCTGTAAGTTTATAAAATAACAAACTACTGCTATAAACTATAAACTATAAACAGACCTTAGTTTACAGACTAACTTTACTAGAACACATTAAGCTTGTGTATTATAGGGGTTTTTTTATTTAAAAAGTATAATTTCGGCTGGAAAACCACTTTAAGTTCCGCTTTAAACAGCTTGCCCACCAACATGCTGGACAAATGTGCACAGTAAGGTGCAGTTACGCTGAAATGAACACGTGTGCACATAAACCTTAAGGAAAGGGAAAGGTTTGGGACTTTAAATGAGGTATGCATATGATAATATGTGCCTCCATCCCTGATTCAAATGAATAATAGAAAGGAAGTTGTGACTTTTTATGAGGCAAGCGGCAGCTAAACAAGACAAAATATATATAGTGAATAAATTACTTTATTCACATAAAAGAGGGTATAGAATTGCACTCAGTATGCAGTACATTAAAAGCCACTACACAATGTAAATGTTGAAAGACGTATAGTTCATAGACATATGAAAATGATATATATGTATTATTAAGGTTGTATGTATATACAACCTTAAAACCAAAATGGCAGCACATTCCAGTTAACAATGTATGGAGTGTGTTCTCCGTGTAAGAGAATATCAAATAATAAGGGGGTAGATAATTACAAAGATGAATAACTAAAACGAGGTTGCATCCTATATACGCATTTCGTGTAAAGACACTTCATCAGGAATGGATGCATCTGTTAATCTGTAAAACAAATAAATATAGGTACTGGTAAGTTCTGGTAAGAACTCCAGTATCAAGAAAAGGCAATGGAAATTGTTACAGTCTTCTTACTTACATTGGACTGGAAAAACAGGGGTGTGTAAAACTGCAAACGGGGGAAGACTGGAATGAGTCATCTGGTCTGGGAGCTGAGAAAGCCACACGGCACATGGGGCGAACGACCAAACACACTCCCCAGAAAGTTAGGTACTCCATATGGTGTGGGTGGTAACCCTCACTCGTCTCCATGCCCAGCCAGGGCGAAGATCTGATCGCCTCCGCTGCTGCCGACGGATCCGGTAAGCGGCGGAGGGCAGCGGAGTGAGGCGGGAGGGGTTGACCCTCTCCCACCACCGATAAAAGTAATCTTGCAGGGAATCGGCCGCAGAGACCACTCTTATCAGAAACTGGACCGCCGGCCGAACAAGAGGATACCGGGGTTAAGGCAGCTAGCTGCTGCCATAACAACGATATCCCCCATCAAAGCAAGGACGTATATCGACATGCGGCGGTCCGGAAGTGGTTTAATAGTTTGGGCTAAGCTGGCGCAAACAAACTATTTCCATTACTAACGTGTGCAGCCACTGGGTGCGCTGTATAAATTTATGTAGCCTCATATACATACAGAATACAGCACTGTGACCTGGGTGTGTGATGAGACCTTCCTGTCTCACACTCGGAACAAAATGTCGGGCTGAACGGTGCTCAGCCAATCATAGGCAGCTTTGTATTTTCAATGAACACAAAGCTACCTCTGATTGGTTGAGTTATAGAAGTAGGCTGATGATGTCATTATCTCAGAGTCTGGCCAGAGGAAGCATTGTATTCATTGATACAATACAAGGCTGCCTTTGAATGCCTGAGTGCCGCTCAGCCAAACGCTGTTTTGTTCCAGGTGTGAGACAGGAAGGTCTTGTCTCACACCCGGTTTACAGTACTGTATACTGTATGTAGCTGAAATTGCCTAGGCAATCCGAGTGAAAGTGGGTACCTGCAAAGCCAGGGAGGAGGAAGAGCGGAACTTTCCCTTTTGGATGAAAAGCTCTGCTTTCATAATGGATGTGGGAATGTTCACACAAAAGACTGTAAATATTCACTTCAGTTATCCAGTCATGTGTAGATGAAAAAAGTAAACAGGGATTTGCTTATCACATATTTAGATATTTAATAATTTAGACATATTGTATGAACATTCTCAAATCTTTTAGGAATTCAGCCTTGCAGTACCATGCAATCCAGTGCAGTGCGTTTTTGAAAAGTGGTGGATGCACTACTTTTGGTGCAATGTCAGTTAGATTTCATCCCATTCAAATCGCTCATGAGCATAGGAATCGCACAGTAACAGACCGCGTTCTTGTGCCATTCTGGTGTAAACCGGGCCTCTGTCCAAAAAGTTTATACGAAACCCCAGACAGTGCCTGAACAAAGATGGTGCTGTAATTACATTCATATTTTTAATCTCAAAGAGGTTTAAGTAAGTTAAAGCAGGACTTCTCCCAAAAAGGGATAGTTTTACTTTTCCTCCTCCTCTCCCATATTTGGACTGTCTTTATTTGGGGGGGAGCGGGTAATTGATTTTGACAGGTACACGCTCTACTTCTGGTTGAGTGGAAGAAGGGGGACCAAACTTCCCCCCACAGCCTCTTGGAACACATCACAGGTCCGAGGAGACTTTGTGACTATTCATGGGGCACAGTACGGCTCACGCATGCACAGTGGGCAGATGGCTGTGAAGCTGCAAGGAGTCTTGCAGATCTGTTCCCTTATAGCAGGTTAAACAGCATAGTGCTTGTGCGGTCAAACCCTTTCTCTGCTGTAAAAAAACCTGGTTGAGCCTGCTTGTTCCTGTGCCCCCCTATGTAAACTGACCACGTTAATCATAGTTACTGATCCATGATACTGTGTGGTCAGTTTACGTGCCTCCCTCATCCCACTGCTTTCCTCTCTCTCCCTCCCTCCCAGCTCCTGTGCGTGAGCCATCTCTTCCCCACCCCTCCCGCCCTATTAGTAGCTGGCAGTACAGTCAAAGAAACATTACTGTCTTTCCTTCTATTCTACCAAGCCATAATACACAGTGTAAATGTTTGTATAAAATTATGCTTCTAAATACCTTTATTTCAGATCAGTTCTGTTTGGTCACATGACCTTTGGCGGGAGGGGCTGAGCAGACAGAACAGCGGTTATATGACCTCAGCCCCTCTCGCTGTAGTTCTTAGTTCAGAGGAGGAGAGTGGTTGGAGCTCACGTGACCAAGCAGAAATAATCTGAAATAAGGTATGTAGAGGCATCATTTAAAAAAAAAAAAAGGGGTGCAGGAACTCACTTTCCCCAGCCAATTTTCCAGCCCCAATCATGCCCCTAATCCCGCCAACAGCCACACCTTGCTCAGCACCCCCACCCATAACTCACCTTTGAACCCCCACTCCACAACTTCCCTCTGCACTCCCATCCGCAGCCAGCTTATCCCAACAACTCTGATCCGTGCACAAATCCCCCCCTTTGCAGCTCTGCACAAAAACCTCAACTTTCCCACAGCTGCCACTCTGTTCAACAATCCCCCCCACTTCTCTCACTTTTCACAAATGCCCCCCAGCTTTCTCATCTCTCACAAATGTCCTTCCAGCCTCCCAAAAATGCCCCTCTAGCTTTCATAAATCCCCCCCCCCCAGCCTTTACAAAAGCCCCCCCCAGCTCTCACAAATGACCCCCAGCCTTTACAAATGCCCCCAGGTCTCACAAATGCTTCCAGCCTTTACAAATGCCCCTGGCTCTCACAAATGCCCACTCAGCTCACACAAATCCCCCTCCAGCTCTCACACCTCTTGCAAAAACGCTGCCGACATTGCTCCGCCTATTAACACCTGTAGCACAGAGGCGAGGAGGTGCTTCACTAAACTTTTGACAGGTGGGAAAAGAAACTGCCTCCCGCATATCCGAAAGTAAAAAAAAAATAAAAAATAGGGAGGTTATGGTGCAGGGACCCGGGGCACCCACTAGCAAATGTGGGGCATGTGCCATGGGTGCCTGGCGCTAACACACAAAAGCTGATGGAGAAAGCAAGTGGAAAAAATGCTCTCCTGGCTCCTGTGTGACAAGTTGAAAAGTGCAGGGCTGCTGGAGGTGGCTGAAAAAAAGCCCTGCTGTGTATTATGGCTTGGTAAAACAGAGAAGCTGGCAGTAATCTTTTTGACTTTACAACAACTTTAAATCCCAAGGAGGTTTCTATGAGAAAGTTGCTAACCCCTTTTAGGATAACTATTTTTTATATGAAATATTTTGCATATATGCATCTTCTTACTTTAGATAAAAAGCCAAGAACTTCATCTCTTCCAAGGCCCCTTTCATTATGATTTCTGTATAACCCTCACCAAATCCTGTTGAGAAAAAAAAAAGCACAGGATGAACCTAGATTGGAATTAGCAATTCAAAGCAGCGAAGTCCTTGCCCTTGGTCATGTGTACAAAGAGGCAACATTCAGTGGATAGCATGCATTATCAAGGACCACAAAAGCATCTTTCCTAATCCTGTCATGAAATGTTTAATATGATGCATATGCTAAAGATGAAGTGCAATCCCATGTTACAATCCTTTTATCCCTTTAAATCTTTTCAACCTATAGAAATATCTATTCATTACAAAAAAATATAAATGACACAATGATGCATGCTACTGCAATGTATAAAAGCAATCCTGGCAGTATCTATAAAGCCAGATAAGAGTATTAGTATTATATTACTGCTAGACTTAATGCAAAAACACGATGCCGTTTAATGTTCTTTAAAGCTGAAGTTTAGAAGATTTTTGGGATACAGCACCAAACACACTGGTTATTTGTAACAGTGTGTATCCCATTACTTGCATGCAGCTGCTTCTGGTAAATAGTTGTCCCTGTAGTGCCTGCCTAGAGCCACTAGATACTGTCCTGAATGGCTATCTTCCAGCCATCATTTGCAGAACTGGTATTACTCTTCTCTCACCATGCACCGCCTTCTGTGAATGGACAGGGGAATCCTGTCATTCAATTGCTCCATCATTCACAGTCCTCAATGCATTTTGGGATACTAATAGTACGGGTTCTGGAAATGGCAGAGAGGACAGTAAGAGGCGGGTGAACAGTACAACTTTTCTCAGTAGCAGCAGCTGCCAATAACTTTCATAGCTCTGGAAGACAGCCAATCAGAAAAAATATCTGATGGCTTTGAGGAGGCAAAGCAGGGAAGCTGCTGCATGAAAGTAATGGGATACACACTACACATAGAGCTGGGTACCTATGGAACAAAATCCGGCCAGTTCAGCAGGAACCAGATAAACTGATTTGTGCATGGCCTCCTCTGTCTAAAAGAAGTTGATCAGAATTGCTGGAAAACTTTAATTCTATCAGCTGCAGCGTTGATCAGTGTATTCTGACAGTTCCCACTGTCAGAATACATTAGCACACCAGGGAGGATTCCTCCATCCACCTCGCTTGTGTGGATGGGGGAATCTTAATTTGTTTTTTTTATGTTTAGCCCAGCTGAACCATCAACCACAGATTGTGCTAGGCAGGTGCAGGTAGTGGTGTCACTGTGGAGCTATGCATTTTAAATATCAATTTGGATGTTTGGATCACAGCAGGATTACAGACCGCAATTTATTAATTTTTTTTTTAAGTCACTTTTTTTAAGGTTAAAGGTTTTTTCCCCTTCATGCATTCTATGCATAAAGCTTAAAAACCTTCAGTATGCAGCCCCTCTAATTCTTACCGAAGCCCCATCTTGATTGAGCGATGTGCACAAGAGCAGCTGCTGCCTGAGGTCTTTGCCTCCTCATTGGCTGAATGACAACAGCAGGAGCCATTGGCTCCTGCTACTGTCAATCACAGCCAGTGAGGAGGAAGCGGGGATGGGCCAAGCCCCATTCTGTGTGTCTTGTGGACTCACAGAGGTGGCTCGGGAGTGAGCACACACGAGTGCCCCCTGTAGCAAGCGGCTTGCTAGGGGGGCACTTGGAGGAGGAGCTAGGAGCACCGACAGGGGACCCAAGAAGAGGAGCATCGGGGCTAAACCATTGCACAAAGCAAGTAAGTATAAGGAGGTTTGTTTTTATTTAACCTTTAATATTACTTGAAGTCTTTTCAACTCCATTCTGTAGCTGGGCTTTAACAAACTTCAACCAAGATTATATTTTGGTTTGTGAGGGGTTATCTTTGTTTATGAAGAGCAATTTAAGTAAAATATAGGATTAGAAATGATTTGGTGTCACCCAGGGTTGTCGTCCATGCAAGCTGAGGGACTCCAGGAATGTTGCATTAGAAGAAAGCTGGCCTCAGTTTGCTCAAGGATTAATCAATACTGATATCAGTTCTGGAGAGTGGTATTGCTTTAAAGCCACAGAGAATAGCAATCCCATTTGTGTGTAACATACTGCATTAATTTGCAAACCTTGTTTTCCCTATATAAAAACAACATGGTAACCTGAGCAGACCCAGCAGCTCTACCTTCTACAGGCTGCCTGCTCCATCTGACTACAGGAGGGGGCAGCTGCAAGACCTGTCACCCTGCACAAGGAGACAGAGCAACAGTGACTGGTCTTAAATACAGGAAGCTCCTGCACAAAGACAAAGTTTCATGCTGGATTCCTGTAGAAATCTGGAATACACAAAGCATACCAAGTGAGCAATGGCAGGTTCTATAGTTGTATCTTGATGGGTTTCTTCCTAATAATCTCCTAGTGAGGGGTGCAGAATTCTGTGTGGATGAAGTGAAAGTTTGGCTTTTTAACCCAGTGCCTTGTTGTCTGGCAATACTTGCTGTATGAGAACGGCTTCATTTCCTGCTGCAGACCCAAAACTTTGTGGAGCTGAGGAAAGCTTGCCCCAAACCGCAAAAGACAAACTTTAGATCTTCTACTGCAAACCAATTACTGTTTTTGTGCCCTGCCTTACATAAAAATGTTAATTTTTATCTTGCCTGAAATAAAACTAAAGTTCTCAAAATCTCAGTTTCTTTAAAAAGATAGTTGTGAATAGAAGTAAATAATATGCGGTACACGAACCTGCATAACGGATGCTCTTCCCCAGCAGAGACGTCCAGAAGAATGGCACAGAGTTCACAGGTATGTGCTTGTTCAGCATATTGAGAGCAGCAATCCGGCCTACAAACAAAATGCACAGCTCTTGTATATTTCATGTACTGCAACTCCCTCCAATGATATGAACTATTCAAATTAACTACATCTTATACATAATGCATGAGAAACATTTTTAAAACCTCACCTGTTAGCTATTGCTAGCTAAATGAAAAGTGTGTAACAGTCCCAACACACAGCAATGGGATACAGTCACCATGGCCCATGTTTTTACCTACATAAATGCCTACTCAGCAGTGGACATGCATTTTCCATCTATGTGCCTTTTTTCAGCTTTTTTGAACGCTGCTTGCATTTTATTTTAAATTACAATAATTTCTAGATAATTTCCTCCTAGTTCTAAAAATGTAAAATTACCAGATGGGTCAAAATATATTTGCAGAAAGGAAATGCAAAGGAATAAAAATGTTAGTAATAACGCTGGTTCAGATAAAAAGACAAGGAAGACGCGTCCATCTAGTGTTACAGCTTCCTTCCATTTATAAAAAAATGGCAGTCTGTCTATGACTGTGTACATGTACTGTATCTTAATGTGCTTACTACTCTTAGGTATAGCTTTGCAAGGGAAACTAACTCTACAATGTTCTGTAAGGCCTCTTTCACACGGACTGTCCGTTCAGGTCCGCCTGTCAGTTTTTTAGGCGGACCTGAACGGATGCTCCATAGACCTCTATGGAGCGTCGGATGTCAGCGGTGACATGTCCGCTGACATCCGACCCGCTCCAATCCAAAAATTGTGACGGAGGAAAAACCTACTTTTCCATCCGTCTGTGGATCGGGTGACGACGGACTCTACGGTCCGTCCTCATCCGATCCCCCATAGGACTCTACAGGTCCGTCCCTGCACAGTGTGAAGGAGCCCAAAGTGTATTTGGCTACTTTCACACTGAGGCGCTTTACAGGCGCTACAGCGCTAAAAATAGCACCTGTAAAGAGCCTCTCCTGTCTCTCCAGTGTGAAAGCCTGAGTGCTTTCACACTGGAGCGGTGCGCTTGCAGGACGGTAAAAAAAGTCCTGCAAGCAGCATTTTTTCAGCACTGTAGGAGCAGTGTATACACTGCTCCTAAAGCGCCCCCCCCCCCCCCCCTGCAGATTGAAATCAACTGGGCAGCGCCGGCAAAGCGGCGCTGCAGTGGCGCTTTGTGGGCAGGTTTTAACCCTAACCCTAAAACGACGCTTTACCGCCGCCGCCTGCCCGCCTCAGTGTGAAAGTAGCCTTTGTGATAGGTACTTGCAGTTGGAGGACAGACATTTTGCATTGTAATACAATAACTAATTATAGTCAATTCAATCATTACATGATTGCCTGAACTGATTTTATAACAGCTGGGCATGGTATTATTCATGTAGCACAGGAACTGTATCTAATGACTGCTCTGCACATGCTCAGTTTTCAGTGAGTTTCTATGCTGAGCATTTCCTCCCTATCACATCTGAGCAGCCCATGTGACTAGTTATACATGTGGGTGTATACACAGTGGTAAATGACAGCCCACTCTTTCCCCCCTCCTCCATGCCCACTAACCAGCTAAACACAATAAGGGAGGGATTTTACATGTAGATTGATAAAAGCTTTACCTCCCAGTTATTCCAAGACACAGGCTGTGACCGGTATAAATCTGTATAAATCTGCCCGCACCATGTTATTAAAAAATAATAATAATAAAGATTTGATTTCAGATATATATTTGTATGTAAAATTAAAACAGTTTATTGGTATTATTTATTTTTACTCTGTATTTCAAAGCTGTTTTTTTTTTATTTTGAACATGTGATCAGCAGCAGAGGACTAGAAGCTCCCCCTTGATTATGTTTCCCTGCAGACAGGCTGGGTCATGTGACAGCTGTATATATCGATTAGGAAAAAAGGTATTTAGATGTTTTGTTTTTTATTAAAATAATTACAGTGCCATCGTCCACATACAGAAATAGAAGGGACAATGTAAATTAAACAGTGTGTGTTTAGTATCATTTTAAGTGTTTCTTACGCTGCTGTACAGTATGACTCCAGGATATAGTACTTGAGAGAGCAGATGTGCCGTAGGGCCTGGAACAGTTACATACAAGTCTGAAATTTAAAACAGCACTAGGAGAATCCCATAATCTGTGCAGAAGATGACCTAGATTTGATCATATACTAAACATTTTAGCTGCACACTTTGTTCACACTTTGTTGCAACACAGTAGTTTTGAAAAAAAAAATAAGAAAAAAAAAGAGAGAGAGAGACTAGGGGGGTTATTTACTGAAGGCAAATCCACTTTGCAAAAACAAGTGCAAACTACAAGTGCAAAGTACACTTGAAATTGCACTAAAAGTGCACTTGGAAGTTCTGTCGCTGTAGATCCGAGAGGGACATGCAAGGAAAATAAAAAACAGCATTTTAGCTTGCATATGATTAGATAATAAAATCAGCAGAGCTTCCCCTTGTTTCAGATCTACCCCTCAGATTTACAGCGACTGCACTTCCAAGTGCACTTTCAGTGCAATTTTAAGTGCACTTTGCACTTGTAGTGCAAAGTGTATTTGCCTTTCGTAAATAATCCCCTAGGTATTCTGTGCAAATATATGAAGTTAGCAAGCTGCCTGAATTTCAATTGTAAAGTTCAAATTAAGCAATCTTAAAAAAAGTTGGTAGTGGTGAATGAATATGCTTTTCATAGCATCTTTGTTAAAGTAGTAATGAGTTATGTAAATATTTCATGAAAATAGGGGACATACCTACCCAAGTCTACAAGGAAAAAGAAAAAGAGTAATAGAGGATATAACCACGGCTGAAAATGCCGTTAAGCCGTGGTCTAGGATATAGTGTCCACCAAAGGCAGCGCTTACCCACCCAAGCTACTTAAAAATCTGGTATTGACCATTCATGTACAGGAACCACCCACCCCGGACTACCGAGAACTCCATCCCCCCCCCCACACACATCTACACAAGTTGTGTTGGGTCCTGCCTTTACAGACATCCACAGCGACACCACTAAATCAAAAGGGCGGGCAGAACCAGAGATGGCTGCTATACCAAGACATCTGAGAGCTGAATTGAGGGGAAAGGGGAGAAGAGAGTGTATGTATGTATGTATGTATGTCTGCATGACTGTAATATCTGTCCTTTATCACCGTGAAACCTATTCTCCAAACGTATTCACTTGCTATTGATTAAACCCAACGTGCCTTTACCCAAAACATTGCACAGGATGGATTCATGCTGTTGCAGTGAATTTTTGCATGTTATGCAGCACATTAAAATTGTGCTGTATTAAGACAGTTTAACTGAATGGACTGCCCAACACACTAAAAAAAGTGCACCCTCTATATTTTGTAACGCAGTGTTGGGGATCACTGTAATGCAGGTGCATTGGTATAAATGCCTTTACTTTACTACAGCACAACAGTGTGAACCTGGCCTCACTCAAACAAAAGCAATCATTATCAGCAGCACATCTTTAGCATGGTGCCACTACCATATATATTGGGGTAGATTTACTAAAGGCAAAAAGACTATACACTGTGCAAGTGCTGTTGCACTTTGCAGTAAATGAGGTAAAGCTTCACGTTGCAAAGAATACCCAGTCACATGCAAGGAAAAGAAAAAAAAAAGCATTTTTGCTTGCACACGATCGGATGATGGAAGTTAGCAGAGCTCCCCCTCATTTACCAAGCTTTACAGCAACTGCACTTACAAAGTGTATAGTCTATTTGCCTTTAGTAAATCAACCCTCATTGTATCTTTGTAGACACATTCCGGGTTGTGTCATTCCAGTTCCCATCTCCGCAGATGTGTTCATGGTCATATCAGTGTCAGAGAATCATTGGTGTTGATTTATTAAAACTGGAGAGTGAAAAATCTGGTGCAGCTGTGCAAAGTAGCCAATCAGCTTCTAACTTCAGCTTGTTCAATTAAGCTTTGAAAAAAACTGATTAGTTTCTTCGCAGAGCTACACCAGATTTTGCACGCTCCAGTTTTAGTAAATCAACCCCATTGCATCTCTAAACACATAACTAGTTGTATTAGTAAGATACTGGTCACGTCTACATTTTTATGCTTGCACCACTACGGCTCCGATGGTGTCTCTGCGGATATATTTAATGATATTTCATTTAGTGAAGTTATTTCTTATATTAACAAAAAGTATGAAGGTCGGCGCTAATTCAAAGGTAAAAAATATAACTGGTATCACAAATCACATAAATAAACCACATTGGGTAAATGCATGTACTATCAAAGCAATACTTAAGAAAAAAGTCCACACACCAAAAAGGAAATATAGTGCAATAGCAAATAATTCTTGGTTATCTATGCTCCACCACCACTCGTGTAGGAGAAAAACAAACTCACCAGATAACTAAAATATAAAAACTTATGTAGAAATCAAGTCCTTGGGATGTTGGGGTAAATCAAGGAGGGATGTTCCTTTAGCTTAATCTCGTCAGCTGGTACAGTCTAAAGCCGCGTACATACAATCGGACTCTCCGATGGGAAATGTTCGATGACAGGCTGTTGCCTGAAAATCCGACCGTGTGTATGCTCCATCGAACAACTGTTGTCGGATTTTCCGCGAACAAATGTTGGCTAGCTGGTTTTCAAATTTTCCGCGGACAAATGCTTGTTGTTCGATTTTCCGAGCGTGTGTACACAAGTCCGGCGGACAAAAGTCCAAAGTACAAACACGCATGCTCGGAAGCAAGGACGAGCCGTAAGCGGTCGGTCTTGTAAAACTAGCATTCGTAATGGAGATATCACATTCGCGAAGCAGCAAATTTTGTAATCTCTCGGTGCAATGCACATTCTCTTCTTCTTTATAATGGGATAATAATGAAGCTGCTTTGCTGGTGATATTGACAGAGTTCTGCCAAACGTATTTCAAATTGTTTTTTTTTCTAGTGATATCCAGAATAATACATTTTTTTATTTTTATTTTGGGTCAAGTTACCACAACACCATTATTATCTTGTAGTTTTTAAGCTCATATAGATAACTGAGCTTAAAAACTACTATGCTGGTGTCCCTTGTTAATTTGACATTGTATTTTTGAAATTTTATATCCTGCTCTCAAACTTTGTGTGACGGAAAATCCGATGGAAAATGTCCGATGGAGCCCACACACGGTCGGAATTTCCGACAACATGCTCCGATCGGACATTTTCCATCGGAAAATCCGACCGTGTGTACGGGGCATTACTGTTTTACTGTAATGTTACTTTGTTTTATTGTTAACCATCATTTGCTTAGCAGGTACGCCATTCAGTT
This sequence comes from Lithobates clamitans, assembly GCA_037952925.1. Lineage (NCBI taxonomy): Eukaryota > Metazoa > Chordata > Amphibia > Anura > Ranidae > Lithobates > Lithobates clamitans. The sequence continues at coordinate 4,229,942 of JBBGZY010000013.1, forward strand.
GCAGCACGGATTTATTTATCTTGACAGCAACAGCGTTTGCTCCCACGATAGATAAAGCCGTGAGGATTTCACCACCACAGTTAAAAACAAAATGGTGCATGTATGTCCCTCATTAGAAGTGGGTTGATGAAGGGAGGTATTATAATGGTGGGCATACCCACCGATCAATCTCTTTTTTTCGTTCAGTCCATCAAACATTTGGGCAATACAGTGTGTTTTAGTGCATTGAAATAAAAGTGTGTTTTTCCCCCAAAAAATGCGTTTGAAAAATCGCTGTGCAAATACTGTGTGAAAAAAAAATGAAACAACCACCATTTTAATCTGTAGGGCCTTTGCTTTAAACAAATATATAATGTTTGAGGGTTTAAAGTAATTTTCCTGCAAAAAAAAAAAATATTTTTTTCATGTAAACAAAAAGTGTCAGAAAGGGCTTTGTCTTCAAGTGGGTAGAAGAGTGGGTGATGTGTGACATAAGCTTCTAAATGTTGTGCATAAAATGCCAGGGCAGTTCAAACCCCCCCCCCAAATGACCCCATTTTGGAAAGTAGACACCCCAAGCTATTTGCTGAGAGGCATGTCGAGTCCATGGAATATTTTATATTTTGACACAAGTTGCGGGAAAAAAACAATTTTTTATTTTTTTTTTGCACAAAGTTGTCACTAAATGATATATTGCTCATGGGCATGGGCATATGTGAAATTGCACCCCAAAATACATTCTGTTGTTTCTCCCGAGTATGGGGATACCACATGTGTGAGACTTTTTGGGATCCCGAAAACCAAGCCTTGTCTTCAGGCTTTCTAAGGGTGTAAATTTTTGATTTCACTCCTCACTGCCTATCACAGTTTCGGAGGCCATCGAATGCCCAGATGGCACAACCCCCCCCCTCCACAAATGACCGCATTTTGGAAAGTAGACACCCTAAGCTATTTGCTGACAGGTATGGTGAGTATTTTGCAGACCTCACTTTTTGTCACAAAGTTTTGAAAATTGAAAAAAGAAAAAAAATACATTTTTCTTTTCTTTCTTCATTTTCATAAACAAATGAGAGCTGCAAAATACTCACCATGGCTCTCATGCAAATAGCTTGGGGTGTCTACTTTCAAAAATGGGGTCATTGGGGGGGGTAGTGCTATCTTGGCATTTTATGGCCTTCAAAACTGTGATAGGTAGTGAGGAGTGAAATCAAAAATTTACGCCCTTAGAAATCCTGAAGGCGGTGCTTGGTTTCGGGGCCCCATACGCAGCTAGGCTCCCAAAAAGTCCCACACATGTGGTTTTCCTGTACTCAGGAGAAGAAGCAGAATGTATTTTGGGGTGTAATTCCACATATGCCCATGGCATGTTTGAGCAATATATCATTTAGTGACAACTTTGTGCAAAAAAAAAAAAAAAAAAAAAAAGTTTGTCATTTTCCCGCAACTTGTGGCAAAATATAAAATATTCCATGGACTCAACATGCCTCTCAGTAAATAGCAATTTCCTTAGGGTGTCTACTTTCCAAAATGGGGTCATTTGGGGGGGTTTGTATTGCCCTGCACAAAAGGGGTATAGTGTGTATGGGTTTTGCAAAGTCAGCAGATAGAGTATTGGTATCGGTTGACTTAGCATTTGGGAGGGGGGAGGGTTCCAAATGAGTTTGGGCCCCCAAAAAATAGCCTCTTGTACTCTGCCTGAATTTGAGGACAACAATACAATTAATAACAATAACAATAATTTGTACACATTTTAGGGGGTGTTTAGGGTAAGCACAAGAATGAAGCTGACAAAATACATTGTTAAGTTACTAGGCTAGGTGTGTATGGGCCCAGGATAGCATGCTGGGGAGGTTAGTTAAGGCAAATACGCATGAAGGACAAAAAAGGAGCATTAAAAGTTTATAGCATGCATGAGGACAAAGAGGACATTCATAGCATATTACAATAATGGTAATTATGGAATGAAGAAATGAATACAATGCATTAGCAAACATTAATCATTTCCCACCCGCCCTATAGCGGATTGATGTCCGGGAAGTGGTTCCGTTATCCTGACTGGGCGTCATATGACGTCCAGCAGGATAACATGCCGCCGCGCGCCCGCGGGGGCACGCATCGCGGCGATCGGTGGAGCGATGTGTCAGCCTGACACACCGCTCCACCGATCTTGGTAAAGAGCCTCCGGCGGAGGCTCTTTACCACGTGATCAGCCGTGTCCAATCACGGCTGATCATGCTGTCAATAGGAAGAGCCGTTGATCGGCTTTTCCTCACTCGTGTCTGACAGACGCGAGTAGAGGAGAGCCGATCAGCGGTTCTCCTGACTCAGATCACCACACTGGACCACCAGGGACGCCACTAGGACCACCAGGGAAGGGGGCAACATGTGGATGGCCAGGTATGTATCCCATGGCCATCCACATGTGCCTAATCTGTGCCAATCAGAGCCCACAAATGGGTACTGATTGGCACCATTGTTTTAGTTATGCCCAGCAATGCCACCAATACATTTTATCAGTGCCACCAATCAGTGTCATCAGTGCCACCTGTCATTACCCATCGGTGCCACCTGTCAGTGCCCATCTGTGCCCATCTGTGCCTATCAGTGCCCATCAGTGGCACCTATCAGTGCCACCCATAAGTACCCATCAGTGCCACCCATATGTACCAATCAATGCCACCTACGTGTGCCCATCAGTGCCGCCTATGAGTGCCCATCGGTGCCACCTATGAGTGCCCATCAGTGCCGCATACCAATGCCACCTATCAGTGCCCGTCAGTCCCACCTATCAGTGCCCATCAGTGCCGCCTATCAGTGCCCATCATCAGTGCCCATCAGTGCCACCTCATCAGTGCCACCTCATTGGTGCCCATCAGTGCCACCGTATCAGTGCCCGTCAGTGCAGCCATATCAGTGCCCGTCATTGAAGAAGAAAACGTACTTATTTAGAAAAAATTTTACCAGAAACAAAGAAAAACTTGTTTTTTTTTTTAATTTCGGTCTTTTTTTATTTGTTGCACAAAAAATAAAAACCGCAGAGGTGATCAAATACCACCAAAAGAAAGCTCTATTTGTGGGAACAAAATTATAATAAATTTGTTTGGGTACAGTGTAGCATGACCGCACAATTGTCATTCAAATTGCGACAGCGCTGAAAGCTGAAAATTGGTCTGGGCGGGAAGGTGTCTAAGTGCCCTGGTATTGAAGTTGTTAAATACATAGAATGTGATGGTAAAGGCTAAAACTTACCCGAATATAGTCCTTCTGCAGCACTTCGATAATGGCAGAACAGGTATCTGGAATAATGATTCCCATAGCCTGAGGGGAGACCCCAGTTGTGAACTTCAGATCCTGGAGACTTCTCCCCGTCGCCAAGTACCGCAAGATGGAGGCGAGCCTTTGCTCGGGAGTAATGGCTTGCCACATGCATGTCTTCTGCCTACTAATATAGGGGGTAAGCAATGCCAATAGACTGAAAGCAGAAGTCCGTAATCCGGAGATAATTCCTGGAATCATCAGGATTATTCTCCTGGAGCTCCTGCAGCAAAGGCATATGACAGAATTGGTCACGATTAAGCAACCAATTCTTGGTCCAAGAACTCCTCCTGTTCCTGGACTGGACTTGGGTCAAAGCACTAACTCCAAGCCCAATAATAGCACGATCTCTCTGATGAGAATGCCACATGGCTAGTAGAGGAATGGCCATTCAGAAACAAACTGACAAGCACAACCTGAAAATCAGAAAGGACCTGACAAGCATGACCTGAAAATCAGAAACGAACTAACAAGCATGCACTGAAAAATCAGAAACGACCTGACAAGCATGCACTGAAAAACAGAAACGAACTGACAAGCACGAGCTGAAAAGCGCGAATGGACACTCACCAAACTTCTACTAACACGAGATTAGCAGAAGGGGCCCAAAGGGTGATGCATGACTATTGAACTTCCTTTTTATTGGCTCGTAGTAAGTCTAGTATGTCACTACGTTCGTAATTGTTGGCCAACAATTGTGTGGCCGTGTGTATGCAAGACAAGTTTGGGTCAACGCCCTTCAGACAAAATTCCACGGTTTTGTTGGGGAACAATCCGATCGTGTGTACGAGGCTTTAGACTCATGTAAAAGCAGAAACTCAGAAAAACAAGAATCACATAGCACAATATAGTCTGGGCACACTGGAAACTAAGTTGCAAAATTGGGCACTTACATTTGTGGGTCTAGTAAGCTAGCACTAACATGTACAGCCAAACAGCAGAGGCACACGCCATTCCTGGAGTTCTCGACGTGCATTCAAACACACCAGAGCTTGGAACCTGGCGTAATGGAAGTGACGTCAGTGTGGGCGAACGCGCAGTCTCAATGCATATTGTGTTTCCACGACATCAGGAAGCTGTCTTATATGTTCATGTGTCTTAATTTACCCAATTGAGTTTTTCAATACAAGTAACAAATGTTCAATCCCCTGCTTCTATAATTATTTCTTTATACACACAATTTTTTTGTGGAACACTGCATCTGTGTGTGTGTATGAAGCAGTGCCCAAAACAATTGTTGGGGAAGAGGGGTGATTGAAACAAATAAGGTGGGCTGGCAAGGAAAGAAAAAAGTATAAATACGACCCTGACTATAAGAAGGTGCCAGGGACTGTTCTACACAGCCAGTCTGATAGTGTAAATCCAAGGAAAGAGGACTTCAAAAGAACAGACTATCAGCTAACCAACTGAATCCAACTCTATGGGTAGTACAGTAGCTTTCAAAGGGTAGTTCATTGACTACTGGTGATTCATAGTGCAATTTCTACCAATCCAGTCACCAGGGGGAGTGCTGGGTAAAAGAGGACATGGGGGTGCTGAAGCACTCTAAAAAATAAAATGGAAGCACCCTCATTCACAGCCGCAACTGTCCATCAAGGCTCCTTGTGCCACGCCTTTCCTCCGGGTCCTTCATCTGTCATACTGAGTGCAGGCAAACCCAGCTTCCTGGTACAGGTGGTGATCTCATCCCAAAGTCCGTTCCTATGTGTAATCATTGGTGGGAACATATGTAATGTAAACCAGCACTTCCACATTACCACTAATTTCCATGTTCACCCACCTGACCACTAATGTAAGGGAAGCACAATGACCACCAATATATCCTCATTGCGGCCCACTCAGATTGCCTTCTCTGTCAATGGACAGGACCTCATTAGGCTATGCGCTTTATCACTTCTTCCCTAGTACCTCTTTAGGATGGATGGCAAATAGCAATCATCTATCTTTATTTTTTATCAGAGGGCTTCATTGAGGAAGGAGACACCAGATATGGTCAATTCAAACCCACAAGTTCTCTTCTTCTTGGCGTTTCATTCCAGACTGCAAACAACTCTACACCCTTGGTCTCTCTTTAGCCTTTGTCAACCCACCCTTTTCCCTTGTAGTTGCCACATTATCTTCAGACAGGCCATCTTTTTAAACCAAAGTAATAGGAGTCCACAAAACTGCCACTTGAAAAATACAAACTCTCTTTATAAAACTTTCTGTCTTAATGATACAAACATTAGGTGGTTTCAACTTAAAGATTCAAGTAGCAGTCTCACATTATACTCAGTGGTAACACGATGACCACTCTCTCTTTAGGCCACTCTATGCACAGAATATAAAGAAAAACTTGAAAACCCACAACGAAAGCCCAGATAACAGTGCCAAATTCCCAGGGCCAGATTTACACCTTTATTCTTCCCTTAGGCTAGCTAAGCCTTGTGTAGCCCCCCTAATATCTCAACAACTGAAGTGGATTCCCCCCTTCTCCTAACAGACATATCACATGAGCTGTTACACATAAACATGAAAATTTTGTTTAAGTAATACCCTTTATTGGTTAACTTGAGACTTGAGTTATTAAAGATGCAAGCTTTCTGTAAAATTCATATGCCTTCCTCAAACATTATAAAATGTATAATGCCTGAAGAAGGGGCTCACTCTACTACTGGCATGAAGAAATTATCGTTTAGACACAGCGGACACAACCAAAACATGTACACAGAAACGAAGCGTTTGCCTTACTGAAGCAACCAACAGAAAATGTTCATGAATATGTACCATACTAACACAACCAAACATTAAAAAAATAAATAAATCATGAAGTATGAGTCACTTATCAGGAATATGAAATGTTGGGTTAACATATTCTATATGTGCCTGCTGTACCATGTACTTGTATGAAATAGTATCCTGTTCCCTGTGTATTGCTTCCTTTGTGTGAAATACCTATTGTTCCTGCCAGTCACTTTGCTTTCCTATCAGAAACAGACAAGAGAGCACAGCGTGGTCAGCTTTCTACCTGTGCTGGGAACCCAGCCTGCTCTCCTCTAATGATTAGACTTGTGCTGACATGCCGCCCCCCCCCCCCTCCCCTCAGCTTTTTCTTCTCCCCCAGCTCTCTAAGCTCCCTATGAGCTTAGTGAGCAAAGTGATGTGCCCTAAAGTTTTACTGTTAATGAGCATGGAACTGGGTTGTAGAAATATTGAATTCTGAGTATCATGTTCAAATGATGGACACATGACATGCTGTATTGTAGATTGGAAAAATGGGATTCTCACCAAAGCCAATGATACACTGAGACAGCCAACTTCCACAGCTATATTTAACTACAGAGTCCAAAGCTTCACCTCCCACCTGTTCTGATGCAACGGTATATACACACGCATGCAAACTTGTGATCTAGCAGGTTCTGCTGAGAAAGGAATGACTTTTCTTACCAAGATTGCTAGAGGCAGGTGCCTAACATAATACACACACAGTATATCCCTTCTAAATCTCATTACATAAGGTGAAAGGTCATCTAAAGATTTTTTTATTACTATTTCTACAATGGTTTAAAAGAATGATAGCAAGACCTTTTTCACTTTTAGGTGCAACGCTTCTACCCAATATCGAGCACCACAAAAGTGAGAAAGGGACAGAAAAATTCTGCTTTATATATGCTCTATTGCACATAAAAATTTCCCAGATTCTGGGCTCCAAAAGACTTTTCTTCTGGCAAACAACCTGACGCCCATTACTACAGAAAAAATTTAGCCATACATGTGTGAATATTTTTGGCAGTCGTAATAAATCTACCATTGTATAGAGAGCAATCAATCACGTTTGTGGACCTTGCCAGACCAGTCATAGGAGGCTGAAATTTTCAGATGCCCATTGGTGCATCTAGGCTGATAAAACACAAAGTAGAAATAAAAAAAGAAAACCACATCTGGAGTAAAGGGGAGTTCAACCACAGCAAGTAGAACAGCAAGTAGATGCATGTCATCTTATATAAACATTCCTGGAGCTCCACAGATGACCAAAAACTGATTTTAATCCACTAAATTAAACAGATTTAGTCGCTGAATTTTCTCCTCCCAATTACATACAGCTATTTTTGAACACTTGTGAACATCACCTAATGTAATGTTTAATACTCCATTTTTTTTAATCATAGGTCTGGATTTTTGTCTGCATTTGCTTTGTAAAGATCAACATCCATATTATATATTTCCTACCATGAGAGTGAGCCATCTGCCAGTGTCCAATATTTGCTCTGTGTCCCTCCATCATGGACAGAGGAAATGATGCAACATCCCCAGCAGCGAAGACATCAGGAACACTGGTGCGCATAAACTGAGATAATAAAGACACTTTTGATTAGAAGCACAATTACACAGATCACAAAAAGAGGGAGAGAAAAAAAAAACAAGAGACCTTACTGGAAAGCTACTTAAAACCCTAAGTAGGTATGGCCAATACCACATATAAAGAGATGTTGGCAGGGTTTTCAGCATCTATTTTTCTGTACGTTTTTGGCCAACAAATGAACGCTGAGTTTGGGTCTGTTATACAAGCTTTTTTCTTATACAAGTTTGATGAAGCTGAGAAGAGAGAACCTGCAGGGTCACGGCAAGGTCAATAGCAAGTTAAATAAACCAGTGAAGGATACTTCTAAAAATGATCCAGAACACAAGCTGAAGGCATTCACTGATAAGACCACTGTAATCACCAATCACTTACCTGTAAATTGCAAATCTTGAGTACAGTACAGGACACAACCAAAGTATTCATAGACCCTGGGTTACAGGCTTGTACCATCAGAAGACTGGATACTGGGAAAGCTTTCAAGGACCTGCTCACCTCCCCTATAATCCTACCCTTCCATTCCTTGGCAATGCAGAGTAACCAAGGAATGGAAGGGAGGGTGTCCTGTACTGTACCCAAGGTATAGGCTTTACAGATAAGTCAAAATTCCTCTCATCTTAATCGTACAGTACCGAACACAAGCAAAGAATTCATAGACCCTGAGATGTCCCCAAGCAATGAATGAATAAGTAACCACTACGAGAGAAGAGGTGCCAACTGGCCCAACAACAAAAAGGGTCAAAAGACCCAACTTCACAGCGCCGCTGCAAGAACCTTGCAGCTGAATCTGCAGAAGACATCCACCTGGTAGAAATTTGAAAAGTTAGGAACAGAGGACAAGGTGGTGGCCTTACACAGCTGGGCTAAAGAGGTCTGGTGCGGGGAGATTTGTGCTTGGGAGTGAAGCTAAACTCATTTCTTGTCCATCAAGCAATGATGGATTTGGAAGCACAGTGCCCCTTGTGACGTTCTAATGAGAGGGAATCCGTCTTCCTGATTGAAGCGGATGCTTTGAAGGAGATTCTTATGGCTCTGACTATGTCCAAGCAATGAAGAGAAATGTCCAACTGATGCTTTGGCATACAGATGGTTGGACTAGGTCTTCATTTAGGTGGAAGACTGATACCATCTCTGGAAGAAAAGATGGTCTTGGGCATAAGAAAAGCGTATCTAAGATTATCCTGAACTTCGACCAGGGAATTATCAAGGCATCAGAAGCTAAAGGGTCTATGGTCCTGGCCACAAACTGAGGTAGGTAAGAAATCTGGAGGCTAGGATGTCTACGTCTGGAGTCCCCCATTTCTGATATATCAAATTCAAGATATGTGGGTGGAGTACTCATTTCCCTTGAATGAGCTCATGTCTGGGTGAAGGGCTTATTTCCCTTTAGAACATTACTAAGCCCACCCTTTCTAGCTGCTGTGCCATTAATAGAAGCCATACTACAGCTTCTATGAACCCATGATTTCTGAATGGAGGCGGGGGGTGGAGCTATCACCAATCCACACCCCCCCCCCCCACCCCCCCCCCTATTCAGAGACCCTGTGATCCAGAGGAAAGATGAAACCTTCTCCTAAACCAAGAAGAATCTGCACAAGGGGCATACTAAATGTAAGTTACGTTCTTTGTGCTGATTTTTTTGTTTGTAATTTAGGCTAAACTTAGGCTTTAATCCTTTAGCTGACAGAGCAGTTTTTACATTTCTTGCAAGATTGCAAGCCTGAAGATTATGTACTACCTCCAAAAAATATATATATTTTCTGAAAGCAAACACCATAGAAAGCCCTTAAAGGTCATCAGTTTAGAGTTAGGTGGTATCTCCACCTTTGTAAGTGTAAAAACAAAATAGTTCCTTTCTCATAGCCTCCCTGCTACTTCTTTCTCCACTGCATTTATCTTTATTTGCTTTGAATCATCTGCTGACCACGGTTGCTGGTGTACAGATCCATACAATTAAAACCCTTATACCCAGCCCTGACAGCTGAGCAATAACTCCCGGTAATTGGTCAGCGTGGTCATGTGACAGCGCTAACCAATGAGGGTCTCTTACTTCCAGGATAAAAAGAAAAGAACCTCATACTAGCTGGGGAATGTAACACGGGGACCTGGAAGTGACAATTTACACATCGCTTTCAGGTCAGTAACAGGAAGGAGGGGCCAGCGAATGGATAATCGCTGGTTTCTTTCCCCATTTAACCAGCGGCACCCATCTTGTTGGTCCTGCATGCGCAGATAAGTGTGCAGAGCCTGGAAAGCATGTTGGCGGTGCACGTGGGGAGGGGCAGGGGTGTTGTCTCTTACCAGGGTGTATAGAAGCAATCTGATGGCTGCAGAAGCACCAGATTGCCTCCAACTGACAGCTGGCAATCGGCTTGTCAGATTTACACACACACACAGCCACTGGGAATGAGTGTAAATGCAGTTGCTACATCTGTGGCAGGAAAAGGATTAAGACTGGACTGGGGTTCTACTTGCTAGGGAATCCCTTGCTTGGCTGGACAGAAGCATGGGTAGGTCAAGAGAAAGAGCAGGTTTGTTTCAGGTCAACAAGATGTGTTCGGGAGATCTTGAATGAAATTGGGGAAACAGGAAAAACCTCAATGGAGGCTACCATGAGGCCTAGAAAACTCATGAAGAATTTTATAGTAGGATGTCTCTTTGCCCTGAATTTTTGAGCATGGGCTCTGTTGGGTATTGGTACCATGAACAAAAACCTTTGAACATGTCGTGAGGGGGTATTGGCACAACTACTCCCTGGGACAAGAGATGACTTTTGGTTAGATTGGGAGAACAAGTTGGTGAGGGGGTAGAATTTTTAATTCTATTTTGTACCCTTTGAAACCACCAATTGAACCCACAGGTCTGGGACCCAGGGAAAAACTAACAGACGCCCTACACTCTTAGAAGTGAGGATGCCCCTTTATTGAGAAGAGGGCTTTGGTGGATATTTGGTGGGTTTGTAGAAGTATAACTTTTCCTTCTGTGACATCTGAACTGGTCAAGTGCCTCCTCAAAAAGATATCTACCTTGAAAGGGTATAAGTGTGAGGTGCTTTTTTAGAGGCAGCTTAAAGTGTACAGAATTTGAGCCACAGCATTCTACATGTGTGACTGGAGATTAGGGCCATTATGGAAATTTGTCTCATCACATGTTCTAGGGCATTAACACAAAAGAGCAGAGCAGAAAGTAACTGCTATATTTTGCTCTTTTAAAGCATTGTCCTGAAAAACAAGATCATGTTTGTGGTTCATTGTTCTAGTCCAGTTTTCTGCAGTTTGACATACTGAAATTGCAGTGATTGGGTAAATGGAATAGCCATTTTATTTATGAAACATTTATTTAGGATTAAGTATATATATATTGGATGTATATATTTAATTAGAAGTCATATTGTATAACAGTTGTCTTGGTTGTGTTCAATTGCCATTTACACCTCCAGCTGTGAAGATGCTTATCTCTTACTTTTCCCAGAGTACTCTGGAAGTGACACGTATATGTGAATGACCATCTGCATATCAATGAATGTCACCAAGGAGTCGAACGGGACTTAAAGCGGAGGTTCACACAAAAATGGAACCTCCGCTTTTCTGAACCCTCCCCCCCTCCGGTGTCACATTTGACACCTTTTAGGGGGGAGGGGGGTGCAGATACCTGTCTAAAACAGGTATCTGTACCCAATTCTGGGAATAGACTCCCGCGGGAGTCACGCCCCCTCCCGCACCTCCCCCCCCCCCCCCACTGTCTCCTGGGAAACACAGAGGTCCCAGGAGATAGTGGGGACCAGTTAAGATGCGCAGCGCGACTCGCGCATGCGCAGTAGGGAACTCGGAAGTGAAGCCGCAAAGCTTCACTTCCTGATTCCCTCACCGAGAATGGCGGCGGCAGCAGCCGAGAGCCAAGCGATTGATCGGCTTCGGCTGCTGACATCGATGGACTCCAGGACAGGTAAGTGTCCGTTTTTTAAAAGTCAGCAGCTGCAGTTTTTGTAGCTGCTGGCTTTTAATGTTTTTTTTTGTAGGTGGACTCCCTCAAAAAGAAGATTTTAACTAGATAGGTTCCACCCTCTTTAAAACATATAAATTGTATTAGCTGTACTAGTCATGCAGAACAATTCTTTTGAACGTACCACCATGTACTGTATTGTTCTCCCTGCTTGTGGGTAGCTACATGCTTGTATAAAAAAAATCTATTTTGGATTTGGTTTCAGCAGTCAAAATGTTACTGAAACCCATGAGTCGTGGGTTTCCCCATCAACAGCATGCGCTGATTGTTGTGTCGGGCTTGCAACAGTAAAGAGTGTCTCGACTTGCTATCTGCAGAATCTTTAAATGAAGAAAGATCTTCGATTGGTACAATGAGATGTATGTTTAAAAGTAGGATTGGCTACAAGAACAGACCACATTTTGGTGAACTTCGAATGCAGAGTCCAGTGTTAATATCGGTTCCTGCTCCGGTGCAAGGGAAGCATTGTCACTCTGAAGTTAAATGTTGTGCAGAGCTTTGTGGGAGCGAATGTTGCCATGGCTCATATTCTCCTGGTCTCCCCCATAGCTACAGGTGAGAGTAATACCCTCTCAGGTACTTACAGAGTAGGGTGCAGAATATAGGATAGGCGTGTCTGAAAGGAAGTACAGAGCAATCCAGGTATAGACCATCTTATAGCCAAGTCCTCATGGCGACAGAGTGTGATAAAGTCCCTGTGTACCTTTTAAGGGCTCTAGGCGGAAGTGTGTGACCTGTGGTGTGATGTCACACCTAGTCATCCACCTAAGACTAAGCTCTGAGTCTTTTTAATTTGTAGGGTCAAGTTTGAAAAGTTTACACTGTAAACTGAATACATTCCAAATACAGCCTTGGATTTTACAGTAATGGTCATAGGTACTGTACAGGGCAACTTTTGATTAAAGAATACAATGATAAAATAAAAAACTAGTTAAGCAAAGAGTTATTGCTCTCCAAGGAAGATGTCCATCAACTTGGGACAATAGCAAAAAATTGAGGATTCACGTAATGGGGTTCTATGAATACTTTGACTGTGTGCTGTACTGTAAGATATAGTAATATACTTGGCTATGTGATCTAGGTGGCCTTTTTAAAATTAACCTAGGCTCAGGCATCCTTTTCTGTATGAAATTGTGAGACAGGCTAGTTGTAAACACAATGCAGTTACATAGGACATTCTGCTGTCTTGCCTAGGCCTGAGGTTTCCTCTGTTTTCAGTACTCCGTAGCTGCTATATTAGTGGAGGTGCAAGCTATGATGGGGAGCTCTTCCTGGTTTTAGAACTAGGCCCCTGACACCTATGGTGTAATTTATTGAACAGACAAAAGGAGTGGGTGAGCTATGCTTCTGATGATTTAAAAATCCTGAAAATCCCCTGTGAGGCTTGAAGAACACAGTGTGCCTAAGCACTGTCAAAAGGGAGAAAGTCCCCTGCTACTTCTAATCTGTAATTATATGCGTCTAAGCTGACCACAGGATCAGTGACACTAAACAATATCCATATTCCCCAAAAAATGATCTATACACCACTAAAATACATGAAGATGCTAAATATTGATTCTTTATATAGTACAGTGCTAATATCTAGTGAAGGATATAATAAAATACAACACAGTGCCAAATTACAGTGCTAACATAGTGAAATATTAAAACATAAAAATATAGAAATATTCATACAAAGGTGCATAAATAAAATCCCTTATGTGTTCTTAAATGAGACAGAAGGACTCTTGTTCTGCAGTGCTCCTTTCACCACAATTACAGAAAGGCACCAACCAAAACGTGTATGCCAGTCTTGTTAAGGAAAGGCAAACACAGCTTGCATAGCACCAGGGGAGTAATCCTCCACTGCCTGTGTTTCATCAGATATGACGACCCATCACATTTAGCTACCCGCTGGAGAGCGCATGCGCGACGCCGCCATATGCATTCCAACACTGTTGTAAGACACCACTTTGCCACGGGGCCCCTCACGGGCTCGCTTAACTCGCCAAGCTTCGGGCACGGCCTCGCTTCGCTCGGCATAATTATAATCTGACTCTGTGTCCACTTGGATGGTGGGGCTTGGACCTGGACTCAGGGGTGTGGCCACAAATTTCTGCGCAAGCGCAGATCGTCACAGTGTTGGAACGCATATGGTGGCATTGCGCATGCGCAGTCGAGCGGGTAGCCAAATGTGATGGGTCGCCATATGTGACGAAACACCTGTACCCAGGGTATTTCCAGACTTCCTGGAAACTGGATGGATGATCACATACAGGAAAAAACGGTTTCACATAGTGTAGAATAAATATAACAAAGCATTTATTGTGGACAATTAAAATATACTTACAAAAGTACAGCAGACTGAGGACATAATAAAAACTGAACATGCTGGTAAATAATGCGAAGAAGATCCCCTTCACAATGTTCTGTGTGACAAAACGCATTGGTGCGGAGCCAGACGCTGTAGATATATTGGTGCTGTGTGATCTCTGTGTTGCTGAGTGGCTTGGAGCTGAGGGGGTTGGCAGATCTTTCAGCCTCCAGCTAGAATGAAATCATTTCACAGCATCCACCTGCATGTTCGGAGCTTACTATATTTCCTCAGTCTGCTGTACTTTTGTGAGTACATTTTATTTGTCTACAATAAACGCTTGGTTATAACTATACTATACTGTGTGAAGCATTTTTTTTTTTTTTTGGTGATTATATATCTATCCTTCTTGGAGTCTGGAGCTACCTTGGATGAAGGCATTGGAGGATTACTACCCTTGGTGCTGTCAAGTTGTGTTTGACCACTTCCCCATGGGCTGTTCAAGCCTGTTTTTTTTTTTTTAACAAGATTTGCATACACACTTGGGTGAGTGCTTTTCTTTAAGTGTGGTAAAGGGAGCACTGTGGATCAAGATTGATTTCTTTTGAAGAATCACTGGGTGATATAATTAAAAAAAAAAATTAGGAACCATATATACACATATATTTTTGGAAACAGTCACACATTTAAAATTTTATGTAATGTTTATTTTTTTGGACATTTTGGTATATTTCTTTTTTTTTAGATTGTTACAGTATGTGTTTTTTTTTTTTTTGAGAACACATAAGGGATTTTATTTATGCACCTTTATAAAAATATCGCTAGTTTTTTTGTGTGCTCTGCTCTATACACACTATAAGTCCATAGTCCCTAGTCCATTTTGGAACCAAGCAAGAGAGGCTGGCTATGTTCCTATATACAGCTAGATCATGGAGAACAACCATAGCTACCATTTAATAGGAAGTTGGATCACTGCAGCAAAAACACATTTTGGAGATTTAGAGGGGGCCGAGAGCAACAGAAGGTAGTTTTTAAGTTATAAACATAAACTTGAATATATATATTTTTTTAAACCAGAGTTCAGCATTACATTATGCTAGAATAGTCATTATATGCAATAATGAGCATTATAATCAGAAAGTGGAACTCAATATTACCTTCCGGATACTTACCTTTTTTGCTAGCTGCCACAACCCTCTCTAGCACCAGCTCATTTCTTATTTCATATAGCGCTCAATATGAAACGATGCACTTAGCAAAAGTCATATACGAGATCTGAACAATGACAATAAGTTGACAATAGTATGAACAGGTACCTGGTCTACATAGATTGCTCCTCTAGCATCCACTGCAATTCTGCTTCCTTTCAGGAAATTTGTCACAGGGACTACTCCTAAATTTTCAAAATAATAATAAAAATATGTTAATAACACATGAATAACAACAATTATAAACTGAGCATGGTAAAGAAACAGTAAACCATATTACATGGCAATATTTGCTTTTATTATCGGTCTTGAGGTGGTTGCTATTCACACCTTTAGTCATGAATGATCTTAATATTCTCTATTCTCTTAAAATTTGAACAAACTGAATACTGCCAGTCATTAGGCTTAGTTAATTTGAACCTGTAATCCATTTTTAGATGCAAGGTCCTGCCCAACAGCATGTTTAACAAGATACCTGTTATTACCAGAAAAGTCTTTCCTGTTTCCCGAAAGTAGTTTTACGTTACTAGAGCCGACTTTTCCTCCTAGCATAAAATAATTTACATTCCATATCTTGGAGTACAGTACAGGACAGGGACTGGATATTTATAGACCCTGGGTTATAGGCTGCAGGTAGAATTTGAAGAATATATGAACTGAAGACCAGGTAGCAGCCTTACAAAACTCAGCAACAGACAACTTGATGTCAGAATGCCAAGGAAAACCCCATTTGGTGGCGTGCGCACATAAGGGTACTGGAGGTACCATATCCTTCAGACTATACAATAAGAGGTCTTATCCATCTGGCAATAGTGGACCTGGAAGCAGCGTGTCCCTTTGAGGATCCTGCTGGCATGACATAAAGGCAGTCTGTTTTTTGGACAGAAGCTCTGAATGTCCAGACACTGGAGGGTAATTTCCTTGGGATAAATAGGAGCAGGGTACAACAAAGGAGAGGACAAGGTCTTCATTAAGATGGAAGGCTGATACCACCTTAAAGCGGAGCTCCAACCAAAAGGAGAAGTTCCGCTTTAAGCACACCCCCCCGCCCCTCCTATACCACATTTGCCATGTAATTTTTTTTTTTTTTTGGGGGGGGGAGCAGGTACCTAGTTTTGACAGGTACCCGCTCCCACTTCTGCTCCGGCTGCCTAGGCGATCTTAGCAGTAGTTCTCCTCTCCCCCTCCCTTCCTGCAATCTTCTGGGACACGTCACAGGTCCAAGAAGATTGCCCGTCTATTGAGGATGCGCAGTGCGACTCGCACATGCGAAGTGCGCACCAAGCTGTGAAACACCGCAAGCTGTCACAGCCGGGTGCCCATACTTGTAATGCTGGCGCAAGGAGAGGAAGAGAACCGAGGGTTCGGCCGGCCACATCGCTGGATCCTGGGACAGGTGAGTGTGTTTATTAAAAGTCAGCAGCTACACTTTTTGTAGCTGCTGACTTTTAATAAACACGGAAATGACTGCAACTCCACTTTAAGGAGATGAAGTGTTTTAGAAAGAAGAGCACTTTATCCTTGTGAAGAGTTAAAGCGATATTAAACCCAAAACCACAAATATTGCAGCTATACAATCATTAGATGTGGTGGCTGCATTTGTTTTCTTTAGGTTTTTTTTTTCCCTCTGATTCCACCTGGTGATCTGGTCACCAACACCTCCTGTATTAGAGTGCCCCCACTCTCAATGAACAAGCACAAGAGGCACAGCAGACAGTAGCATTGTCAGTTTGGAGGGGCAGGGGAGTATTAGATAAACTAGCAGATTTAAATACACTAGCAACTCGAAGCTGAACTCCAGCTCACACTTTATAATTAGTTACAGTAAACAGTTTTTTTTTCCCTTTTGGGATAAAGATTTACAAAAATAAATAAAAGCTGATCATTGTAAACACCCCTGCCAGTGTTAAAATGTTTGTCCCATCCCTGTAATCTGGAACAAAGATTGTTCTTTTGAAAAACAACAAACTTACTCGCTGGATGACCAGATAAAAATAGGAAAAAGAAAGCCTAAAAAATAAAACTAATGGAGGCATCAAATCTAAGAATTGGTAAGCTGCAATAAAGGCTTGCTTTTGTGTTTAATACTGCTTTAAAAAGGGTGCCGTACAAGACAGGGCCACTAACTCTGACATGTCTGGCAGACGTAATGGCCTCCAAGGCCACTTTTCAGGAGAGGAGAGATTACCCAAGGGGAGTTCCCTTATTGGTTAAAAGTATGGTTTCTGCAAGGCAGAGAGAACCAGATTGATATACCAAGGAAGCGCAAGGTGTAGTAATGGGGGTCTGATATAAGTGGCACCTTGAATGAAAGGTTGTTGCAAGTGAGAGTGCAGCCAAAATGTTTTTAAAATAGATGAACAAGGCCCATACCTGTTCCTTATTAGCACTTTGAATTATGTTTTAGTCAAGTCCCAACTACAAGAAAGTCAGAATGTGATCTACAGAGCAGTCTCTGGGGTGAAATGCCTGTGTTCACATCAGGCAAAAACGGATCTCCCGGTAGAGTTTTCTCAAAGTGTTTTTTCTGGCTTTGAATTATGTGGGTATTGCAAAGTTAGATATACCTCAGTCCTTCAAGACCTGGGCTTTAACAACCATGTGTTTAGGGAGACTGGCCCTCTTCCTCAGAGGAAAGACTGGTCTACCACCACCTTGCTCTGAGGAAGAGAGCCATTCCCTCGAAAAACGTCACCTGGTATTGTCAACCGCTTGGTCCTATGAGGCTGCAGGGGGGACTTCTGGTTTCTGAATTAATGATATGCTATCCATCTGCTTTGGTTTGTGAGTATAATGTGTATCTTTCGTTTTAAAATACAATTCTGTTGATAATGCACTAGGCATTTGAGCCCCTTTGTGCTTTTTGCTGTTTGTACATTTCAAGATTCATGTGGAAAAAAAAGGTCCTGCTCTGATGCAAGGGGGAAGCAGCATCATTCTGAGTGATTTAAATGTTTCATCTTCCATCAGCAGAGCTAATGTTTGCCTGAGTTTTTGCCTTGTTTCCCAAGAGCCTGGCTTTCACCATTCCCATGAGTGAAAGTATTCCTCTGGGTACTCACAAAGCAGGGGTAAGCATGTGTAGAGAAGGATACACAGCAAGCCACGTGTTGACCCTCTTACAGCAAGGCCCACGTGGCAAAAGGGCAGGCAAAAATACTGGTAATAGTAATAGTGACCTGTGGTGTCATGCATCGCCTAGTCAACCACTTGAGACTAAGCTTTGAATGGTGGAAATTTTATCGGCAAGTTTGAAATTTAAATTTTTCCATAGTGGATAAAATCAAATGCAATTTCCGTTTCCCTGATCGTTTTAATGTAAAAACTAATACAATACAGGAGATACCAATAAGTGTATTGCAAGTACTAGTCTTACGGAGGTCTCACGGAGTGGGGAGTTATTGGGGTATGCCTGGGGGGATTTTTTCAATCTCCATCCACTTGTTATAAGATCGTTGCGGGAACCAGGAGGTTATAGCGCGCAGTTGGGTCGCTTGCTAATATTTTTACAAGGTTAGGGAACGCTAGACCCCCACCAGATCTGGACGCCATTAATACTGAACGGGGAATCCTATGTCTCTCATAGTTCCAAACAA
The DNA here is from genome assembly GCA_037952925.1 of Lithobates clamitans. Lineage (NCBI taxonomy): Eukaryota > Metazoa > Chordata > Amphibia > Anura > Ranidae > Lithobates > Lithobates clamitans. The sequence goes on from JBBGZY010000013.1 coordinate 4,248,677, forward strand.
AGCATGACAGGAATAGGCAGTGTTTGGAAAAAGTATAGGAGTTTAGGGAGAATGGTCATCATGACCGAAGCCACACGCCCGAAGAGGGATATGTGGTGAGACTTCCATTTTTGTAGTAGTTCCCATATAGAACGAAAAAGTAGGGGGAAGTTTGCTTGGTATAGGGTGGCGAATGTCGGTGTAAGGTGAACCCCCAGATATTTAATGGCCGAGGTCTTCCAGTTATAAGGGAAACTCGTTTACAGGTGGTGGACTTCTCCAGCAGGCATATTGATCGTGAGGGCTTCCGATTTGGAGGCATTAATTTTATAACCCGAGAGGGACCTATAGGTGTCCATCTCAGCATGCAGATTAGGTAAAGAAATCCTGGGCTGGGTCATGGTAAGTATGATGTCGTCCGCAAACAGTGACAGCTTAAACTCCCTTCCCCTGACCGGTATGCCCCGAATGTCTGGGTTTCCGCAGATAGATGTTGCCAAGGGTTCAACACATAGTGCAAACAGTAGGGGAGAGAGCGGGCACCCCTAATGGGTGCCATTAGTGACTGGAAAGGAGGAGGATAGAGCGAAGGGGGTCTTCACTTGGGATGTAGGGTTAGTATAAAGGTGTGAGTTAGCTTGTAGGAATGGTCCCCGAAATCCCATATAGCGCAACGTGGCAAACAGGAAGGGCCAACCAAGCCGGTTAAAAGCTTTTTCCGTGTCCAAACTTAGTACTAAAGGACTAGGGATGGGCGAACGGTTCGGCCCGAGCATAAGTTTTGTTGTTCGGCTAACAGACGAACAAACGAGTCGTTCGACCATTTGTTCGGACCCCGAACTGACCACAATGCATTGTGGCATTGAACAGTGCATTGCAAGCCCTGATTGGCTGAAGCAGTGAAAGCTTCACCCATCCAGGGCACAGAGCACTGTCAGAGTCATGATTGGACACTGTCATCATGACTTTATCCAATCATGGCTCATTCCCGCCCCACAGTATAAAAGTATTCTTTCAATGGCAGCCATTTTCAGTGTGATTTTGGTGTGGAGAGAGATAGAACAGGGCTCTGTTCAGTGCTATTAGTTTGTGTGCTATACTGTGCTATTTTGCTTCAATTGTCAGTGTAGAATATTAGTTTAGTGTCAGTCTAGGGATAGTGTGAGTGTAGTGAGGAGGACCATCATTCAGCTTTTCATAGTGTGCAGCTCAGATAGTAGGGACAGCTCAGATAGTTTAAGTGTAGTGTAGTGAGATCGTGTCAGTAATCTTGTCATTAGTATATAGCTAGAGTAGGGACAGTTCAGATAGCTTTAGTGTAGTGACGGTTGCTATTTGACTACTTGATTGTGTTACTGCCAGTTTAACGCTATATAGTTTTGCATGCGTTACTGCCAGTTTAACGCCATATAGTTTTGCGTGCGTTACTGCCAGTTTAACGCCATATTGTTTAGCTTGCGTTACTGCCAGTTTAACGCCATATAGTTCTGTGTGCGTTACTACAAGTTTAACGCCATATAGTTTTGTGCGTTACTGCCAGTTTAACGCCATATCGTTTTGCATGCGTTACTGCCAGTTTAATGCCATATAGTTTTGCGTGCATTACTGCCAGTTTAACGTCATATCATTTTGCGTGCATTACTGCCAGTTTAACGCCATATTGTTTTGCGTGCTTACTGACAGTTTAATGCCATATAGTTCTGTGTGCGTTACTACAAGTTTAACGCCATATAGTTTTGTGCGTTACTGCCAGTTTAACGCCATTTACTTCTGTGTGCGTTACTGCCAGTTTAACGCCATATAGTTCTGTGCATCACTGTACGTTTGGCGCATTATATTGCAGTATATTATATTGTATCTGTGGAGTGTGTCTGTGTAGTGTGAGTACTCAAATTAAAGGGCACCAAACACCTCTTTACATTGATTAAAGTGCATCTAGGTACAGATTTCAACTTCTCCTTTACGTTTGCTTATAAGCACCGCCCCCTCCCTCCCAATAATGTCTGGGAGAACAACAAGGAGAGGCAGACATTCCCTTGACACTGTAAGGGGGCCAGCAACAAATGTGTCCACAGGCAAAGGTGGACATGGTGGTCAGTCCTCAGGCAGGGCATCATTTCCTCTGTTTGGTGAGTTTGCTCGTGCTATCCAGCCACAGCATACAGAGGAGGTGGTGGACTGGCTTACTAAACCTTCCTTATCCTCTGTCACACAAGCAGAGACAAGTGTGCTATCCCCTGCAGTTGCCAGAGTGGATAAACCTGCCTCCTTGTGCAAATCTATTCCTGCCATAGCCCTAACATCAGCCATTGAGGAGTTATTTGACCACAGCGTCAGCCACTTGCTCCATGATAATGCCCAGCCATTACTGGATTCAGATGCTGGTTCTGAGGTTGAGGATGACAGGAACATGAGCCTAGAGAGAGGGAGGAACACTGGTAGACAAATTGGCATTCATGTTCCCCAAGCTGCAGCGTATTGCCAAGTTGTCTTCAGTGATAATGATGAAGAAGGAGGAGATGGAGATGATGATGATGATGAGGTCACTGATGTGACTTGCATGCCAGACAGGGCAGAGGAGGAAACTGAAGGTGAGACGGCATAACCCCAAGGAGGTCGGCATCAAGAAAAAGTAGAGAGCAGCCACCCTATTCCATCACATTCTGCAGCTGTTATCTCCCAGCCCACTCCCCACAGCTCAGCTGTCTGGGCCTTTTTCAGCACATCTGCAGCAGATCGCACTGTTGCTATCTGCAAACTATGTCACAGGCACATCAAACATGGCAAAAACACCAACCATTTGGGTACCACATGCATAACAAGGCATTTAACATCCAACCACTCAGCCTGTTGGCAAGAGCACCTAAAAGCCACACAAAAGGGGCACAAATCTGTCCCTCCTCCTCCTTACCAACTTTAGTCTGCCCCTGCGATACTGAGTCATTACCTTTCAGCAGCCTCCACTGACAGGGATGATGGTATAGCACAGGGTGTCCAAGGTCCTAGCAGCTCATCTACTAGCAGCACACCACCAGCTGTAGAGTGTAGCCAGCAAATTTCTCTTCCCCATCTTCTGCAGCAAAAAAAAAAATACAGTCCCTGCCACCCACATGCCCAGCGCCTGAATGCAAGCTTGTCAAAGCTGTTGGCCCTCGAACTTCTGTCTTTCAGCCTGGTGGATTCTGCACCCTTCTGTGAATTCGCACAATGTGCTGTACCACAATGGCAGGTTCCCAGTCGATTCTACTTTTCACGTAAGGCCGTTCCATCTCTCTACCATCACATGGAAGGGAATGTTCTGGCATCGTTGGGCAAGGCAGTCAGCCGTAAAATCCACCTCACTGCTGACACGTGGTCCAGCAAGCATGGGCAGGGACGATATATTTCGTTCACAGCACACTGGGTAACGCTGCTTGCAACTCGAAAGGATGCAAGACAGGGATCAGTGCTGCAGCTTGTTTCCCCCCCCCTACGTCTCCATACAGCTGGTGGTGATGATGCCAGACCTGTGAGCTCTACCCCCTCCTCCTCCTCCACGCCCTCCTCTTCAGAATTGTCCTATGAACATTAGGTACCCTCTAAGCATTCAAAGGGCTTTTCCCAGAGTCAGGCTAAAAGGTGCCATGCAGTGCTTCAGCTGGTGTGTTTAGGGGACAGGAACCACACCGGAGCAGAGATTCTTGCAGCTCTGCAAGGACTGGCCCAGAGGTGATTCACACCACGCCAGTTGGAGCCAGGAATGGTGGTGTCCAATAATGGCTCAAACCTGATGTCCACCCTTAGACAGGGAAAGTTGACACATGTGCCATGCCTGGCACAAGTCCTCAATTTGGTGGTACAGCGTTTCCTAAGTATGTACCCAGGGTTGCAAGATGTACTAAAGCAGGCCAGAAGAGTCTGTAGCCATTTCAGGCGGTCATACACAGCCAGTGCTCGGTTGGCTGAAATTCAGCGGGAATTCTACCTGCCCGTAAACCGCCTGATTTGTGACATGCCCACCAGGTGGAACTCAACTTTGGTAATGCTGCAGCAGCTATACATGCAGCAGAGGGCCAGCAACGAGTACTTGTGTCAGTACGGCACGACGACAGGCTCAGGGCGCCTCTGATTTTTTTTCCCCACGCCAATGGTTGATCACTAGGGATGCATGCACTGTATTGTCACCATTTGAGGAGGCCACAAGGATGATGAGCAGTGACAGTGCATGCATCAGTGACACAATCCCTGTTGTGTTCCTGCTGGAGCAGACTCTGCGTGGCATTATGGACAGGGCACTGGAGGCAGAGCAGCAGGAGGAAGAGGAGGACTTCCTTTCCTCTCAAGGCCCACTTTATGCAAACACCATCATTCCTATGTCACAGAACACACAGGAGGAGAGAGGGGAGGAGGATTCTGGCACTTTCATAGGCTTTGAAGAAGAGGAAGACATGCGTCAATCTGTAAGTGATGGCTTTCCAACCCCAGGACCCTTGGGAGTAGTACGTGGCTGGGAGGAGGAAGTCCCAGATGCTGTCATCCTGAGTCACCCCAAGGAGTCTGCTTTTCAAGCCTCTGCAAATTTGAGGCGCATGGGCAACCTCATGCTTCAAAGCCTGCAAAAGGACCCAAGAATACGTGGCATAAAGGAGAAGAATGATTACTGGTTGGCAACCCTCCTTGACCACCGTTAAAAGGGGAAGGTCTCTGAACTCATCTCGTCCCCACAGAGAGTGCAGAGGATAAAATCTCTTGAGGACAAGTAGGTTACAGTGTGGTGGAAAATGTCATTTTGAGGCTTCTGTTGGTCAAGAAAGGAGTGTTGGAGAAGGCATCTGCATAAGTGAGGCATTTCGGAATTTTTTTAGTCCTTGCCGCCCAGGGCTGTCAGCTTCCACATCCCATCGGCAGCGTCTGCATCACATGGTGGACGATTACCTCAGGGCCAAAACAGAGACGGAGAGCTTTCCAGCTGACGATCCACTGGCTTACTGGGTCATGAGAATAGACCACTGGCCAGAACTTGCCCAGTATGCTTTTGAGTTGTTGGGCTGCCCTGCTTCCAGTGTGCTTTCAGAACGGGCATTCAGTGCTGCAGGAGGTTTTCGTTACTGCTCATAGAACGCGTCTGTCCACAGACTCTGTGGACCGTTTGACTTTTATAAAAATGAATCAGTCCTGGATTACCAGCTATGAAGCCCCTGATGCCGATGTCACTGATTAAGTCTTTTTGGGATGTGGAATCTCTGCAGGACTTCGAGGCTGCCTAGCTTTGAGGGTGTTCAATCATTTCATCTGGAAGAATGTTTTTGGTATAGGTTTCATGGGCACAATTAACACCAAAAGACAAATTTTTCTGCACCTGTTTGACTGGTGCATATCATTGCAATTTTTTACAGCAAGGCAAATTCTTGCTTTCATCATGAGTACCTCTATAGGGTTATGGTGGGAAGGCACCGCCGACACCCAAAGACCAATTTTTCTGCACCTGTTTGACAGGTGCATATCATTGCAATTTTTTACAGCAAGGCAAATTCTTGCTTTCATCAAGATTATCTCTATAGGGTTACGGTGGGAAGACGCCATCGACACCCAAAGACCAATTTTAAAGCACCCGTTACTTCTATCCAAAGTCAAAGTGACACCAGAACGTATCCAAAAAATCTCTAATCTTGTTCTCAGTGCAGCTTGCAGGAAAATTTTAATTTTTTTGGCTTTATAAATTCAATTATTGCTGCAGCAGATTCTAGACATGGTACAGATCTTTACAGTTAGACTAAGGGGACCCCCCTGGCACTATATTGGAAGTAATTTTAAATTTTTAGGCTTTCACTTTAAAAATCAAAAAATCACTGCTCATTTAAAAATGACGTTTTTCACAAACTTTTTTTTTATTGATCCATGTCCCCCAGGGCAGGACCTGGACCCCTATAACCATTGTATGCCTAATTACTTGCATTTAAGCCTTCAAAATGGGCACTTTTGATATTTGACGTTCGGGTCCCATTGACTTTAATGGGGTTCATTATTCAGGTCTGAACAATCGCGGTGTTCGGAAGTTCTGGTCCGAACTGAACAGGGGTCCATTCGGCCCATCACTACTAAGGACCCTAGACCATCCCTGTTTGCCACATCAATTAAGTCTATGACCCTCCTTGTGTTGTCACCCGCCTGACGGAGAGGGACAAAGCCCACCTGATCCATGTGAATTAGGGAGGGGAGGACCGCATTCAAGCGAATCAAGAGCAGCTTGGTAAAGATTTTCAGATCGGAGTTCAGGGGCGCTATGGCCCTGTAACTAGCACAGAGAGAGGGGCCCTTATCTGGCTTCGGGATTAAAGTGAGGAAGGATCTCTGCATATCTGAGGTTATGGGGGTTTGCTGTAGGAAAGTGTTAAAAAGCTTACACATGTGGTAAAAAGAGGGAGAGAAAGGATTTGTAGTGTTCGGAAAACCGTCTGGGCCAGGGGATTTACGTGTGGGTAGATTTTTAATGGTCGACTCAAGTTCCTCCTCAGTGATAGGTGCATTGTGGGGAGGAAGGTCCGAAGGTTGCAGTTTAGTATTATTAACAAAGAGGTAGTCAATACGCGTGTGCATGCGATGAGGGGCGGAATAAAACGTATACTGCCGGTCGCCAGGGTGGAGAACCCCCCACATAAAGAGCATTACCCCTGGATGCCCATGTTCCAGCCTCCTATAAATTTTAAAGTGTTTATTTTTTTATTAATTAAAAAAACAAAAAAATAAATTAAATCAGATCCTGGTCCCTTAAAGTGATTGCAAACCTTTGTGTTTTTTTTTAACCACTTGCCGACCAGCCGCCGTCATTATATTGCAGCAGGTCGGAACGATCCTGTGAGCCGTCATAGCTGCATGTTGGCTCCTTTAAGCAGGATAGCAGGTGCTCCCGCTGCACTGCAGGGGTGCCGATGACCGCTGGCCATGCGCGATCGCGGGCACGAGAGGCAGAACAGGGACGTCTGTGTGTAAAACACACAAATCCCTGTTCTATGAGGAGAGGAGAGGCAGATCGTGAGTTCCTAATAGCTAGGAACCATGATCTGTCATCTCCTATAGTCAGTCCCCTCCCCCCCACAGTTAGAACACACACTAGGGAACACAGTTAACCCCCTTGATCGCCCCCTAGTGTTAACCCCTTCCCTGCCAGTGACATTTACACAGTAATCAGTGCATTTTTATAGCACAGATCGCTGTATAATTGTCAATCATCCCAAAAATGTGTCAAAAGTGTCCGATGTGTCCGCCATAATGTAGAAGTCCCGATAAAAATCGCAGATCGCCGCCATTACTAGTAAAAAAAATAATAATAATAAAAATGCCATAAATCTATCCCCTATTTTGTAGACGCTATAAATTTTGCGCAAACCAATCAATATACTGTACGCTTATTACGATTTTTATTACCGAAAATATGTAGAAGAATACATATTGGCCTAAACTGAGGAAAAAATTTTCCTTTTTTAAAAAAAAATTGGGGATATTTATTATAGCAAAAAGTACAAAATATTGTGTTTTTTTTTCAAAATTGACGCTCTTTTTTTGTTTATAGCGCAAAATATAAAAAACGCAGAAATGATCAAATACCACCAAAAGAAAGCTCTATTTGTGGGAAAAAAAGGATGTCAAATTTGGTTGGGTACAGCATCGTACGACCGCAAAATTGTCAGTTAAATCGACGCAGTGCCGCAATCACAAAAAATGGCCTGGTCATTGAGCAGCCAAATCTTCCGGGGCTGAAGTGGTTAAATAACAAACATGTCGTACTTACCTCCACTGTGCAGTTCGTTTTGCACAGTGTGGCCCCAAACCTCATCTTCCGGGGTCCCCCGGTGGCGCTCTTGGCTCCTCCTCGCATCAGATACCCCCCTAGGATAAGCGCTCTCCCAGGGGGTTACCGTGCGGGTGCTCTCCCGAGTCCAGCATTTGTGTCCATAGACACAAATGCCAGACTCAGGCCCCCCCCCCCCCCCGGTCATTGGATTTGATTGACAGCAGTGGGAGCAAATGGCTGCGCTGCTATCAATCTATCCAATCAAGAGCTGGGACCCTATACAGAGAGGGAGAGCGCGTCTCCGCCGAGGCAATGAAGGGGCTCAGGTAAGTAAAACGGGGGGGCTGGTCACTTCCAAAAGTTTTTTAACCCTTAATGTAGAGGATGCATTAAGGTGAAAAAAAACTAGAGCGTTTACAACCCCTTTAAAGCACATTAACTGGTTGCCAACCACCCAGCGTCAAATGACAGCGGTGCGGCTACCCTTCTGGGACGCTGTCGTATGACGCGGTGATACATGTGTGATTTGAACACCGTTTACATATGCGGGCGCGACTTCTGTATGCATTTTCTTTGCTGCGCGAGCTCGCAGAGACGGGGGCGCTTTAAAAAAACTTTTTTTCTTATTTATTTTATTTATTTTCATATTAATAAATTGTGTTTTTTTTAAAAAAAAAAAATTTTGATCACTTTTATTGCTGTCACAAGGAATGTAAACATCGCTTGTGACAGTAATAGGTGGTGACAGGTACTCTTTATGGAGAGATCGGGGGTCTAAAATACCCCCGATCCCTCCTTTGTACTTCAAAATATTCAGATCGCCGTTTTCGGCGATTCTGAATACTGTATAGTTTTTTAAAACCGGCGCCATTGGCAGCCGAGTAGGCGGGAAGTGGCGTCATGACGTCGCTTCCGTCTTTACTATTAGGTGGCTGGAACAAAGCCACTCAAGGCTTCGTTCCAGTCCGTCCTGATTGGTCATCGGGCCTCCGATGGAACGGGAGGCCCGGTAAGAGCGGTGGAAGGCGGCGGGAGGGGGGACGTCCACTTCTGCTCCTCCAGTATAACAGCCGAGCGTCTTTTAGCCGCATCGGTTGTTATACCAGGAAAGCCGATCGTGGGCTCTATAAAACAGTACCGGGATGATGCCTGCAGCTGCGGGCATCATCCCGGTATAACCCCCGAAAGCCAAGTACGCACATCTGCGTACGCTCGGCGGGAAGGGGTAAAAAAAACCTCCCTGAACCTGCCAATTCCTGTATCTCCTCTCTGTACTGACCACGAAAATCAGGCCTGCTGAGTCCTGACCACCGTAGTCAGAGTGCGTCCCTCTGTCATACGTAGCTGTGCTCTCACCCCTCCTCCTTGCATGTCAGCTTCCTCTCTGCGTCTCTGTCTCCGCCCCCCCCCCCCTTTAAAAATGAAAAACCTACAATGGTCACTGCCAGCCCCTCTACTAGAGCCTGGCATACCACACTATGGAAGTAATTTCTGAAAACGAGCATTGTAAATACCATTTTATAGCTATCTTTAGGGCGGTCACATGACTCGCGGCCGCTTTACAGCTCCGAGACAGGGCTCCTGCGGAAGGCCATGTGATTTCCCCAGCTGAAGTCAGAGGGAGATCTCGGCCCCCCCGCAGAAGCCAAGTATAGGGGCTGTAAAGCTATAAATAGGTATTTACAACGCTCGTTTTTAGAAGAGGGGCGGAGACAAAGACACAAAGAGGGAGCTGACAGGCAAGGAGGAGGGGGTGAGGGGGAGAGAGGACAGCTGCGTATGATGGAGGGACAGCACAGGCACTGGCAGTGTTTTTTTAAATTAGAATTCACAAACACTTTAACCACTTACGGGCCGCCCGCCGCAGTTTTACGGCGGCTGTTTGAAGGAGGATATTGTTGTTATGGCAGCAGCTAGCTGCCATAACCCCGGTATCCTCGTCTTCAGCGGGCAGTCCGCTACAAGATAAAAGTGGTCTCTGGTGCGGATTCGCCGCAAGATCACTTTTATCGGTGGCAGGAGAGGGCCCCCCCGCCACGATCCGGTGCCCTCTGCTGCTTACCGGAGCTGTCGGCAGAAGTGGAGGCGATCGCGTCCCGTCTCCTGTCAGGTATGGAGACGAGTGAGGGGAAAATGGCCCCCACCCGTCTCCATACAATTGCTGGGCGGAAGCGACGTCAAAACCTCACTTCCGCCCACAGCTCTTAAAGGGCCATTTTATTTAAATAATTTTTTTAAATTACAATTTTTTTTTTTTTAATTGCATTTTAGTCTAAATATGAGATCTGAGGTCTTTTTGACCCCAGATCTCATATTTAAGAGGACCTGTCATGCTTTTTTCTATTACAAGGGATATTTACATTCCTTGTAATAGGAATAAAAGTGACATTTTTTTTAATTAAAACAGTGTAAAAATAAAAAAATAAAAAGTAAAATAAATAATAATAATAAAAAATTTTTTAAACGCGCTCCGTTCCGACGAGCTCGCGTGCAGAAGCGATTGCATATGTGAGTAGCGCCCGCACATGAAAACGGTGTTCAAACCACACATGTGAGGTATCGCCGCAATCGGTAGAGCAAGAGCAATAATTCTAGCCATAGACCTCCTCTGTAACTTAAAACATGCAACCTGTAGAATTTTTTTAAACGTCGCCTATGGAGATTTTTAAGGGTAAAAGTTTGTCGCCATTAAACGAGCGGGCGCAATTTTGTGTGATATGTTGGGTATCAATTTACTTGGCGTAACATTATCTTTCACAATATAAAAAAAATTGCGCTAATTTTACTGCTGTCTTATTTTTTTATTCAAAAAGGCAATTTTTTCCAAAAAAAAGTGCGCTTGAAAGACCGCTGCGCAAATACGGTGTGAAAAAAAGTATTGCAATGACCGTCATTTTATTCTCTAGGGTGTTAGAAAAAAATATATATAATGTTTGGGGGTTCTAAGTAATTTTCTAGCAAAAAAACTGTTTTAAACATGTAAACACCAAAATCTCAAAACGAGGCTGGTCCTTAAGTGGTTAACTTTCAACATTTCCTGACAGTGTTGAGCTCTTATCACTTCCTGCACTTTTTTATGGGCCAGTCCCCATAATAAGTGGTCACATAAGGTCATTACAAAGGTACAAGGCAAGATGGGCTATTCTTTAAATCCACCATTGATGGTTGAAGCAAGCAGATTGAAGAGGCCTGGAATTTAGTAATCCAGGGTCACCTAAAGCAGATCTTGCACTAAAATGCCCCCCTCCCCACCCTCTCCTTACAAAATGAAATCACAAAAAATACCCTTCTCCCAAGCTCCTAGCAGGCTCACCTAGGCGAAGGTGAAGTTAGAGCAGGAGTCTCAAACTGGCGGCCCTCCAGCTGTTGTGAAACTACATGTCCCATCATGCCTCTGCCTGTGGGAGTCATGCTTGTAACTGTCAGCCTTGCAATGCCTCATGGGACTTGTAGTTTTGCAACAGCTGGAGGGCCACCAGTTTGAGACTCCTGAGTTAGAGGGTTTTCTTGCTGGATCCTGGGAAACTGGAGGATCCAAAATCCTGCAACAACATGCTCCATACAGCACTGTGGCATTTTTTTAATGAGAACTAACTAGGGTCCTGAGCTTCCTTGAGTTTCCTCTGTGAAAAACAGCGACATCAAAAATTGAAAGCGTATGGAACCTGGGAGTAGCGTAAGGAGAGTATTTTTCATGCATTTTCCTTCAATGCAGGTGTGAGTTTTAATATATCTGTACCAAGGGGTCTTATTACAGAGGGTAGGGAGCAGCCACATACATGGTAGAGTTGCGCATCTTCACTGGTCTCACGATTCAATTCGATTACGATTATCTGATCAATGATTCGATTCCACGATGGATCATGATTACTGACGATGGTGTCCATCAAAAAAGTTGTAAACATTTAGAAGAACTCCATTTTTTTAATTTATCTGCTTTAAAAAAAAAAAAAAAGGACACTCCCTGCATATAATAGAACAAGGACATGGAAGAGTCCAGGATATGAGGGAGGGGTAGGAACTGAAGGGTAGAAGAATCCATGAATAAGAAAGGAAGGATGGAAGAGTCTGGGGATGGAGGAATCCATTGATAGAGAATGGAAGGCCAGAGGAGTCTGGAGATAGGAACTGAAGGATGGAAGAGGCTGGGGATAGAGATGGAGGAATCCATGGATAGGTACAGAAGGATGGAAGAGTCTGGGGATGAAGATGGAGGAATCCATGGATAGGAACAGAAGTATGGAAGAGTTCAAAGATAAAAATGGTGGTGGTGAGGGGGGGACTGAAGGATGGAAGAATCAAAGGGAGGATGTTAGGATGGTCATCACGGAGTCCTGCAGGTAAGGAACATCAGAGGTAGAGGATCCCCTGTGCTGTGTACATGGCAGGGTTTGGGAGGTGATGGTCTCCTCCTGGAGTCCAGGGTTGGGGATGTCATTGTGCTTTCTGTATAAACATATTTTATTAAAGTGGAATTCCACCCAAATGTGAATATTCCGCTTTAAGGAGTCCTGACCCCCTTACATGCCACAAATGGCATGGGGGGGGGGTTACCTAGTTTTGACAGGTACTCTGCTCCCACTTTCACTTGGGTCACCTAGGCGGCCTCTCCCTCCCTGCAATCTTCTGGGACACGTCACAGGTGCCAGAAGATTGCCCGGCCAATCAGGACAGCGCAGTGAGACATGCGCACCCGGCTGTGAAGCTGCAAGCTGTCAAAGCCGGATGACCACAGTAGTATTGCCAGCGCTGCGGACAGGTGGGGAAGAGAAGGGGGGTTTGGGCGGCCACTTCGCTGGACCGTGGGACAGGTGAGTGTCTTTTTATTAAAAGTCAGAACATACACTTTTTGTAGCTGCTGACTTTTAATAAACAAAAAATTGACTGGAACTCCGCTTTGAATTAAAATAATCTCACTCCCTTAACTCCCTTAAAAAGTGCACTAATCCGATGCACTACAGGGTACAGGCATTCACACACACTGCTGCTGGGAGGTCAGGAGGGATTAGAATCCACAGCTGACAAACAGCCCTGTGAAGTTCCCTGGAGCGCGTACGAGGTGTAAATAGAGTACAAACACATATGTACTCTACTTACTGCTGTTAAAATAAGTGTTTTAATAAATCCCATGTTACAATCCATTAAGAGCCCCACTGTATGTGCTTTTTAACAAAATATGGAGCTTCATACTGCATTTCTCAGTGTGTGTACATGCCGCTCAAGTGACTGCCCGGCCCGCCTCTCTCCCCTCTTCTCTCACGTCTCAAGTCTCTCCTGACCTCCACCCGCTGACTGTAGCTATCAGATCAGAAGAGAGGCTGGCGGGGTTGAGAATTCCCCACTGACGTCAGGAGAGACGTGAGAGTCAGGCAGTCACATGAGCGGCATGTACACACACTGAGAAATGCGGTATGAAGCTCCATATTTTTTTAAAAGCATATACAGCGGGGCACGGGATTTACTAAAACACTTATTTTAACAACTATACGCTCGGCGCGCTCTTCCGGGAGGGGCGTGGCAAGTCGGGATGACGTCACCCGGCAATCGCTTTTTCCGGTCGTATGTATCGATGCCGCATTGGGGACACCCGAATCGCGATGCAGCGATTAATTTCAGCACCCCTAATACATGGACTTTGAATTTTAACACAAGGTCTAGATAAAAGTATATTTATGCATGGACAGGTATACTTTAGCATGAAAAATTACATTTGTAGTTTGTTTTATTATCCTTTGCTTCGATTCCTGAAACTTCTACATACTTATATAGGATTGTTTGAATATTTTATTGTATACATATATTTTCTTCCCATCCGCTTTATTTACTTACAATGTATTTTACTGGATAAACTACAGGCTTATACAAACCTATTCCAGCAAGCACAACATCAGCAGGAAGAACAGTTCCATTTCTCAGACGCACCTCCTTAACCTATATAGACAGAATAGACCGAGTTTATTGATGTTCCACTGATGTCTTGAGTGCTAATTAAGTTTTGCTGAAATGTGCAATATTAAACTGGAAAAAGGACAGCACACAATGGTAACTAAATCTGTTTGCAACCAAACTATATGGACACAGCACCATCACTTTCAAAAGTAATATTAAATGTATAGTTCCATCTAAAATGCATTACATTTTTTTTATTACAACTACTCCAATTTTAAGTGCCGTTTTAGTTTAAGGTGGAGCCTGATGGGTTCAATAAACCCTGGCTTTCTACATGTTCTGGTTACTCCAACAGTGTGATCTAAGTGTCATTATTCCCAATTCTGTTTCTGTGAGGTTTAAGCAAGTTTCACTTATCCATACCCCCGCATAATGGCCACAGCAGGTGTGTGGACCTAGAAACTAAACTGCAAACATGTAAGTGAAGAGTACCTAAAGACATAAAAAATGTAAGATCCTTACTGCCATATAAGCTGCATAAATGCACTATTTACATAGCAGAACTCTCCCTTTATGGCCAGTTCACACCGGAACATGGTGCGTGAAAGGCACATTCCGTGCACATTTCCTGCACCATGCGCAAACAAATTGCTTAGGCCCTTTTCACACTTGTGCGACTTGTCTTCAACTTGGGACTGCAAAGTCGCACGACAAGTCTTACCCTATGATTTCCAATGAATACCATTCATATCTGTCCGACTTTGATGTGGGTTGAGGTCCATAGACCTCAAGTTTACACAGGCATTCCCTGAAATTGTGTCAAAATCGCAGCAAAGTCATGGTAGTGTGAAAGGAGCCTTAAATTAATGAAAAAATTGCACATTGCAGGAACATGCAGGAATCCCAGTGTCAAATGGCCCTTACTGATGACTGATTACTGGCTGGCTTTTCTGTCAATCACTTGTCTGCAATAAACCATGGATACCTAGTACAAAAGATCATCCTTAATTCTATACAAGATTATTATTATTATTATTATTATAATATATACTTCAATGTTAGACTATATAACTCAGTGGTTCTCAACTCCAGTCCTCGGGACCCACCAACAGGCCAGATTTTAAGTATTACCTTGGGGAGTTGCAGACTAGAATACTGCAATCACTGAGCAGCAAGTGATATCACCTGTGATGTATTTCAGCTATCTTGCAAACCTGGCCTGTTAGTGGGTCCTGAGGACTGGAGTTGAGAACCACTGATATAACTAAAGGTTCTGGCAGGGGTGGCAGCAAATGAGTGCAGGATGCGTGTTGTCTCTACAAAACATATTTTTGGACACTTCTAGAAAAAAAATAAACCACTAAATTGCCTTTAATCTCAGCAATCCGTTAACTATTTATCTTTTGAAAAAATTGAGGAGTAACTAATAGGTTACCAAAAAAATGTAACCCAGACATCGGCAATGAATTATGGCCATGCATGGATCGAAATTAAGGGGTAATAAGAATTATCTTTACTGTACACTGTAATCCAGGTTTCCCTAGTCAAGAAGATTCTGTGCACACTTGTACTATTCTGTCCTCTCCTGCATACAATATCAGTAGCTAATAGCTAACCTCACACTAACAATGCATTACCATTGATCCATTTCTGGATTTTCATTTGCCACTGGCATTGTTTGAGAAGGGGAGAAATAAACTACCGTAATTTAACATCTAATGATTTCCATCTTAAACTAGCACAGTCATTACAAAATAGGCATGAACTATGCAATATTCAAATGTCTCTTTAGCTGATGGTTTTAATAAACGTTAATTTAGACAAAAATGAAAAGACAAACCTGTCCATTCTCGCCATGTAACTCTCTGGCTTCTGTCCTCATGTAGAAATTGACCCCGTGCTCCTGTAAAAGCTGAAATTGAAAATGGCATGCATCAGCATAATATAATGAAAAAACGTGCATACTAATGTTACAGAAAAGGGCAAAGCAAAATGTAACCTTGTGTACCATTATAACTAATACTTTATAAAGTTATGTTCCACCTTTTCAACTTAGCTTAGATGGTTATTAGATTATTTTTTCTATTTTGATCAATTAGGTTACTGCATGCCCATTAAAGACAAACATTTTCTCGAATAGTTATAGAGATGCTGGGCTATGCAACTAGCCCTTTGTTTTTTCAGGATATTCAGCTACTTTTCTATGTACAGTAAATAGGTAGTGATCCCACACTCCAAAGACATGCTGGTAGGTTAATTGGATCCTGTCTAAATTGGCCCTAGTATGTATGAATGTGAGTTAGGGACCTTAGATTGTAAGCTCCTTGAGGGTGTAGGGACTGATGTGAATGTGTAATGTATATATAAAGCGCTGCGTAAATTGACAGCGCTATATAAGTACCTGAAATAAATAAATAAATAAATAGTGATGCCGTTAATAGGTTAGTAAGTGCTTGGGCAGTCACACTGCACAGGGGTGGTTCCCAACAAACTGGGTGGGGATGCACACTGGGTCTAGCTACATTTATAACATTTATAGTGTCTTCTACTCTTCATTAGGGAAAATATGTAAAAAAAGGAAATATGTGAATCAGTCCTAAATAGTGCATTAAAACAGTGCTGAAGTGTGTCTATATACAGCATCTCACAAAAAAGTGAGTACACCCCTCACATTTTTGTAAATATTTTATTATATCATTTCATGTGACAACACTGAAGAAATTACACTTTGCCACAATGTAAAGTAGTGAGTGTACAGCTTGTATAACAGTGTAAATTTGTTGTCCCCTCACAATAACTCAACACACAACCATTAATGTCTAAACCGCCTCCAACAAAAGTTAGTACACCCCTAAGTGAAAATGTCCAAATTGTGCCCAATTGGCCATTTTTCCTCCCCAGTGTCATGTGACTCGTTCGTATTACAAGGTCTCAGGTCTGAATGGGGAGCAGTTGTGTTAAATTTGGTGTTATCGCTCTCACTCTCTCATACTGGCCACTGGAAGTTCAACATGGCACTTCATGGCAAAGAACTCTCTGAGGATCTGAAAAAAGAATTGTTGCTCTACATAAAGTTGTCGTAGGCTATATGAAGATTGCCAAGACCCTGAAACTGAGATGCAGCACAGTGGCCAAGACCATACAGCGTTTTAACAGGACGGGTTCCACTCAGAACAGGCCTCGCCATGGTCGACCAAAGCAGTTGAGTGTACGTGCTCAACTTCTTATCCAGAGGTTGTCATTGGGAAATAGATGTATGAGTGCTACCAGCATTGCTGCAGAGGTTGAAGGGGTCAGCCTGTCAGTGCTTAGACCATACGCCACACACTGCATTAAATTGGTCTGCATGGCTGTAATCCCAGAAGGAAGCCTCTTCTAAAGATGATGCACAAGAAAGCCCACAGTTTGCTGAAGACAAGCAGACTAAGGACATGGATTACTGGAACCATGTCCTGTGGTCCGATGAGACCAAGATAAACTTATTTGGTATAGATGGTGTCAAGTGTGTGTGGTGAAACCGGGTGAGGAGTACAAAGACAAGTTTGTCTTGCCTACAGTCAAGCATGGTGGTGGGAGTGTCATGGTCTGGGGCTGCATGAGTGCTGCCGGCACTGGGGAGCTACAGTTCATTGAAGGAACCATGAATGCCAACATGTACTGTGACATACTAAGGTATAGCATGATCCCCTTCCTTCGAAGACTGGACCACAGGACAGTTTTCCAACATGATAACGACCCCAAACACATCTCCAAGACGACCACTGCCTTGCTAAAAAAACTGAGGATAAAGGTGATGGACTGGCCAAACATGTCTCCAGACCTAAACCCTATTGAGCATCTGTGGGGCATCCTCAAATGGAAGGAGAAGCTCAAAGTCTCTAACATCCACCAGCTCTGTGATGTCATCATGGAGGAGAGGAAGGGGACTCCAGTGGCAAACTGTGAAGCTCTGGTGAACGCCATGCCCAAGAGGGTTAAGGCAGTGCTGGAAAATAATGGTGGGCACACAAAATATTGACACTTTGTGCCCAATTTGGACATTTTCACTTAGGGGTATACTCATTTTTGTTTCCAGTGGTTTAGACATTAATGGCTGTGTGTTGAGTTATTTTGAGGGGACAGCAAATTTACACTTTTCTACAAGCTGTACACTCACTACTTTACATCGTAGCAAAGTGTAATTTCTTCAGTGTTGTCACATGAAAAGATATAATAAAATATTTACAAAAATGTGAGGGGTGTACTCACTTTTGTGAGATACTGTACATATTTATAGTGTGACAGTGCTAGGCCTTGCCACTGTGTAGTATAGGCAGAAGTCACACAGTATTCTCAAGGATTCAGCTTGAAAGGCTCTGGAATATTGTTTCCGGAATGGAGAAGCCAGGCTTGTCAGTGTTCTCTAGGTTTGGTAATCCTGGATCAGGGTCTGGAGCTTGAAGACTTCAAAGAGAACTAGATGGGAAGAAGTCTCCAATCCTGTGTCCAGGTCTTAATGGAGACCTGCAGGTTGTGTGAGTGTGCAGGCATGCCCAATCATTATAAGCGAGGCCTGGCCAAAGTTCAGGGCTCCTTTAAGGAGACAGTTGTGTGCTCCATCCAGACGATAGGCGTACTCCCATTAGGAGAGGTGATCTCATACTGGGAGGCCACTGAGTGGGCCTGTACAAATGATTTCTGTAACGAAAGGCTGGGAAAGCTGGGTGTTAAGGTTTCTGACATATGCAGTTGAGCTGCTGAAGAGAATGTTGGATGGGCTGCCAGACTGGCATTTTCGTTATCTTTTTTCATAGAGAAATTCTCCTCCATTGCCAACTAATTTTCTTAGCTTTACTTTTGTTTAATAAAAGTGGGCAACCCCATAACCACAGTTCAGACTGGCATTGATTGAAACATCTACCACTGAGCTAAACGATAGATGGGATAGATAAAAGGAAAGATTTGTAAGAATGCGTTTATACTGCAAAGGAATTTGGGAGAGTTAGAACCCCTGACTATTTTTTTTATTGCCTGCATCTTCTTTGCAGGAACCTTCTTTCTTTCCTGTCTGTGCTGACGAATGTCATTAGGATCTTAAATCCAGGGAAAGCTCATCCACAGGGACAAAGATGCAAGAGAAATTTGACAGACGCTTAAACTCTTCCCTACAGCCCTGTAACTTTTACACTACTTCTGAAATTGTGTCTCTAACCTCATACTCTGCCCTTTCTTTAATAGTAATAACCAGATTGTTTATTGCAGGACTATAGTATTCTGTCTGCCTCAATTGGGCAGCACAGTGGTGTAGTGGATAGCATTTTCACCTAGCAGTAAGAAGGGTTGCTGGTTCGAATCCCAACCATGACACTACCTGCCTGGAGTTTGCATGTTCTCCCTGTGCCTGTGTGGGTTTCCTCCAGGTACTCCTGTTTCCTCCCACATTCCAAAGACATGCTGGTAGGTTAATTGGATCCTGTCCAAATTGTCCCTAGTATTTATGAATGTGAGTTAGGGACCTTAGAGTGTAAGCTCCTTGAGGGTAGGGACTGATGTGAATGTACAATGTATATGTAAAGCGTTGCGTAAATTGACGCCGCTATACAAGTACCTGAAATAAATAAAAATAAATAAATTGCATGTCCACTTATCTTCCAAAAGGCTGTAGAATCTGAATCCTGATTGCCTTACATAATCTTTTTTATTTTTCTTGGTGACATTGGCCCTTTAAAGCACTCAAGGAAACTAGATCAAGTAAAATGTTGATTTAATTAGAAGCAGAATTTTCATGCATGTCAAATATGAGGGAGACTCCCTGGATTTCCTGTTACTGGCCAAGTTCTCGCTCTTTCAGAGCTAAAATGTTTAACAGATCAGTCCCATACACTGTTTATTATTGAAGCTCTCCAACAGGTCACTGAGGATAGAGCAGCACTGCCTATAAAACTCTGGATGAAGAAGAGGGCTCAAACAGGGGCAGCTGCTGATTAAAAAGAACCAGTCACAACTGGGATACAAGAATCATCTTAAAAATTTGCATTAGTTCCCGTATTTAGCTTCACTTTTTAACAGTTTAAATATTCAGTGAGTTGGAGGTAAGGTGATGCCTGACAGTTTCTGCCATGTCAACTACCTAAACCCATACGTTCCTAAGTGTACATTTTAGTTTTGAAAGAGTCCCATAGTGAGGAAAACGTACACAATGGGGTTCTATTACCTGATACTATCATGCACACTACGAATCTGGGGGACAAAGTGTGAAGGCAATCAAGCCTGTGCAGTTATAATAAATTGACAGTAAATACTGGTATTTAGATTCATGCCTGAGCCCAATCATAAAATGATTCCCTTTGAAGAACATAATGTAAAACTTAAAGTGGATTACAGGCTATTCCTAATTCTGCTTAAACCTGCTTCCACCCCCTTTTAAATCTTATTCTAACTACGCTGTGAAAATATGAGGCTTATACGTGCCTCTTCTGAGGGAGCGCTCCAGTCCGGTCCCATGATCAGCTCCCAGTGGTGGCTTCAGGGGAGGAGAGGAGGGACAGCTAACAATGGATTCCCCATAGCCTATGGGTGGCGTCGCCGCACAGTCAATTCAGTCATTGTTAGCTATCTATCCCCTCCCCTGAAGTCGGCTGCTACGGGAATCATATGACTAGACCGGGAGCACTCTCAGAACATGGAAATATATGTAGCTTCCTTTCACAGAGTAGTTAGAATAGGGTTTATAAAGGGGTGGAAGCAGAATTAAGCACAGTTATGCCCTGTACACACGACCGGTTTTGCCGTCGGAATAAACTCCGAAGGTTTCTCCGACGGAACTCAAGCTCTCAAGCGGTCTTGCCTACACACGGTCACACTAAAGTCCGACCGTCTAGAATGCGATGACGTACACCATGTATGACGGAACTAGAAAAAGAAAGTGCAATAGCGAGTGCGCCACCCTTTGGGCTCCTTCTGCTAATCTCGTGTTAGTAGAAGTTTGGTGAGAGTCGATTCGCGCTTTTCAATCCGTTACTGCTCTTCAGTTTGTGCTTGTGGGTTTGTATCTGCTTTTCAAAGCGTGTAGATAGTTCACATGTGTTTTTTCAGTGTGTTCTTGTCTGCTCGTTTCTTATTTTCAGCTCGCTCTTCACAGGCCTTGCTGTTCTTCAGTGCGTTCTGTTAGTTCGTTCTGACCAGCCGACCGCTTTGAAGCCATGTTGTGGGTACATACTCGTCGTAGAGTTCGTGCTATGCGGGGGCTTGGTGTTGGGGTTCATTCTTTGACCCAAGCCCAGTCCATGAACAGGGTGGGGAGGAGTTCATAGACCAAGAATTGGTTACTCCATCATGACCAATTCTCTCATATGCCTTTGCTTCGTGAGATCCAGGAGAATAATCCTGATGATTTCAGGAACTTTCTCAGGATGACGGACCCCATTTTTCACCGCCTGTTGGCTTTGCTGACGCCCACGCGTGGCTAGAGAGCAGACGTAACCGGAAGTCAAGTAAGGAGGCGCCTCAGACGCCGCTTCTTCAGTTTCATGCTATTTATGCTGTTTTAAATTATTTTAAATGTAAGAGACCACTTATAGCCCTTAATAAATTACTTTTATATTAAATACTACACCATTGGAGGCTTCTATCTCTTCCCTCTCCCCTTTCATCCCACCAGGCTGGGGAAGTCTAAGAGGATTATCCCCTCCCTCCCTCCCACCCCCCCTTCTTTCTTTGATAGGTACCTAATATTGAGAAGAAAATTCAGCCATCACAGATGCTAAACCTGGACAACTAACACACTACCACATACAGTAACCATTCAAGAAACCTTTTTGATGCCTGAATTTGCTTCCCTT
Organism: Lithobates clamitans; assembly: GCA_037952925.1. Classification (NCBI taxonomy): domain Eukaryota; kingdom Metazoa; phylum Chordata; class Amphibia; order Anura; family Ranidae; genus Lithobates; species Lithobates clamitans. Next base: position 4,270,136 of record JBBGZY010000013.1, read on the forward strand.
AAGGTGAGAGTTCTGAGAGCCCGGTTAGATTGGCACTCCCCACAGGAAGATTATCATTATCCCTCCCCCCACATTTGATCCCAGTTGATGAGACACATCTATTATGAACTATACCACTACACGATGGGAATCCAATAATTAGTTCACTTGGACTATTGAGTGTAGATTGTTTTCATTCATTCACAGATTGTTTTGCATAGCTAAGTTATAGCTTTTCATATATGTCATTTTGATTTTTTATTGATTAGGTGATAGATTTAAAGCACGAAATCTTTTTATTGTCATAGTCTTGCAGAGTAATGTGAACACTATTTTTGATTTTGCTGCAGTCTATTTAGACATCAGCACACTTTACTCACGTTGGCACTATTTATATATATTTTTAATTGTTATTTTTAATTGTTGTTTTGTTGTCATCACACTTCTGATACTCACAACAGCGCGAGGTTTATCACTACATATATACTGGTGAGGTCTATGCATTCCAGACTTCAGGCTATAATTGACTGCAAAGGATTTGCAACCAAGTATTAAAAAGTGAAAGTTTGATGGATGATTGTTAATCTGTCCCATTACTTTTGGTCCCTTAAAAAGTGGGAGGCCCATATACAAACTGTTGTAATTCCTACACCGTTCACCTGATTTGGATGTAAATACCCTCAAATTAAAGCTGAAAGTCTGCAGTTAAAGCATGTCCTGTTTGTTTCATTTCAAATCCATTGTGGTGGTGTATAGAGACAAAAAGATTAGAATTGTGTCGATGTCCCAATATTTATGGACCTGACTGTATTTATTGTCCTAATATTAATGATGTTAACAAGATGTTATAATTGATAACTAATTAATGATTTAAAACGAAGTGATTTACATATCAATAGACAGTAGTGGGTAATAATGATTGGGACAAGAAAGAAAAATGCTGGGGTCAGAATGATAATCTTTTCTATTTATTAACATTCAATTTGCAAGTCATGAGCTAAAAATTGTGTGTGATTGATGAAGCAAAAAACCATGTCCTTTTTTATACACAGGATGAGCTCAGCCAGGAGGAGGGTCCGGAAAGTGGCAGCCAGGAGGTGGCCGTGCCCTGTGACACAGCCAGGAGGTGGCCGTGCCCAGTGTCAGCCAGGAGGTGGCTGGGCCCAGCAGGAGCCTCAGCCAATCCCAGGTGCCTCCCCACTGCCTTCAAACAAAAAGGCCCAGGAAGGGGACGAGGATGGAGGAGGCAGCACTGGGCCTCATTAGGGAAGCAACTGATTTCCTCAGAAGCCAAACCGACGCTGAAGAGGCTTATGGCTGCTATCTAGCCACAAGATTGTTGAAATTGGAGGAGGGCCAACGCTTCCTCTGTGAGGGAATTATTGTTGAGGCCCTTCAGAAGGGGTTGAGGGGCCAGCTGACAGAGAACAGCCACATATATGATCTCACCCATCCTCCTCCTCCTCCTCCTCCTCCTCCTCCTGCCACAAGTTCACCACCAGAGCCACAGCCTCCAAGGAAGGCTGCAGAGAAGGCTGCCGGGAAGCATGGAGGGAAGGCCGCAGGGAAGAGAAGAAAGTGATGGCCTGGGTTCAGTCTGGTCTGAGGGAAGATGCAGGCTGGTATAGTACCACAGCCTAGGGACATATAGGTCATCTGCTGCTGGTCCTGATCTTTGGGAGTTCTGGACCAGATGGGGCTCAAAATTATATGGACTCCTCAAGGTAACAATTTTTTTCTACACAGACTTGATGTGTGCCCTGGGGCCAAAAGGCTTTGCAAATTACAAAAGTTTCTCCAGTATTGCCTTCCTCTTTATTTTGTTACCCAGAATAAATGGATATTTTATTTTCTGAAAATACTTGTCTATGTGTTTTTATAAAAATAGGACAGATTGTTTGTGAATATGCAGGTACATTTCAAAAATACAATGTCAAATTAACAAGGGACACCAACCAGCCTCCTTGAGGTTACAAAATACAAGAAAATGTTATTGTGGCAACTTGACACACCAAAAAAAAATTAAATATTATGGAGATCACTAGAAACTAATTTTGCAATAATCTAAAAAAAGGAGATCTTGATGAAATAAAAAATTCTAAATTTGATGACTATAAAAAATATTTCAAAACATTATTCTGGAGATCTGGCTTTAAAATAATAAAAGATTATTCAGGAGATCACGAGAAATAATAAAGAAATACGTTTGTGAGAACTCTGTGTGAATATCAGCAGCAAAACAACTTAATTATTCTAGCATTATAAAGCACAAAAGAATGCGCTGCATTAAAAGATCACAAAATTTGCAGCGTGAGGAATGTGCTATCTCCATTACGAATGCTAGTTTTACCAGACCGACCGCTTCCATCTCGTACTTGCTTCAGAGCATGCATTGTTTTTGGTACGTCGGAACAGCATACAGACGAGTAATTACCGTGTTTCCACGAAAATAAGACATACCCATAAAATAAGCCGTAGCAGGATTTCTAAGCATTAGCCCAATATAAGCCATGCCCAGAAAATAAGACGTAGTGATAGGCGTGGCTATGCGTACCAGCGCGGAGCGGTAAAGAAGACGTAAGACATACCTAGTGATACGGTAGTGGTGCAGAGCGGTAAAGAAGTCGGGCAGCCCTTCTCATCTACCCATCGTGACAGCTGCTACTGTATCTCGGATGTGACCTGTGACCAGCCTCATCAAAAAGGTCTGTTCCGCCTGTCAGGTCGTTCTGTGAAAGTGAAAGTAAAAGTCTCCTCAGTGACGTGAGGAGCAGGATGCTCTGTATTGTGTATCCTCAGGGGAAGAAGTAAAGCTGCTCCCCAGTACTGAACAGCAACAGTCTGTGGGTCTCTCTCACCCCACACAAACACCAGGGGATAGGGGAAAAACTTTAGCAAGCAGTCTGCTACTGAGCCAAGAGACCCCATAGAGATCATCCCAGCTCCACTTTGCAGTTCTCACTGGATCCCTGATAAATAAGCCAGCCCTTACACATCAGCTTTGCTGGCCTATCTCTGCTTTTCCTGAATATCTGTACAATTAGACAAGATGAGTGCAAAAAGAAAGAGTTATTCTGTTGAGTACAAGAAAGGAATTGTGGAGGACTCCCAGGGCAAGAATCTTACGGCTTTCTGCAAAGAGAAGAAGTTGGATATCCGACTGGTCCAAAAATGGCGAGCAGAATATGATAAGCTCAGTCTACAGGTGGACAGAGGAAATGCTAAGAAGCGCAAGTGTGGTTCAGGTCGGCAATCTTTATTTCCTGAGCTGGAAGACATGATCAGTGAATGGGTTGCTGACAGGAGAGCAAAGGTTTTGGTTGTGCGCAGGGCTGATATTCAAGCATTTGCCCTTGCAATGGCACCACAATTCGACATATCCCCAGAATTCAAAGCATCACAACACTGGCTGGATGGCTTCCTTCAGCGATATGAACTGTCTCTCAGAAAATCAACAACACTGTTTAAGTTGGAAGATGCTGAAGTTATTAAGCAGGCACTTGCATTCAAGTCATTTGTTGATGGCATCGACTTTTCTAAATACCAACTTTGCAACATGATTGCTATGGATGAAACTGCAGTGTTTATGGGTCAAGGAGCCCAAATGACAATTGAACAGAGGGGTGCCTCCTCAATCTACGTTCCCTCCACTGGTCACGAAAGTTCACGTGTTACCTGTATTTTGGCAATTCGTCTGGATGGAACGAAAGCCACACCTGTTATCATCAGTAAGGGAAAGAAAGATAAGATTGAACGTGTTTCCGGCATTTATGTTCTTGAAAGTGAAAAAGCCTGGTGTACACAAGCAGTTATAAGGAAGTGGCTTGATTTAATGCTGCCACTTGTTTTGCGAGGTGGCCAAAGAGGTCTGCTAGTCTGGGATTCAGCCAGCACTCATCGTGCTAAAGACATGAAGAACTTCCTTGCAGAGAGAAGAATAGATCAAATAATGATTCCTGCTGGAATGACTGCCTATCTGCAGACTCTTGATATTGCAATAAACAAGCCATTCAAAGACCATTTGCGTATAGAAATTAACGACTACATTGAAAATAGAATGACAAGAAATCAGCGTGGAAACTTTGTGAAACCTAGCCTGCAAGAGGTCGTGATTTGGGTGAAGAATTCATGGGATAAAATCACTGACAGTGTTGTTGCCAATGCACTCAGAGCAGGTTACATGGATAAGAGCTGTTCATTTCATGAGAGCTCTATTGCTCGACATGAAAGATTGGGGCCAATGGTTCTAAAGGAAATGGAGTCGCAAGAAATTCAGGATGTTCCAGAAGAAGACGACTTAACTGTATCTGAATAAATGCTGATTGTTGTACCATACTCAATAAAAATAAGACACCCCCTGAAAATAAGCCATAGTGTGTTTTCTTGAGGAAAAATAAATATAAGACGGTGTCCTATTTTCGGGGAAACACGGTAGTTCCGTCTGAAAAATTTAAAACATGTTCTATATCTAAGTGCGTCCGAATTTTCGACGGGTAAAATCCGATGGGGCATACACACGATCGGAATATACGATGAAAAGCTCCTATCGGACTCTCTGTCGGAAATTCCGCTCGTGTGTATGCGGCATTAGGAATAGCCTGGAACTCCACTTTACTGAATTTTGCAAACAACATTCATAAAAAGTTATGCAATAAATAGATTATTGCCTATACAGACTTTTAAAGAAAGAATTGCCAAGTTAAAGGAACCTTGTACTGAGAGATACATTAAACAGGCAATGCAGACCCCCTTTTAAAAATACTAGTTGTGTGGTCAAGATCCAATGGTTTTAATACTTTTAAAGATACAGCCACAGAATAAGAATGTAGCATGTAGGGATCGAAGTCATAACCTCTAATATGCATATGTATTCTAGGTCAGTAACTTAGTATTTTGAAGCCTGTGAATCTGTGTGGAGACTGCATGCATTCTTTAGGTTTGTGTACATTGTGGTGCTTAGGCTTCTTCCCACAATCCAAAAGCACAGTAACAGATTAATGGATTTCCACACAAACTGGCTCTTGTGTTTGAATGGCTGTGGTATGTATATTAAACTGTAAGCTTTTTTTAGGGGATGCGACTGGTACTCACCTAAAAGCACTGCAAAATATGTAATCTGTTCAATCTTCCTTACAGCTGAAATTTAGGTATGGATATTTTTACCAAGGCTTCTCTTCCCAGACTGACTGTAGTAAGAGCACGGTTGTGGGAACAGACATTAGGCAGAGGATCTGGGCTGGTAACTCACTGACAACTACCCAGTCCTGAGATTTACACAGCCCTACTTCACAGAACCAATATAGAAAAAACATCCAAGCGTCAGTAGTCTGAAGTTCCTTGTCAGTACGTTTGCATGCAGTATGACTTTTTGGCCCTCAGTCCTGCCCCTTCCCCTCCATTCAGAGTGTTGCTGTGCAGGGAATTGCAAGAGGCTAACACCAAGTTAAATTCAGGTACCTACACATTTAAAAAATACATTTAAAATCATGTGAAAAGGGAAGTTCCCCTTTTCTCCTCCTCCCCCCTCCACCTCCTCTTCCACTTTTGCATTTTTTTTTGTTCTAGGAACACATACCTATTTGTGATTCGCCTGGATAAGCAGAGTGGAAGTTGCCCCCCCCCCCCAGTGCATCCCACCTGGCCACAACCTCATGGGACATATTACGGGTCCCAGGAGGCTGCAGGACCATTGAAAAAGTGCAGCATGACTTGTGAATACGCTGGCTGTGAAGCATCAGGAAGTCACAGGCAGTAAAGAATTGGCCCTGGTGAGGATAGTTCTAGATCCCTGGACTGGTACGTGCATGTTTATTAAAAGTCAGCAGCTACAGTGTTTGCAGCTGCTAACTTTTTTGTTTTTTTTCCTAGTCCGAAGTTCTTTAAGCTCACCACTTCCAGGTCATACCATGCACACTTCCACTTTATCAGCAATGGTTATCTTACAGAGCGAACGTGGTGCCTATATTTAAAAAGGGATCAAAGTCTTTACCAAGTAACTATAGACCTGTTAGTTTAACTTCTATAGTCGGGAAGATACTGGAGCGTTTAACAACAGACCACATAGACGAGTTCTTGCTGGAAAAAAACATTTTAAGCAACAGACAGCATGGGTTCATGAAAGACAGAAGTTGTCAGACAAACCTGATTTCTTTTTATGAAGAGGTAAGTAAAACCTTGGACAGAGGGGTGGCTGTGGACGTGGTTTACTTGGATTTTGCAAAAGCGTTCGATACAGTTCCGCACACACAGCTCATGTGTAAGTTAAAGCCTACAGGCTTGGAAATATCAGATTGTAAATGGATAGAAAACTGGCTAAAAGACAGAATTCAGAGAGTAGTGGTTAATGATTCTTACTCTGAATGGTCTAAGGTTATCAGTGGTGTACCCCAAGGTTCAGTGCTGGGACCCTTACTCTTTAATATCTTTATAAATGATATTGGGTCTGGGATCAAAAGTAACATTTCTGTCTTTGCAGATGACACCAAGCTATGCAGTGGAATAACGTCCTTACAGGATGTCTCCAATTTACAAGCCGACCTCAATGCACTGTCTAATTGGGCGACTATGTGGCAGATGAGGTTTAATGTTGAGAAATGTAAAGTTATGCACTTGGGGGGCTAAGAATATGCATGCATCATACATACTAGGGGGAGTACAACTGGGGGAATCCGTAGTGGAGAAGGATCTGGAGGTTTTGGTAGATCATAAGCTAAATAATAGCATGCAATGCCAAGCTGCGGTTTCCAAAGCGAGCAAAGTCCTTTCTTGTATTAAGAGAGGTATGGACTCCAGAAAGAGAGATATCATTTTGTCCCTGTTCAAATCATTAGTAAGACTTCATCTGGAATATGTAGTTCAGTTTTGGGCACCAAAAGGATATCGGGGAACTGGAGAAAGTGCAGAGAAGGGCAACCAAACTGATAAGAGGCATGGGGGAGCTCAGCTATGAGGAAAGATTAGAGAAACTGAATTTGTTCACTCTTGAGAAGAGGAGAATAAGGGGGGATATGATCAACATGTTCAAATATATAAGGGGTCCATATAGTGAACTTGGTGTTGAGTTATTCACTTTACGGTCAACACAGAGGACAAGGGGGCACTCTTTACGACTGGAGGAAAAGAGATTTCATCTCCAAATACGGAAAGGTTTGTTCACAGTAAGAGCTGTGAAAATGTGGAATAGACTCCCTCCAGAGGTGGTTCTGGCCAGCTCAGTAGATTGCTTTAAGAAAGGCCTGGATACTTTCCTAAATGTACATAATATAACTGGGTACTGACATTTATAGGTAAAGTTGATCCAGGGAAAATCCGATTGCCTCTCTGGGATCAGGAAGGAATTTTTTCCCCTGCTGTAGCAAATTGGAGCATGCTCTGCTGGGGTTTTTTGCCTTCCTCTGGATCAACTGTGGGTAAAGTATTGGGTATATTGGATTGTACGATTGTTTTTTTTTTTATGGTTGAACTGAATGGACTTGTGTCTTTTTTCAACCTGACTAACTATGTAACTATGTAACAAAAGGCTTTTACTCTAAATGTGGGTAATGGTAATTGTGAACTGAATTTTAAGATCCTGCAAACTTGTCCACCGATCCTGGGCAAACCTGCAACCTCAGGAAATATATATCTATGTTTCACTATAAATTACTGTATGTAGACTACTGTAGGCAAGCCATGTAGCCATGGAGTGGTTATTACCATTATCCAGCATCATGTAGCAGGCACATTTAGCTAACTCTGTATTTAGATGTTGCTAAATCTGTTTAATTCTATAGAGAAAGGGAATAACTTTATGACCTCAGTACCTGGTACAGTGACAAATCATGAGGTGGAGTTAGTAATCTTTCTGGGTAAGATTAGCTATGGCAGAGCAATGGAATGAGGAAAATCACAGAGAGTAGCCAAATCCCACAGCGTCACAGAGAAACTGCTGGCAGGTATGCACACTTTACACATAATGGGCTTATTCAGTAAAGCATTCCAAAAAGCAATGATAGGTCTGAGCTACACTGGTCATTTTTAGTTATATAATCAATGCAACTAAAATCACCCGCAAACACAAGGAATCACTAAATTAAAAAGGAAAAAAAAACAGGCTTCTTATAGTGAAATCAATAATGTCACCTGCATGCATATTAAGTTGCATATTCTCTCTCTCGCTCTCTCTCCCCACCCTGAGGAAACCCACGCAGGCACAGGGAGTATATGCAAACTGCAGGCATATACAGCGGGTAAAATAAGAATTTGATCACGTCACCATTTTTCTGGGTAAATATATTTCTAAAAGGTGCTATTGACACGAAATTTTCACTACAAATACGTTCAGAAATAAAGTTATGTATAATAAATTGGAATGACACAGGGAAAAAGTATTGAACACGGTAACTGAAATTCATTCAATACTTCGAACAAAATCCTTTGTTGGTAAGTCAGGTGATTGGCTGGGCCATTCTAGCAGCTTGATTTTCTCTCTTTGAAACCATTTGAGAGTTTCCTTGGCTTTGTGTTTGGGATCATTGTCTTTCTGTAATGTCCACCCTCGTTTCATCTTCATCCTCCTGGTAAATGGCAGCAGATTTTTATCAAGAATGTCTTGGTACATTTTTCCCATTCATCCTTCCCCACAAAACAGCCCCACACCATGATGTTCCCACCTCCAAACTTCACTGTTGGTATGGGGGTGTTTTTGGGGCGATGTGCAGTGCCATTTGACCTCCAAACATGGTGTGTATTAAGGCATCCAAAGAGTTCAATTTTGGTCTCATCTGACCAGACTAAAGTCTCCTAGTATTTCACAGGCTTGTATAAATGCTGTGCAGCAAACTTTAAATGAGCTTCAACATGCTTTTTCCTCAGAAATGGAGTCTTGTGTGGTAAGCGTGCATACAGGCCATGGCGGTTGAATGCATTACTTATTGTTTTCTTGGAAACAATTATACCTGCTAATTCCAGGTCTTTCGGAAGTTCTCTACAAGTGGCCCTTGGCTCCTGAACAACTCTTCTGATGATTCTTTTCACTCCTCTGTCAGAAATCTTACGAGGAGAACCTGGTCCTTGCGGGTTTAAAGGTGAAATTATGTTCTTTCCACTCCCAGTGCTCACTGGAACATTCAGAGGTTTGGAGATTCTTCTGTAACCAATACAATCAGTAGGTTTTGCAACAATAAGGTTGCGAAGGTCTTGAGAGAGCTCTTTGCTTTTACCCATCATGAGATGTTTCTTTTGTGACACCATGGTAATGAGACACTTTTTTATAGGCCATCAGTTGAGACTAAACCAGCTGATATTAATTTGCACTGACAAGGGGCAGGATTGCTTTCTAATTACTGATAGATTTTAGCTGGTGTCTTGGCTTTCCATGCCTTTTTGCACCTCACTTTCTTCATGTGTTCAATACTTTTTCCCTGCGTTTCCATTTTATTACACATAGCTTAAAGCAGACCTTCAGTATTTTTTTCATCTTTCCATCTATTAAATTCTCTGCCCTTGTTGTTTTAACTTTGGATAGTAAAACATTTTTTTTCTGCCAGTAAATACCTTATACAGCCCACTTCCTGTTTGGTAAAAAGCCTAGGCTTATGACATCATGCAGAGCTCTCTCTCTCCTGAAAGTTTGCCAGGAAGGAAGGGGGGATGAGTCATAAGAGGGCCAATGAGAGCTGCAGGGCTGCCAGAGCTGGAGATGTGCCTCTGTGTGTCTGTGTAAATCCAGGAATCCAGGAAGTGAACAGGCAGCCAGACTTAGTGGAGGGAGATTTCTGCAGCATATTTGGCAAATACAGAATCACAGTATATGTAAAATAATATGAAAAGTGGTTGGAGGGAAGCTTCAGAATGGCAAAGATGTTTCATTTATATATATATATATATATATATATATATATATATATATATATATATATATTACAAATGAGTACGCCCTAACAGATTTGTCAGGAAACCTTTACTTTCCTTTCAGAATTAATATTTTCTATGGGACACTATACTACAAAATACTCACACAAATGCAGGCCATTGATTGCAACCAAGATTTGTTAGTTTGCACACTAAAAAAAAAAAAAAAATTCCTAACAAACTCATTCAAGCCCATGTTGCAAAAATGAATACACCCCAATGAAAGTCTTAGGAGTAAAGCTAAAGTTTAGACAACGAAATCCTAATTAAACAAGAATTCAACTACAGGTGAGTCTAATTCTTCATTAAACGGGTGTCCAGCAAACAGTTGATTGTTAAGCAATGCCCTTTTAGAAAGAAAACCAATTTCATGCTGTCAGAAATGGCACCACATGGAAGAGAAATGTCACAAGGCCTGAGAAAGAAAATTTCTTTACAAAAGAAAAGTGAAGGCTACAAGATCAGCAAAGCTTTACTTATCAGTCAGAATACTGTAGCAAAAGTGATACAAAAAAGTTTAACAAAGTTGGAACTACAACCATCTCACAGAGACATCCAGGCTGTCCACGGAAGTTACCACCTTGACAGGAGCATCTTCTGATGAGAAAGGTTGAAGAAATTCACCATGCAAGTTCACTGAAGTTAGCTAAAGTAGTATAAAGCCAAACTGGAGTGATTGTTTCCCGGGACACAATACGGCATACACTGCAGAGAAATGGCATGCATAGGTGTTGTCCAAGAAGGAAGCCTCTCCTAAAGCCCGCCTAGAATTTGCCAGGGCCCATGCTGAAAAAGAATTAGACTACTGGAACGCTGTACTTTGGAGTGATGAGACCAAGATAATTGTTTTTGGAACTGATGGCTTCAAAACTGTATGGTGTCACAAAGGTGAGGAGTACAAAGAAAAATGCATGGTGCCTACAGTGAAACATGGCGGTGGCAGTGTCCTTCTGTGGGGCTGCATGAGTGCTGCTGGTGTCGGGGAGCTACATTTCATTGATGGCATCATGAATTCACAGATGTACTGCTCTATATTGAAAAAGAAGATGCTACCATCACTCCGTGCCCTTAGTCATTGTGCACTTTTCCAACATGACAATGATCCAAAACACACATACAGGGCCACTGTTGCATTTCTGAAGAACAGGGTGAAAGTGATTCAGTAGCCAAGTAGGTCTCCTGATCTGAACCCACTCGAACATCTATGGGAAGTTCTGAAGAGACAAGTTGAGCATCACTCTCCATTCAGCATCCAGGCTCTAAAAGAAGTCGTTCTTGAAAAATGGAAAAAGATAGATGTTGCAATATAAATAAATAAATGTGTTGTGCTAAGAAAAAAAAAGGTGTGCTCTTGCCAGAGAGCGTTGACCCCCTATTACAGGGGGTCAACAAGGGCTTTTGTGTCTAGGATACTCCTTTAAGGGATCCACATAAGGTAGACAAGAAATACAGCTCCAAAAGACCAGTGTGAGCAACAAATCCTCTCAATCCAATGGTAACACCCAAATGAGAGATAAAAACACCAATATAGTGTAAAACCTTTTCCAGCAGGATTTATTAAAAGGTAATGCACTTACAGGTATGCAGGTAAAAGAAAGCACTTGCCGGACATAAAAACTTCCATAAACCGATCCTCTGGTCACAATGACAGGATTGACACCTTTGCCCGACCGGTTTCGTCACTATAAGGACTTCTTCCAGGGAATAGGCATCCTTCCCTGTCATCGCTATTTACATTATCCATATAAAGCCAAGCCTCGTCACCATCCTCTGCCTTTCGCGGTTCATCCCAGCCTCATTCTGGTCACAGGAGCCCTGTGCGATTCAGCACATAAAGCCAAGCCTCGATCTGATCTCATACAACAACCAGACAAGAGACAACATCCCTCCCCATTCTAGTTACATATCCCCATTCGAGATTCAACCTGGGAGGAGATGAGGTCATGTGGTATAATACACAGGAAACTGAATCGCGGCACTAATTTTGCAAAAGCAGCCATATCCTGCGGTGAAAAAGGGGAATTGTCACCAACAAAGACAAAGGATGGAATCTGACTTGCGTACAGCACTAGTTAAATAGATGAATAAGATAAATTTAGCATATAATATGTTAAATATATTAAACATGAAATGGGCAAAAATTTAAAAAAAAAACGTTTGCAATAAAAAGTAATCAAAAATAATAGATAAACCATAATAAACTACATTTAAGAATTATTCAAAAAATTTACATCCCAATCCACATTTAATCCAGGCTGTACTTCCCTTAAGGATTTTAAACATCAGGCAGGAATTTTGACACAAAGATTCTTAGAAAAAGATTATGACCCTGTTTCTTTGGATTAAGGTAAGTTAGAAACATTGATAGAGACTCATTGCTTATAGACAGGACCAATGAACCCAGGGGTGAAAGTGGATATTCAACTAATTTCTCTTTAATAACCTCCTTTTCTACTCAGCATTTAACCATCAGATGTATCTTATATAAACATTGGCATATTCTTCAAAACTACCAAGTTTTGGGCCCAGTTTTACCTCCAAAACCCCAAGCCATGTATAGCGGTGCCCCGTCCTTAAGACAAAATAGCACACAACATTTTGGATCCCCCCCAGATTTCACTACCTCTTTCATAGTCTCATTGGATACTTTAGGTGTGGACACTGCCAGGTTTGTTGTCTTAACCAAAAGTAAAAATAGGAAAATAGAATTTTCTTCTAAAGTGACCTATAAGAAATATATGGTCAAATCTCTTATCACATGCGGAACTACCCATGTGGTCTATTTGCTTCAGTGCCGTGTGGATTGCAGTTTGTGGGCAGTACCACCCAGGGCACTGAACATAAAAGACTCAATGAACACATAGCCAACATCCGGAAAGGATATAAAAATCATAGTGTATCCAGACACTATGATTTAGTTCATGGTAGGGATCCAGCTGGAACACTCTTCATGGGTATAGACAGCTTCACATCACATTGGAGGGGTAGCCTCAAAGTGAGAGAACTGTCTAAAAATTGAAACTAAATGGATTTTTCTTCTTAAAAGTTACATCCCACATGGATTAAATATGGATTGGGATGTAAACTGTTTTCTGTATAATTCTTAACCACTTCAGCCCCGGGAGGATTTACCTCCTTCCTGACCAAGCCCTTTTTTGCGATGTGGCACTGCGTCGCTTTAACTGACAATTGCGCGGTCGTGCAATGTTGTACCCTAACAAAAATGACGTCCTTTTTTCCTACAAATAGAGCTTTCTTTTGGTGGTATTTGATCACCTCTGCGGTTTTTATTTTTTGCGCTATAAACAAAAAAAGAGTGAACATTTTGAAAAAAAAAAAGCAATATTTTTTACTTTTTGCTATAATAAATATCCCCAAATAATATATAAAAAGCACAAATTTCTTCCTCAGTTTAGTCCGATATGTATTCTTCTACACATTTTTGGTAAAAAAATTTTTTTTTTTTAAATTGCAATAAGCGTATATTGATTGGTTTGCGCAAAAGTTATAACTTCTACAAAATAGGGGATAGATATATGGCATCTTTTTAACATGACTGCGACATAGCTTTGGACAGATCGGACACTTTTGCACTATTTTGGGACCATTGGCATTTATACAGCGATCAGTGCTATAAAAATGCACGGATTACTGTGTAAATGTCACTGGCAGGGAAGGAGTTAAACACTAGGGGAGCGAGCAAGGGGTTAACTGTGTTCCCTGGGCGTGTTCTAACTGTAGGGGGGATGGGCTCACTAGAACATGACAGAGATCACTGCTCCCGATCACTGGGAGCAGTAGATCCCCCTCATGTTGCTAGGAAGAACAGGGAAATGCCTTGTTTACATCTCCCCTGTTCAGCTTCACTGTCACGATAGCGGGGCATAAATGTCCGCAGGAGCCGCGGGCACACTCCCGCGGAACCGCCGGCGTGCGCGCTACCTGCTGATGACGTACAGGTACGCATGGGTCGGCAAGTGGTTAAACGTAGTTTATTATGGTTTATCCATTATTTTTTTATTACAAAGGTTTTTTCTTTTTATTTCTGCCCATTTAATGTTTAATATATTTAACATATTATATGCTGAATTTATCTTATTCATCTATTTAACTAGTGCTGTATGCAAATCCGATTCCATCCTTTGTCTTTGTTGTTGGTGACAATTCCCCTTTTCACCGCAGGATGTGGCTGCTTTTGCTAAATTGGAGCTGCTATTCCTGTGTGTTAGATCACATGACTTCATGTCCTCCCGGGTTGAATCTCGAATATGGATATGTAACTAGAATGGAGCAGGACGTGGTCTCATGTCTGGTTGTTGTATGAGATTAGATCGAGGCTTGGCTTTATGTGCTGAACCGCACAGGGCTCCTGTGACCAGAATGAGGCTGGGCTATGTGGGATGAACCATGCAAGGCAGAGGATGGTAACGCGGCTTGGTTTTTTATGGATAATACAAATAGCGATGATGGGGAAGGATGCCTATGCCCCGGAAGTAGTCCTTATAGTGACGAAACCGGTCGGGCAAGGGTGTCATTTTCTGTCATCACCAGAGGATCTGTTTATGGAAGTTTTTATGTCCGGCAATTGCGGTCTTTTACCTGCATACCTGTAAGTGCATTACCTTTTAATAAATCCTGCTGGAAAAGGTTTTACATTATATTGGCGTTTTTATCTCTCATTTGGGTGTTACAAAGGATTCATTGCTTACACTGGCTGTTTGGAGCACATTGGGTGTTGCCATTGGATTGAATTTTCCACATTTTCTGATGTTACAACCAAAAACGTAAATGTATTTTATTGGGATTTTATGTGCTAGACCAACACAAAGTGGCACATAATTGTGAAGTGAAGGGAAAATGATAAATGGTTTCCTAATTTTTTACAAATAAATATGTGAAAAGTATGGCGTGCACTTGTATTCAGCCCCCCTGAGTCAATACTTGGTAGAACCAACTTTAGCTGCAATTACAGCTGCAAGACTTTTTGGGTATGTCTCTACCAGCTTTGCACATCTAGATAGTGACATTTTTGCCCATTCTTCTTTGCAAAATAGCCCAAGCTCTGTCAGATTGAATGGAGAGCATCTAAACAGCAATTTTCAAGTCTTGCCACAGATTCTCAATTGATTCAGGTCTGGACTTTGACTGGGCCATTCTAACACATGAATATGCTTTGATTTAAACCATTCTACTGTAGCTCTGGCTGTATGTTTAGGGTCGTTGTCCCGCTGGAAGGTGAACCTCTGCCCTAGTCTCAAGTCATTTTCAGACTCAAATGCCCTGTACACACGATTTTCTGACAACAAAACCGTGGATTTTTTTTCTGAAGGATGTTGGCTCAAACTTGTCTTGCATACACACGGTCACACAAATGTTGTTGGAAATTCCAAACGTCATAAACGCGGCGACGTACAACACGTACGATGAGCTGAGAAAAATGAAGTTCAATAGCCAGTGCAACTCTTCTGCTTGATTCCGAGCATGTGTGGACTTTTGTGCATCGGAATTGTGTACACATGCTCGGAATTTCCGACAACACATTTGTTGGTGGAAATTCCGACAACAAACGTTCTATGGAGCATACACATGGTCGGACTTTCCAACAACAAGCTCACATCCAACATTTGTTGTCAGAAAATCCTATCGTGTGTACAGGGCATAGCAGGTTTTCTCCGAAGATTGCCCTGCATTTGGCTCCATCCATCTTTCCATCAACTATGACCAGCTTTCCTGTCCCTGCTGGAGAAAAGCATCCCCACAACATGATGTTGCCACCACCATGTTTCACGGTGGGGATTGTGTGTTCAGGGTGATGTGCAGTGTTAGTTTTCAGTCACACATAGCCTTTCGCTTTTAGGCCAAAAAGTTACATTTTGGTCTCATCTGACCAGAGCACCTTCTTCGACATGTTTGCTGTGTCCCCGACATGGCTTCTGGCAAACTGCAAACGGGACTTCTTTTGGCTTTCATTCAACAATAGCTTTCTTCTTGCCACTTTTCCATAAAGGCCAGATTTGTGGAGTGCACGACTAATAGTTGTTCTGTGGACAGATTCTCCCATCTGAGCTGTGGATCTCTGCAGCTCCTCTAGAAGTACCATGGGCACTCCTGGCTGCTTCTCTGATTAATGCTCTCCTTGCCCTGCCTGTCAGTTTAGGTGGACGGCCATGTCTTGTTAGGTCTGCAGTAGTGCCATACGCTTTCCATTTTCGGATGATGGACTGAACAGTGCTCCGTGAAATGTTCAAAGCTTGAGATTTTTTTTATAACCTAACCCTGCTTTAAAACTTCTCCACAACTTTATCTCTGGCCTGTCTGGTGTGTTTCTTGGCCTTCATGATGCTGTTTGTTCACTAAGGTTCTCTAACAAACCTCTGAGGGCTTCACAGAACAGCAGTATTTATACTGAGATTAAATTACACACAGGTCGACTCTATTTACTAATTAGGTGACTTCTGAAGGCAATTGGTTCCACTAGATTTTAGTTAGGGGTATCAGAGTAAAGGGGGCTGAATACAAATGCACACCACACTTTTCACATATTTATTTGTAAAAAATTAGGAAACCATTCATCATTTTCCTTCCACTCCACAATTATGTGCCACTTTGTGTTGGTCTATCACATAAAATCCCAATAAAATACATTTATGTTTTTGGTTGTAACATGACAAAATTTGGAAAATTTCAAGGAGGTATGTATACTTTTTCAAGGCAATGTATGTATGTATGTATGTATGTCCACACATCTCCAGAGAAAGGGTAAGTCACCGCTCTCACCTATTCAATTGTTTGTGTGTAAATCGCATTTTGAACTACTAAACTGACACCATAGCAGACCAATAGAAAGCCAAGGGAGTCATGAGAGGTGGGCAAAGGCTAAACTGTCAACTCAAGTTGATATTTCCATAAATGAGCAACTTTAAGAGAACTGCATGCAAGTAGAGTTATAAGGAGGCCTTTATGACCTCATAATTTTCTCTGGCATCACTTCTCTTACTTCCCGACCCTCCTGCTCCTTCCCCTGCCCGCTTCAAATGTGTTGAAACATTACTAGAATCTTCAGTAATACAGCTTGGACAATTATGTTAGAACTTATCACCTAGGTAGCCTTTGGGCTAAATGTACACATTGATGCACAACCACACCCCTACTTTCTATTTTCCACTTAAAAAACCTTCTGCCTTTAAAACTCCTTTATCCTAATGCATTCTATGCATTAAGATGAAAAACCTGTGTGTAGCAGCCCCCCGGCAACCCCATAATTACCTACCTGAGCCCCTT
Organism: Lithobates clamitans; assembly: GCA_037952925.1. Lineage (NCBI taxonomy): Eukaryota > Metazoa > Chordata > Amphibia > Anura > Ranidae > Lithobates > Lithobates clamitans. The sequence goes on from JBBGZY010000013.1 coordinate 4,287,287, forward strand.
CTCTCTCCAGCAATGTCCACAATCCCCTCAGCCATCCAGGACACTCATCCTAATTGGCTGAGACAGTCAGCCAATCAGGGGAGAGAGGGGGCGGGGCCAGGTCAAGTCTCCGTATCTGAATGGATACACAAAGCTTTGACTCGGCTTGGGTGCCCCCTGTAGCAAGCTGCTGGCTGAGGGGCACTCAAAAGTTTGGAGGGGCTAGGAGCAGTGAAGAGGGACCCCAAAGAGGAGGATCCAGGCTGCTCTATGCAAAACCAACTGCACAGAGGAGGTAAGTATAACATTTTTTTTTTTTAAATAACAAAGCCTTTACAATCACTTTAACCTATAAACAACCATGTTCTCAGATGCCTTAGGCCAACTTTAGTATATACAGTTGTGCTCAAAAGTTTGCATACCCTGGCAGAAAACGTGACATTTTGGCATTGATGAAAATATGATTGATCATGCCAAAAAAGTCTTTTATTTAACCACTTAAGGACTGGACCATTATGCTGCTTAAGGACCAGAGGACTTTTTCCAATTTGGCACTGCGTCGCTTTAACTGCTAATTGCGCGGTCGTGCAATGCTGTACCCAAACGTCCTTTTCTTCCCACAAATAGAGCTTTCTTTTGATGGTATTTGATCACCTCTGCCGTTTTTATTTTTTGCGCTATACACGGAAAAAGACCGAAAATTTTGAAAAAAAATGATATTTTCTACTTTTTGTTCTAAAAAAAATCCAATAAACTCAATTTTAGTCATACATTTATTGATTGAATAATGACAAAGTGAATAATGATCCGATCGGACCCCCCGCCCGCGGGAAGGCAATCACGTACCAGGTACGTGATTTTGCCTGCCCGTGCCATTCTGCAGACGTATATCTGCGTGAGGCGGTCGTCAACTGGTTAAGAATGGTGATCATTTATTATCACATAGTTGTTTGGCTTCTTTTAAAATCATAACAGAAATCACCCAAATGGTCCTGATCAAAAGTTTACGTACCCTGGAATGTTTGGCCTTGGTTGAGACACACAAGGTGACACATACACGTTCAAATGGCAATTAAAAGGTTAATTATTCACATTTGTGGCTTTTTAAATTGTAATTAGTGTCGGTGTATAAATAGTCAATGAGTTGGTTAGCTCTCACGTGGATGCACTGAGCAGGCTAAATACTGAGCCATGGGGAGCAGAAAAGAACAGTCAAAAAACTTGTGTAAGAGGGTCTTTAACCACTTAAGGACCGCCTCACGCCGATGTACGTCGGCAAGGCGGCACGGGCAGGCAAAATCACGTACATGTGACGTGATTTGCCTCCCGCGGGTGGGAGGTCCGATCGGACCCCCCCCCCGGTGCCCGAGGCGGTCCTGTTATGTCCCCCGGCGATCGGAGGTGAGGGGGAGGCCATCCGTTCGTGCCCCCCCCCCTCGCGATCACCGCCGGCCAATCAGATCATTTCCTTTGCTGCTGTATGCTAAACAGCAGCAAAGGAAATTATGTCATCTCTCCTCGGGTCGGTAGTTTCCGTTCCGGCGCCGAGGGGAGAAGACAGGTATGTGAGTGAAAACACTACACACACAGAAGAACATGCCAGGCACACAAAACACCCCGATCCCCCCCCCCGATCACCCCCCGATCCCCCCCCCCTGTCACAAACTGACACCAGCAGTTTTTTTTTTTTTCTGATTACTGCATTGATGTCAGTTACAGTGTTGGGACAGTTACAGTTACCCCCCTTTAGTTCTAGGGTACCCTCCTAACCCCCCCATAATAAAGTTTTAACCCCTTGATCACCCCCCGTCACCAGTGTCACTAAGCGATCATTTTTATGATCGCTGTATTAGTGTCGCTGGTGACGCTAGTTAGGGAGGTAAATATTTAGGTTCGCCGTCAGCGTTTTATAGCGTCAGGGACCCCCATATACTACCTAATAAATGTTTTAACCCCTTGATTGCCCCCTAGTTAACCCTTTCACCACTGATCACCGTATAAGTGTTACGGGTGACGCTGATTAGTTTGTTTATTTTTTATAGTGTCAGGGCACCCGCCGTTTATTACCGAATAAAGGTTTAGCCCCCTGATCGCCCGGCGGTGATATGCGTCACCCCAGGCAGCGTCAGATTAGCGCCAGTACCGCTAACACCCACGCACGCAGCATACGCCTCCCTTAGTGGTATAGTATCTGAACGGATCAATATCTGATCCGATCAGATCTATACTAGCGTCCCCAGCAGTTTAGGGTTCCCAAAAATGCAGTGTTAGCGGGATCAGCCCAGATACCTGCTAGTACCTGCGTTTTGCCCCTCCGCCCGGCCCAGCCCAGCTCACCCAAGTGCAGTATCGATCGATCACTGTCACTTACAAAACACTAAACGCATAACTGCAGCGTTCGCAGAGTCAGGCCTGATCCCTGCGATCGCTAACAGTTTTTTTGGTAGCATTTTGGTGAACTGGTAAGCACCAGCCCCAGGCAGCGTCAGGTTAGTGCCAGTACCGCTAACACCCACGCACGCACCGTACGTCTCCCTTAGTGGTATAGTATGTTGATCGGATCAATATCTGATCCGATCAGATCTATACTAGCATCCCCAGCAGTTTAGGGTTCCCAAAAACGCAGTGTTAGCGGGATCAGCCCAGATACCTGCTAGCACCTGCGTTTTGCCCCTCCGCCCGGCCCAGCCCAGCCCACCCAAGTGCAGTATCGATCGATCACTGTCACTTACAAAACACTAAACGCATAACTGCAGCGTTCGCAGAGTCAGGCCTGATCCCTGCGATCGCTAACAGTTTTTTTGGAAGCATTTTGGTGAACTGGCAAGCACCAGCCCCAGGCAGCGTCAGGTTAGCGCCAGTACCACTAACACCCACGCACGCAGCATACGCCTCCCTTAGTGGTATAGTATCTGAACGGATCAATATCTGATCCGATCAGATCTATACTAGCGTCCCCAGCAGTTTAGGGTTCCCAAAAACGCAGTGTTAGCGGGATCAGCCCAGATACCTGCTAGCACCTGCGTTTTTCCCCTCCGCCCGGCCCAGCCCAGCCCACCCAAGTGCAGTATCGATCGATCACTGTCACTTACAAAACACTAAACGCATAACTGCAGCGTTCGCAGAGTCAGGCCTGATCGCTAACAGTTTTTTTGGTAGCGTTTTGGTGAACTGGCAAGCGCCAGCGGCCTAGTACACCCCGGTCGTAGTCAAACCAGCACTGCAGTAACACTTGGTGACGTGGCGAGTCCCATAAGTGCAGTTCAAGCTGGTGAGGTGGCAAGCACAATTAGTGTCCCGCTGCCACCAAAAAGACAAACACAGGCCCGTCGTGCCCATAATGCCCTTCCTGCTGCATTCGCCAATCCTAATTGGGAACCCACTTCTGCAGCGCCCGTACTTCCCCCATTCACATCCCCAATCAAGTGCAGTCGGCTGCATGAGAGGCATTTTCTTTATGTCCTCCCGAGTACCCCCACCCAACGAACCCCCCAAAAAAAGATGTTGTGTCTGCAGCAAGCGCGGATATAGGCGTGACACCCACTATTATTGTCCCTCCTGTCCTGACAATCCTGGTCTTTGCATTGGTGATAGTTTTGAACGCTACCATGCACTAGTTGAGTATTAGCTTAGGGTACAGCATTGCACAGACTAGGCACATTTTCACAGGGTCTCCCAAGATGCCATCGCATTTTGAGAGACCCGAACCTGGAACCGGTTACAGTTATAAAAATTAGTTACAAAAAAAGTGTAAAAAAAAATAAATAAATAAAAAAAAATAGTTGTCGTTTTATTGTTCTCTCTCTCTCTATTCTCTCTCTCTATTGTTCTGCTCTTTTTTACTGTATTCTATTCTGCAATGTTTTATTGTTATTATGTTTTATCATGTTTGTTTTTCAGGTATGCAATTTTTTATACTTTACTGTTTACTGTGCTTTATTGTTAACCATTTTTTTGTCTTCAGGTAAGCCATTCACGACTTTGAGTGGTTATACCAGAATGATGCCTGCAGGTTTAGGTATCATCTTGGTATCATTCTTTTCAGCCAGCGGTCGGCTTTCATGTAAAAGCAATCCTAGCGGCTAATTAGCCTCTAGACTGCTTTTACAAGCAGTGGGAGGGAATGCCCCCCCCCCCCCAACATCTTCCAAGTTTTTCTCTGGCTCTCCTGTCTCAACAGGGAACCTGAAAATGCAGCCGGTGATTCAGCCAGCTGACCATAGAGCTGATCAGAGACCAGAGTGGCTCCAAACATCTCTATGACCTAAGAAACCGGAAGCTACAAGCATTTTATGACTTAGATTTCACCGGATGTAAACAGCGCCATTGGGAAATTGGGGAAGCATTTTATCACACCGATCTTGGTGTGGTCAGATGCTTTGAGGGCAGAGGAGAGATCTAAGGTCTAATAGACCCCAATTTTTTCAAAAAAGAGTACCTGTCACTACCTATTGCTATCATAGGGGATATTTACATTCCCCGGGTGTCTACTTTCCAAAATGGGGTCATTTGGGGGGGTTTTGTGCCACCTGGGCATTCCATGGCCTCCGAAACTGTGATAGGCAGTGAAGAGTGAAATCATAAATTTACACCCTTAGAAATCCTGAAGGCGGTGATTGGTTTTCGGGGCCCCGTACGCGGCTAGGCTCCCAAAAAGTCCCACACATGTGGTATCCCCATACTCAGGAGAAGCAGCAGAATGTATTTTGGGGTGCAATTCCACATAGGCCCATGGCCTGTGTGAGCAATATACCATTTAGTGGTATATTTAGTGTAAATATTTTTTTTTTTGTCATTATTCAATTACTTGGGGCAAAAAAAATAAATATTCAATGGGTTCAACATGCCTCTCAGCAATTTCCTTGGGGTGTCTACTTTCCAAAATGGGGTCATTTGGGGGGGGTTTTGTACTGCCCTGCCATTTTAGCACCTCAAGAAATGACATAGGCAGTCATAAACTAAAAGCTGTGTAAATTACAGAAAATGTACCCTAGTTTGTAGACGCTATAACTTTTGCGCAAACCAATAAATATATGCTTATTGACATTTTTTTTACCAAAGACATGTGGCCGAATACATTTTGGCCTAAATGTATGACTAAAATTGAGTTTCTTGGATTTTTTTTTAAAAAGTAGAAAATATCATTTTTTTTCAAAATTTTCGATCTTTTTCCGTTTATAGCGCAAAAAATAAAAACCGCAGAGGTGATCAAATACCATCAAAAGAAAGCTCTATTTGTGGGAAGAAAAGGACGCAAATTTCGTTTGGGTACAGCATTGCATGACCACGCAATTAGCAGTTAAAGCGACGCAGTGCCAAATTGGAAAAAGACCTCTGGTCCTTAGGTAGCATAATGGTCCGGGGCTCAAGTGGTTAAAGATAAAGATTGAAAAGAGTATGAAAAGAGATCCAAAGCCTTAAAAATGCCAGTCAGTACTCTTCAATCACTTATTAACCACTTGCCGACCGCCTACCGCATATATACTGCGGCAGAATGGCACGGGCAGGCAGAATCACGTACCCGTACGTGATCTGCCTCCCGTGGGCGGGGGGTCCGATCGGACCCCCCCCGGTGCCATCGGCGGTCGGCATTTGACTGGGAGCGTCGGGAGGCGAGGGGGAGACCATCCGATCGTGGCCCCCCCCTCGCGATCGCTCCCAGCCAATGGGAATCCTCTGCCTGTGTGTCGTTTCACACAGGCAGAGGATGTGATGTCATCTCTCCTCGGTCTGGCAGTTTCCGTTCCAGCGCCGAGGAGAGAAGACAAGTGAGTGCACAACACACACACACAGTAGAACATGCCAGGCATACCTTACACCCCCGATCCCCCCCGATCCCCCCCCAATCACCCCCCCCCCCCCTGTCACAAACTGACATTAGCAGTATTTTTTTTTTTTTTTTTTTCTGATTACTGCATAGTGTCAGTTTGTGACAGTTACAGTGTTAGGGCAGTGAGTATTACCCCCCTTTAGGTCTAGGATACCCTCCTAACCCCCCCTAATAAAGTTTTAACCCCTTGATCACCCCCCCTCACCAGTGTCGCTAAGCGATCATTTTTCTGATCGCTGTATTAGTGTCGCTGGTGACGCTAGTTAGGAACGTAAATATTTAGGTTCGCCGTCAGTGTTTTATAGCGACAGGGACCCCCATATACTATCTAATAAATGTTTTAACCCCTTGATTGCCCCCTAGTTAACCCTTTCACCACTGATCACCGTATAACTGTTACGGGTGACGCTGGTTAGTTCGTTTATTTTTTATAGTGTCAGGGCACCCGCCGTTTATTACCGAATAAAGGTTTAGCCCCTGATCGCCCAGCGGTGATATGCGTCGCCCCAGGCAGCGTCAGATTAGCGCCAGTACCGCGAACACCCACGCACGCAGCATACGCCTCCCTTAGTGGTATAGTATCTGTACAGATCAATATCTGATCCGATCAGATCTATACTAGCGTCCCCAGCAGTTTAGGGTTCCCGAAAACGCAGTGTTAGCGGGATCAGCCCAGATACCCGCTAGCACCTGCGTTTTGCCCCTCCGCCCAGCCCAGCCCAGCCCACCCAAGTGCAGTATCGATCGATCACTGTCACTTACAAAACACTAAACGCATAACTGCAGCGTTCGCAGAGTCAGGCCTGATCCCTGCGATCGCTAACAGTTTTTTTGGTAGCGTTTTGGTTAACTGGCAAGCACCAGCCCCAGGCAGCGTCAGGTTAGCGCCAGTACCGCTAACACCCACGCACGCACCGTATACCTCCCTTAGTGGTATAGTATCTGATCGGATCAATATCTGATCCGATCAGATCTATACTAGCGTCCCCAGCAGTTTAGGGTTCCCAAACACACAGTGTTAGCGGGATCAGCCCAGATACCTGCTAGCACCTGCGTTTTGCCCCTCCGCCCGGCCCACCCAAGTGCAGTATCGATCGATCACTGTCACTTACAAAACACTAAACGCATAACTGCAGCGTTCGCAGAGTCAGGCCTGATCCCTGCGATCGCTAACAGTTTTTTTGGTAGCGTTTTGGTGAACTGGCAAGCACCAGCCCCAGGCAGCGTCAGATTAGCGCCAGTACCGCTAACACCCACGCACGCAGCATACGCCTCCCTTAGTGGTATAGTATCTGATCGGATCAATATCTGATCCGATTAGATCTATACTAGTGTCCCCAGCAGTTTAGGGTTCCCAAAAACGCAGTGTTAGCAGGATCAGCCCAGATACCTGCTAGCACCTGCGTTTTGCCCCTCCGCCCGGCCCGGCCCAGCCCACCCAAGTGCAGTATCGATCGATCACTGTCACTTACAAAACACTAAACGCATAACTGCAGCGTTCGCAGAGTCAGGCCGGATCCCTGTGATCGCTAACAGTTTTTTTGTAGCGTTTTGGTAAACTGGCAAGCGCCAGCGGCCTAGTACACCCCGGTCGTAGTCAAACCAGCACTGCAGTAACACTTGGTGACGTGGCGAGTCACATAAGTGCAGTTCAAGCTGGTGAGGTGGCAAGCACAAGTAGTGTCCCGCTGCCACCAAAAAGACAAACACAGGCCCCGTCGTGCCCATAGTGCCCTTCCTGCTGCATTCGCCAATCCTAATTGGGAACCCACCGCTTCTGCAGCGCCCGTACTTCCCCCATTCACATCCCCAACCAAATGCAGTCGGCTGCATGAGAGGCATTTTCTTTATGTCCTCCCGAGTACCCCTACCCAACGAACCCCCCAAAAAAGATGTTGTGTCTGCAGCTAGCGCGGATATAGGCGTGACACCCGCTATTATTGTCCCTCCTGTCCTGACAATCCTGGTCTTTGCATTGGTGAATGTTTTGAACGCTACCATGCACTAGTTGAGTATTAGCGTAGGGTACAGCATTGCACAGACTAGGCACACTTTCACAGGGTCTCCCGAGATGCCATCGCATTTTGAGAGACCCGAACCTGGAACCGGTTACAGTTATAAAAGTTAGTTACAAAAAAAAGTGTAAAAAAAAAAAAAAAAAAAAACACAAACAAAAATATAAAATAAAAATAGTTGTCGTTTTATTGTTCTCTCTCTCTCTCTCTCTATTCTCTCTCTATTGTTCTGCTCTTTTTTACTGTATTCTATTCTGCAATGTTTTATTGTTATTATGTTTTATCATGTTTGCTTTTCAGGTATGCAATTTTTTATACCTTACCGTTTACTGTGCTTTATTGTTAACCATTTTTTTGTCTTCAGGTATGCCATTCACGACTTTGAGTGGTTATACCAGAATGATGCCTGCAGGTTTAGGTATCATCTTGGTATCATTCTTTTCAGCCAGCGGTCGGCTTTCATGTAAAAGCAATCCTAGTGGCTAATTAGCCTCTAGACTGCTTTTACAAGCAGTGGGAGGGAATGCCCCCCCCCCCCCCAACATCTTCCGTGTTTTTCTCTGGCTCTCCTGTCTCAACAGGGAACCTGAAAATGCAGCCGGTGATTCAGCCAGCTGACCATAGAGCTGATCAGAGACCAGAGTGGCTCCAAACATCTCTATGACCTAAGAAACCGGAAGCTACGAGCATTTTATGACGTAGATTTCGCCGGATGTAAACCGCGCCATTGGGAAATTGGGAAAGCATTTTATCACACCGATCTTGGTGTGATCAGATGCTTTGAGGGCAGAGGAGAAATCTAGGGTCTAATAGACCCCAATTTTTGCAAAAAAGAGTACCTGTCACTACCTATTGCTATCATAGGGGATATTTACATTCCCTGAGATAACAATAAAAGTGATTTAAAAAAAAAAAAAATGAAAGGAACAGTTTAAAAATAAGATAAAAAAATAATAATAATAAAGAAAAAAAAAAAAAAAAAAAAAAAAAAGCACCCCTGTCCCCCCTGCTCTCGCGCTAAGGTGAACGCAAGCGTTGGTCTGGCGTCAAATGTAAACAGCAATTGCACCATGCATGTGAGGTATCGCCGCGAAGGTCAGATCGAGGGCAGTAAGTTTAGCAGTAGACCTCCTCTGTAAATCTAAAGTGGTAACCTGTAAAGGCTTTTAAAGGCTTTTAAAAATGTATTTAGTTTGTCGCCACTGCACGTTTGTGCGCAATTTTAAAGCATGTCATGTTTGGTATCCATGTACTCGGCCTAAGATCATCTTTTTTATTTCATCAAACATTTGGGCAATATAGTGTGTTTTAGTGCATTAAAATGTAGAAAAGTGTGTTTTTTCCCCAAAAAATGCGTTTGAAAAATCGCTGCGCAAATACTGTGTGAAAAAAAAAAATGAAACACCCACCATTTTAATCTGTAGGGCATTTGCTTTAAAAAAAATATATAATGTTTGGGGGTTCAAAGTAATTTTCTTGCAAAAAAAAATTATTTTTTTATGTAAACAATAAGTGTCAGAAAGGGCTTTGTCTTCAAGTGGTTAGAAGAGTGGGTGATGTGTGACATAAGCTTCTAGATGTTGTGCATAAAATGCCAGGACAGTTCAAAACCCCCCCAAATGACCCCATTTTGGAAAGTAGACACCCCAAGCTATTTGCTGAGAGTCATGTTGAGTCCATGGAATAATTTATATTGTGACACAAGTTGCGGGAAAGAGACAATTTTTTATTTTTTTTATTTTTTTTTGCGCAAAGTTGTCACTAAATGATATATTGCTCAAACATGCCATGGGAATATGTGAAATTACACCCCAAAATACATTCTGTTGCTTCTCCTGAGTACGGGGATACCACATGTGTGGGACTTTTTGGGAGCCTAGCCGCGTACGGGACCCCGAAAACCAAGCACCGCCTTCAGGCTTTCTAAGGCCGTAAATTTTTGATTTCACTCTTCACTGCCTATCACAGTTTCGGAGGCCATGGAATGCCCAGGTGGCACAAAACCCCCCCCAAATGACCCCATTTTGGAAAGTAGACACCCCAAGCTATTTGATGAGAGGTATAGTGAGTATTTTGCAGACCTCACTTTTTGTCACAAAGTTTTGAAAATTGAAAAAAGAAAAAAAAAAATTTTTTTTCTCGTCTTTCTTTATTTTCAAAAACAAATGAGAGCTGCAAAATACTCACCATGCCTCTCAGCAAATAGCTTGGGGTGTCTACTTTCCAAAATGGGGTCATTTGGGGGGGGTTTGTGCCACCTGGCCATTCCATGGCCTCCGAAACTGTGGTAGGCAGTGAGGAGTAAAATCAAAAATGTACGCCCTTAGAAATCCTGAAGGCGGTGCTTGGTTTTCGGGGTCCCGTACGCGGCTAGGCTCCTAAAAAGTCCCACACATGTGGTATCCCCGTACTCAGGAGAAGCAGCTAAATGTATTTTGGGGTGCAATTCCACATATGCCCATGGCCTGTGTGAGCAATATATCATTTAGTGACAACTTTGTGCAAAAAAAAAAAAAAAAAAAAAAATTTGTCACTTTCCCGCAACTTGTGTCAAAATATAAAACATTCCATGGACTTAACATGCCTCAAAGCAAATAGCTTGGGGTGTCTACTTTCCAAAATGGGGTCATTTGGGGGGGGGGTTAATGTCATCTGGGCATTTTATGGCCTTCAAAACTGTGATAGGTAGTGAAGAGTAAAATCAAAAATGTACGCCCTTAGAAATCCTGAAGGCGGTGCTTGGTTTTCGGGGCCCCGTACGCGGCTAGGCTCCCAAAAAGTCCCACACATGTGGTATCCCCGTACTCAGGAGAAGCAGCTAAATGTATTTTGGGGTGCAATTCCACATATGCCCATGGCCTGTGTGAGCAATATATCATTTAGTGACAACTTTTTGTAATTTTTTTTTTTTTTGTCATTATTCAATCACTTGGGACAAAAAAAATGAATATTCAATGGGCTCAACATGCCTCTCAGCAAATTCCTTGGGGTGTCTACTTTCCAAAATGGGGTCATTTGTGGGGGTTTTGTACTGCCCTGCCATTTTAGCACCTCAAGAAACGACATAGGCAGTCATAAATTAAAGGCTGTGTAAATTCCAGAAAATGTACCCTAGTTTGTAGACGCTATAACTTTTGCGCAAACCAATAAATATACACTTATTGACATTTTTTTTACCAAAGACATGTGGCCGAATACATTTTGGCCTAAATGTATGACTAAAATTGAGTTTATTGGATTTTTTTTAGAACAAAAAGTAGAAAATATCATTTTTTTTCAAAATTTTCGGTCTTTTTCCGTGTATAGCGCAAAAAATAAAAACGGCAGAGGTGATCAAATACCATCAAAAGAAAGCTCTATTTGTGGGAAGAAAAGGACGCAAATTTCGTTTGGGTACAGCTTTGCATGACCGCGCAATTAGCAGTTAAAGCGACGCAGTGCCGAATTGTAAAAAGTGCTCTGGTCAGGAAGGGGGTAAAACCTTCCGGGGCTGAAGTGGTTAAGAAGTGGAAAATTTGGGAGATCTCTTGATACTAAGCCAAGGTCAGGTAGACCAAGAAAGATTGCAGCTGCCAGAAGAATTGTTCAGGATACAAAGAAAAACCCACAGGTAACCTCAGGAGAAATCATATGTAACCAAGTGTAGCGCTAAAAAATGAGAAAGAAAATATTGCTATACCACATATAATAGCAAAATGAATTGTGAAAAGATAGTGTTTTGTATACACTTATATTATAAAGCCTTAGGGTCACCAAAAGTGATAACAGGATGTAAAAATGGCAATAAAGTCCAAAACTGAATATGCAGATACGATGAACATAAATTTTGCAATGGTGATAAGTTCCAAAACATATACTCGTGAGAGATTTCTGTACGTAATCCAACATGTGCTAACAGACACTTGTGCGAAACCGCCACCTAGGATGACTGGAGGCTTACCAGAAAGTTGGGACCCACTTAGCATACGCATATGAAGGTAGGGAACCAAGGGCTGGTGAATGGTGAAGTTGTAACGTTGCTATCCCAAAGAGGTCTTCTTCATATGGAAGCTTGGACACCAACGGACATTACCCACATGTAATGAAGAAGGGGCTCATAGCGTAATTCCGTAAACCATAAAAAATTTATTAAAAGGAAAAACACTTACATTTCAGAATAAAAAGCGCTTGCAAGTAAAATGGCGGCAGTGGAGTCCTCGTCATACAAGACTTCCCCAGACGAACACACACAGTTCCCAGAAGACAACGGGGCCGCTCACCGAGGAGAAGAACACGCCGCAGAATAGGAAGAGGCAGATTAGGAAGACTGCCTAGCAACAAGGGTTTAGGTAAGTATAAAAAAAAATTTTTTCCAAATGTTTTTTTTTTTTTTTTAAATTTTTGTGGCATTTTTTTTTTTACGGGTGGCCCTTTGCTTTAATGTGACCTATAAACTGTACAACTCAGTTGAACAACAAACTGAAATCCTTTAGGTGGAGGAGGTAAAAATAAAAACAATAAAAAATAATGTGGATGCATAAGTGTGCACACCCTTAAACTAATACTTTGTTGAAGCACCTTTTGATTTTATTACAGCACTCAGTCTTTTTGGGTATACGTCTATCAGCATGTCACATCTTGACTTGACAATATTTAACCACTCTTTGCAAAACCACTCAAAATTTGTCAGATTGCGAGGGCATCTCATGTGCACAGCTCTCTTCTCTTTTAAATTGGATTCAGCTCTGGGCTCTGGCTGGGCCATTCCAAAACTTTAATATTCTTCTGGTGAAGCCATTCCTTTGTTGATTTGGATGTATGCTTTGGGTCGCAGTCATGCTGAAAGCTCATGTTCAGCCTTCTAGAAGAAGCCTGAAGGTTTTGTGCCAGTATTGACTGGTATTTGAAACTGTTCATAATTCCCTCTACCTTGACTAAGGCCCCTGTTCCAGCTGAAGAAAAACAGCCCCAAAACATGATGCTGCCACCACCATGCTTCACTGTGGGTATGGTGTTATTTTGGTGATGTGCAGTGTAGTTTTTGCGCCAAACATCTCTTTTGGAATTACGGACAAAAAGTTCAACTTTGGTTTAATCAGACCAGAACACATCTTCCCACATGCTTTTGGGACACTTCAGACGTGTTTTTGCAAAATTTAGCCGGGCTTGAATGTTTTTCTTCATAAGAAAAGGCTTCCATCTTGACACTCCACCCCATAGCCCAGACATATAAAGAATACAGGAGATTGTTGTCACATGTACCACACAGCAAGTACTTGCCAGATATTCCTGCAGCTCCTTTAATGTTGCTGTAGGCCTCTTGCCAGCCTCCCTGACCAGTTTTCTTCTCGTCTTTTCATCAATTTTGGAAGGACGTCCAGTTCTTGGTAATGTCACTGTTGTGTCATATTTTCTCCACTTGATGACTGTCTTCACTCTGTGTTCCATGGTATATCTAAATTAGGGCTGAAATTAGGGGGGGGGGGGGGGGCAGGGGGGAATCTGAGAGGGGCATCACGGCTTCCTCCTCCCCCTGGACCATACCAGAGATCTCCTCAGCTTCTCTCTGCTCTCAGTGAGGCTGTCACCTCCTATAGTGAATGACAGGCAGCATTTCCCACTGCCGCCTAGTCAGCAGAAGCTGGCCAAAAACTAATATTTGTGGTGGAATATACTGTAATATTTGCGGTAGAGTATACTGTATTATTTGCGGTGAAGTGTACTGTATTAGTGATGGAGCAATGGTAATATTTGTGGTGGAATATACTGTAATATTTGTGGAGTATACTGTAATATTTGTGGTGGAGCAACTGTAATATTTGTGGAGCAACTGTAATATTTGTGGAGCATACTATAATGCAAATTGCACTTTCACCTGTGTAGATAAAAAATCCATGCCCCGGCCCTGCAGCAGGGCCTGCTGTCCACTTTTAAAAGGTAGGCCAAGTTCATATTTTTACAATGACATTTGTTTTATTAACCTAAGCATAATTTAAGTTGTATTATATTTTATGGGTACAAGAATGCTTTTGCTTTATCTGCTTCCCGACCGCCTCACGCAGATATACTGCAGCAGAAGGGCACGTACAGGCAGATTAAAGTACCTGTATGTTGCCCTTTAAGAGGCGGCACGCCCGCCTGCCGAGAGCTCCTTGACCGCGATCATGGGTCCCGCGGACATCGTACCGCGATCGTCTCACAGTGAGGAAGAACGGGGAGATGCTAATGTAAACAAGCATCTCCCCGTTCTGCCTAGTGACACTGTCACTGATCTCTGCTCCCTTTGATCGGGAGCGGCGATCAGTGTAGTGTAACACACAGCCCCTCCCCCCCACAGTTAGAAACACTCCCTAGGACACACTTAACCCCTACAGCGCCACCTAGTGGTTAACCCCTTCACTGCCAGTGACATTTTTACAGTAATCAATGCAATTTTTTAGCATTGATCGCTGTATTAATGGCAATGGTCCCAAAAATGTCTCAAAATTGTCCGATGTGTCCGCCATAATGTCGCAGTCACGATAAAAATCGCTGATCGCCGCCATTACTAGTAAAAAAATAAAATTATCAATGAAAATGCCATAAAACTATCCCCTATTTTGTAGACGCTATAACTTTTGTGCAAACCAATCAATAAACGCTTATTGCGATTTTTTTTTACCAAAAATATGTAGATGAATATGTATCGGCCTAAACTGAGGGAAAAAAAATGTTTTTTTAAATATTTTTGGGGGATATTTATTATAGCAAAAAGTAAAAAATAATGTGTTTTTTTCAAAATTGTTGCTATTTTTTTGTTTATAGCGGAAAAAATAAAAACCGCAGAGGTGATCAAATACCACCAAAAGAAAGCTCTATTTGTGGGAAAAAAAGGACGTCAATTTTGTTTGGGAGTCACGTCGCACGACTGTGCAGTTGTCAGTTAAAGCGACGCAGTGCCGAATCGCAAAAAGTGCTCTGGTCAGGAAGGGGATAAATTCTTCCAGGGCTGAAATGGTTAAGTAACCATGCTCCTTTATGTCCATTCCACGCAATTTGGCCACATCCACTGTTCACCGCAGCGCTCTACGTATGCTGCATTACTACTCTCTTTGGGGCACTGAAAGGTGTCCCAGGTCTTATACAATCCTATAGTATTCCAAAAGTTTCAAGCCTCACCTTTCTTACATGGATTAGAAGGGGCATCACTGGGAAGGAACAAGAGCGCAAAAAAGCAGGCCAGATGTACAGATAAATTGTGGATTTCTGATGTAGAGATCAGTTCATTTGCACATGAGCAGCTCTCCCAGCTGAAATTTTTGTTTGGATTAAATTTAGAATTCTATAGAGTTCTACCATTAGATGCTACATAACATTTTTATTTCAACATTTGAAGCAGACCTATCAATAACTTTACATGTCTCTATGTCTCTAATTAATTCCTGATATGTCACAATTTACAGCAACAATGTAATTTAAATGCCTCCATTATCTGCTCCATTGAAAAAAAGCTTACAGACCTCAACAGCTCAAACTCAACAGCTCAAATTGAAAGTTAAACTTACACACAGTAGTGAAAGATTCATCCCTTATCAGAGGAATCAATAAAAATTTCAGCCAAGCAAATAAAAACTTCAAGGCTGAAAGCTGTGCTGTCTTTAATGAACCCATATAAAAACTAAAATAAAACCTCTCTATTTTGGGAGCAATTTCTGGGCTTCTGCCTAGGCAGTCCAAGGTCTATCTAAGCAGAACATTCTAGGAGAATTTTATCACAATCTATTACACACAGTGGGATGCATTTGGAATACTAAAGCTGGGTACACACAGTTTGTTTTCTTATCACAAAATATATCTATTAAATATAAAAACAAAAAACAGATACCTGCATCCACACAAGAAAGGCGGATGCAGGAATCCCCCTGCTGTGCTATTGTATTCTGTTAGCGGGACTTCTCCACTGTCAGAATACACTGATCAGTGCTGCAGCTGATTAGCTGAAAACTGCTGATCAAAGGAGGTTTTCCATCAAGGTCATTAGACAGACACCAATCTAATGATCAGCTTCTGTCGAACTGGGAGGGCTCCACACCGATCGGAATTCAGCCAGGCCCTGTTGAACTGGACGATTTTTGATCCGTGTGTACCCAGCTTAAAGTGATATTGAAGTCTATTGAAGTCAAACATGTTATTCTTACCTGCTCTGTGCAGTGGTTTTGCACAGAGCAGCCCAGATCCTCTTCTTCTCGGGTCCCTCGTTGGAGCTCCTGGCTCCTCCCTCCTGCCAAGTGCCCCCACAGCAGGGGGCCTTCTGCCTTTAGAACCACTTTAACTTTCTACCAGCTTACCAGGTAAGAAGTAGCAGCAGGGGGCAAAGCGGTGTGACAACATGTATACACACAGCCTGGAACTGTATATAATTCTCGGACCAGCATTTTAGTCCCAGTAATAGATACTAACCTTGGATGCTGCTTAAACAAAAGATGATCTTTTTGGAAGAAATGCATTGTTGCAAGATATAATTTGATTTCTTTGAGAGTAATAAATAGCTGGAAGTCTTACACATTACCTACATGCGTGCTTATTATGAAAAATATAAGCGAAGCTCAGCTTGTTTCAAGCAAAAAAATGTTAAAGCAGCAAGCATTTAAACAGATGCAATAAAAAAATTTTAAAAAAATGAACAAAGGCTCTCATCATTGACATCAGAGCTAGATTAAGCCCCCGTTCACACTGAATGCGGCTTTGAAATTGTGCTACTTCAGAGAAATTCCAAAGCCGTTGGACAGTGCTTCTTCATTTACAGCTTGCCGACATTCACGCGATTTCACGTACAGGTGTCAATGTATTTTGCAAGTAAAAATCACCAAAAGTAGTGCAGGAACCTTTTTCAAACTGGTTCAAATCGGAGTCACACCAATTTGAACGGTTCCATAGACACAAATAGAGTGCAACTTGTCAAGTCGCACCGGTGTGAACGGGGGCTAAAACCTCAAGTGACTCAAAAGTTAGTTGGGAATTTCTGCACTATGATAAAGAAACATTTGCATTTACCTTCATTGCCAGTGTTCCAATCTGATCTCCCAGCACAGCCTGAAAGGGC
Organism: Lithobates clamitans; assembly: GCA_037952925.1. Lineage (NCBI taxonomy): Eukaryota > Metazoa > Chordata > Amphibia > Anura > Ranidae > Lithobates > Lithobates clamitans. The sequence goes on from JBBGZY010000013.1 coordinate 4,304,172, forward strand.
ACACCAGATTTTCCTATCACAGACACAGAGTTAGCTTTGTCCAAAAGAAAAGCTGCAACTTCCATGCCTAGGAAAGAGAAGAGAGAGGAAGTGTTGAATCTCATACAACTTACATTGTAGATGATTATTCAAATGGCTATACTCTCAATTAAACTAGCATTATATATTTTTTTCCTGGCACAGACAGATTTGGCTGTAACAGATTATTTAGGCTACTAGTAGACTGCTGCATATGTTCATGCCCTCTTTCTGAAAGACACATTCCCTTTATTTTTAAAACATATGCTAGAATGTCATTGTTTTATTTGAATAAAATCTAAGATCTGAAACAACAGTTTCCACTGCATAGAACCCATCAGGGTGGTGTCATTTCCTACTAGCTACCTGCACAGCTGCAAATTAAGAGTATCGGGAAACAAGCAAGATAAAGCTATATAGGATTACATATGCAAAGGCCTGCATTTTACAGTTATATCAAACCCTAGGTATTCTGGCTTGCTGCTTACAAGGTTCAGTATACACTAAAAGCAGAAGGTGAGAGGCCCATGTTGGCTTTCTTGATTACAGCCTGAAACAGATGGGATTATGGGCAACAGCCAGACACGAGTTAGGCACCCATGTACAACAATAATTTTTAAGATAACCTGTGCTGACAGAAACACAGGCTGCCATTATTGCCCAATCCTTCTGAACATATTAGCTGCCTGTCTGTAATGCTGATCAGATGGCTTCATTACTTTAACGTATTGGCCTGAAACAAGTATGTAGATCAGGAGATCAGATTCTACTGGACGCATTCAAGGACAGCCAGTTCCTTGGCTGACATTCTGGTCCACTATTGAACAAGAATGACAGCCAAAAAACTGGTATTTTCAGAGCTGTATGTCACTGGTCTGGACAAAAATATGAAGATTAGGAACTGGGTCGGTGTATTTCAACCACATATCCTACCAACTTTGATGATGATGAGTCAACTTTTTTTTTTTTTTAAATATATTTTTATTAAGATTTTGAGACAAACAAACAGTAACACTTATTTGCTACAGTACATCAACACCACATCTGGTGAAACAAAACTTCTGACAGCGTGAGTTGCCAGGTTACATAGCAGTAATATGGGTATACAAATGGTCCTCCTCAGTGGGAAATGGTCAGTTAAATATCGTAGGAAATACAATCCTGGAATTGCAGACAGTAGGGTCTAGAAGCACGCTATTGCTAATCAGTATTTTGACCTGAAAATTACTGTAAATCTATGTTTGTTGAGTGATATTCATTTTTTTCATCCATTTGCGCCAGACTTTGTCAAATTTCAAAGGACAACCTCTGTTAGCATATGTGTCTTTGTATAGCGGGAGGTTCCCATTAACTAGATGTTTCCACTGCGTAATTGATGGGGGGTTAGGTTTTTTCCACTGCATTGCGATATTTTTCCTGGCATAGAAGAGTAGTAGACTGATCAGAGTGCGCTTGGCTATGGTAGGAACAACATTTTCTAACAAGCCTAGTATACATATCTCCATCAGCGGGGAAAGGTTGGTTGAGGCCACCTTGTTAGTAAGATCTAGTACCCCTCTCCAGTATTGTTGTAATCTTGGACAGTGCCAGAAGATGTGTGCGAAGTCCCCTGGAGATATGCCACATCTCCAACACTCCGGAGAATGCTGAGGGTTCATCAGGTGTAATCTATGTGGGGTAAAATAGGCCCTATGGACAATTTTAAATTGTACTACTCTGTCTCTTATGGAAACGAGTGACCTGAAGGGGAAATCCCAGACGTCATCCCAGTCATCGTCATCCAACGCAGGGATATCGCGTTGCCAACGGGACCAGAGTCCATCTAGAGGTGGCAAAGACACAAAGATCAGATGCGCGTATAAACGCGAAGTAGGTTTTTCAGCGCAGCCGTATCGGAGCGTCTTTTCCAGCTCGGATTGAGTCAGGGTGCAAGAGGAGTGAGGAAATTGGGCAGCAAATGCATGTGCCAATTGAAAATAGCGAAACTGGTAGTGTTTCGGTAAGTTATACATTACGGATAGCAGATCAAAAGGAATCAACGAAGACTGTGATATAACATGTGATATTAATTTAATGCCGTATTTAGTCCATATTTGGGGGTCTGAGAGTTTAAATAAGTGTGGTAGATTGGGGTTTGACCATAATGGGGCGTTGGGGGAGGGTTCAGAGTGTTTGTGTTTTCCAATAGTAAGACCCGTCCGCCATGCACGCAGGGTGGTGTGCATGGATGGGGTTAGTGGGTGCGGGGCGCGTGGACCTCTATGTATTAAAAGCTGGAGAGTCTCCCAGGAACCCACCACTGTAGCTTCCAAGGCTGAGGCCGCGTTGGTTTTGTCAGGGACTAACCACCAGACCACCGTGACTAATTGTGAGGCTAAGAAATATTTATAACAATCCGGGAAAGCCATGCCTCCCTGAGATGTTGGCCTCATCAAGGTAGACAGTTTGTATCTAGGTGGGGTGGGGCCCCACAAGAAATCCGAGAATTTTTGGTTAAGTTTGGTGAAGAATGATTTGGGGATCCACTGCGGGGAGTGACGAAAAAGGTAGGTGAATTTGGGAATAATTTTCATCTTGAGGAGATTTACTCTACCCCAGACTGATAGAGGTAAATTGCTCCATGATTTGAGTTTGGGTCTCATATCATCTAGCACTGGGTCGAGATTTAGTTTAATGAAATCTTGGGGATGAGACGAGACCTGAACCCCAAGATATTTGAAGGTGTCTACCCATCTCAACGGGCAGTCAGGGGGAGAGGTGTTCTTAGCCTCCTGGTCTATTGGAAATAGGGTGGATTTTGACCAATTGACTCTCAGACCCGTAACCTCAGCGAATGTGTCTAGGACTGAAAGTGCTCCTTGGAGCGACGGACCAGCATCTGCAAGGAAAAGGATCATATCGTCTGCGTACAGGGCTACCCTCTCCTCCAGCAAGCCAATACGCAGCCCCTTAATATGGGGCGATATACGTAGGGCTTCAGCAACTGGCTCAATGGCTATGGCAAACAAGGCCGGGGAGAGAGGGCAGCCCTGTCTAGTTCCCCTAAACAGTCTGAAGGGAGATGACAGACTAGAGCCAAGACGTATCGAAGAGGTGGGGCACTTATATATCGTTTGTAACCACGAAATGAACTTTAGTGGAAAGCCCATCCTCCGGAGAATTTCCCAGAGAAAGGGCCACTCCACTGTATCGAAAGCTTTTTCTATGTCCAATAGAGCAATGGCCCTTGTCCCCGAATTACAATGCTGGGCATGGATATTTGTGAAGAGTCTTCTGAGATTTACATCAGTAGACCTCTTGGGCATAAAACCTGTTTGGTCGGGATCAATTACTGAGGGCAACAATGGATAAAGACGAGAGGCTAGGAGTTTGGTTAGAATTTTAAGATCGTTATTCAATAATGCGATCGGTCTGTATGATGCACATAGCTCCGGGTCTTTGGGGGGCTTATGAATTAGGGTCAAATATGCCTGGTGCATTGATGGAGGTAAATCACCCTTGGACAAGCAGGTAGTATACAGCTGGGCTAGAATGGGTGCCAGCAGCTCGCAGTGAGTTCGATAGAAATCAATTGGGAGTCCGTCTGGCCCTGGTGCTTTACCGGTGGGGAAGGAGCGGATAACATTTAACACCTCCAATGCCGTAAAAGGCTGGACTAGTGACTGTCTCTCCGCATCCGAGAGCCAACCGAGAGCCAGCGGATCCAAAAGGTCCTGTAGGGACTCAGGTCGGAAATCGGAGGGGAGAGAGGAGTCATAGAGCCTCCCATAAAAAGCACCGAAAGCTTCCAATATTGCAGACTGGGACGTCACTACGTCTCCCTCTGAGGAACGTAGACTGGAGACAACTGTGAGTGGATGGTCATGTTGGGCCATCATGGCCAAGAACCGACCGTTCTTGTCCCCTTGCTCAAAGAACCGTTGTCTACCTTTGTGTATGTCTAGCCTGGTGACCTCTGACATATGTAGGTTTAATGCACTCTGAGCTGCATTAAGCGAATCAAAGTGGGAGGGCGATGGGTCTGCACTAAACACTGCACTCTGATCATCAACTGACTGTTGGAGTAGCTGAGTTTGGTGACCCTGCTGTTTCTTGACACTGGCTATGGTGGAAATGTATAGGCCTCTGGCATAGGCCTTGAATGTGTCCCATACTATTTGCGGAGATGAAGATTCCCTATTGTGGTCCCAAAAATCTACCAACCCGGGCGGAATAATATCGGCCACCTCGGGGTGAGAGATCCACTGTGTTCCCAGCCTCCACAAAGCCGCATCACGACATGCAGACGAGCGGAACTCCACAACCAGAGGGCTATGATCGGATAAGCCACTGGGAAGGTAGGAGGCCTCCACTACGTCTGCTAGCAGCGATTGGTTGGAGAAAGCCAAGTCTATTCTTGAGGCAGCTTTGTGGGAAGCCGAGAAGCACGAGTAAGCCCTGAGGGCCGGGTGTCTCCATCTCCATATCTCCTCCAAGCCCATTGCCTGTGCCCAGGAGAGTAAATCAGAGTTGTGGCTTTTAGGAGGGGCAGGTCTATCCATATCTGGGGAGAGAATAGCATTGAAATCCCCCATTATCAATAGTTTCCCCGGGCAAAAGGGGGCTGCTTTTTCCAGGACTGAATAGAGAAGGCTTGGAGAGAAGGGTGGAGGTATGTAAATATTTATCACAATATATCTCTGAGACCAATGTCTGAACACCAAAATAACAAATTTACCCTGGGGGTCCGTGCATACTTCCTCAATTGTACATGGAAATTTCTTGGCAATTAGTATTGAGACTCCCCTTGCATAGGAGGAGTATGTAGCATGCACGGACCTTTGTATCCAGGGTTTTTTAAGGGTCAGGACCTTGCTGCCTGTGAGGTGAGTCTCTTGGAGAAGAATAATATGAGGGGAGTGGAGTTTCAGGTATTTAGTTAATAGTGCGCGCTTGAATTTGGAATTCAGGCCTCTGATGTTCCATGAGAGGACAGTAAATTTTTCAGTTAGGGAGGTAGCCATGTGTAGAAAGGGAACCGATGTAGAATAAAATGATAGGTGGGGCATATGGGAGAGCAACTCACAGACAGCAAAATCCCTGAGTAACCACACCGTGTGGCGGTAGTAATTGAGCACTGCAGCAACCATTTAGCAACTAACAGTAAAAACAACAAACTAAAACATAAACGACCCAAGCACTGAGTGCTTATCCTACTAATTCCCATCTCCTCTCCGGAAAAAAACAAAAAAATAAAACCGGGGAGGAGAGCGGGAATAGTTTTACCCAAAAAAAAAAAAAAAAAAAACAACTTCTAACTGTAGGTGTACCCTTAGAAAGGGTTATCACTCAGCAATATTTCACTGCAGACCAGTCCGTGATCTTGTAAGGGGGGGTAGGAACCCACAACCGGGGCAGATGGAGGGGGGGTACAGGAGGGCAGGTAGGTGTTTTGTCCTTTGAGATCCTGTTGGGGAAGTTTGTATAGTTCGCTCAACTGGAGGGCGAGCAGTCCGGCTCTCAATATAGTGCTCAAATCACACACATGGCGAATGATTTATCAAAACTGGAGCTGTGAAATGAAATAGGGGACATAAGAAAAAAAAAGGGGGGAGGGGAGAAAATAAAAGTCCAATGAAGAAAAACAAAAAAAAACCCCCGTATGGGATCAGCTTGCCATGCAATGGATATGCGATCAGGATTTCAACTTGACCTTTGAGAATTTTAAAAGAACGGAGATCCGCAGCGGATAACACGACCCCGAGGGTATGTAAAAATTATTGATGAAAAAACCAAGTGAAAGGGAAGAAAATGAGAGGATTGGAACTTGCAGGTTAATTAAGCCAAGTCACAGTACCTGGGGATACAGAGCTGCCATTCAGCCACGACCATCCAGCCAGGAAAGAGCTGTCTCAGGATCCATGAAGAAGTGAGCTCTTTCGCCATCAATCACACGAAGCTTGCTAGGGTAAAGTAAGCTGAATTTTAACCCTTTGTCTCTCAGGCGTCGTCTTGCTTCCGTAAACGAACGGCGTCTCTGCTGTATCTCTGGGGAATAGTCAGGAAAGAGCATTATTTTTGCATTGTTGAAGCGCAATTCTTGCTTCTCCCTTGCTGCAGCGAGCAGTTTATCCCGATCCCTGTAATTCAGGAGCCTGAGGAGGAATGGTCTCGGCGGGGCTCCAGGTACAGGGGGAGCAGGGGGAACCCTGTGGGCCCTCTCCACTACATATGTAGGAGGCATGGCAGGGATATCTAGGAGAGATAGGAGGAAGGATTCTGCAAATTCAGCCGGTTTAGACCCCTCTGCTCTCTCAGGGAGACCTATGACACGGATATTGTTCCTCCTCAGTCTGTTCTCAGTGTCAATGGACTTTTCTTGCAGGGCCTTCACTTGCAATTGCAGGGCACGGAGGTCCCGGGAGTCGGCTCTGGTATCATCTTCTAGCTGGGAGATGCGGCCTTCAGCCTCAGCGAACCGGGACCTAAATTTGTCCATGTCATGTCTTATAAGGCTAACATCTGTGACTAGATGGTCTATCTTGACCATGACAGAGTCATTGCCCGTTTTTATAGCAGCCAAAAGCTCTGCATGTGATGCTGCTTGAGCTGCAGACAGCTCAGAGAGGGTCTGTGTCTGTGTACCGGCCGACATTGTGAAGACAGGAGGCCTCGTGGACAAGATGGAGGCGGCCGAGGAGCGGGTATAGGCCGCGGATGACGAACGGGTCTTACCCGGTGTTGGCGGGGGGGTCCGTTTAGTGCTGCGGGACCTCTTGGACCTCTTGGACCCCAGGATGCCGGAATAGGTGGAGGTAAGTGTGATTTTCGAGCCAGGATAAGAATCAGGATCTGTGTGAGAGCGGAGCTCAGCCGCAGCACGTCCTCTCTCCTTCACATCCGGCCACGCCCCCATGATGAGTCAACTTTGATGACGATTGTGCTGTAGCAATTGACTGGTGTCATGAAGAACAATAAAATATGTTGCACAGCATCGTTTTTGTGAAAAAAAGAAATTTGACCATGGGTTAGCCTGGTATCTTTAGGTGACTGGACATTGTAATCACTGTTGTCAGCACCAGTCTGATCCTTGGAGAGCAGGCCAGGTTCTCAGCACAGCTAAAGAAATGATAACCCTGTCCATTGCTGCCTAGTGTGGTCAGGAAAGCATAGGGACTGGCAGGAACTACAGTTATTTCACACAAAAGGAAGAAATACTAAGAGAACAGGACACTTTTTTCGTACAAGTACATGGTACAGCAGGTACATATCAGAATATGAAATTCTGGGTTGGCATATATTTTAATTGTACAGTGCAGAACACAGGCGGCTTATTTAGAGATCCTAGGACATCTCCAAGCATTAAAGAAGAATAGACAACAACTAGGCAAAAAACTGTGCCCTACAACTAGGGTCAACAGGTCAGGTCAACAGGTCAAACTTCAGAATGCTGCTGCAAGTACCTTGCTGCCTAATGCCGCGTACACACAACCGGACTTTCCAACAGAAAAGGTCCGACGGAATCATTCCGTCGGACATTCTGATCGTGTGTGGGCTTCATCTGACTTTTTCATTCGAAAATTCTGACAGACCTAGAAATAGAACATGTTTCAAATCTTTCTCAATTTCTACAGGGAAAACTGTTCGTCTGTATGCTATTCCGACGGACCAAAAACAAATGGACTTTGGTGTGATCGTGTGTAGGCAAGTCCGTTTCAGCGAAACTCCGTCAGAACTCCGTTAGAAAGACCATCAGAGTCTACTCTGACAGAAAGTCTGGTCGTGTGTACGCGGCATAAGGCTGCATCTGCAGAAGATTGGACGCCCACCTTGTAGACCTTTTAAAAAAAAGGAATGAACAGTAGACCAGGTGTTGCCCTTAGAAATGCTGAGTAAGAGAGGCTTTGTGTTGGAATGGCCAGGAAACACTCACTAACCTGGTGGAATGAGCACATAAAAGCATGGGGGGGGGGGGGGGATTTGTCCTTTACAGTGTAAACTTTGTTGATGAGTTGTTTTATCCATCTCCTGATGATGCACTTTAAAGCAGAGAGAAGTTTCTTCTCTTGGAAGGAAGACTTTTACTTGGACTGTCAAGAAAGAGGCTGAAGTCATTCAGATTAAGGGAAGGTTGGAGAGTAGATTTTGGAAGTTGATCACCCAAACGAGTCTCTTAGAAGAGGATGTCCTGAATTTCTAGGAAGGCCAAGAAGAGGTGCAAGGACCTTTGTAAATACTCTTAAGAGTAGAGGATAGGGCAAATGTCAGGTGCAACAAACTGAAGATGATTGTCTCCTACTACAAAGTGTAGAAACCGCTGATGAAGTAGATAAATGTAAATGTGTTTATAGGCATCTTAATCACCTGAAGGTAGCAGCCTATAACGCAGCCTATGTCTTGTACTGTACAATTAAGATGTAGACATGTACCTATGCAGTACTGGATGATCCTCTGTAATACAATATACACACACACTGTATATTAACCTGTGGAGTAAGAAATGACAAGCTGGCACTCTTCTAAATATGTAGCATTAAAATATAGCACTACGGTATTAGGTTTGATGGTATTTTCTAGTTTTCTGGGTCAATGTCTCAAAGTACTGGTGCCAATGCCAGCATCAGCAACTAACATTTTCAGGACAAGGTCAAAAATGTCAGCCTCCGTATTTCTTTCTAGGTTAATGTAGAAGCTTTAGTTAAATCATGTTTAAAATAGTAACTGATGCGACTGACTCAAGAATCCCAGGCCAATTTACTAAAAGAAGTGGAACCTTTACACACAATAAATTGTGTGAATGTTCACTGTACTTATATAATCATACGAAAAGCAAATTTCTGTTTTATTCATTTCATCTGCACATGATTGAATAATTGAAGTGGATAGTCAGACTTTTTATTGTATGAATATTTTCCTTTAGTAAATCAGCCTCAGTATAAACAATGTACAAAACATCAAAGTGATTATTAAAGGCAAAAAGTGCACAAAACTCCACAGAAAAGAAAAACAATTTGTCATGTGCACTGCACACTTGCATGAACCAGCAGAAAAATCCACCCTTATTTTGTCATTATACTAATGCCCCGTACACACGATCGGACTTTCCGCCAACAAAACCGTGGATTTTTGTTTGAAGGATGTTGGCTCAAACTTGTCTTGCATACACACGGTCACACAAATGTTGGCCAACAATTACGAACGTAAGAACGTGGTGACGTACAAGACGTACGACAAGCCGAGAAAAAGGAAGTTCAATAGCCAGTTTGTCTCCTTCTGCTTGATTCCAAGCATGTGTGAACTTTTGTGCGTCGGACTTGTGTACACACAATCGGAAATTCCGACAACAAAGTTTTGTTGGTGGAAAATTTGTGAACCTGCTAGCCAACATTTGTTGGCAGAAAGTCCGACTACAAATGTTCTATGGAGCATACACACGGTCGGACTTTCAGCCAACAAGCTCACATCCAACATTTGTTGTCGGAAAATCTGATCCTGTGTACGGGGCATTAGGGTTGCCACCTCATCCCTTTAAACCCGAACACATATGAATTACACAGGTTCTGAGGCTAATTTAATGCAGATAAGGCACTGAGTTTAATTACCACCTTAATCACCCACTGAACCTATGTAATTAATATGTGTTCGGGTTTTAGGCTGGGTTCACACTGCTGCCGTTGCAGACATCGCATGTGATTCGCAGCGCACTGCTGTTCACATCACATGCGATGTCTGTGCTGTGCGATATCAGCCATACAGATAGTATGGCTGATATCGCACCGCATTCGGTCCAAACTCGCACAGGACCCTTTTTTTTGTTCGGACCAAAATCGGATCGCATGGGTGTTCACACCTATGCGATCCGAAAGTGTCCGAATTGTCAGTTCGCATTGCGATATGCGGGCTGAACTGGGGGTGTCATTAACATTGTATGACACTCCCCAGCAGTTCGCATATGGCAGTGTGAACTGCCGTGCGAGTTGGTGCGGTGCGGGAACCCGCAGTAAATTCGCTGCGTTCCCGCACCGCAGCAGTGTGAACCCAGCCTAAAGGGATGAGCTGGCAACTCTAATTACACTGATCAGAACACTCCTTACCAACTACATCGTCTGTCCCATTAGTGCCCATTGAGTAGAATATTTTACCTGACCTTGCTTGTAATAATTTGGCTATATTTATATTAGCCTTGGTACTGTACTGTCAAGATAAAAAATATATATATATAAGAATACATGAAACAACTGTCTTCTTTTGGGCCCTCACAAAAAGTACAGTTGAGGTTCAAAACATATATTGGAAACATCTAATCTTTTCAAATGCCTTATGTGTACAGATTTACAAACCTACCTATGAAAGAGCTGCCCATAATCACCACATTTTTGCCTGTAGCTTCTTTGCTGACTGCTGTGGCATCTTCTGGAGACCGCAAATAAAATACATTTCTCAGTGTAGAGCCAGGGCACTGAAGTTCTCTTGGTCTGAACATATGTGAAAGAAAAATCAAAGTATAGGTAGAAGCACAGCTCTAGACAAGGAGTAAAATAAATCAGTGGATTGCCAACACAATGTAAAAAAATTACACAAACGCCAAAAAATAGATTCAATTGACCTAAAAGCGAATTTTCAACCAGGTAGCCAGGTACTGCAGCTGGACTACACACAAGAAAAGGATATAGTGCTACTACCCATACACACGAATAACAGCAAAGCTCACGTGCTTGATCCACAGTCGTTTGTCTGTAAACAGCAATCCATTAAGATGATCCGCACAGCAAGTTGTTGCTCTTAAGAATCTTCATGTTTATTGAAAAACAACAGTGTACAAACACAGATAAAACAAGTTGACACGTTTCAGCCTACATGGCCTTAGTCATAACTACTTAAAACACAGAACTTTTGAAAATAAATAGTATCACTAAGTGCCATACACTCCACCCGTCAATTACCTTAAAGTGATTGTAAAGGATTGTTTTTTATTTTTTTTAAATAACATATCATACTTACCTCCGCTGAGCAGCTCGTTTTGCACAGAGTGGCTCTTATGCGATCCCCCGGCAGCTCTCGCGGCTCCTCCCCGCATCGGATACCCCTAGGAGAAGTGCTCTCCTGAGGGGGTTACCTTGCGGGCTCGCTCCCGAGTCCAGCATTTGCGTCCACAGACACGAATGCCGGACTCGGCCCTGCCCCCCGCATCATTGTATTTGTTTGACAGCAGCGGGAGCCAATGGCTGCGCTGCTATCAATCTATCCAGGTAAGTAAAACGGGGGGGGGGGCTGGGGGGCCGGTGGCTGCCAGGTGTTTTTTCACCTTAACGCATAGGATGCATTAAGGTGAAAAAAACAGAGGGTTTACAACCCCTTTAATTAATGGCCAATAGTCAACAAGGGAAAAAGCAGCATTAACAGTTGGAGGGTGGAGATTTAAGTGTATGTTACTAAGTTTAGCACACAAATTAATACAATATTATATAAACATGTGCAATGAAAAAGAAACAAATGAATTAATTGAATTAATTGAGGGCAAAACAGATGTATATACAAAACATCATGACATCCACAAAGAGAAAGATAAGGGGGGGAATTAAAAGAGAAGTATGTTTTATTTTTTGTTTTTTATTCCAGTTTCATACTTACCTAGGTGGATGTAGCATCGGTCTGATGCTGCATCTCTCCTCTGGCGTCTCTGCACGGAGAACTGAGCGATCAAACATCGCCGATGGCTCGGTTCTCACAGCTCCCCGACGCTGACTGGAGTGCTAAGCTGTTGACGGGTCACAGGAGTGCAAAACTGATTGCATTCCTGTGATCCATAGGAGAAGCCCAGCCAAATGAGCTTTAACCACTTCAGCCCCGGAAGGATTTACCCCCTTCCTGACCAGAGCACTTTTTGCGATACGGCACTGCGTCGCTTTAACTGACAATTGCGTGGCCGTGCGACGTTGCACCCAAACAAAATTTACGTCCTATTTTTCCCACAAATAGAGTTTTCTTTTGGTGGTATTAGATCACCTCTGCGTTTTTTATTTTTTGCGCTATAAACAAAAAAATAAAAAAAGCGACAATTTTGAAAAAGAAAAGCAATATTTTTTACTTTTTTTTACCTTTTTGAAAAAAAATTCTTTCTCAGTTTAGGCTGATATATATTCTTCTACATATTTTTGGTAAAAGTAAAAAAAAATTTTTTTTTTAAAAATCGCAATAAGCGTATATTGATTGGTTTGCGCACATGTTATAGTGTCTACATATAGGGGATAGATTTTTGGCATTTTAATTATAAATTTTTTTTTTTTCATTAGTAATGTGGCTGCGACATTATAGCGGACACATCGGACACTATTTTGGGACCATTGTCATTTATACAGCGATCAGTGCTATAGAAATGCACGGATTACTGTGTAAATGACACTGGCAAGGAAGGGGTTAAACATTAGGGGTCAAGCAATGGGTTAAGTGTGTCCTAGGGAGTGATTCTAACAGTGGGGGGATGGGCTACCACTGACATGACAGCGATCACTGCTCCTGATGACAGGGAGCAGTAGATCCCTGTCATGTCACAAGGCAGAACAGGGAAATGCCTTGTTTACATAGGCATCTCCCTGTTCTGCCGCTCCGTGACATGATCATGGGCCCCCGGCCCACAGTGCCGCGATTTAAAGGGGACGTACCTGTACGCCCATTTGCCCAGCCATGCCATTGTGCTGACGTACAGTTGCAATAAAAACTATGTGAACCCTTTTGGAATGATATGGATTTCTGCACAAATTGGTCATAAAATGTGATCTGATCTTCATCTAAGCCACAACAATAGACAATCACAGTCTGCTTAAACTAACAACACACAAAGGATTAAATGTTTCCTTGTTTTTATTGAACACACCATGTAAACATTCACAGTGCAGGTGGAAAAAACACACACCAGTTCTAGGTTTGCTTTTCACAAGAAGCATTGCCTGATGTGAATGATGCCTCGCACAAAAGAGCTCTCAGAAGACCTACGATTAAGAATTGTTGACTTGCATAAAGCTGGAAAGGGTTATAAAAGTATCTCCAAAGCCTTGCTGTTCATCAGTCCACGTAAGTCAGTAAGACAAATTGTCTATAAATGGAGAAAGTTCAGCACTGCTGCTACTATGCCTAGGAGTGGGCGTCCTGTAAAGATGACCGCAAGAGCACAGCGCAGACTGCTTAATGAGGTGAAGAAGAATCCTAGAGTGTCAGCTAAAGACTTACAAAAGTCTCTGGCATATGCTAACATCCCTGTTAGCGAATCTACGATACGTAAGACACCAAACAAGAATGGATTTCATGGGAGGATACCACAGAGGAAGCCACTGCTGTCCAAAAAAAACATTGCTGCATGTTTACAGTTTGCACAAGACCACCTGGATGTTCCACAGCAGTACTGGCAAAATATTCTGTGGGTAGATGAAACCAAAGTTGAGTTGTTTGGAAGAAACACACATCACTATGTGTGGAGAAAAAGAGGCACAGCACACCAACATCAAAACCTCATCCCAACTGTGAAGTATGGTGGTGGGGGCATTATGGTTTGGAGCTGCTTTGCTGCATCAGGGCCTGGACGGATTGCTATCATCGAAGGAAAAATGAATTCACAAGTTTATCAAGACATTTTGCAGGAGAACTTAAGGCCATCTGTCCACCAGCTGAAGCTTAACAGAAGATGGGTGTTGCAACAGGACAACGACCCAAAGCATAGAAGTAAACCAACAGAATGGCTTAAACAGAAGAAAATATGCCTTCTGGAGTGGCCCAGTCAGAGTCCTGACCTCAACCCGATTGAGATGCTGTGGCATGAACTCAAGAAAGCAATTCCCAACAGACATCCCAAGAATATGCTGAACTGAAACAGTTCTGTAAAGAGGAATGGTCAAGAATTACTCCTGACCGTTGTGCACGTCTGATCTGCAACTACAGGAAACATTTGGTTGAAGTTATTGCTGCCAAAAGGAGGTTCTACCAGTTATTAAATCCAAGGGTTAACATACTTTTTCCACCTGCACTGTGAATGTTTACATGGTGTGTTCAATAAAAACATGGTAACATTTAATTCTTTGTGTGTTATTCGTTTAAGCAGACTGTGATTGTCTATTGTTGTGACTTAGATGAAAATCAGATCACATTTTATGACCAATTTGTGCAGAAATCCATATAATTCCAAAAAGGTTCACATACTTTTTATTGCAACTGTACATCATCGTGCGCTGGTCGCCATGTGGTTAATGCAAGTGTAAATCCAGATCCCACCTCAGGTTTAACCCATGAGGCGATCTTGTATTCAATCTAAAAGAGAGGTATGGTGGCTTTTACTTAAAAGCTGTTCGTTTCTTCTCTCTACTTCGTACTTTTCCAGTGTCCTATAAATGTAACACTGTGCAGTACCCCTTTAGTATATACAGATCAATCTCACCCCTAATAAAATTGAGATATCTTCTTTTTTATGTTGGTAGCACTTGAAGGTACTTAGCACACTCTTAATTTAGCTTCACTTTATATGCTTCCTTTTTCATAGGTTTGGTTCTTGGTATTTTGTATCTCTCTATCCCAGCCATATACTCTCTTGTGCCACCCCTAGATTTCTCCCAATGGGTGTCCTGGTTCCCTTCTGCTACTCCAAGGTCAGACACTGAGCAGCGGTTGCCAATTGGAGGTGTCATGTTTGGTCAAGCTTCAAGCTCTTTTTTAAGTCCTGGATTTTTTAGGACATCAATATGCATAGTGTTGGTAACCCACACATTCCTATGGAGTGCTTTAATAAAATTTATGCATCTGTTATTTAGTTTAGAGATTAGTTGTTGGGGACATCTACTCCTCAAGAAGTTAAACTGTATTCACGAAACGCGTTGAGTTACAAGATGCATCCTTCTTTTAAACTGGAATTACTTTGGCTGTGTGAAGCATGCATTGGAAATATATCAGCTTGATGCATATTTTATGCTGACAAATGTAATTAACCAGCTTGACAGCCAAATCATTTTTATTTGTATGTGTCAATTCTTGTATAATAAATTGATATTTTATTATTGACAGATTATTTTGTTTTTATGCATGCTCCTACCAATATGGCTGAATCCAGACAAAGACATGTGCTGGACAAGGCATGGTTATCCTAGTCTCCATCCCTTCACCTGTCTTGTCTAATCATAAGATTTAGCAATGTTATCATGATGTACAGGGTTATCATTTATTATGAATTTATATAAATGTTGTTAAAGTAGACAGGTGCAGGTGGGGACAATTTTAAATAGCAAGGCAATTGTATATGATTTATATTGTGAGCAATACACTTTCTATTTTCCTTTTATCATGTATTAATTGTAATTATAGTATTTAAAAAATTGTCCAATTGTGTCCGGTACATTAAAAGTCCACTGTTTGATTAAGTCTTTATTATGTGTCTTCATCATGCTCTATACTAGCCCATCCCGATCTACATCAATGCAAGGTATGGTTAGTCAGTAATGGGGGAAAGATCAGCTACAGGAAGGCCACCAATATTTTGCCTTCTGCCTGTTTTTTGAGCGCAGCTTCCAATTCAATATGGTTACTCTACCACATGGATCCAAGATGGCCACCGCTGACATCCCTCCTTGACTTGAAACATATTGGGACTGGTCATTGTAATGTCATTTCCGCCTACATCACTTCTGGTTTGTGAAACACATGCAGGAAGTGAACAGGAACTAGGTCCGCAGTGGCAATCTTGGATCCATGTGGGAAAGTAACCATATTGAATGCTGCCATTTGTATTTTAAAGTGCACACTTGGAAGTGTTTTTATTATTACTATTGCAATAAAAATGACTGCACTATGGTTTTCTGTTCTAATGTTAATTCGTGATGGCCAAAATGCATTTGGAGGATTAAAAGGTGCAAAGATCAGAAGCTGGAAGGCGGTGACTTGGAAGGCTGGAAGGCTGACAGGAAGGACAGCATATATCTAGCTATTGTGGACCCACTTATTAAGTTAAGAGGGCCATTGAGGTATAGTGAGTGCACAATTTGAGTAAGAGCATCAAGACAGCATAGAATTCCAAGGAGTAGGAACACCACAATAGTGGCATAAGCGCAGGACCCTGGTAGTTTTTTACTTGACATGTTTGGTATCCATTTACTCTACCCAACATCATCTTTTATATTTTATCAAAAATTCAGGCATTATATTGTTTACACTAAAATGCAGTTAAGTGTATTTTTCCTGAAATTTGATTGAATTCAGATTGATAAAATGGCACAAAAAACTGCAACGACCAACATTTTATTCTCCAGAGTCTCTGCTTTCCAAAAAATATATACTGTTTGGAGGTTCTAAGAATTTTTCTAGCAAAAAAAAAAAAATTTGCAGATTTTAAACATGTATGTGAAAAATGTCAAAATTCATAATGTAATTGGCGATGTATTATGTTTGATGAGAGTGTGTACTCTTAACTGTCGCAAACATCTATACCCTGGTTTACAGCCAATGACTGTTTATTGTCATAACGGCTATGGCTGACTTTGTATACTTTAAAAATTCTGAATAAAAACCATTGAAAATGAAAAAATGTCAGAATTGGCCCAGTCTAGAAGTGGTTAATGAGTCAGAGGAGTGACAGCCCAAATCCTTGCATGACCACCAAGATTCACGGAGGTCTGCCAGTCCCAAATGCTTCTATTTAAGGATCTTGGAATTGGTAAAGTCTTGGACAAAGTTAAGATGCTGGTGTTTGCCTGCCCAGTGAAATGATGTCAACCATAATTATTCTGCTCATTTGCAATACTATTCTCACTACTGTGTAATGTTATTTTATTTTTATTAAAATGCTAATAAAATAGTAATAATAATAATAATAATAATAATAATAATAATATAATAATGCCTGTACTAAGGAACAAAAAGTGTGCCCCCATAGATAAATAATCAGCTGATGCATATAGGTTTTATCCTTGCTAGAGAAGTGCTTGAAATATACAGTATCAAAAAAATCCATCTGAAGAGAGTTGCATTTGTGTGAAAAAACAAGGAAAAAGCAGAAGATAACAAGTCGTGAAGGGAAATGAAGAAAAACGGAGTAATAAGTAGAGACTGTGTGAGACAATCAATATGTCCACTCAATAAACATGTACAGAATCAGCTTGATATTTTTTGTGTAATTCTCAGTTCATTTTCCACCTAAAAGGAAATTTATATAGACAATGTATATAAAAAAAAACATATTCCAGCCTTTCTTAATTTGGAATAAGATTCTATCAATATCATTTGTTTAAAAAAATTAAAAAAAACATCCTAAATCCAATCTTTCTGGCAAAGACAAAAGCTTCTAGCTAATATTTTCCCCACACACAAATGTAGCAATCATGAACAATGAAAAGCGAGTTAAAGAAAATAAAACAAAAACTATATCACAAAGCAATACAGATACAGTTGTGTTTCATTTTTAACATTCTAAGCAATGATAGTGTTTAAGGTTGGTGTCTGCGACGCTTGTTGGATTTGGGGAGGCCAGCTTTTCATCCTTCTTACCTTTGCCTTTGTTTGTCTCCTGTCACTTTCTCATTTTCATGACAGTCCATTTAAACAAAAGTGGCTTTATTCAGCAAAATGGCAAAATAAACATATAATAAGCCTTGTCTTGTCACACAGTTGTGCACACAGGTACAGCTCACAGTTCAGCAGCACACAGGCTTATAGATAATAGTTCATGGCTCCAATCAGAGTTACAGTCTTTATGTGGTTAAGCTCACCCAGCACACCATCCAGCAATGGATGTTTTCACACAGCATGCTGCTGTGTCTCTCTCTCCTACTCAAACAGCTCCTCTCTGAGACTTTCAGCCCAGCTGACAATTAGCAGGTCTGAGGGGGAAATATCTGCTCTCTTCGATTAACCATTTCTTGACCCTGCCCCAGGCTGACCCTCTGCGGTATGTATATATGTTCATGTATATGTTTGTGTATACATGTGTTCTTATGTTGGTTGGTATGTATGTGGGGGAGGGGGGGGGGGTTATATGGAGCGGTATGTGCATGTATTTATATATGCATGCATATTGTTTTTTAAAAAAAAAAGGGGGGGAAAAGGAGAGAGTGTGTAGATGTATATATTTAGATATGCATTATTAGATGCCTTATCTATTTTTTCTCTTCTCTGTCTTTCTGTGGCTGTCCGTCTCTCAGCTGATCATCCCATTTATCCACGGTTCAAGTATCAGTCACCACCCATACAAAAGACCCTCAACACTTATAGGGTGTACACACGGTCGGACTTTGTTCGGACATTCCGACAACAAAATCCTAGGATTTTTTCCGACGGATGTTGGCTCAAACTTGTCTTGCATACACACGGTCACACAAAGTTGTCGGAAAATCCGATCATTCTGAACGCGGTGACGTAAAACACGTACGTCGGGACTCTAAACGGGGCAGTAGCCAATAGCTTTCATCTCTTTATTTATTCTGAGCATGCGTGGCACTTTGTCCGTCGGATTAGTGTACATACGATCGGAATTTCCGACAACGGATTTTGTTGTCGGAAAATTTTATCTCCTGCTCTCCAACTTTGTGTGTCGGAAAATTCGATGGAAAATGTCCGATGGAGCCCACACACAGTCGGAATTTCCGACAACACGCTCCGATCGGACATTTTCCATCGGAAAATCCGACCGTGTGTACGGGGCATTAGGGTGGGGACCACCGTGTCGGCAGCTATGGTCAGTATCACGCAGTATGTATAGCGCTCTGCGGTGATGGAAAGACGTTGAGGATGTCACGAACCAGCTGACTGGATCAATGTGATGAATCATATCGGCAAGATAGCCTGGAAGGCGCACTGCTAGGGTCTGTCGGTCAAGGCAAGTGGAGATTGCTAGCCAAGGAAGGTAGTCTTGAAAACGCTGGAAGGTCGGGCAGCCTTTTTTATCACTTTGACCTTGCTACACAGAATTAAGGGTGACCAGTCATCTTGCGGTTGAGGAACAGGACAGCAATCGCGTATTTTCAGCTCCAGGGAGGATCTCGCGACAATATGCTATTGAGAGATGTAGAACCCAGAATGTCTGGGTAGGAAGATCACCAGCAAATTCCGGAAGCAATTTACCTCCTAGGGGACTGGAATACACGGACATACTGTCCATCATGCAAGCTTGCCAGAGCATGAGGGGGAGGCTTATCCACAGGTGGCCTACCACAGACAGGCTTCTTTGCTTCTCATTGGGTTGACCACGCCCCCTAAAACGTCACAGTCCCAGCATGCCCAGGGACTGTGACATCATAAGGGGGCGGGGTCTCCGCCTATATAAGTCACAACGGAGCCCTCAGAGAGCAGTCCAGCCGGAGAGAGCGTCATGTCAACATCTGGAGAAGAGAAGAGAAGACAAGACAAGAAGCCCAGAAGTCCGGACCTCCTCTGGCAAGAGAGCTACCTGAAGACAGCGGAGGAGCCTGCCGAAGAACTGGAACACCGGGAGAAGAGAGCGGAGAAGAACCAACGCCGGGAGAAGATGAACCGGAGGGACCCCTGAAGCCGGAAGAAGACCCCCGAAGCTGGAGGAAGATCCCCCCGGAGCTGTTTAATAATTTATTAAACTCTTATTATAGGGGGCTCCCGGATTCCGATAAGCCCCCCGCTCGCAGACCCCGACAACCAACGGCCAGGGTTGTTGATAAGAGGCCCTTGTCCTCATCAACATGGGGACAAGGTGCTTTGTGGTGGGGGGGCCCCCTCCCCCAAAGCACTCCCCCATGTTGAGGGCATGCGGCCTGGTACGGTTCAGGAGGGGGGGGGGGGGGCGCTCGCTCGTCCCCACCCCCTTTCCTGACCGGCCGGGCTGCGTGCTCGGATCGGGGTCTGGTATGGATTTTGGGGGGACTTCCACGCCAGTTTTTCGGCGTAGGGGGTTCCCCTTACAGTTCCATACCACACCTAAGGGCCTGGGATGCCTGCGACGGGGCTCGCAAGGTTTCAATCTTGCCGATAAAAGCGGCGAGATTGACTTCCTTTTCTAGTCCCGTCGTACCCAAGTCACGTTCAAAATGAACGGACTTGTCTGTGTGTGGGAAAGTCCGTTCATTCTGAAAGTCCGGTCGTGTGTAGGCAAGTCCGTCGGTTTAGAAAATCCGGCGGTAGTCCGCCGGAAGTCTGGCGGCAAGTACGTCGGACCTAGTTTCCCAGAAAGTCCGACCGTGTGTACGCGGCATAAGAGCTTCAGAAAAGCATATTGCTTTTGTTACAGGAGTAGAGCTGCATCCTGTAGTTCAGCTTATATCAGAGGTAGCGACAGCCCTCCATCTATCAATCATCTGTCCATTGCCTAACTTTCCAGACGTTCAAGCAAGAAAACCACACAAATTGGTCATTCCCAGAGCTTGAAAGGGCTACTATTATTTGCCTCTGCTTCTGAATATGTGAGTTAGCTGGTTCCCAAGCTAATTGCTTCCATATGCTAATGCATTGTACATACGGGCCGAATGTCAGGAGACATTGGACTGGTTCAATAAAAAAGGGCCAACACTCGGCCCGTGTGTCAGCCGGTCAGACAGAAGCCAGCAGTTTGGCCGGCTTCTGTCAGACAAGCATGCTGGAAAACCAGCAGCTGATCAGCTCCCGATCAGCGCCCTCAGCCAGAAGCATGTTCTGGCAGGGGGCCGTCCTCCTGTCAGAACACAACAGCTCAGCGGGGAGAGATCGCTGTACGAACGTCTGACTGTTAGTACACCAGCTCCGACTGGAGCTGTCAGTTTCAACTCTCTGGGTTGAACGAAAAAGCTATTAGTGTGAACTAGGCACTGACCCAAAACAAGTAAAATCAGCCAGCGATGGCCAGGCAAGTAGTATTTTTAAAAGTAGTCAGCAACAGTAACCGTTCTATTTTTCAAAGGTTTTCTTTAAAGCTGAACTCGGGGCACAAAACCTATTTTAACATATTCCTCAATAGACACAGAGGATATAAATCCAATCTGTGAGCACCAAACACCATTGCAAGCCCAGTGACTATCTTGTAAAAGTAGCAGTGTCATTGACACTATGCTGTACATAGCCTGTGCAGAAAGCAGAACTGTGGGAAAAGCCCAGGAGCTCCACCCTCTACAAGCTACCTGCAGAAAACTACAGGAGTGGTGGAGACAAGACCAGCAATCCTACACAAGTGGTGACTGGTCTTTACTACAGGAAATTCGTGCACAGAGGCAAAGCTTCACACTGGATTACTGCACAGATCTGGGAGAAATACAGTACTCAAAGCACTCCTAGATTCAAGGAAAAACACACACAATATATACAGTATCTCACAAAAGTGAGTACACCCCTCACAATTTTGTAAATATTTTATTATATCTTTTCATGTGACAACACTGAAGAAATGACACTTTGCTGCAATGTAAAGTAGTGAGTGTGCAGCTTGTATAACATGTTGTCACATGAAAAGATATAATAAAATATTTACAAAAATGTGAGGGGTGTACTCACTTTTGTGAGATACTATATGTCTCTTGTATTTAGACTATATTTGCTTATCTTATAGTTCAGGTTTATTGATTTCTTAAAATAAAAATGCATTTTTAGTTTGAATGCTTTAAGTTTAAAGACAAGTGTCATGGGTTTTATTATTTTATAAAATAAAAAAAAAATTATCAAGCGCCTGCATTTTTTTTGTAAGGCAAAATATATAAAAACACATATACAAATATACATACATGAGCCTATATGAGCATATATAATTTGTATGGTTTTTCTTTTTACCTGCTGCCAGTAGCAATTAGAAGTTGGCTGTACTGAAGGAATGATCCATCCCTAAATTTCACCCTTGCTTCATCTGTGTTGACTGAAACCGCCTACATGGCAACAAAAATATACGCTTTTGGAAATATATATCAAAATATAGGAGCATTTCATTATTTATGCCTTACCATGTCATCTGTGGGATACAGTCACTGTTTTAACTGCATTAAACAGTATGTGTTCTCTTACAGGGCACAAAAGTGTTTTCCTGTCTAACAAGAATTTTATTACTAGCTGTATCCACAAGAGGTCAGTCACACTGCATGTTAAAAGATTTGCAGAAAAAAAAAGTCATAGAATAAGATTAAAACACAAAATGATAGAAAGTCAAAAATGTAATGGCTTCCATATTTTAAGCTGGAGAATAATACAGTGTTAGGGAATAGAGAGTCTCTTGGGACAACCCCCCACCCCCTACAAAAATGGCAAAATTATCCAATACTTTGTACTATTACCATACTGCTTTTCTTTTCTAGTGTGTATTTTTTAGGCTGGTCCTGCTCCCATTTTCAAAATTTATGTTATAATATGCACACATGAGATGGAGCGCATGATGTCATGCTCGTCTTGCGCATTTGCACTTCTGCTGTACAACATTAAATTCCCCTTTTTTTTTTTTTCCTTTTACATTTTTTTAAACAACCAATGCGGTTAACAACTATATGGTACATGCGCAAGATAAGGTGCATGACATCATGCACTTCATATAGCGTGTGGAAAGTATGAAAATACTGCAAGATCTCGCAACTTAGTCAGAAAATCTCCAGTGATGGTGCTATCTGTGTGGTTGAGGCTACGTCACTAATGCCTTCAAGGGAAACCAGGAGCTGGACACAGGAAAGGCAAGTAAAGTAAAATAAATAAATAAATAAATAAATAAATAAATAAATAAATAAATAATAATATTATATATATATATATATATATATATATATATATATATATATATTTATTTATTTTTAACCGTTTAAAAACAGTGTAAGATGATTTCACATCTCTGAATCCTGATATGAATTTTAGTAAAAGTGGGAAGTTCTGCGTTATAGTTTTTAGAAGATCTCTTAATACGCTTTTTTTTTTTTTGGAAATGTAGTTTAAAGTGAAACAATGTAACTTTCCTCCCCATCAACTTTTTCAAGAAATGTTAAAAAAACAATTACAGAAATCATATGCAGACCAATCTACCAGCTGACTTCCGCGGCCAGCCCTTAGCCAGCATTCTCCACAATCCTCTGAAAAGGCTCCACATGTTAGACCCAGGGCATTACAAAGAGTTCACCCCAAATAAACAAAAGCAGTGACAAGTATTCTGGTAGTTTATATCTGCAGTCCCCACAGTAGGAGACAATAACCATCCTTGAAGACAATATATTGTGTATATACAATAAGCTAGTTAAATGTCCACTATAAATGCAGACACCTTAAAAGTTCTTTTTATTTATATTAAAAATGTATTTTTAGATATGGAATATTAATAGAAATGTTAGTATCCCAAACACAGGCTAATTATTTTAGCCAATTACCAGCCTGTATATACCAGGGACGTGCGGTGAGGTTAGTGGCTGGTGAGGCACTGGCTAGTATCAGAGCCAGATACACACAGGTTACATATGCCGCCACCGTTAGAGCGAGGTCAGTAATTTTTTTTAGCATAAACATTTTATTGAATTTTCACAGGGATACAAAATAAAAAAATAAAATAAAGGGTAATACGTAGTTTAGAAAGTCACAAGCACATGTAATAACAGTGGAGCTCAGACCGGGAAAGCCCAGAAGGTTAGCAAGACAAAGGAAAAAATAAAATAAAATTAACCATTTCTAAGCAGTAATAATACATTTCCTCTGTGTGGTGGTGGTGGTGGTGGTGGTGGTGGTGGGGGGGTCATATACATCTCTCATGGGCCTTGGCCCGTCAATCTGAGTGGGCAGGGGGAAGAGAGAAAAAAAAATAAAATCAAAAAAGGTTGGGGGTGGAAGGATGGTGGGGTGCATGGGGTGGGTTGTGAAGGACAGGAGCAGGTAAGGGAGAGGGGGAGAGAACATCACCAACTCCCTCTCCATTGTCTACAAGTCACATCAGTAAGAAATGTCACACCATCAGTGTAACGCAGGGGTGACCTTCCGAGTCACTGATTAAATAGTCCTCTGGATAAGTAACGTTGCGCTATGTGTAAGCTCCTTGAATAATCAAGAGCTTTTAAAGGCTGTCCATGGTTCCCATGTGGCGGTGAATTTCAAGATCTTATCTAAAGTGAGGTAGATCAGCTCCTCCATCTACGCCACACGGTTTATTCGCTGAAACCATTCTGTCATTGAAGGCGGGGATGACGACCGCCAGTGAACTGGTACACACATTTTTGCAGCGTTGACCATATGCATCGCAATTGATTTGTAGTAGTGTTTTTTAGAGAGGTGTAATAGATACTGTGCTGAAGAAAACTCCAGCGGGAGAGAGGATACCTTTGGGATTACATAATGTACCTTATGCCAAAATGGCTGCAGTGATGTGCAGCTACACCAAATGTAGTGAACGTGCCAGTCTCCCTTCCACATCGCCACCACTGCTCAGAAACTGAGGGGGAAAATTTGTGAGAATTCAATAATTCTAGCACTAGACCTCCTCTGTAACTCTGTAACCGCAATGTCGGCACACCAGCCGATCTTCGGATCGACTCCCGGGTGCTGTCGCCACCATTACTGGTAAGGGAACCAGGCAGTGAGGACTTTCACCTTCACACCTGGTTCCCAACTGCGCATGCACGAAGCGTGCTGAGCTTTCTAATTGACCCAGTGGTGGGGGAAGGAGTAGGGGGGGGTCGAACTTCCGGGAGATCGGGCCACAGCCTGTCTCCGGAAGTGGGGAGAGGGTCCTTTCAAAAACAGGTCCCCCGTTCCCCCCTCCCCCTGAAAGGTGCCAAATATGCTTCCTCCCCACCGGAGGGGGGAGGGAGCATATAAGCGAGTGTTCCACTTTTGGGTGGAACTCCGCTTTAAGTACTGAAGTTTGGCGCCATTCGGTGTAACATCAAAAATTGCTGTTCAAATACCATGTGACATAAAAAGTTGCAATGACCACCATTTTAGGTGTCTGCTAAAATGTATATATATATATATATATATATATATATACATATATATATTGGTTTGGGGGTTCTGAGTAATTTTCTAGCAAAAAAAAATATGATTTTTACATGTAGGAGAGAAGTGTCAGAATTGGTCTGGGTGGCAAGGGGTTAATTGCCATAAGTAAGTAATATACAAATAAGTATTATATATTGTTTTTAAGGTATGTTACTATATTTTCAAAAACTGTACTCAAGCAGATGGTTTAACAGACAAATTACTGAAGTTTGAAGTTATAACTTCCTGCCAGTAAATTCACAGTAAATAGATAAATAATGAATGTTTATGTTGTAACATATAGCATATAAATATATGATTTAGCTTGATTAAAACAGTACCTTTTCAACAGCAGCAGATTCTCATTCTCCCTCTTAACTGTGTGAGAAAATCATGGGTTTGTGGGTAAATCTTATACCCATAAACCCATGTTTTTGTCCTTGTAGTTAAGCGGGCTGGGCTGGAAGGAAGCATGCGTCTTTTAGACACGTGCCCCCTTCTATGACACTGCAGTGAGAGGACAGCCTCCACTGCAGCATTTTTTTTGGACAGCTTGGGCCAATGGTACTTTGCCATTGGTCCAAGATTCCAAGCTGTCCATTGAGCTCAGTGCTTCTGACAAGAAGTGAGGAGAGGCACTGTGAGCTCATCCTCTCAATCTGCTGCAAACAGAGTGTGCCAGCTTGTATTTAAACTGGCCGCTCTGTATGTAGCTTCTGACAGGCTGCGCAAGGAGCACCGTATCTCCGGAACCATAGATCGTAGGACCCCCAGTG
Organism: Lithobates clamitans; assembly: GCA_037952925.1. NCBI lineage: Eukaryota > Metazoa > Chordata > Amphibia > Anura > Ranidae > Lithobates > Lithobates clamitans. The sequence continues at coordinate 4,329,833 of JBBGZY010000013.1, forward strand.
GTGGGGTAGGACTATAGCTACCTACCCCCCAATTTGTGACCCCAGGTCACCGGGCTAAAATCTTCGAAGCGCGATCGTTTATTTTTCCTTTTTATGTTCATGGCAGGTGAGCCTCCTGTGACTGCACGTCCCTGGTATATACCCAATTCATTACCAGGCAATATTTTTTTCCAGTGCTTCTTGTGATACTTTAATACTTGGTCATGTAACCCTGTACTCAAATTTATATAATTTTTATATAATATAAATTGACAGAAAAAAAAATAAAAAGGAGGGAAGGTAAAAGGAAGTTAAAGCAGCAGGTGGCTAGAGCTTAACGTGTATGTGAACCCTTTCTTTGCATAAATGTTTAAACAATGTGAAATAGTGATATAATACATTGAAAATAAACACATTGAAAATACCTTTCTTTCATTGTTTATTGGCTCTGCATTATGAACTGCATCATGATCTGGGTAGCGGTGGAGACTCCTTACGATGAGCAGCAAATTCTGCCAATGGCACATACCCCAGCAGCAGTTGTGATTTAAAATGTCAGATGTCTGACCACGTCCCTGTATCTCCGATGTAGCAGGCAGAGACACCCCCTGACCCCTCTATGGGACAATGAGCAGCTTCTGTCTCATACCCCAGTTGCTGACACTCAAACTATGTGGGGCCAGCAGAAGTCTGACCACAGTACAGCCTAGCCATATGTAGACACTGCATCCTGTAACTCCAAACTAGAAAAAAAGAAGCACAAACTGACTACCATAGGACTGATCTTCTGTGCTCTGAATGGTCAATTAAAACAGAAATGGTGGGGTCCATTTTTTTACAGCTATGGAAGAACGAAAAAGTACAACATGCTACATTTGCAACAAGTTACTTGTAAACACAGACACAGGCATTAAATATTATATTTTGGTGTTTCATACGCTTTAAGGAATATCTATGATTACATTTTAAAGCCATATATTCAATTTCCAGATTTGATTTATTTCTAGTCTACTCCTATTATTGTCAACAAGCTTGAATTTTGTAAACTCAGTTTGTGAAGATCCCCACAGGCAGCCATTGGCTGCAAGTGCTGACTGAAAGCTGGCTTTTCAACATGACCGTTTGACAGAAGCCAGTCGTTAGACTGGCATCTGTTGAACAGAGAACGGTACACACCGGCTGACTTTGGTTATGTGTGTACCTGGCTTAATATTGGGTTGTCAAATATACCTATTGTTTGTCTATTGTGAAAAAAAATACCTATTGTTTGTATATTTATTTATGAAGTCACCACAGATCTCTTTTTATTGACATCGGATTCTAAGAACCACATAGAAAAAAAAATTGTCAAACAAGGGCAATATTAATAAGGTGCTTCATAATTTTCTGAGAAGTTCATTTTTATGAAGATGTCAGGTCTTTCATTGTCCTAATGCAGTTTACTTTTGACATCTAGGTGTCTATCGAAGGATCTCCACAGAATTGTCATACAGACTCAAGCTGTTTTATTCAGGTGGGCTGCTGTTAAATTTAATAGGCAAAAGCTGGCCATATATTATACAATTTTCTTATTCAATTTCCTTTAGATTTACCTTCAACTTTTTAGTGCAGGGGCCTGTCTGATTCCATACAAATTGAAAAAGTGTTTTGGTTTGACCTCATAATATAGGGTTCTGGTAAATCTAGAGGAAAATTGTACAAGAAAATTATGTAATGTATGGTCAGCCTTTATTAAGCTATAGATTGATTTTAAAAACTGTCACATATGGCTATACCATTTCTGTTGGAGTTCAAGGATTACCTCTTTTTCTGTCCAAACTTCAATATCATGTTGAGAGTAAAATTCTTTGGGTCGTAGGTAGAGATCTTCAGCCTTTGCATTCATTGCCTGTTGAAAAAGTTGTTGTGGTTAGGTGACTTTCTAATGACTACAATGAACTACCAATCATTTTTAGCCATAATGTATAATTGGCATACAAATTTGCATGCAGGTGAGCAAAACTAAAATGCCAAACATCTTAAGAGGGAATCAAAATCTATCAATATATAAAGTAAAAAAGTATAACAAGGATGGGTGCCACAGATAATACATAGTATACTTTGCTGTAGCTGCAGACGTTTTATAAAACACAGACACTTACTAGTCCAGGGATCCAGTGCTGTCATCACCCAGGCTGGATGTTCTGGTCCCCAGCACCGCCGTCATGCTTGGGGGAAGCTGGATGTGACTTCCTGCAGCTTCACAGCTGGCTCCCCACTACACATGCCCGAGTGCCACTGTGCTTTCTAAATTAATCTGCAGCCTCCTGGGATGTGCGACGTCTCAGGAGGTTGTGGGCAGGGAGGAGGGTGGAGGGCAAACTGCCACTTGCTTGCTAGTGAAAGCGGGTACCTGTCAAAAATCGGTACTCACTCTCAAAAATTGGATTTACCATAAAAATCAATTTCTCTGAGTTCAGAACCATATGGTTATATCGCCCCCTACAGGAGTAGGACACTAGGCAGAAAAATTGCGCAGCTGATGCCCGATGGAAGGCCCAAGAGGCAGTAAGCAGCCAAGTACAATGCGCCATAACAGGGAAAGGAGGAACCCAACCCCTGATAGAATAGGCCAGAGTCATAGTCTGATCCATCTAGAAAGGTCGCAGAAGCAGACAGCCCCTTTTTTTGTCCCATCCATGATCCCAAACAGTGAGTCTGATCTCCGAAAAGACCCTGTGACTGCCAAATACATCCAATACGCCCGAACATATTCAGGGCATGCAAGGTAAATCCCTTAGGACATTTTGACCTGGGACACAGGGAAGGCAATACAATGTCCTTAGTGAAAAAGGAATTAGAGGAGGGAACCATGGACAAAGGCGAAGAACCACTTAATCTGTGGATCACAAGGTAGCTAGTATGACATGGTAACGCCTACAGTTCCGACACTGTGAGCAGAGGTGATAGGCAACCAAAAAAGCCACCTCCTGGGACAGAGCAAGCAGTGGAACCTCCCGAATATTTTCAAAGAGAGGCTCCTGTAGAACTGAACGCATCAAGAGCAGATCCCACGGTGGTAAAAGAGAACGCACCGGTGAAGGCAGATGTTGAACCCCTTGATTAAGAGTACGCACCAGGAAGTTGCAAGACCAAGGGACGCCGAAGAAAACTGCTGAAAAGCCGACACCTGGACCTTGATGGTACTCAAAGCCAAGTTCTGCTCAACCCACCCCCCCCCCCGTGAAGGAAGGTGGAAATCCGAGCCACCAAGAAAGAACGAGGGTAAACGCCAAGCGTCTTACACCAGGATATGTATGCTATCCACGTCCGGTGGTAAATCTTCCTAGAGGAAGGCTTCCTAGCCTTTAACAGCGTCGTAACTTCAGCACCTGGCTCATAACAGCCAGGCCTTCAAAACCAGCGACTGAAGCAGGATGGAAGATCAGCCCTTGAAAAAGTAGAATCTCCCTGGGAGAAAGTCGCCAAGGGACGTCAGTAACCAAGCGCACCAAATAGGCGTACCAAGATCAAGAATACCACTTGAGCCCACTAGAAAACCTTCGGCCTCTATCCTGCGCAAAACCACGGCAGAAGCTTGAGTGGAGGAGAGGTGTAGATCCGACTATACTGGCCCCACCAGAGCGTCTGCAGTGTCCACCAGAGGATCCCGTGACCTTGCCAGAAACCTCAGTACTGTTATGTTAAGCTGGGACGCCAACAGATCTACCGCGGAAGTGCCCCATCACAGACATATCCGATGAAACACGTCCTGGTGAAAGGACCACCCCGTGGACCAACACTAGCCGACTGAGGCAACCGCCTGCCAGTTTTCCACTCCTAGAATGCATACGGCGGAAAGGGCCAGAACAAGGCGTTCTGCCCACCGGAGGATGCTGGCTACTGTCAAGGCTGCCAACACACTCTTCGTTCTGCCCTGGTGATTGACATAGGCCACCGATGTGGCATCGTCCGACTGGATCCATACCAGGAGCCACTGAAGTCGACCTTCATGATCCACACATAGTCTGATCGCTCAAAGTCCCAGGCTACTGATCGGCACTCCGGATTCCTCCAGCGTCCAACGACCCTGAGCAGAACCCAATCCTAGAACACCTCCCCACCCGGACAGAATGGCATTGGTGGTGACCACTGTCCAACACAAGGGGAGAAAGGATGTGCCCTGCCGAAATCCCAGAGAGAGAAGCCACTAGACCAGGGACCCCCGTTTTTTCCGGCTCAGCCAAATCTGATAGCCCCGAGACCTCAGGCACTTTACGACAGGATCTCACTTGAAGGGAGCTCATATGGAACTGCGCAAATGGAACCTCCTCGAAGGTAGATACCATCAGGCCCAACATCCACATGCAGGACCGCAGGAAGGCCCACCTGAGAGACAACAGTAGTTGAAGCGCAGCATGCAACTTCTGGATTTGTCCAGAGGTAGAAACACTCTGGCCAGAGATGAAACCAGAGTCAGGCTCAGATAATCCAATTTTCTGGAAAGAGCAGGAGCAGACTTCAGGTAGTATAGAAGCCAACTACAAACTGTGGTCTGTATACGTCGCCCCTCAGGGTAGCCGAGGTCTCTGCTCGCAGAAGAAGGACGTCTAGGTAGCCCAGGACTGCAATCCCCTGCTGACGTAACCACACCAGAACTGGGGCCAACACCTTTGTGAATACGCGAGGAGTGGAGGCGAGACCAATGGTCAACACTGCAAGCTGATAATGCTCTTCTCCCACAGTAAAACGGAGGAAGTGTTGGTGTCGGGCACATATTGGAGTGCAAAAATAAGCATCCGTGATGTTGACAGAAGCCAGAAAGTCCCCATGATGAATGGATGCCACCACCGTGTGGATGAAGCAGAGGGAATCTGCTCCCCCTCCAGGTATGTCAGCCGGAACCTTAAAAGCCGGAGACTCCTCTACCAGAATCATGGTCGCCTTGCGCAACCTAGAGACAGGGGGATCCACTACTGGTGTAACAGTCCACTCTTTAAGGAAGGGACCCCACAAAGTGGTACCTCACAGTGAAGCGTCTTTGGAATCACAAAGGGATGCTTTGGACACTCCCAGTCTTCACAAACAAATATTCCAAAATAGGAGGGAGAAGAGAACGCTTTTGTCAAGGGGACCGGCACCTCCGCTGCAGCCACAGCTGCATCCTCCATTTTTAAAGTTTCCCGCACAGACGTAATAAGGGTGACAACCAGCACCTTCTTGTGTTCCACTGCAGTTGAGGAGGAACAACCTCACTAACTGACAGGACAGGGAGTGTGGCCTCCAAACCCGCAAGGTGGGCCACATACACGATGGCAGAGCCAGACAGCCATTTACTAGCTTATATGCTAAGCGCCACCTGTGAAAAATGCAAAGAACTCGGGGGGGGTCGCCGACTGAGACCCCTGCCGCCTTAGGCTCCGTACAGGGGCCCCACATAGGGGACGTCGACCAAGGCCCCACACAGTGCTCCTCACAAGTCGCACTGGCCAAGACCCCGCACTGGGGGCGCCTACTGATACCCCACGCAGGGGCACCATTGGGCCCCTAACAGAGGCACTGGCTGAGACCTCGCACAGGGGGCGCCTACGGATACCCCACACCGGGGTCACCACTGGACCCCTCACAGGGGCTACTGCCCGAGAACCCGCACAGGGAGCGCCTACGGATGCCCTGCACAGGGGGCACTACTAGACCCTTCACAGGGGGCACTGGCTGAGGCCCCTCACAGGGGGCATTCACTAAGGCCCCTCACAGGGGGCATCCACTAAGGCCCCACACAGGGGGTGCCTACGGAGGGCCCACTTAAACAACCCCTCAAAGGCGGTTAACCTCAGAGCCCCCACAGCGCCGTCCCTCTAAAAAGAAGGCTTCCGGTGTGCCTGCGTGGACTAGCAGGCCGCAAAAATCGCGGCCTAAATTTTCGGTCGCCCGCAGCGAGTGCACAGGTCCGTGGGGGGACCATACGAAGCAGAGCCGAGGAAGGAGGGCAGATGCCCACCACTAAAAGCGCCAGCCTCCGCCGCCCGCTCTAGGGCCGCCCCACATGTTGTCCGATCAGTAGGCTGCGGCCTAAATTTTCGACTGCTTGCCTCGAGTGCACAGGTCTGCTGGGTGACCGGACAAAGCAGAGCCGAGGAAGGAGGGCACGCCCGCCATGAAAAGCGTTGGCCTCCACCGCCCGCTCTAGGGCCACCCTACACGTCGCCTTGTTGGTAGACAGCAAAACCGCGGCCTAAATTAACGGAGGGCTGCCGCAGGGGGCACGGATCTGTGGATGCCTGGTCACCCGCCCAACCATCAAGCAGGTGCCAAGGAGGGGGAGGTGCAACGCTGTATCCTGGTCTAGGCCGACAAGGCCCAGGCCTAGGGCAGCACTTTGCAGGGGGGCAGCACGAAAAGAGTCCCTGCCGGCTTGCGCTATACTGTTAGTGTAGTGCCAGTCTTACGGGAAGGACTGGGCTGAGAGGCAAATTAGTCTAGCGCCCCCATAAAGTGGCCGCACTGCTTCCGGTATGCAGGCGGCCGGCATTCTGCAACTGTGGGGATGGGGGGGGCGCCACTTCCAATTTTGACTGTCCTCTCATCCTGGACCACAAACCTTCCTCACTGTGCTGTATGTTTTCTGCTGCACCATTGGCATGGTTATATTTTCTTAGTCCTCTCCATAAAATTATCAGAAATTTGTGCTTAAAGTAGAACTATAGGCAACACTTTTTTTTTTTTTTTTCATTTTGGATAGAGTAAGTGAGGGTTATAACCCCTGTCAGTTAATATCTTACCATCCCTGTCCCATTGCAGAGATTTCCCTTCACTTCCTACAGGAAGTGAGAGGAAATCTATGCAAATTAAGGGAATCCATCTCCCCCCCAGGCCTTCAGAACTAGTGTCCCCACTCGAAAATCTCAGCAAGGGGTGTGGCCTTGACATGAAGGGGTGGGTCATATTTAAATTAGGGGGTGCACAAATTTAGTCAGGCCTATGGCAGCACAAAACCTAAATACACTACTGGGGAGGTGGAGTGGACAGAATGTCCAAAGCACCTAGGCCAGAGGCCTGGGCCTCACCTGGGGAAGGGGGTGAGAATCCCAGAGAGGCCGACCACCCCGGGGAGTACCAGCACCCCACACCACTCCAGGGAAGGAGAGGAGGGGGCTCCTTACTTACCGCTCCAGCGAAGTGCACGGGTAACGCTTCCAGACAGATCCTCCTCACCACCGAAGTGGGGGGGCTGTCGGCCACGAGGAAAGCTGCGACACAGGCCGAGACCCGGTCGTATGCGACCTCGCGAGACGTTTAACTCACAGGGCCAGCCCCCATCCAGAGGGGCTATGCTGTGGCCGACCTAGCCCGTAGCTGCGGTCTGCACACGCTCGCTGGCCAGACTGGGGAGACCACTGGATCTTAGTGTCCAGTCCATCTCCCAGTCCAGCAGCTGATTGTAGATCTCACAGGAAAAAATCCAAGAGAAAAAAAAAAAAAAGTAGTTTAAAAAGCAAAAACACAAACTAGATCCCTACTCCTGACTAGGCAAAAAAAAAAAAACACTGAGGGCCTAAAGCAGAGAGGGGGGTGTATATCACCTAGGACTGCCCATAGGCGTAGCCAAGTCTTTTTTTTTGCCTAGTGTCCTACTCCTGTAGGGGGCGATATAACCCTATGGTTCTGAATAATGGAGCGCTGTGTCTGTCAATGGACGAAAGTGAAAAAAAAATCAATCATCCGGCAATTTTTTCTCACGATTTTACTTTTTTGTAAAGTTCATTGTATGTTTCTTCAGAAAGTAGCTGGCACTGATTCAGGGTCCCTGTTTCCTGTGATATACTTCAAGAAAAAGATTTTACAGGTAAGCTGTTAGAAAAATCCTATTTTTTGGTTTACCTGTAAAATCCAACAGCTTACCAGTAAAATCCTTTTCTTGGAGTACATCATGGGACACAGAGCCTAAGTAATAACCTTATGGGTTATGGGCCACCTTCAGGTGATTGGACACTGGTATACCCAATACAGGAAGTTCACTCCCCTATATAACCTCTCCTCCTTCCAGGAGTACCTCAGTTTTTGTAGCAAAGCAAAATACTTAAACCCCATAAAAGAGGGGAGGGACCCCTGTGTGTCCCATGATGTACTCCAAGAAAAAGATTTTACAGGTAAGCTGTTATAAAAATCCTATTTTCTTTATCGTACATCATGGGACACAGAACCTAAGTAATAACTTAATGGGACGTCCCATAGCAATGCTATTTGAAGGGAGGGAGAGACAAACCGTAGGGAGGACTTATACTGCTGCCTGTAGCACACTGCGCCCGAAGGCGATATCCTCATACCTCCTTACATCCACCTGATAAAATTTTGTGAATGTATGTACTGAAGATCAAGTTGCGGCCTTGCATATCTAAGCCATGGAGGCCTGGTGACGCACTGCCCAAGAAGCACTAACCGACCTGGTAGAGTGCGCCTTAACTTGAAACTGCGGAATCTTACCCCTTAAATCATAAGTTTGAATTATCACTTGTCGAATCCACTTAGCGAAGTGGCTTTCAACGCTACCTGTCCTTTCTTAGGACCCTCTGGCAAAATAAATAGGACATCAGTCTTACGAATCTGAGCAGTTGCCTTTAAATAGATTTTCACTGCTCTCACCACATCAAGACAATGTAGTGACTTTTCTTCCCTGGAACATGGTTTTGGAAAAAAACAATGGCAGGACAATATCTTGGTTCAGGTGGAAACCTGAGACTTCTTTTGGTAAAAAACCGGATGAGGGCATAACACCATCCTGTCCTCATGAAAAATAAAATATGGCTCTTTACAAAAAAGAGCAGCCAATTACGAAACCCTCCTTGCTGAGGATATAGCAACCAAAAATACCAGCTTCCTTGTCAGAAGGACTAAGGGAATATGCTGTATCGGTTCAAATGCCTGTTTTTGTAACACTGGCAAAACTAAGTTCAAGTCCCAAGGGCTCAAAGGTGATTTAACTGGTGGATTAATCCGCATCACCCCTTGTATAAAACCCCAGACTAAAGAATGCGTAGCAAGCGGTCTTTGAAATAAAATTGATAAGGCTGAGACTTGGCCCTTAATAGTACTCAAGGCCAACTTCATCTCTACGCCTAATTCTAGAAAGGCAAGAATTCTGCCTATGATATATCTTCGAGGGTGATAACCCTTGGATTCATACCAGGAAACATAAGCCTTCCAGACTCTAAAATATATAGTTCTGGAAGCTGGCTTCCTTGCATTAATCAAAATAGAAATAACTGACCCGGAAAGCCCACGTTTCTTCAGAATGTGGGTTTCAATAGCCAGGCCGTTAAATTTAGTGTTCGTAAAGTAGGATGGAATATCGGCCCCTGTGAGAGCAAGTCTGGACTTAGTGGAAGGAACCATGGGTCCTCCACTGCCATCTTTATGATTTCTGCATACCATGCCCTTCTGGGCCATGCTGGTGCTAACAGAATTACCAGATTTCTTTCCAGCTTGATTCTGCAAAGAAGTCGTGGTAGCAACTGAATAGGGGGGAATGCATAGATCAGTGAGAACTGATCCCACGGGGTCACCAAGGCATCTGTTCCGCGTGCAAGTGGATCCCTTGTCCTGGACACAAAGTTGACTAACTTCATGTTGAAGCTGGATGCTAGAAGATCTACAACCGGAGTCCCCCATCTTTGGCAAACAGCCCAAAAAATGTCAGGGTGTAGAGACCATTCCCCCGGGAATAACTGCTGGCGACTTTAGTATGCCTGTCAATTCTCTATTCCCTGGATGAAGACTTCCGATAGGCACGGATAATCCCCTAACCTGGAAGTCCAGGCTTTCAGAGCCAGACACACTGCCCGAATCTCTAGGATGTTGATGGGAAAGGTTCTTTCGGTTCTTGACCACTGTCCCTGGACAGTCGTTTTCTCTAGTACTGCTCCCCAGTCTGAAAAGCTGGCATCTGTCGTTACTACTTTCCAGATAATTGATCTGAAGGATTTTCCTTTCAGCAGATTCTGGGTTAGTAACCACCAACTGAGGCTTTGGGACACTCTTAGGGACAGCCGCATTGGCAAGTCCAAAGCTTGATCGTTTTGTTCCAAGCAGACAGGATACTGTTTTGCAATAGTCTTAAATGGAACTGGGCATAGGGGACTGCTTCGAATGAAGCCACCATCTTTCCTAACAACCTCATGCAAAGGCGAATTGAGGGATTTCTTTTCGACCTGACCATCCACACCAGCTCTTGTATGGAGCTGATCTTTGCCAGAGGGCAAGAACACCTTTTTCTGGGCTGCGTCTATAATCAAGCCCAAATACTCCAGCTTTCTTAGCAGTTTTAAAGAAGACTTCTCTAGGTTGAGAATCCAACCCAGACTTTCCAGGTGGTTGTAATGCGTGCACTTTGCTCCAAGCGAGCCACTGACTTGCCTATTAACAATTGATCGTCTAGGTAGGCCAAGACTGTTATGCCCTGTGCCCTTTACCCGGCTAGAGGTGGGGCTAGTACTTTTGTGAACACCCGGGGTGCTGTAGCTAGCCTGAAGGGCAAAGCTACAAACTGAAAGTGCTGCTGTTCTACTTCGAATTGCAGAAACCTTTGGTGAGCGGGAAATATAGGGACATGCAGATATGCATCCCTGATGTCGATGGACGCCAGGAGTTCTCTTCCTTGTAGGATAGAAAGAACTGACCTGATCGACTCCATGCGAAAGGAGCGGAATTTCAGGAACTGATTTAGATTTCTTAGATCTAGAATGGGTCTGACAACCCCATTTGGTTTTGGTACCGTAAACAGGTTTGAATAAAACCCCAAACCTTGCTCTTCTGTGAGGATCTGTATGATAAGACCGAGTCAATAATCGGTCTAATGCTTGAAACCGGGATTGCCTTTTCCCTGGATCTTTGGAAACGTTTGATCTCAGAAAACGAGACGGTGGAAACTCCCGAAATTCTAGTTTGTATCCTAGAGACACCGTGGGGAGGACCCATCTGTCCTGAATTTCCCTTTGCCAGACTTCTGAGTAATTCTGGTGAGGGGGGACGCCTCTTCATGATGAGGCTTTAGTATTCTGCTTTGCAGATGTCCGGCCCCAGGTCTTCTTTTGAGCCTGGGCCTGACCCTGAGGTTCTCCTCTAGAGTCTGACGGCAGAGGCCGTCGCCACTGCCTAGAGGCGGATGCCCCTGGCACAGGAGAAAAAGTCAGTTTAAATGAAGGACATTTATAATTTCTTTTGACCGGCAAAAGAGTACTCTTCCCACTAGAAATCGTTTGGATGTATGTTGGATCTTTAAGCATTTGTGCATTATCTACTGGAAAAGTTAAACTTTTATTCACACTGGAAATCACAGTGTCAACTGCTGGCACCTTCCATTTTTCTCTTCCATGAGATAGAGAACTGAGAATCTCTTTGGAGGGAGCAAATGCTTATCCGGATGATCCCATTCAGCATAAAATCAGCTTTTCTAGTAATGCATGGACCGGAAAACGCATGAAAAGGCTGTAACAGCTTTAAAGAACCCAAGGAAGAAAACGGACTTTCAGCTGACTGTTAGGAGTAGCATGAAAGTGGAACGAACCATTTCCGTAAGGATTTGTACCTCAGATTGCGAAGCTGAATCATCAACTGTTGTTTCCTCCGCAGAGGAATAATCGGCTTGTTTTTTCTCTCGATCAGCTGAGGGTAATACCTCATCCTGTCCCCATTGTTCCCTTGGTAAAGGGTCTGAGGTGGGGGAGGGGGATCTAGCACACTTCCTATCCACTTGGATAGAGGATGCTAATCTTCCTTCTAGGCCCTGCAGGGCAGAGGAAAATCTTCAGTCACGTATACAGGGGCTGAAGTGTGAGAAGCAGTTGCACCACCAATTGGTTCCAAAGACTCACCCTGGCTTGTCATGTCTGGTATCTCCGGAGAGGATGACAGTGTGGAGGCATGACTGGAATTCCCAGCGCCTGGGGGTGGAATTTTTGGCACCTTAGCGGTAGTTCTGGAAGTCATAGTGCTAAGCAAAAAAGCAGAGACACTTAAGAAAAAAATATACCACTTTCTGAGCAATAGTTTAGAAAAACAATGCCACCATAAAGATAAGCTTTTGGTGCTGCCTAAGCACAAGAGCTGGCGTGCTGCCTGTCCCAGCAATCCCTTGATGGACAGTGTTCACAATAAAGGCAAGTTTGAAATATACAAGTAATATATGTGAAGCCGCCACGGCACCTCTCCGGGAGGGGGGGGGGGGGTTTATCAGCAGAGTGTTAGGCTCCCTAATCTGCAGGATATATATTTGCTGAATAGGGGCCATTTATACATATAAAATATGTCAAAACTGCTGCTGTACCCCCACTTCGTTCCCTCAGAAGAGGAAACGGCACTGTTCAATAAGAACCCCCACTGACTGCTGGGACCACACATGCTGTTATAGCCAGAACACAGAGCTGCTGAGAAGCAACGTACCAAGGTATGTGTAAATTACTCCCTCTAGTGGAGATCTTAAGGCATACAATGTTTAATATATGGAAGAAAAGGCATAGGTGGACATTTTACAGTTCCTAGGCTTCTTCCCTCACCTCATCCTCGCTGCAGGATACTGCTGAAACATACAGATCCAAACTTCACCCATCACGGCGGGCTGCGTTAGTAAACCTTCAAAGACCGGGTCCCTATAATAGGGGTTCCACTCCTTTGGACCTGTATAGCACCTCTCAGGAGCAACTTTAGGTAATGTAGCAAGACCAAAAAGAGTCCTGGTTCCTAGGATCCAGCCCTCAAAAAGAAGCGTTACAGGCAAAACCTCGCTCTTCTATGCAAGGCCGGGTACCATCCTGTGGCCTCAGTGGCTTGGATGGATCAGGCTGTGGAGGTTATTTAAATCCAGCATGGATCCCTCTTGGAGCTTCCATCATCAGCAGATAGTAGGTGCAATGTCAGGCTCCTGCACACACTGCCTAAAGCCCTTTTGCCTGTAAAGTAATACCTTGCATTGGGAGTAACGCGGTTAACGAGCGTTTCGCAATACGAGCTGTGTTGTCTCACAAAGCAAGCAGGATTCAAGCCTCTGCGGTGTACAGTACCGCATTTGGTCAGAGGTGTGGTGACACTGAGCCGTTCGGAGCCGCTCGGATGCACTCAGAAACACTCCATTCCCGAGTGTTTCCGAGCCTCTCGGTGGCTTTCCAAGTGCATCCTAGCGGCTCCGAACGTTCTCCGAGTAGTTCTGAGTCTCTCGGACTATTGTATGCGGTACTGCATACAATAGAAGTCAATGTGAAACTAATTATTTTTGTTTCCATTGACTTCTATGGGGAAACTCGCTTTGATACGCGAGTGCTTTTGATTACAAGCATTCTCCTGGAACGGATTATGCCCGTAATCCAAGGTTCCACTGTACAGGCTGTCATTGCAGAGCTGTAGGCAGTGTGAATGAACTACACGTGTGCGGATCAGCATGCCCACAGTTCAAACTACAAGTACGTTTGTCATGGTGACTGAGGGTAATTGTAGTTTATTCATTCACAGGAAACTGAATGAATGACGCAGCTGTATGGCCAGAGCTCACTGAATCCACTACAGACCTACTCCATTTCTTAGTAAACTTACTATCTATGGGATATTGTTGAGCAAAATGTTTTAGTGGAACAAACACCTTTTCAGGATGAGCCCAGTCAACAGAACACATCCTTTAAATAAGGATGTACATTATGTACAGGGATTGGGGTTGCTTCGGCGGACGTCACAATCCCAATCCTGTAACCTTTTGGATACAGGACTCAGAAAGCAGTAATTTAGTCTTAACTAAATTTGTACCGAAATTCGCAAAGGCCTTTTGGGTCAGAGATAAAACCTGACCTTTGAATTCCTCATAAGTAAATCCCCTGAAGAAGAATTCTCCACTTATCCCACCAGAAAAAGTAATTTGCTGTCCCACCTTATCCTCTGCCGGTTCATCAACTCTACATGTGATAAGGTGGGAGAATACATGCAGGGACTGGCCAAATTTTGATCCATCTATGGCCGCTCCCACTCGACAGAAATTAATCTAACTATTGACTTCAGTTGAATGGGAATGTTGGAAAACTTTTGTCGATCAGCAGCTGCAGCCACCTGGAGGAGTCCTGCTGTCAGAACACAATGGCACAGCAGAGAGGAGTCGTCCATCCACCTCACTTTTGTGGATCAGGGAGAATCCCCCTGGCTGGCAAAAAAAAGGAACGGTCTATGGCCAGCCTATGTCCTCTTTTCACCAATGCCACATGCAGACTACCTAATCAGCAGCAATATCAGATTGGGCTGTAAGGGAAACAGAATGTGGTAATGAACTACTATGGACAGTTCATTGTACAAAAACACATTTCAAGGTGCTAAACAATTAAAGCAATACAGACCTTGCTAAGTTTTGGTCTGTCATAAGGCAAGTGACTTTCTCTGGTCACCATGACAATCTTCCCCGAATAACCTTCTTGGCGGAGGGTTTCTGCACACACCAGAGCAGCAGGGCCTACAATAGCAAAAACATGGGAAAATGATGAAAAAGCCAAATATGTGGATCCAATTTATATAGCGTTACATATTCCACAGCTCTTTACAGAGATTTCTTGACCACATTTACACACACACACAGACCAGTTTTGTTGGAATGGATTAGAAGCTCTGTAAGGTTCTTCTTGCTGTTTGCGTCTCCATTCCCTTCACTTCCTATCTCATAGGCACATGACCAGTAAGTAGAAATCCCACCATGGGCAGTTGTCAAAAATGACCCCATTAATGTCTAAGTTTACTAATTAGCACAAGAGATGCTTCACGGCTTCAATGTAATGTATACCTTTTGCTACTACGTCCTAGTACCAGAAATTCTCCTCCTCTGTTGTCCCTCCACCCCAGACGCTGTAATTCTCTGGTGCAGCAGGGGTTAATAGGACAGCGGGAGCTGTGACAAGCTGTGACAAGCACTCAAGAGTGCCCAGCTCTGCCCATCCTTTCCACACAGCTACTCCATAATAAAAAGGTATATGAAAAGAGGCAGAATTTGGCACACGCAGCTTATGTAAAAACATACAAACACCGTTTGTGGTCCTTTTTCTTTTAGTACTCCGCCCACTCTTATAAAAGGCATGCAGTTTTGAAGTAAGATGTACAGGTCTAAGATTGACTGGCCAATCAGGAGCCAATGTGCCTTGGATATGGACATCTGACCCATAGGCCCCAATTGTCAAAGTAAATCGAATACCAGAAGATGAAAGGACTGTCGCAGTCTAAACAACCAGACAGTGCAAATGCCATTGCCACACATTTATGCAGGCTGCAAGACAGGGATTGTCTTCTTATATATATAATGTAATTTGGTCTAACACCAACGCCCTCTGCCTGCTGATGAAAGGAAGACGTGTATACTTACCTATTTTGAGAGCGGTTTGGTCAGGTCACATGATCTCCCCAGTGGCCAGCTTCAGTGAAGAGTAGAGATCGCTGACAAAGGCTGCAGATCCTGGGCACTGACGTCACCAATAGGCATACTATGGAGCAGGGTTGTCTTTAATGCAGGGCAAAAGGGGCAGTTGCCCTGGGCCCTGACATTGTTGTGGGGCTCAAAGCAGCTGCTTCATACTTGACAATTATCCCGGTTTAAATTCCCTTGTCCCTTGAAGTTTAAGTCCCGTGCTGTGTCCCGGTATCTCTGTGTGAAATGCTGCTACTAATACTGTTGTGTACAGATGACTCACCTGCAGATCCTGTGTTTACATGTAAGTAACTGGCATTGATATGTAAAAAGCAACGGCATTTATATGTAAATGGTCGCTGACCGGCGGCATTCATATGTAAATAGAGGCGACATTCATATGTATATCATGCCCCCGAGGTCATATCCACCATCACCTATACTGAATGCTGCCCACTGGGGAGGTAAAGGGGCATGCTTGAAAGTCCTGCCTGCATCTGTGGAAAAATTGTGAGAAACCCGCATCCAATTTGCACAGGTGTGAACCCAGCCTTAAAGGGGTGGAGGGTTGGAGTGGAGAGGATGGGGGGAGGTTTGGGGTGCAGAGGTTAGCAGGGGTTTTAGGATGCAAAGGTGTACTGACAGGGTGGATAAAGATGTAGGTCGCGTGTAGGGCAGCCCAATTATTTCAATGGGCTGCTCTATGTGCTAGAAATGCAGAAGAAAGTCCCTAACGCTATTTCAAAATCACGCTGTTGCACAGCACATGTCAGCAGATACGCGAGGGTGTCATTACCAATTAATGGCACTGCTGTGTATCTGCTAAAGGGCAGCACGTTTCTGTGGTGGCAGGAAAGCGATTTTGCATGCGTTCCCAACACACAAATGTAAACGCAGGCTAAATGTCTCAGTTACATTGGTGGTCAATGTAAATCTTCTCATTACATTGGCGCTTGGGGTACAATCCTTTTATTCACACTAGTGGCCAGTGTGAGGGTCCCCCTTACATTAGTGGTCGCTGTAAATCCCTCCTTACATTGGTGGTTACTGTGAATGCTCCTATTACATTAGTGGTCACTGTAAATCCCTCCTTACATTGGTGGTTACTGTGAATGTTCCTATTACATTAGTGGTCAGTGTAAACCCCTATTACATTGGTGGCCAGTGTTGAAACTCCTCTTTATATTGGTAGTCGGTACAAAAAAAAATCAGCATTGCCATTGATCATACCCTCCCCCTAGCACTGCCACTGATCCCAGGAGTTCTAGGATCCATAGGAGTTTCCTGTCTTTTGATGGGTCCCCTCACCACCCCAGTCCATGGTGTGCAGACAGGTGGAGAGCGAAATTGAATGGGGGGGGGGGGGATTTGCCCAGAGTCCAATCAATATTAAAGGCGGCCCGGCAATGGGGCATCCGTTGTCAGCTGTCCCCCCTCTACACTGAAGCCACCATGGACAGCTGATTACATGACCAGACCGCTCTGGATTTAGAGGGGGTGGGAGCAGATTTTAGCTAGTTAGGAATAGACTGGACTTCCACTTTAAGCTATTTGAAAGGCGTTGAGTTGTTTGTATCTCGATTTGACTGTTTGTTTCATTGGACTGAATGAATAAATGGTTTTGGAGTATTTAAAGCAGTTCCCTTTCGTCTTCTGGAGTCACCATAAAAATGTAATGTTTACCTGCTCCAATGATTGCTACAGTACTTCGGTTGCTGGCAGTGTGTCGGCACATAGCTTTTACTCTTTTTGCATTCTCCAATGTCTGTATTTAAGGATAAAGAAGCCATTAGCTCATTACATCATTTTAGAGGAATTCCAGAATATGCTACTCTAAATATTTAGTAACTTGCCTTTTTATTTGTAGCAATATGCACACTGCCATTCTCCACTGTGACCTGTGGAGGAAAGGAAAAGTGACATATACAAACGAAGAAAGGAATTATTTATTTGGGTAGACTAACTTTAAACTATAAGTTTTCCCAAAGAAAAAAAGGCACTTCTTGATTAGATTATACTGAGAACAGTACTTTCCTAATTAGAACATTAATCCATACACTGCTTTACTGCATCCTATTGGTTACAAAAGGAACCTAGTCTATGTGAGCTTATTTCAATAATCTTTATAGGAGTATTTTTGTTTGACGTATACAAATCACAAAAAAAAAACACTTAAAAAGTATTTGCCAAATACAGGACACTGAAGGGTCAATTCAATAATATTCATTGCTTGCATCATCAATGTGATGCCTTTTTCTGAAAAGAACGCATATAAGAGCCAATTTATAATAAAGATAGCTTTTGAGTTAAATTTTGATTTAATTTCAATATATTTACCATAAATAATGCTTCCTAAATGCAAAAAAGTTAATTAAAACCGGTAACGCCACTTTTGGGGGGGGGGGGGATTCAGCATATACTGTACACTGATCAACTATAACTTTATAATCACCCACCCTATATTGATTAAGTCCTCCTTTTGCTGCCAAACAGGACTCCTGACCCATGCTGTGGTATCTTGCATCAAGCCATTCGTAGCCTATTAAAGTGATTGTAAAGGCTTTTTTTTTTATTAAGTAACAAACATGTCATACTTACCTGCTCTGTGTAATGGTATTGAACAGAGCAACGCCGGACCTCCTTGTTTTGGGGTCACCCTCCAGTGCTCCTGACTCTTCCTCTTCTCGCTCCCCAGCCAGGCTGTGTGCATCTATAGGGTGACACAGCTCTTTCCCCGCTGCCGAGTTTCCTGTGAGAAGAGGGAGAGCGGAGAAGAGCTACAGCAGACGGACACAGCGCTGGATCAATATTGGGCTCAGGTAAGTGCTCAAGGGGGGCTGGAGGGAGCAGTTATTAAAAGGTTTCTTACCTTAAATGTTGCGAATGCATTAACATAACAAAAAAAAAACACACCCCTGAAAGTTGCAAGGTGGGGCCTTCGTGGATCGGACTTGTTTTTCCAGCACATCCCACAGATGCTCGATTGAGATCTGGAGAATTTGGAGGCCAAGCTAATACCTTGAACACGTTGTTGTGTTCCTCAAACCATTCTTGAGCCTATTTTGCAATGTGCAGTATCCTGCTGAAAGAGGCCACTACCATCAGGGATTACCGTTTCCAAGAAGGGGTGTACTTGGCCAGCAACAATGTTTAGGTAGGTGGTACATGTCAGGTAATATCCACATGAATGGAAGGACCCAAGCTTTCCCAGCAGAACATTGTTGAAAACATCACACTGCCTCCGCTGGCTTGCTTTCTTTGCATACTGCACCCTGATGACTTATTTCCCCAGGTAAGATACACACATGCATCTGGCCATCCACATGATGTAAAAGAAAATGTGATTCATCAGACCAGTCCACCTCTTTCCTTTGCTCCATGGTCCAGTTCTAATGCACTGGTGCCTATTGTAGGAGCTTTTGGCTGTGGACACGGGTCAGCATAGGCATCTTAGCGGCTAAACTGCCCCATACACAACAAACCGTAAAGCCTATTTTTTTCTGCTCTCAATGCATCAACTTTAGGACCAACATGTTCACTTGCTGCCTAGTATATCCCACAAACTTTCAGATGCCATTGCAAGAAGATAATCTATGTTATTCACTTATTCACCTCAGCGGGCATAAAATTATTGTTGATCAGTGTAGAATTGCGACAGAAGCCATATTGTAATTGAATATTGGTAAAAATGACCTTTCCTTTTCAACTTGCAGCCTCTGTAATTTCCTGTAAAAATTCAATGAAGTATGGTAACCTGGAGGCTTTCTGTACACAGATGGTGTACAGAACTTCCCCAAAAATGTCATTTCCAGCTTGTGTGATTGGCTCACTGATTTTCCCCACAAGTCTGCACTAAGATACAAGTCAGATTTTAGGCATCCCCTGCAACAAAAATTAAATTTTTGATGAGATACTCACAAGGGTTAATAACTTCTAAAAAGGGATGCAGACCCTGCAACTTCTCAGAACATTGTAAGGGCATCAAAAAGAAAGGTCCCAAACACTGCACACCTAGCAAAGTGGTTAGTAAACAGCCAATGGGGCGTGGCTTTAGATAACGCAGGCTGCTTTCACCTGTTTAATATATAAATCACCACGCTAGGTGATGGCAAATGTGATCCTGAAAAAAGAAGCACATAAAAGTCCTTAACAGTCCCAACATGTTTTGTGTTCATAAATGCTCGTGCTCAATACTAGACAATCTGTGCTCCATGGATGTGTGGCATCAAGAACTTTACATATGTTCTGGAATGTACCTGTGGGTACCAATATGTTGGGAAGACTTCCAGAACATTAACGAAACGTGTTAGTGAGCACAGTACTAATATACGGAAAGAATTCCCTAAACATAGTGATTCAAACCACTTTAGGGTAGCGCATAACAAAAATCCAGCTGAATCATCCTTTTAAGCTATTGACACCCTTAATGGACACTGGAGGGGTGCAAATATGATCCAACAAATATCCCAAAATGAAACCAAGTAGATATTTGAACTTCAAACTTTAACCCCTTCAGGGTTGAACGTTGAGCTGGATCTCAACGGTTTCATTACAGACTATTAATTAGCAGTAGAGTTCCTTTAAAATTTAGATTTAGTTTAAATTCATCAGTCCATTTTATTGCGGGTAGACTAACCTACTCTAGTTCTTTTCTTTTGATTCAATCCAACTATCACATTAACATAGGGCTATTTGTAGATTATTTTTATCTTGTCAGATTAATTTAATTACCAATAGTTATTACGGTGCAATTCTAATGAGTGACCACTAGGTGGCCGTCTCTTTATCAATATCAGTATTGGTATAAAATACATTTTTTTAACTTCACTATTGTTTTTATTTTTTAAAATTTCCAATCCATTATGTATATTAGATTGTAAGCACCCCATAGTGTATAGCAGGTGGTCAGTATATTGACCAATTATTATTGACATTTAATTTACAAATTAAGGGTATATAAAGGCCACAATCAATATGGAGGATTCAGAGCTTCCTGATGATGGCCCATGATGATGTCAAGGCTTGTTTGCGTCATCGCGACACACGTCCGCCCACATTTCCGTGAATCGAGCCGATTCGAGAGTAGCGGTCATCAGCAGATTGCGGGCCGACTTCCCCTAAAGAAAAAAAATCACATGCTGTGCACACCGGGTGCCAGGATATTCGGCACCATTACATGTGAGTGTAATCTCAGATTTGTTTTTACCCAATAAATTTATCAAAGGTTTTACGCAATGAGGTTCTCCCTCTGTTATTTTCATACATCTATGTGAGGTCTATCCAGTGCACGAGTTGCCAGCAACAGATTTACCCAGGGATCTCCCCACATGCCTAAGTGACCATACTGCAGATAGTTGGTCAACATCTAGGGGTGAGTGTACATCCATGTGGGGCACCCAGTCTCAGCACAAGTCTATGGAGCACGGATTGTCTATTTTTGAGCACGAGCACTTATGAACACAAAACATGTTGGGCTGTAAAGGACTTTTCTGTGTGTTTTTTTCAGGATCACATTTGCTATCACCTAGCGCTGTGATTTATATATTTATTATCTGTATTTGCTATCTAGCAAGTTCTTACTGCAGCTGCACTTTCATGTATTCACAATTGTCATTTCTTTGGCACTAAGTATTATTAGATTTCACTTGTTTACTAATGGCTTTGCTAGGTGTGCAGTGTTTCGGACCTTTCTTCATGCATATTCACAGTATCACAGTATGTGGGGAGTTAGACTGACTCCTGTCGAGCCAGCCCCCATTGCAGGAAACACCGTATGGACTTGAGCGGAAACCTAATGAAATTAAAAAGTCCCTCCCTTTTAGTTTCACTCCGCATATTGTAAATAATTCTAAATTAAATGCTAAATATCACAAAACTGAATAGGCAATACATTTGTTAAAGAGGCAGTCCACCTACATCAACCTAAAAAAAAAAATATTAAAAGCCAGCAGCTACAAATACTGCAGCTGCTGACTTTTAATACATGGCCACTTACCTGTCCCAGAGTCCAGCGATGTCGGCAGTCGACGCCAATAACCCGCTCGATTCTCGGAAGCTGCCGCCGCCATCCTAGGTGAGGGAATCAGGAAGGGAAGCGTTGCGGCTTCACTTCCCGGTTCCCTACTGCGCATGCGCGAGTCTCGCTGCGCATCGTAACTGGTCACCGCTATCTCCTGGGAGCTGTGTGTTTCCCAGGAGACAGCGCGGAGGGACAGGAAGAGGCATAGACTCCCGTGGGAGTCTATGCCGGAAGTGGGTGCAAATACCTGTCTTAGACAGGTATCTGCACCCCCCCCCCCCCTGAAAGGTGCCAAATGTGACACCGAAGGGGGGGAGGGTTCCGAAAAGCGGAAGTTCCATTTTTGTGTGGAACTCCGCTTTAAATAAGGCATGTTTTTATGTGAAACACAACAATAGTACAATAATGCACAAAATTGAAGTGTCACTAAAGGCAAAACTTATTTTTAAAGTCAAAACAGGAAGTGAAAGGGAATCTCTTCAAAGTGAGGGAATGCCAGGATGTCACCATAACTAATGTTTCGTTTACTTTCACTTTCAATGATAACAGTAAACAGGACAAAACAGAGAAGGTGAATCTCCCTAATGGGGGCACAGACTGCAAAAAAAATCTGACAAGAGATTTGACTCCCCTTCACTATATCCCAAAAAAAAAAAAAATAATTGCCTTAGCGACACTTTAAAGAGAAAATACAAGCAATATTTAACTGTTAGAGAATCGATCCTTGAATGCCCCACCTTACCAGATGCATAAAGATATACACAAAACTTAGAATTCAGAAATCTGCGGCTTAATGCAGTCTCAGCCTGCCCACAGCTGGACACCGTTCACATTGTTTCAGAAGCCAGTGACCTCAGAAACGCTGTACAATTGCACATTGTCTAGGACAAACAACCGGGGGGCTATGGCCAGCTTAAAAATAACCACACAGTGGATTTTCACCTGTGATGCAGCACACATCAAAACTATTTTAACCCAAAAAGGTAACAGTTAAGTGATTGTGGCATTTTGGAAAAATTAACATGGTGACCAAATGCTTGAGAGATCCATCAAACCAAAACTTTTTTTTAATACTGTATTGAAAAATAGAATGGCCAGGGCTAGTAACTTTGGCATTACCTTAAAACAGGGCAGACTGTCCAATCCTGGGTATTCTTCTATGTCCCCTGTTTTCACGTTAAAGCATGCACCATGCCAAGGACACCGCACTCTGTCCCCTGCCAGGAATCCTGTAAAATACCATTTATAAAATGTAATTACCAGCTTCCCAACTTTTGAATTATCATGTGACTATTGTCTATAAGCCTCTCTGTAAGTGACTGCTGGGTAATTTACATTTTTGTATGACAAATACAGAAGTTTTCTTCTTTGGCAGAGGCCAATTTGGATGCATTCCCTAGAGAACATTGCCTAGAGTCTCTCTACTTGTAGTCTGTGATCCAGTGAAGTCAAACCAGTGATAGTTTTCTTATAGCTGAATGATCACTAGTCATAGGCTGCAGGATAACCTTGCAAAAATTAAAATTAAGAACTCTAAAAAAAAAAGGAAAAGGAAAAAGAGAGCTATAACAAAGCCTGCATGCCAACTCACACAAGGTAAATATAGCCTCTGTAACCGTACAATAACTGCAAAAATGACAGACCTCCACTAAAGAGGAGGTCACATTAAGAGGTTACTTTTAACAGACTAAGTGGTTTTGAAACAAGCATAACTAAAAAAGTACAAAAATAGTTTTTTTTAAATCACATAAAAAAATCTCAAATACAGATAACTAAATATGAAAAAATAACCTTCACCACATCCACAATAATAAGAAGACAACGTTGTCTTATACTGCATAAGTCGGCAAACCTGCAACACAGTGGCCACATGAACAGTTAAGGGCAAACTTCGGGCAATTTAGCTCATAGCTCTGCATTACTTTGATGAATAATTCCTCTAAATTGACAATTAACCATTAAATTTCCTACCAAATGATAAACCGGACCTAAAATTTCAATTAAGATGGTAATCAGACCATACGAATGCTTAGAGCTGCAAACTGGCTTTAAATAATCAGTCCTTTAGGCAGGCAATACCCGAAGCTAATTTCTTTCCTGCAAAAGAAATTAGTTAGATTCCCCCATCAACACACATAGTGTTGCTGTGGGAATCCCTCCTACCAGGCCATTGTCTTCCCCGGCGGGGGCAGCCAGTGATTATTGCTAGTAGCAGCCCCTAGTAATAATCACAAGTGAATTCCGGCAGCCTGGTTGTACCCAAGTTGATCGATCAAATTGGTACATTTAGCCTGCCGGATTCACTTGCGATTATTACTAGCGGCTACTATAGCCACTAGCAATAATCACTGGCTGCCCCCGCCGAGGGAAGACAATGGCCCGGTAGGAGGGATTCCCGCATCAACACTGTTTAATTAGTGAGCAGAGTAGCATAAGCTGTTAGATGCAAGACCCTAAGGTGCAAAGGAAGCTGTCAGGGCTGGGCTAAGCCCTTCCTTCTCTGAGCTGACCGCTCAGCTGTTGGCTAATTGCCAGCTCCCATCTCTCTCCACAGTTACCCAGCTGTTGTTGATTCTGCTCGTCATTCCTGCCTACTTAAAATCGTACAGCTCACTTGATCTCTGCCTTCGCCTTTTATCAACATCACAGAGACTTTCTCCTGCGTTCCTGTTGAAGACTTGCTCGGCTGACGTTCCTTCTGGCTCCTGATCCTGCTTGCTGTACTACTATGTTTATCTCTGGCTCTCTGACATTTGCTTGGCTGACTACCCGATCCGGTTAATGAACTCTGGCTTGTTTTGACTACATTTACTCTGTTTACATTATTATTATTATTATTATTGAACAAGTGTGATTTAACTATACTTCTGTCTCGGTCTAATACATGGTTCCTGATAGAAGCAGAGGAGGTGCAGATTAAGTTGGTCAACTAAGCTGATGTTTTTAAATTTAAAGTTACGATTAGTATATTCCTGTGACAACGTCTTACATAGGCATCAATAAACAGGTTCTTGTCCACTCAGGGGTCTTGTATTCAACAGTTGTTAATGTCCCCTAGTTAGCACAGCTGCAATCTCACCATCCACCATTCCGCCTATCCTCCACTTCCAAGTGCCCTTGCACCATGACCTACAGGCTTCTCGGGTCCCCTTAAAGCTAATCCTCGCCTCCACTCACCGCCACTCTCACTGCAAATTCCAGGTGAGAGGGGGCATGGCCAGCATGACAAAACAACATGCTAATATTGACGCATTTCGCTCACTTGCATATTAAGTTTTATCAGGAAAAATAGGCAATATAGCTGACCAGTGGTCATACCTCCAAGGCCATACCACAGTATCTCAGAGTCCTGGAGAAAAAGTGTCACTACAAAGAAAAGTGAACTGCAGTGTGAGTGTCCAGAGACACACTGAAAGTGTCAGGAAAAAGTGGAATGCACTTGTATTTCATTGAAAACTAAAATTCCATCTATGTAACATGTTACTAAAGGTGGAGTCAAAGTGTTAGCGTGACACTTAGTGGTATATTTATAAAAAATTCACATAGTGATTAACTCATTGAAAGTGTATGTACATTCATTCTGGATGAATGGGGCAAAAACAAATATTAGGCCATTTCCTGTGCTAGCAAAACGTTTTTCATTGATTAAAAATATTGCATCTGGCCCTCAGGTCAGTTTTGAACACCAACTTGACATGAAAACTATATCCTCTTCGCCGCTCAGCCTGGCCATTGATTGGCTAGAGTGGATGGATTGAAAGCAGCGCAGTCATTAGCTCACGCTGCTGTCAATCATATCCAATGACGCGGCGCGCCGGGGGGCGGGGCCGAGTGATACAGTGAGCGGCTATGGCCGCTCACTGTATCACGGGAGCGCGCCCACAAGCACTCAACACCATGCGAGGGAGCTCGCATGAAAGTGTTGAGTCCTTGCGGGGGGAAGCCAAGACAGCCACCGAGGGACTCCAGAAGACCAGGTTCGGGGCCACTCTGTGCAAAACGAGCTACACAGTGGAAGTAAGTAAAACATGTTTGTTATTTAAAAAAAAATAGCTTTAGTGATCCTTTAAAATAGACCTTTGCACTACTCAATGTGTTGATAGAGTTTCAATCCTGCAATATATAACTTTTTAAAGTAGAAAACATGAGCGCCCCCAAAGTTCTGCACAATGCAGTCTTGGATGCTTCTCAACAAGCAGTCGGTCTCCCACAGTGCATTGTGGAAAACACCAAGATCACACCTTTGTGTACCGAATGGCACCTTGAGAACCCCACCTTTCAGGTGTAAGGTTAGTTTTGTGGCTTAGGACTAGTGACAGGTGTACCTTAACATTGCAACAGTTATTGTAACCATAGAAGGGCCTTAAAGTGGACTTATTAAAATGTACATTTCACCTGAATCAACAGGGTACATCAGCATTATCAGACCAAATTGTTTTCCGTTAAAAAGTATTTCAGTGTTGCCAACTAATACAGCAGTAAAACATTTTTTAAAGTGAGAAAATATTGCATCAAGAAACCGTATAAGAAAAA
Source organism: Lithobates clamitans (assembly GCA_037952925.1). Taxonomy (NCBI): domain Eukaryota; kingdom Metazoa; phylum Chordata; class Amphibia; order Anura; family Ranidae; genus Lithobates; species Lithobates clamitans. Next base: position 4,355,761 of record JBBGZY010000013.1, read on the forward strand.
AAAAATACGTAATTGGGCTTGTCTCGGTCAATGAGTTCATAATAAACATTATGGACATAGCAGTAACAGATTACATTTTGAAAACATGAGTAAAGAAAACGTGAGTAAAGAAATACTTGACCCACTTCACCCTTTATAATATATAACTGATAAGTCTTAATAAGTTACTCAATTTCTATTTGTGTTTCCTTAATAAAGAATCATGCCCTCTTTAAACAACACACCTTAGCTATTTTAGTTTATCCTTTAAATCAAGCAAGTCTACAAATATAATATTTCATCTGTTCCCTGCCTTCCACATCTACTAGGAACAGCAACTGCTTTGCCAATTCAAATTTTCTTCGTGGTGACTGATAAAAACATCTGGACACATCTTCATATAAAAAGGTGTAATTACATTAACCAAAGTATTCCTTATATCCCTTCACATCCTCATTCTCATATGGCCCAATCTTGTGCACAGATGGGAAGCACTGTTTGCTTCTCTAGACCCTCAGAACTCTTCGGTGTTTTAATTGTTCACTTGTATGCCAGAGAGATGCATTTATTGAGTCCCAGCACAGAAAAATACTTGCAACAGATGACAAAATCAAACAGAGTAAATATTACAATGAACAGCAGCCTTCAGATAACCCAGTTTCTGTCACATTTTAGCCAAAAAGAGCCTTCCCTAATATACACCTTTTCCCCCCATGGGTGACAAGGACAAGCAATTCGATTGGCCAGTTTTATTAGGCCTTTGATCTGCTTTTGGCCTTCTGGGTGACAGAAAATGCCTCTTATGCCCTGCACACACGACCGGTTTTCCCGTCGGAATAAACTCTGAATTTTTTTCCGAGGGAATTCCGCTCAATCTGTCTTGCATACACGCGGTCACACCAAATTCCGACCGTCCAGAATGCAGTGACCTACAACACGTACAACGGGACTAGAAAAAGGAAGTTCAGTAGCCAGTGCGCCACCCTTTGGGCTCCTTCTGCTAATCTCGTGTTTATCTTGTGTTAGTAGAAGTTTGATGAGAGACGATTCGCGCTTTTCAGACTCGTGCTTTTCAGATCATTTTACTGCTGTTCAGTTTGTGCTTGTGGGGTTTGTATCTGTTCTTCAGTGCGTGTAGTCAGTTCGTATCTGTTTTTCAGTGCATTCTTATCCGCTTGTTTCTGATTTTCAGCTCGCTCTTCACAGGCCTTGCCGTTCTTCAGTGCGTTCTGTTAGTTCGTTCTGAGCAGCCGACCGTTTTGAAGCCATGTTGCGGGTACGTACTCGTCGTAGAGTTCGTGCTGTGTGGGGGCTTGGTGTTGGGGTTTTTACTTGGACCCAAGCCCAGTCCATGAACAGGGTGGGGAGGAGTTCATGGACCAAGAATTGTTTACATCAGCGTGACTAAATCTCTCATATGCCTTTGCTGCGTGAGATCCAGGAGAATAATCCTGATGATTTCAGGAATTTTCTCTGGATTTTCACCATCTGTTGGCTTTGCTGTCCCCTTATATTATGAAGCAGGACACCTGCATGCGGCAAGCCATCACTCCGAAGAAGAGGCTAGCCACCATGTTGTGGTACTTGGAGACAGGGAGAAGTCTGCAGGACCTCAAGTTCTCGACAGGCAACTCCCCCCAGGCTCTGGGGATCATTATTCAAGAGACATGTTCTGCCATCATTCAGGTCCTGCAGAAGGATTATATTAGGGTAAGTTTTGTCCTTTAACATCACATTTTATGTAGTTAATGTATGCTAATGTATTGTATTTCTTTCATCATTCCTTAATTACCATGATTGTAATTTGCTGTGAATGTCCCCATTGTGTCCATGCATACTTTAAGCTTTTAATGCTCCTTTTTTGTCCTTCATGCACATTTGCCTTCACTAACCTCCCTAGCATGCTATCCTAGGCCCATATACACCTAGCCTAGTCACTTAATGTATTTTGTCAGCTCCATTGTAGTGCTTTACCCTAAACACCCCCTAAAATGTGTCCAAATGTTGTCCTTAAAATCAGGCAGAGTGCAAGAGGCTTTTTTTTTGGCCGAGAAACTGGTGTCAGAAGGAGTGAAACAAGAGAAAGTTATCTCAGCCCTCCAAGAGCTTAGTCTTGCAGGCGACTTTGTCACAGAAGCCTCTGTGGATATAATTAAAACCACTTCAAGAGCAATGTTAAGCTCAGTAATGGCCAGAAGGGCGCTTTGGTTAAAACCCTGGTCGGCAGATCCCTCCTCAAAGTCCAACTGGTGTAAAATACCTTTTGATGGCATAAATCTTTTTGAAGAAAAACTGGACTCGGCCATTTCTAAAGTCATCGGAGGGAAATCGGGACTCATTCCTTCAGATAGAAGGCCCAGACAGCAGAGACCACCTGCTTCTAGAAGAAATCTCCCGGATAAATACAGGGAGGCAAGATCCTACAGGCCTGGGAAAGAGTATCGAAGGAACTGGAAAAACCCCCAGTCATCATTCCTCAAGCTCCAAAAGTCTAAGACCCCTGCCACAGGGGATCAAAAGTCTTTTTGAAGGTGCGTCCGCCCAACCAGCTATAGTGGGGGCCAGACTCATGAGATACAAGCAGGTCTGGGCGGATACAATAAAGGACCCATGGACGATAGACACTGTCCAGTTCGGGCACAAATGGAAATTCAAGACACGGTCTCCAAGAGACCAATTCTCTGTAACCAGATTACCGGCATCTCGGGAAAAAAGGACGCTACTAACAAGATACGTCCAAGATCTGCTACAAAAGGAGGCCATAGTGGAAGTTCCACTATCCCAAAGGTCAACGGGATTCTACTCCCCATTGTTTCTGGTGAAGAAAAAAACAGGGGATCTCCGTCCTGTTCTAGACTTAAAGAATCTCAATCGCTCAATCCTAGTCGAGACATTCAAAATGGAGAGCCTCCAGTCAATTCTTCGGGCCATGAATATTGGGGATTGGATGCTTTCCGTCGATTTACAAGACGCCTATCTGCACGTTCTCATTCACATTTCATTTCAAAAGTTTCTCCGCTTTGCGGTAGGTCTTCACCATTTTCAATTCCGAAGTCTCCTGTTCGGGATCTCCACCGCTCCAAGAACATTCACCAAAGTCTTACTGCCAGTAATAGCCTTACTGAGAGAACAAGGATTGAGAGTCCATCATTACCTGGACGACATCCTCTTGCTAGCAGACAATCAAGATTCCCTTCTACTGCATCGATCCATTCTGATCACCACCCTACAAAACTTCGGCTGGATTATAAACTGGGGGAAAAGCAACTTACAGCCCACCCAGAGAATGATATTCCAGGGGGCGGAACTAGACACCCGTCTCAACACGATAGAACTCCCGCGGGAAAAAATTCCCAGTCTAATTCAGAAGGCAAAAAAGTTATTAGTTTCTACCACACTACCAGCCCGGGAGTACCTCAGCATACTGGGGTCATTCTCAGCAACCATCCCGATGGTACAATGGGCCCAATGGAACACCAGACCCCTGCAAGCATCACTGTTAAGACAGTGAAACAGGGTGTCATTGTCTCAGCCAATAATAAGCCGGAAAGAAGTAAAACAATCACTCTGGTGGTGGACCAGATTGAACAATCTGAAGAGATGCAGGCATATAGTCCCTCTTCCCCAAGAAGTAATCACTTCAGACGCAAGCCTGAGGGGGTTGGGGGGCACATTACCGCCATCACGCAGTCCAGGGCCTTTGGACATTCAAGACACAGAACGTGGTTTCAAATATATTGGAGATGAAAGCAGCATTCCAAGCTCTGTTAGCCTTCAGCCCCCTCCTCAGGGGGAAAGAAGTCCTGTTAAAATTGGACAACAGGGTGGCAGTTGCCTATATCAACAGGCAAGGGGGCACCAAGAGTCGCTCCATGATGCAGGAAGTCCACCCAGTCTTCGAGTGGGCACAGCTGAACCTGTCGGGATTAACGGCAACGTATGTGCCAGGAGTTCGAAACCAACTAGCCGACTCTCTAAGTCGGACCTTTGTATCAAACGAGTGGGCTTTAAGTCACCAAGCCTTTACCCTCAAAACCCAAACCTGAGGGATACCGGATATACACCTGGCAGCAACACCAGTCAACATGAAATGCCAGAGGTATCTAGCCAGAATTCCTTTCCCATCGGCAGAAGGCACGGATTGCCTACAGCACAACTGGAACTTCCGTTTGGGGTACATCTTTCTGCCAACACCACTCATTCCGAGATTCTACTAGTGACGTCACAGTCCCAGCATGCGCAGGGACTCTGGCGTCATAAGAGGGCGTGACCCCAGAGTCCCTGCGCATGCTGGGACTGTGACGTCGTAAGGGGGCGGGGTCAGCGCTTATATAAATGGCTGCGCAGCTCGCACACAGCATTCCAGTAGGAGAGAGCGTCGTGTCAACATCGGAAGAAGAGAAGAAGAGAAGAGGGGACAAGATAGCGGCAGCAGACCGGGCCCCCGCTAGCAAAAGAGCTGGAAGAAGATAGCGGAGGGGCCTGGTGGGAGAAGAGGTGGAACACCGGGAGAAGAGGCCAAACACCGGGAGAAGAACCCGAACACCGGGAGGAGAGGTCGGAAGAAGACCCCGAAGTCGGAAGAAGACCCCCATAGTCGAAAGAAGACCCCGGAGCTGCCTAATAAATTACTTTTAAAATCTGTGTACTGTGTTTTTTTATTGACACTTTTTTCCCTAGGTGAATGGGTAGGGGTACCATGTACCCCATACTCATTCACATAGGGTGGGGGGCCGGGATCTGGGGGCTCCCTTATTAAAGGGGGCTCCCGGATTCCGATAAGCCCCCCGCCCTCAGACCCCGACAACCAACGGCCAGGGTTGTCGAGAAGAGGCCCTTGTCCTCATCAACATAGGGAAAAGGTGCTTTGGGGTGGGGGGCTGCAGGGGGGCGCTCGCTCGTCCCCACCCTCTTTCCTGACCGGCCGGGCTGCGTGCTCGGATAAGGGTCTAGTATGAATTTTGGGGGGGACCCCCACGCCGATTTTTTGGTGTAGGGGGTTCCCCTTACAATCCATACCAGACCTAAGGGCCTGGTATGCCCCTGGGGGGGAACCCACGCCGGGTTTTTTTTCATTTAAAATTTGGCGCGGCGTTCCCCCTCGTGATTCATACCAGACAGCTGTCAGCACTGCCAGTCACTAATCGCAAAAGGAAAAAAACGTTTTCCTTTCCCGATCAGCGAGCCAGCGCGACATGCACAGTACCCTGTTGCCGAGAACCAGCGCGATGGGATCGCGCTGGAAACACAATCTCGCGTTCAGGTACTGTATGTATTCTTCTACATATTTTTGGCAGCGATCTGCGAATTTCATCGTGACTGTGACATTGTGGCAAACAGATCGGACACTTTTCACACTATTTTAGGACCGGTGACATTTATACAGCGATCAATGCTGTAAATATGCACTGATTACTGTATAAATGTCACTGGCAGGGACGGGGGTTAACACTAGGGGGCGATCAAGGGGTTAAATGGGTTCCCTAGGCAGTGATTCTAACTGTGGGGGGTGGGACTGACTAGGGGAGGAGACCGATCGGTGTTCCTATATACTAGGAACACACGATGTGTCTCTTCTCTCCCCTGACAGGACGTGGATCTGTGCGTTTACACACACAGATCCACGTTCCTGCTCTGTGACGAGCAATCGCGGGTACCCGACGGACGAATAGGCTCCCGAGTGACGCTCCTTATACCGCCAGGAAGCCGAGGAGATCCCACCTGCGGACGTCATATGATTATACGTGGGTAATGAAGTGGTTAAATAAAAGATAAAAAAAAAAAAAAAAGAAGAGGATACATACATTGCATGTACCTTGTGGGGTTTTTAGTGCTTCCATTGATTGAAATGATGCTAAAATTATAGGCATGGATTCACATTTTGGCTTGGTTCACATTAGCCTGAGTCCAAAGTCACATAACTTTCAGTGCAACTTTGGAGTACAACTTTGATGTGACTTTTTATACTCTGTGGCATTGAAGTTGTATCAAAGCCAGACCAAAGTAGTGCAGGAACCTTTTCTAAAGTCGGACAGACCTGTGTAATATCAGTTAAGACAACTCTCATAGGGAATATTGAATTTCACATGTCATCTGAAATTAAAGCGGGGTTCTCATTAAAAAAAAAAAAAAAAAAATGAAAAGTCAGCAGCTACAAATACTGCAGCTGCTGACTTTTAATCGGACACTTACCTGTCCCAGGGTCCAGCGATGCGGGAGATCGAAGCCCCGCTCGTCCCCCCCCCTCCGCTCGGTGGCGCCGGCATTTTAACTGTGGGCGCCCGGCTGACACCCACTGCGCATGTGCGAGCCGTAAAACGTGCCGTCACTGGCCCCGCATTAATCTGGGACCAGTCACGTGTCCTAGATGATTGACAAGAGGGAGGGTGGAGAGGCGATCTCCCTTCCTGCGCCGAGGGAAGTGACGTCAGGAGCCCAGGCACCGAAGGAGGCAGACTATGAGGGACCCCCTAGCAACAAGCATTTAGAGGTGAGTAAAAAAAAAATTTTCTCCAAATGTTTTTTTTTTTTTTTAAGCACTTTATAGGCACCTGCCTACAGTGGCCAATGGTAAATCCTGACCTGGAGACATTTTTCTTGCCAAATAATGCAATACAATGCTGTCAGTGGGCATGAGCCCTCCTCTTTATGAGGTCTTGACTCATGTAAATGGGGGCTTATTTTAATTACCACCATGGCAAAGTTCTCATTGAACAATTATATGCTCACACGGGAATGTACAGTACACACAGGCATTTTAGAGAGCAGTGCATTATACACCCAGAATCATTATATAACAAACTCTTGTACCATTTAACAAAGGAAAATGGTCAAAGAAACAAAAAGGTTTCTGTAATAAGTCCAAAATGAAAATGTACAGAATCCTACAGTAAGTGATTTTATGCGACCTTCTCTCAGGTTACAGCAAGCAATAAAAAATAAAATGTTAGTTGGCTACTCTGGATGAGTAATGCAGTGGTAAAAGTCTGCCGGGCGTACTCTCTACAGGACTTACCCTTACTTAAAGGAGCTCCATAGTGGGAACACTTGTTGCCCACAGCGCTGAATGTCCCATTACTCTTCACTAATAGGATACTGCTCCCTTCTATCACGAATTCCCGCATCCTGCATACAAGAGAGGTAGGTAGACTTTATTGATTTGATATGCATCCTCTTTAGAAAAATTTTAGTACTCAAACACCAGTGTTATACACCCTGTATTAAATATTATAATTGTAATCCAAATATATACCAGTTTAGAAACATACATTTTTTTCTTGCAGTGTCACATAGCTGTCACCCATAATGAATAATCTGGAAACTCCTACAAGGATGTGTCACATCCCTTCCTGCCCCTCCTCCAAAAGTAGCCCACCTTCCATAATTCACTTTAGGCAAAGCTTGGCCAGAGACAACAAACACCCATCTTGCTTGAGTACAGCAGTAACAAGGGCTGATGGAAGTTGGGTCAAAGAGTGGGTGAAGTGCTAATATTTCCCTCAACAGCCCTTGCCCAGCAGCTTGGGCATAGAGTAGCAGAAACGCAAGCACAAAAAGGTCTCTAAATAGGCATTTAAAAAGGTTTTAACTTCAGAATTTATTAAGTAAATAGGGGTAGGGGTTTAAGTCCTCCCTTATGCTATTGAAAATGAAAAAAAAAAAGTTTGGCCTTTAGATCTACTTTAAAGTGGTTGTAAACCCTTTACAACCACTTTTTACTACAGGCAAGCCTATACTTACTTGTAGCTACATTGCATATCTCCTAGACCTGCACGGTTTAGGAGATACCCCCTGTATTTGCATGTGCCGACGTCATCGGCACATGCGCACTTAAGCAAACTGAAGCAATGGCACGTACGCGTCGTTACTGGCGGCTCCCACACACATGTGCGGGAGTGACGTCATCGCGGCTCCGGCCAATCACAGCGCCGGAGCTGCAATACCCGGAAGTAACTGATGTCGGCCACCGGAGCGGTGAACGAGGACGGCTGCGGGGGCTTCGATCTCAGGTAAGTAATTCATAATGAGCTAGTATGCTATGCATATAGCTCTATATGCCTTTGTCTTGCAGGTTTTTTTATTTGGGGGGGGGGGGGTTAGGGTTTACCACCACTTTAAATTATACTGAGGAGTATATACAAGTTCTAAGTGAAAATGACTTTAATGAATACAGTATGAGATTAAGCGGTTGCCTGAAATTTAGAAATGCAGTTTAATGACATAGCAATAAAAATGAATGAAACACAAACATTCATCCTATGGTCTCCTGCCTTTACTCAACATTTACCCATAACAACTTGATTAAAAAAAAAATGTTCTTTAATTTTGGTAGCATAATTATTAGTATGTAATTTATGTTCCTTGCTAGTGTGTGCTGTAAATTGCCTCCAGCATTGCTCCTGTTCCTTCTTGCCGGAGGCTGCCATTTTGCTGATGCCCAGGGTCCCTGAGCATCAGTAAATCTTTAGTCTGTCAGCTGATTGCCCTCTAGTGGCTCTGATTCTCGGCACAGTACCGAGAATAGAGAACCAGCGAGGTTGTTCAGAGCAGGATGAGAACGTGCATTACTGGATTTTAAATTATGGGCACTTATTTTTATTGTTTTCCATAGCATTACCAACAAAAGTGCAAGCATGAAATAAGCTATTAGGACTTAATTTTCTGATCAAAATTCTACTTTAAAGACAGAACCAATATGTAAAGCAAGGGTGGAAGAATCGTCACACCACTTGATCTTACCTGCCCAGCTTACAATTATTCTGCACTGAGGTCTTAAAGTATAATTTAAAAGCAAAACTTTATTTTTTTTAGTTTTGGAAAGAGTGGAGAGAGATTAGAACACTTGTCAGCTTTTATTGCTGTCTGTACACCCCCCCCCCCCCCCCCCCATTAGGAAGATTCACCCTCTCTATTTGTCCTTTTTACCATTATCATTGAAAGTGAAAGTAAAAGAAAATTGGGTTGTCCCCAGAAAAGTAATAGAGAGCAAATCTTCCAATGGGGACACTAATTCTGGTGACCTGGGGGTCCCAAGATATTCCCCTAATTTGCAGGGATTTCCTCTCACTTCCTGTTTGGTTATGGGACACGAAGTGAAGAAAAATATCTGTAATGGGGCATAAATGGCGAAAAGAAATCTGACAGGGGTTATAACCCTCCATTACTCTATCCAACATAAAATAAAAGTTTGGCCTATAGTACTACTTTCATGCAAATTTCATAAAGAGCATCCATATTTAACCCCAAGAACCAATAGTACACACAGATATGGCAGTGTGAAGGACACTTCTGTATTATTTTACCCTAACATTTTTAAAGAAACCCTTACTTTACAGGGAATATACAAAGTGTTGAAAAGCAACTATACATTGAAACACAGGCTAAGAAATTAAGTCAATGGACCGCTTTATTAGTGATAAAGTGCTTTGTGTAGCACAAAACATGAAGGCTCTGTTTACACTAGTACAATTTCAGATGCGACTTGAGTAGCACAGAATCACAGGACAATGGAAATCACATTGTTTTCAATGGTACCTGTTCTCATCAATGCAACACAAGAACTGATGGGCCAGCCTAGGGGAGGCCTTTTTAAACTTGTATGTGTTTGGGTTTCCTGCAGAAGGTGGAGCCTATCTCTCATGTGACCATCCTAGAGGATGACTTGGGAAATCACATCATTTTCAATGGTACCTGTTCTCATCAATGCAACTCTGCTAGATGCTATTTTGGAAAAGGTTCCTGTACTATTTTGGTGGAATTCCAACAGGATTTGGCTTCATAGAATATGCAAACCACTTCAAAGTCGCTTCAAAGTTGCATCCAAATTGCATTCAAGTTGGACTATATAATCACACTGAAAGTTGGATCCAAATCAGATTGCAGCAGTATAAACCTAAATGGATTTAAACCCGATTCATGAAATATGAGCTGGGCACATATATGCAGTGTTTTCTTATCTCTCTTCAAAGCACTGTGTCTGGTGGCTTTCTCCTGCTCCGTTCTTCTGTTATCACCCTGATAACTTCGGACAAATTCTCCTACACATGAGATAAAAGTAGACTGAATTTTGTGTTGGGGAGGGAGCTATAAATAGATTAGCAAGCAGCTTGCCCTGTCTCAGAACACCTCAGAGTCTTTGCCTATGTGGAGTGGGGGTGTGTGTGCCTTTCCTCCAATTAGCTGTCTTGGCTGTATGCCCAGACTTCACACTCTGTGTTAAACAGGAAGAGAAAATCTCCTAATAGGATGTGAACTTTCTAAAGAATATATAAAGTTGAAGACAGCAGATATACATGTAAAACTTATGTAGGGAGATTTATTTCATCCATGTGCATCATCTAGGGCTGTTCACTTCACTGGGTATATGTGAGGGTTTACATCCACTTTAAGAGTCCAAATGTTTCTGTTGTATAGTTGCATATTTGAATCAAATAAAGAAATGTCAGCACTGTTGGGGGGGGGGGGGGGGGGTACGAATCTTTACATAAAAATCCGACAATTTAAAGCGGAGTTCCCCTTAAAAAAAAAAAAAAAAGAAAAGTCAGCAGCTACAAATACTGCAGCTGCTGACTTTTAATAATTGGACACTTGGACACTGTCTCAGGGTCCAGCGATGCGGGGGATCGAAGCCCTGCTCGTCTCCCCCTCCGCTCGGCAGCGCCGGCATTTTATCTGTGGGCGCGAGCCGCGCCGCGCAACGTGACTGGCCGCGCAATCATCTGGGACCTGTCATGTGTCCCAGATGATTGACAGGGGAGGGGAAAGAGGTGATCTCCCTTCCTGCGCCAAGGGTAGTGACGTCAGGAGCCCAGGCGCTGAAGGAGGCAGACTATGAGGGACCCCCTAGCAACAGGCATTTAGAGGTGAAGAAGAAAAAAAAATTTTCTCCAAATTTTTTTTTAAATTCTTTTTAACCTCCCTGGCGGTATGATTATTTCGGATTTTTGGTGCTGAAAGCGGTACAATTATTTTGCATGGAGATTTGGCGTTTAATATTGTAGGCCTGTAATTCTTAACAATAACACGCTTATATCTGTCCACCAAGAGTCTAGTAGATATCGCGGGTATGATGAAGTTTGAAACACAAAATCATAAATTATAATATAATAAATAAATATAAATAAATATAAATAGTTAAAAAAAATAATAATATAATAATAAAATAAATTTCCCCACGATTCACTATCGCTCAATTCTGCAAGTGTTCTAATTTACTATCGCTGTTTTCTGGCTGGTCTAAAGCTACTTTTGACGTAAAGGGACACTTTTTGGTTGCTATAGACAATCTCAAGTTTCCAGGCAGAAAGAACAGTATTTATAATATAAAACTGCATGCGGGGCATTGGACAAAGCATTGGGGACAAAAGGTATGTGAAATGATTTCATACAGTACTGTAATCTGTAAGATTACAGTACTGTATGTGTTATGATTTTTACATTTTTTTAAATGTGCCACCAGGGACGCTCGCAGGGAACGGAGCCTGGCACAGAGAGGCTTCGGAGTAGGACAGAACCCGCAGACAGCGCGGGGGGACATCGCAGGATCCTGGGGACAAGGTAAGTATACCACACCAGGATCCTGCAATGCAATCCCGAGTGTGGCTTGGGGTTACTGCTAATGGTGCTGAAATTTAACCCAGAGCCACACTCAGGAATTTTGGGGTGGAACTCCACTTTCAGGTCAATTTGTGCTCCCCATACAAGAGCTTGAGGTTGCAGAACCTGTACTGTCATTCTACTTTATATGGTTGATGCAACTGCTGTTGAAATGCTCGTTCTATCACATCATTTCATTATGAATATATGTAAATAACCCCTTCAGAAGAAGAAATGACTTCTGGGTAAATGCAGGCATGTCGGTGAATGTCCCACCCACTAAACAGTTATGAAGCAGCTTTGGTTTGACAAATGGACAGCACTGTTAGACTTATTGAACTTGATCCGCAAAGGCTGGTATACATCTCATGCTAAGAGGTGGTGTTCTTTCCTTCTCTACTCTACAACTCAGAGCTTACTCTCCATCTTTCATTTCGGATTCCTTGCACAGCTCCTGGGTGATCTTCTCATTTCCACTCATGGCGATTCTCTTGGTTGCTACAAAAAAAAAAAAAAAATTATAATATATATACACACACACACACACAACAGTAATAAAATGTATTACACATCCAGGTTCCAGTCATTTCAAAAATATTATTTTGCTAGATACTAAAAATTGCAAGCAAGCATGCAGTTTAGCCTTATCCCCCGCCTTGCCCAAAATGGATTTACCCCAATTCCAGAGGTCAGAGGTTACACCAAGGGCAATGTTCTTGCGATTCTGACATGGATACAAAACACATGGTGTCTGTATATACAATTATTTGGAGAAGGAAATATTTTGCACCATGTGGCGCTCCTCATGTACATTGTATTTGATCACTAATTTGAGTTATAAATAGAAGCCTCACAACAAAATCCATTATTGCATGATGCAATGTGGGCACATGACAATATTGGCACTGAAAGGGCATGGCATAGCTCTGTCACCTCCTAAGCCCAATGCATTGGACTTTCTCAGTGGCCAGCATTGAGCATACGAGGGGACGTGATTAAGCAATGATGTCATTAAGTCACCACACACCTAGGCTTTTGGAGATGTACTGGACGAGAAACTAATGTGTATTATGCACCTACTAATCTAAGTTCTTTTAGTACATATTTCTTTTAACAAGGTACCTGCTATGCTATTGGATTTTTTTTTACTTTTTATATTGCTATACTATGGGTAAAGGGAGATCTGTGGCCTTCTAATTGTAGGGTCACAATACACATTTCAATCTGATTAAGCAATCTTTGCACAATACACGATAATATAATAAGATATGTAATATAATAGACCCATTCTATCCAATCAATTTGTATCCAGTAAGGCAGATCCTTGTACTACACAGCTGTTGGTAGATCTAAAGATCAGATTGTAAGGTCTATGATGAAATTGAAAGGTCATACAGTTCTGGTGAGTGTTTGGTGTGGAGGAAACGTTATACAGGAGTGTAAAACATGACATTTCATGACTATCGTCGCACTGGTTGAGGAAAAGATCACACATTGTCATCGATCAACTTTTTGAATGGAGCGATCACGTGGTAAACAGCCACAGTCAGCGGCCATTTACCGCGATCCTTGATACTCCTGTGCATCAAGAGATCGGGTGCAGCAGCGCTGTGGGCTGGATCCTTAGTGCCCACAGCGCTGCTCTGTGCCCATTGCAGCACTCATCCAAGCATAACCAGCTATCCACATTCATGGCTCAACCTTGCTCAGCCATCCTCATTCATGCTCATCCATGCCACATCAGTTCTCATCCATGCCACTGCAGTGCCTCACAAAAGTGTAATAGGTAGTCAAATTAGAGATGAAATTTATGCCCCTAGAACACCTGATGGTTCTCCCTGCATGTTGGGCCTCTGCATGTGGCCAGGCTATGGAAAAGTCTCCCACATGTGGTATTGCCGTACTCAGGAGGAGTAGGAGAATCTTTTTTGGAGTGTCATTTTTGGTATGTACATGCTATGTGTTATAAATATTGTATAAATGGACAACTTTTTTTGTGAAAAAAAAAAAAAAAGTGTTTTCATTTTCTTTACACATTTTCAAAAAACTTGTAGAAAAAAAATGAAATGTTCAAAAGACTCACTATGCCTCATAAATTATATGTTGGGGTGTTTTCTTTCCAAAATGGGGTCATTTTTGGGGAGTTTCCATTTTCCTGGTGCCTGATGCCTGATGGTGCTCCCTGCATGTTGGGCCTCTGCATGTTTCAAGGCTGTGTAAAAGTCTCACACATGTGGTATCGTCATACTCAGGAGGAGTAGCAGAATGTATTTTGGGGTGTAATTTGTGGTATGCATATGCTGTGTGTGAGAACCTGCTAATATAACAATTTGGGAGAAAAAAAAAATCTTGATTTTGCAAAGAATTTTGGGAAAAAAATGACAACTTTAAAAAACTCACTATGCCTCTTACTAAATACCTTGAAATGTCTACTTTCCAAAAAGGGACCATTTGTGGGGTATTTGTACTTTTCTGGCTTGTTAGGATCTGAAGAAATGATAGGCCGTCAGTACTTCTGGTGTGATCCGTTTTCAGAGATTGGCACCATAGCTTGTGGATTCTAGAACTTACACAAAGACCAAATAATATACACCGATTTGGTTTATTTTTTACCAAAGATATGTAGCAGTATAAAGTTTGGCCAAAATTTATGAAGAAAAATTACAAATTTGCTAAAGACAAAGAAAAATGCAGTTTTCTTGTTTTTTTTTTTTTTTACAGAATTTACGGACTTTTTTCTTTTATAGCTCATAAAATAAAAAACCCAGTGGTGATTAAATACCACCAAAAGAAAGCTCTATTTGTGTGAAAAAACAAATTTAAAAAAAATAACAAAAATTTCATATGGGTGCAGCGTCGCACGACCGCGCAATTGTCAGTTAAAGCAACAAAGTGCCGTATCGCAAAAAATGGCCCGGTCAGGAAGGGGTTAAATCCTTCCGAGGCTGAAGTGGTTAAAAGGAACCTTTCTAGGAACATGGGGGCTGTCAGGGTTGAAATTTTTAATGAAAGTGTGAATTCTAGGGCTGTTGTCCACTCCCGCTTACTAACCGATTAGTCACTGACCAGGATCTAGGACACTGCCAGTCTAGTATCAGGGTACCTAAATGGATATGCCTTTTCCAAGTCAGATTCTCACAAAGCAAGGAGGATAAAACGGGTGAAAGCCCGAAGCTTCTACCTTCAAGAAAAAGCTAGCAATATCAGTATTCATATTTGAGTTTTTTTTAGAGCATGATAACATTGTGCTGAGAACAATAAACATTCTAATAATAGATTAGAACAACAATTCCCCTGTCCCCTGTTCTTTCTCCCAATACCAGCAGTGACAATAGTCACCGTGACAAAAAGGTGTTATGCTGCATACCGGAATTCTATAGGGACTCTTGCTTACATTGGTGATTAGGTTCTCACATTACCTTCCTGCCCTTTTACACCACTGACTCAGCAGAAAATTAGAACATGAGCTGTTTGCCTTTTCTATATTTATATAATCAATGTAATCATTAGAAAAGGTGGAGCCCATTTAGCAGTTATAACTTCTGATAAATGTACATTGCATCTCAAAAGGCCATTTTTGCCCTGCTGATAGTAAGCTGAATATACACTATTTTACCATAAGTATTGGGACACGTGCCTTTACACGCACATGAACTTAAGTGGCATCCCAGTCTTATGCCCTGTACACACGGTCGGATTTTCAGACGGAAAATGTGTGATAGGACCTTGTTGTCGGAAATTCCGACCGTGTGTGGGATCCATCACACATTTTCCATCGGATTTTCCGACACACAAAGTTTGAGAGCAGTATATAAAATTTTCCGACAACAAAATCCGTTGTCGGAAATTCCGATCGTGTGTACACAAATCCGATGGACAAAGTGCCACGCATGCTCAGAATAAATTGAGAGGAAAGCTATTGGTTACTGCCCCGTTTATAGTCCCTACGTACGTGTTTTACGTCACCGCGTTTAGAACGATCAGATTTTCCGACAACTTTGTGTGACCGTGTGTATGCAAGACAAGTTTGAGTCAACATCCGTCGGAAAAAATCCTAGGATTTTGTTGTCTGAATGTCCGATCAATGTCCGACCGTGTGTACGGGGCATTAGTCCGTAGGGTTCAATATTGAGTTGGCCCACCCTTTGCAGCTATAACAGCATAAACTCTTCTGGGAAGACTCTCCACAAGGTTTAGGAGTGTGACTATGGGGATGTTTGACCGTTGGCCGATGTGGCAGGCCGAATCCTGGGTTCTCTCCCTTTCCTCGCACCGGCATTACAACTGTGGGCACCCAGCTGTGAAAGCTTGTGGCTTCACAGTCAGGTGCACACTGCGCATGCACGAGTCGTGCTGCGCCTCCCGTATGGTCGAGCAATTTTCTGGGACCTGTGACGTGTCTCAGAAAATTGCAGGGAGGGAGGAGGAGAGGAGAACTTCCACTCAGATCGCCTATGTGGTCCAAGTGGACGTGAGAGCAGGTACCTATCAAAACTATGCATCCACTCCCCCTCAAAAAAAATAACATGCTAAATGTGGCATAGGAGGGGGGGGGGAGTGCTTAAAATGTAACTCCACTTTTGTTGGAAAAAAAAAAAAAACAGCATTCCCCTCTGGGTGCTTTATGTACATTACTTTGTTGCAGACTCCTACCTTTTGTTATTTTGCAGAAATCACTGTCTGTTCCTCTGTGCTGAGTGAGTCTAATGGGAGAATTATCAGTCAGCTGTGCACCTGCAGGGCTCTAATGAGGAAAATTGCAGGGCCTGCATCTCTTTAGATGGGTTCCTATTGGTAGTATCACTAAAAATGCATTTTTTTTGTTGCATGGGATGCCTGAAATCTGACTTGTATCTTAGTGCAGAAATGATGTTTCTGAGGAGTGGTCAGTACACATTTTGTGTACAGAACACCTCCAGGTAGCCATACTGCATTGCATTTTCAGACAATTACAGTGGCTGCAGATTGGAAAGGTAACTTTTAATAACATTAAATAACAATATGACTTGTGTCGCATCTGTATACGCTATATTATTTTTTTTTCCCCACGAAAGTGGAGTTACCCTTTAAAGCGGAACTTCCCCTTTTGGGAAGCTGATTAGTTTCTATGCAGAGTGACACCAGATTTTGCACCCCTCAGTTTCAGACTGCTCTCACACTTCAGCGTTTTGAATCGCTGGCAGATTTGTCGTGATTCTGGCTGCGATTTCAAAGCGCCGATGTGTGAATAACACCTAAAATCATGGTGCGGGTCTGGGGCAATAAATGGCACGGCAACCCGCATTGTGTGAAGCTTGTCGCCCAAAAAGAGTTCAGGAGCTACTTTTGGGCGGCATGCTTCACACGATGCGAGTTGCCACGCAATTTATCGCACGAAAAATGTGGATGACCCACACCACGCTTTTAGGTGTCATTCAAATGTGAGTCCCGCAAATTGTCTTTCACACATCGGTACAAATCTGCCCACGATTAAAAACACTGAAGTGTGAATTGGAACATTCACACTGAGCACGAATTAGAAATCGTGCGATTTCATGCCCGCATTTAAGTGCGAGTTCAGGCTGAGATTTGAAAGACAATTGTGAGGGTTCATGCACAGATGTCTATTGAAATCACCCCCGAAGTTGCCAAAAGTAGTGCAGGAACTACTTTTGGCAAACAATGCAGTGCCTCAAAGTCAATGTTGCACCAAATGGGACAGTGCCGTTGCCGACAATAGGCTGCGATTTGGCATGTCAAATCGCAGCAGATGTGAATGGTGGCTTAGGGCTGCACATTTTTGTGTGCTGCGAGAAAACGTGTGATTTTGCGCATTTTCCCACAATACACATGGCACCTTCCACCTTAGGCAGTAACTAGTTGCCGCCCGCCCCGCCGTCAAACGGTGCAGCTCTTGTTCTGGGGCGACGTCATATGACAGCGTCCCAGAATGGCCACTCTGGCGTGCAGGTCAGCGGTCGCGCCGTGTTGCTAGAACATGCCGCGACCCCGATCTCTATAAAAAGCCGCGTCCGCGGCTCTTTAACCATGTGATCAGCTGTGTCCAATCACAGCCGGCCACATGTAAACACGGAGATACCGGTAATCGGCGCTCCTCACCTCACATTGACAGTGTGTGTGGCGAGGAGAGACAATCAGTGGCATCTCCTCACAGGAGACATCTATACATGTAATCAGGGCACTGATCATAAGTGCCCTGATTACAATAGCGACACCAGTGCCACAAATCAGTGCCAGCGATGAGTGCCCACCAGTGCCGACCACCGCCCATAAGTGCCACCAATCATGCGCATTAGTGATGCCAGTCCGTGCTGGCTATCAGTCCCGCCTATCAGTGCTGCTCATCAATGCCCAATAGTGCCACCCATCAATGCCCATAAGTACCACCTATCCGTGCCGCCTATCAGTGCCCACCAGTGCCACCCATCAATGCCCATAAGTACCACCTATCCATGCCGCCTATCAGTGCCCACCAGTGCCACCCATCAATGCCCATAAGTACCACCTATCCGTGCCGCCTATTAGTGCCCACCAGTGCCACCCATCAATGCCCATAAGTACCACCTATCCATGCCGCCTATCAGTGCCCACCAGTGCCACCCATCAATGCCCATAAGTACCACCTATCCATGCCGCCTATCAGTGCCCATAAGTACCGCCTATCCTTGCCGCCTATCTGTGCCACCTATAAGTGCAGTATATTAGTGCCTCATCAGTGCCACCTAATCAGTGCCCACCAGTTCAGCCCATCAGTGAAGGCGAAAAGTTACTTAACTGCAAAATTTACTGACAAAAACTAAGTAAAACATTTTTTTCTTAATTTTTTTTTTTTGTAAAAAATAAAAAACCCAGCAGTGATTAAATACCATCAAAAGAAAGCGCTATTTGTGTGAAGAAAATTATAAAAATTTCATCTGGGTACAGTGCAGCATGACCGCGCAATTGTCATTCAAAGTGTGACAGTGCTGAAAAATGGCCTGGGCAGGAGGGGGTGGAAGTGCCCTGTAGGCAGGTGGTTAAAGAACAGATTGGCAGCATCTCTAGATCAGAATAGCAGCCAGCAATAGATAGGTCTACACTACTCACCACTAGTCCTGGGCCTGCAGAGGGTCCTGTCTGTGCTGTATAGAGAGAAACACTTGTCAGCTGACCTCCTCACACAGCCCTGAGCCTCGGCTCTTCCTCCTCACACAGCACTAAGCCCTGGCTCCTCACTCCTCACTCAGCTCCTGACACTCTTCTTTAGCTGACACAGGAGTGGCTCTACCGGTGTGCACACTCATGATGAAAGTGTTCTCCACACTATCCAATCACTGACCAGAACTAGCCTGTAACCGGGCAACCCGCCCCGCCCTCCTGCTGCTGCCTCACACACGGGGAAGTTGTGTCAGGATAGTCCTGACTGGAGTGTGATATAACACAGGAGGGAGGAGGGAGGAGGAGGAGGGGGGAGTCCCTCATCACACACTGTACCTGATGTAAATAGAGACATGCGCACTCCCTAGAAGGATTACAAGGGTGTGGCAGCTACTACATTGGATTATATAACACAGACAATGGTATTCATTTCACATCCAGGAGCCATGTGACAATGAGCCCTCCCTACAGCTGGTGAGACACCAGTTATCTGGGGTCGCAGTAAAATCGGTATCCCATGAAATTTGGTTTCCTCTGCTACACCGGTCGTGTCACGCCGAGCTTATCGCTTCAGTCACAGTTTTGACTCAGAAAAAAATAATGAATATTGATTCAGGTTACATCAGTTTTTTTTCTTCAGTTCTGTTCAGTTTACATCGATTTTATTTTATTTTTTTTTTTTTTTTAAACGAATAGGCTAAAATCGCACTGTACCCAGATCGCATGTTCCTGTGAGACCCTCAAACCAGCAGGGCCGGACTGGGGATAAAAACCAGCCCTGGAAATCATTTCACACCAGCCTCATAACATTATTATACCAGCCCAACATCATTATTTTCTTGCTCATTAAAGAGAAATCCATGCATTTAAAGCTCATTTGAAGAGTGTATTACAGCTGTGCCCGGGTTACAAACAAGATAGGGTCCGTAGGTTTGTTCCTAAGTTGGAATTTGTAAGTCAGGACAGCAGTGGCGGCCCGTGCACTGTGGGCGTACGGGCTACGGCCCGCCATCCATGCGTCCAGCCCCTTTCAGGACGGCAGATGCATGGATTCCTGTGGGAGGGGGTGGTACTTTTTGAAGAACCTGATTAGAGCCAGAGGCTCTAATAGGCTTCAAAATAGGGTGAGCTCGGGGCGCAGAGAGACGATAGCAAATTAATTTTCGCTATTTTCACACTAACCTTCCTCCCCGCCAATCAGGAGGCAGGGTGTCAGACCTGTCTCCTGATTGGCCAAAGCGCCATTTCTCCCTATTGGATGCCTGGCGCTTAGGAAGAAGAGCGGAGGAGACACGCTGGAACTGAGGTCGCCCCCGCCCTGGCGCATTGGAGAGGAGCTGCTGTGGTAAGTCCCCTCTGTCAGAGCCGCACGGGGGGGGGGCTGCGAGCCCCGCGAGTGGGGGGGGATCGGTGGGTACAGTGGCTGCATATGATGAGCATAAGTGGCTGCATATACTGGGCACAAGTGGCTGCATTTGACGGGCACAAGTGACTGCATTTGACAGGCACAAGTGGCTGCATTTGATGGGCACAGGTGGCAGCATATGATGGACACAAGTGGCTGCATATGACGGGCACAAGTGGCTGCAATTGACGGGCACAAGTGGCTGCATTTGACGGGCACAAGTGGCTGCATATACTGGGCACAAGTGCCTGCATATGATGGACACAAGTGGCTGCAATTGACGGGCACAAGTGGCTGCATTTGACCGGCACAAGTGGCTGCATATACTGGGCACAAGTGGCTGCATATGATGGACACAAGTGCCTGCATATGATGGACACAAGTGGCTTCATTTGACGGGCACAAGTGGCTGCAATTGACGGGCACAATTGGCTGCATTTGACGAGCACAAGTGGCTGCATATACTGGGCACAAGTGGCTTCATTTGACGGGCATAAGTGGCTGCATTTGATGGGCACAGTGGCTGCATACTTCCAATTTTTATAGGTATTTGCAGTCTGATTATATTGATTACAAACTTGTTTTGTATTTCATACAGCTTTATAATAGATCTGCACACAGCTGACACTCCTATTTCACTTAATGTGACAACACAGGATCCACCCCCTCACCCCCACCCAGTCCCGCTGACCTGCATGGCAGCGATCACCCGTTCTGAGCCCCGGTATAGCCGCCTCATTGCTCCGGGGCTTAGAAATTCCCAAGGCTTAGTCTCCTTCTCAGTGGGGAGGGAGAAGAGAGAAAGCTGAGAGGATTTCTAAGCTCCAGAGCCTTGAGGCGGCAATACCAGGGGTCAGAACAGGCGATCGCCGCCATGCAGGTCAGCAGGACTGGGGGGGGGTCCTGCGTAAGTTCACCTTACAGATTTTTCTGTAAAGGTGAACTTACACTTTAGGCATTTCCAGTAGCAGATTTAATCACTTACTTAAGTGGACCATACATGGATCACATTTTTGGCTGATTCAGCAGTGACTGGTCAAATTTTGTTCTATGTATGGGCAGGGGGGGGTTGTACAGTCCCATTATTTGTATCACCCCCTCACACCCATTATAGCTACCTGAGTTCTTACTCAATCCAGTGCTGTGCTTGTCTCTAGTGGCTTTCTCCTCTTTCCCTGCATTCTCAGGACAAAGAAGCAAAAGTCGTAGCCATTGGCAGAGAGCAGGTGGCAGGGCCAAGCCATGCTGCGTGTGTCTATGGACACACACAGCCTGGCTCGGGAGTAAGCACACATGTGCCCCCATAAGAAGGTGCTTCCTATGGTGGTGAACGAAGAAGAAGAAAAGCCAAGAGCACTGGTGGGGGACCCTAGAAGTGGAGGTTTGGGAGCCACTCTGTGCACAACTAATTCAAAAGAAAAAGCCCCCCCCCGACACTTGTGACCAGAAGGAAGAATGCCCCTTACACTGGTTGCCAGAGGGAAGAATGTCCCTTACATGGTAGGCCATGCTCCTTACATTGAAGGTCAGTGAAATTGTGCTTTCCACTGGTGGTAAGGGGGAAAATGCCCCCTTTAAAGTACTTCTAAAGGCTCAAGGTTTCTTACCTTCATGCAATCCATTGGCTCCCGCTGCTGTCAATCAATCATCTGTGTGTGAATGGACACGCAGAGCCACCGCTCGGGAGCCCCCAATGCAAGCTGCTTGCTCTGGGGTACTCGACAGGAGGGAGGTGCCTGGAGTGCTGGCGAGGGACCCAAGAAGAGGAGGATTGGGGCTGCTCTGTGCAAAACCACTGCACAGAGCAGGTAAGTATGACATGTTTGTTATTTAAAAGAAAAAACAAGGAGCGCATGCGCGCAGACTCAAGGTCAGACGTGCTCTGAGTGAGCTCTGCACACCGCCAGTCCAAAGCAGCTTCTAGCAGAGACAAAAAACGGGAACAGACACCCGATCTTGGCTGGAACATATCCCCAGCGGGTGAAGCAATGTGGGCAACAGGTCAGCCCAAAAGAAGACCAAATAAACAACAAAAACAGAACGGAGCAGTGTGCCCTTCCTCCGGACAGAAGCCTCCTTCCAAGATGGTGACAGAGTGGGGAGAAGTACGAGGTGGCTCGAGCTCAGGCACAGGCCCATCCAGGTCACAGAGGAAGGCAGCCAAACAAAACCAGCCTGAACAAAACAGAGACCCTTTCTCATCTCAATCGTCCGGGGACCTGGATGTAGAGCAGCAGGGTGAGTCTTTATCACTGCCCCCATCACCTGAAATGTTTAGGGGCACACATGAGCCTGCAGACTCCCCAGTATCCTCCACAAATAGAAACATGGCAGAGATGGCAGACCTAATGTACAGCCAATCAAGCCCTGATAGAGATCTGCCCGCACCTCAACCAACACCCTATGCCGGGGATGCAGTGCTGCTAGTTCATTTCTCTGCAATGCTGCAGCAAGAACTATCTAAAGCCTGTTCCATAATCACTACTGATCTTAAACGTGATATCCAGGGCATAGGAGAAAGATTTGAGAAGATTGAATCAAAGGAGGACGGAGCAGTTGCAAGGCTTAACCAGAACTCCACAATGATCTCAGATCTTCAGGGCAGACTGGAGGAAGCCTATACCAAAATTGAAGATTTGGAGAACCGGTCTTGCGGGTACAATGTGCGCATAAAGGAACTTAAAGAAACCCATACTGATTTGGAAGGAGCCATGAGCTGATGAAAAAACTGATTCCTGCACTATTATCGCATAAAGGAGAAGTTGATGTTTGCAGCCAAAAATAGATCGCATCTGTCCCTGTTTGGTGCATCTATTCCTCTTTTCACGGGTCTAGCCCCATCTACGGTACAAAAACGGAGGAACATGAAGCCTTTACTACAGCAGCTCATGAACCAACAGATAAAGTATAGATGGGCATTTCCTTTTAAACTGTCATTTACATAAGGGTAAATCCCACTCCTTTTCTACATTTCAAGATGGAGAAGATTTGCTACTGGAACTGGGGATTATATCACGTGATTCCCAGACCGCCTCATCTTCCTACCAAGCGAATTGTCCTCTTCCACCACTGTGGCAGGACCAAAAAACATTGTTGGCTAGGAGATCTTCCTAAATCCAGAATTACTCTACTTCCCCCTTATACAGGGGTGACACTGTTATCTTAGTAGGGTTGGATATGACCTGTTGCTGATAGTGAATTCGCCACTGTCATACCCGTTGGATTTTTTTTTGTTCAGTTAAAGGTTACTTATAGCTAAATACCTTATTACTTTAACTTCAAACAGCTATATTGCTGCACTGATACTGAACACTGACAATCACCCCTGAGGGCAGTCTTACAACTGGCCATATTCCCAGAGCAAAGAAGTTTGGGACAGCACCAGTCTGCTCTGGGCTTCTGGATCATAGGAAGAGGAGATATGTTCAGAGAAATAGTGCTCCAAAAGTTACGTTCCTGTTTTTTTTGTTGTTTTATGATGTTTGGGTTGGGGTGTACATTCATGCCCCTCTTCGTAAGACTACCTTCCTCTGAGGATGAGAGTACCCTCGCACATTGTTTTCCGGACATTGCTCCCGGGTAGAGTTTTAACCCATAATAACGGATTGTACTTGATGTTTATTGGGCGGTGTAAAATGGGCCTTAGGCCAACTGTTCTACTCTCCTTTTTGTTTATTTACTTTTCCTTATTCTTTCTGCCACCCCAACCTCGGATCCTGACTCTGCGCTCTGACCTTATGGTCCGGTCCTGCATCATATTGAGAATTATAACAATCGACCCGGTGATTCCACCTCTTAACTGCATGGATCAAGGTGGATGTACTCTGCCCTACCACGATGACTAAGGTATATTCCACTAAGTACTCCATAATTACCCATAACGTACACAGATTTAACTCCCCGATCAAAAGAACTAAAGCCTTCCAATACTATCACTCACAGAGAGCTGATGTCCTATTATTACAGGAAACTCACTTTTCTAAGACCTCAGCTCCTAGATATCTCAGTGCTAGATATCCACAATATTATTTGTCCTCTGGCCTGGAGAAAAAAAGGGGGGGTGGCAGTTTGTTTCTCTAAACAGACCCCTTTCACACCCATCACTATATATATATATTTTTTTTAATTCTTTTTATTAAAGGTTTTCCACATAGAAAAAACATATACAAACTTAGAACATACTAAACATTCAGCACCACAATCCAGCACCAGTGTACAATGCAGCTCCCATATCTAATAGTAACAGATATCAGAAATCTTTCCATACAAAAATCATAGCAAAGGGGAAGACAAATCAAACAAAAAAAAGGGGGAGAAAGGGGAAGGGGGAGGACAAATTCAATATACGGTTATTATACACAGTATGATATCCCCCAATAGCCGTAGTAAAGGAGAATTTTAAATTCCCATCTAGGCTTACCCAAGCCTCACCACCCTTCACATAATTCAACTAGTCACCGGGAGGCATTCAATCAGATGCAGTGGAATTATCCTCAATCCAGCCACCCCACACCTTTTTAAACTTATTAGGTACCCCTCTACTGAGATATGTAGCTTCATACAGTGGCAGAGCCTTATTAATCAATGCCTTCCAGGCCATGAGGGTAGGAGCCAGCGGTTGCTGAAATGATAAGATAATCATTTTGCGAGCATAATACAGGAGCAACATGAGCAGAGTACGAATCACATTTTTGGGTGCTAATGTGTCTACCAGGCCCAACAGACAAATTTCAATGGATGGTGCAATAGCAATTGTAGTTACCGACCTAATACAGTCCATCACACCCACCCAAAACCGCTGGACGTGCGGGCAAATCCAAAAAATGTGCAGAAAATCTGCTCCAGGTGCATCACACCTCCAGCAGTTCGAGGGGTGCGCAGGGAAAATCCTTGCTAATTTAGCAGGGGTATAATATATCCTATGAAGAAACTTGAACTGAATCAGGTGATCACGAGCCGACACCAGTCTGGAAGATGTGATGCTCCAAATATCATCTCAGTCATCATTGTCAAGCTGCGGGAAATCCAAAGTCCATGACATGATGCGAGAAGCTTTGTAGTATCAGTGAACAATTCCTTGTATATAGTGGATAAGGCTTTCGGTAATTCCTTGTCCCTGAGTGATTCCACATCACCAGCCCGCACACTTATGCCCCGTACACACGGTCGGATTTTCCGACGGAAAATGTGTGATAGGATCTTGTTGTCAGAAATTCCGACCGTGTGTAGGCTCTATCACACATTTTCCATCAGATTTTCCGATAAACAAAGTTTGAGAGCAGGATATAAAATTTTCTGACAACAAAATCTGTGTGTACACAAATCCGACGGACAAAGTGCCACGCATGCTCAGAATAAATAAAGAGATGAAAGCTATTGGCCACTGCCCCGTTTATAGTCCCGACGTACGTGTTTTACGTCACCGCGTTCAGAATGATCGGATTTTCCGACAACTTTGTGTGACCGTGTGTATGCAAGACAAGATTGAGCCAACATCCGTCGGAAAAAATCCTAGGATTTTGTTGTCGGAATGTCCGATCAATGTCCGACCGTGTGTACTGGGCATTAGTGTGGAGGACCCAAACTGAGCCAAAAAGGCATGCCTGAACAGTAAGAAACAGAACAGGTGTGAGCTAGGGAGCTGGTATTTACTTCTGAGCACATCAAACGACAATAATACCCCATTTCCAACCACCGCACCCACTGTTTTAATCCCATATCTGGTCCAGACTATTGGATCTGGGTAGACAAAAAAATGGGGTAAGCTTGGATTGCGCCACAGAGGAGTATAAGGTGACACTACCCTTTCTTGAAGTGCCGCCCTTCTAGTCGATTCCCATGCTCTGATGACTGAGCGCATTGACCCCGTCATGGGATAGGGAGCCCTCCTGCCCCTGTATAGTAGGTCAGACAGTGCCTCATATGAGCCAACCACAGCAGCCTCCAAAGTTACCGCAGCATCATCCTCTGGTTGAGTCAGCCATCTATATGCAAAAGCCAGCTGCCCTGCTGCAGCACTTGCAATCTAATGTGTGTAGTCCCCCCACCCCAGAGAAAGTCTGTAATCACTCTATCTATGGACTGAAAAATAGTCTGTGGAATCCAAACCGGAGAATTCCTAAAGATGTAAAGAAATAGGGGGAGGAATTTCATTTTTAGCAAGTTTATTTTCCCAATCAGGGACAGTGGATGGTTACGCCAGGCCTGAGTGCGCAGCTTAAGCGTCTGAACGATCGGGACGACATTGAGGGGGATAAAGTCAGATACCAACTGGGTAATATGCAGTCCCAGATATTTCACCTTATCCACCCACTGGAGTGGGGAGCCTGTCGAGGCCCTAAGGGTCAGGGATGGGACTTGCAATGGGAGAATTTGCGACTTACCCCAATTTACCTTGAGACCGGAGAACTGGGAGAAAGTGTCTAGAATGGATAGAGCTGTGGTCAACGAGTGGTCATGATCCCCCAGGAAAAGCACAATATCATCCACGTATAGCGCAGTTTTTTCCTCCAAAACACCCACCCGTATCCCCTGCACCCCAGAAGACGCACGCAGGGCTCCAGCCAAAGGCTCGATAAGCAAGGCAAATAAGCCCAGAGAAAGCAGGCAGCACTGGCGCGTCCCCCTAACTACCGGGAAGAGCTCCGACACCAACCCATTAAACCTGACTGCTGCCACTGTGGAATGGTACAGTATCGCAATCCATTGACAAAATAAAGGGCCAAACCCGATCCTCGACAACACCTCTTGCATATAGCTCCAATCTACAGAGTCAAAAGCCTTTTATAAATCTAAAAAGACTAATATTCCTCCTTTGGTAGTCTCAGGGCCTAGCTGTATATGGGTATACAGCCTTCTCAAGTGGCCTTACCAGGCATGATCCCAGTTTGGTCTTCAAACACTAACTGGGATATAATTGACATAAGCCTGTTGGCCAGCATTTTTGTAAGGATTTTAAAATCCATATTCAGTAATGAGATCGGCCTATATGAGGCGCAGTGGAGGGGATCCTTGTCTGGCTTGGCTATAAGTACAATATGTGCTTCGTACATTGAGGCGGCAGCTGGCCCGCTTTTAAGCATTCCCGATAAAGGGCCAACAACCGTGGTGAGATAATTTCCTTATGTTGCCTATACCACTCAGCAGGCAGGCCATCTGAGCCTGGTGCCTTATGGTTTGGGAAGGATGCCACCGCTACATCCAGCTCCTCCGGTTTGAAGGAGGCATCGAGGAGCTCAGAGACCTCTGAAGGCAGAGTGGGAAGGTGCAGAGGATCCAAAAGGGCAGCCAGGTCTTCCTTGGGGTAGGATGGGATAGAGGTGTATAATGTATAAAAGGAAAGGAAAGCATCAAGAATTTCCTCTCTAGAAGACACTAGTGTTCCAGAGGGTGAGTAAATACAAGGGACAACAGTGGATGCATAACTATCGGCCACCAGCTTGGCCAGCAATCGCCCATTCTTGTCCCCCCATTCAAACACCCGCTCCATTATCTGCTTACTGTCCTTTTTGGTCATATCTTTATAGTGCAGATGCAGCCCCCTTCTGGCTTGGCGCAGGTCCGCCAGAAAGACAGACGAGGGATTATCAGCATATATCTGAGCGCATACCTGCTCCTTCTCCTGCAGTACCTCAGTATCATGTCTATATTGGGTTCTAGCGGCCTTAATTGCCGAAATGTACCCCCCTCTAATAGTAGCTTTAAATGCATCCCAGGTTAACTGTGCAGTCGAGGAACCCCATTGATCTGCCAATAAGATTGTAATGGTGTCTGGATGGCCTCATCCACAAATGTATCACATACCAACTCCAGCGAAAGCCGGCAAACACCTGAGGACCAAGGACCCGCCAAGTGCAACACAACCTGGAGTGGGGAATGGTCAGACAGGCCCCCTGGCAAATATGAGGCCTCCAATATCAACGGCAGTAAGTCGGATGAGGCAAATGCCAGGTCAATTCTGGAGGAGGAAGCATGTCCCAGGGACAGGTAAGAGTAGCTTCTGAGATTCGGATGCTTTCACCTCCATAATTCTGTCAGCCCCGCAGAAGCGGCCCAATGAACCAGCTCCAAATTCTGTGCGCGCTGTGGGTTTGAGGTATCTAGTATGTATCTAGGACAGCGGTCATCAACCCTGTCCTCAGGGCCTACTAACAGGCCAGGTTTGCAAGATAACTGAAATACATCACAGGTGATATAATTTGCTGCTCAGTGATTGCAGTATTCTAGTCTGCAACATAAAACCTGACCTGTTAGTGGGCCCTGAGGACAGGGTTGATGACCGCTGATCTAGGATATTATTAAAATCTCCAGCCAGTAGGATTTTCACTGGAGCCAATGCAGCCAATTTGTCTAGCATTATATAGAGAAGCTCCCTGGAGAAAGGCGGAGGGATATATACATTCACTAGTGCTATACGGCAGGCATGTACATCCAATACTACAATAGCATATCTTCCATCCGGATTTGTAACAACCTCCACTATCTGGCAAGGCAAGGATTTGTGCAGGAGGATAGTAACTAGGGTTGCCACCTGTCCGGGTTTCACCCGGACAGTACGGGTTTTGAAACATGTGTCTGGGTCTCTGGCCGACTGAGACCCGGGCACATTATTCAGACCCGTCTGTGGCTCCCTGTGCGGCGCGCCTTGCCTACACAGGCGGCCCTCTAATTAACTTCCCCGGCGAATCATAGTAATGGATTTCCCGCAGCTTGTGCGGAGTATCTTTGTTCCCGCACTCCGCCCCTGAGCTCCACTTTTTATGACAGCGCAGACCCAACATCTCTCCCCGCTGTCCCCAGCTGCAGGACACATACACAGTACAGAGAGAGTGCTGTGGAGTGAACCCACCCCTCCTCCTCCTGCTGTGTTGTTTTCCTGTGTACACAGAGGAGGAGGGGAGGGGAAAGCTCACCATGCTACCGACAATGCTGCTGGACAGAGATCATCTATCAACTAATCCACAGTGAGTCTTCCAGAGGATGGGGGGCATGAACAAGAGGGTGAGGGGGGAACTAGCCTACAGTTCACTATGAGTAATTTGGGGGGGGGGATATCTTCTAGGGGGCACTTTAGTACCTGTGCTACAAGGGGGCTTGGGTATGAAATCCAGACCCCTTAGCACATATCCTCTCCCCCAATATTAAAGAGATGATGTCTGCCACAGAGGGGGTGGCCCTTGGCACCCCACAAGAGATGTGGAAAATTGCTCCAGGTGCCCATACAAGTGCTCCCTTCCAAGCGAGTTAGTGGAGCAAAACGTGGGTTCCAGGTCACAGGGCAGGTTCACACTATGAAAACACAGGAACGCGCTGTGCATTCTGTGAGATTCATATGTGACCTGGGTGCAATTTCAGCCCAATTATGTCTGCAGTCTCTGACCATCTCCTGTACTATGTCCGCACACTCTTTGACCATCTCATGTATCATGTCTTCAGTCTCTGACCATCTCCTGTACTTTGTCTGCCATCTCTGACCATCTCCTGTATCATGTCTGCAGTCTCTGACCATCTCCTATATCATGTCCACACACTCTCTGACCATCTCCTGTAGTATGTCTGCAGTCTCTGACCATCTCCTGTACTATGTCTGCAGTCTCTGACCATCTCCTGTACTATGTCTGCAGTCTCTGACCATCTCCTGTACTATGTCTGCAGTCTCTGACCATCTCCTGTACTATGTCTGCAGTCTCTGATCGTCTCCTGTACTATGTCTGCAGTCTCTGATCGTCTCCTGTACTATGTCTGCAGTCTCTGATCGTCTCCTGTACTATGTCTGCAGTCTCTGATCGTCTCCTGTACTATGTCTGCAGTCTCTGACCGTCTCCTGTACTATGTCTGCAGTCTCTGACCATCTCCTGTACTATGTGTGCAGTCTCTGACCATCTCCTGTACTATGTGTGCAGTCTCTGACCATCTCCTGTACTATGTGTGCAGTCTCTGACCATCTCCTGTACTATGTGTGCAGTCTCTGACCATCTCCTGTACTATGTCTGCAGTCTCTGACCATCTCCTGTACCATGTCTGCAGTCTCTGACCATCTCCTGTACTATGTCTGCAGTCTCTGATCATCTCCTGTATCATGTCTGCAGTCTCTGACCATCTCCTGTATCATGTCTGCAGTCCCTGACCATCTCCTGTATCATGTACGCAGTTTCTGACCATCTCCTGCATCATGTCTGCAGTCTCTCACTATCTACTGTACCATGTCCACACACTCTCTGACCATCTCCTGTACTATGTCTGCAGTCTCCGACCATCTCCTGTACTATGTCTGCAGTCTCTGACCATCTCCTGTACTATATCTGCAGTCTCTGACCATCTCCTGTATCATGTACGCAGTTTCTGACCATCTCCTGTATCATGTCTGCAGTCTCTGACTATCTACTGTACCATGTCCACACACTCTCTGACCATCTCCTGTACTATGTCTGCAGTCTCTGATCATCTCCTGTACTATGTCTGCAGTCTCTGACCATCTCCTGTACTATATCTGCAGTCTCTGATCATCTCCTGTACTATGTCTGCAGTCTCTGACCATCTCCTGTACTATATCTGCAGTCTCTGACCATCTTTTGTACAATGTCTGCACACTCTCTGACCATCTCCTGTATCATGTATGCAGTTTCTTAACATCTTCTGTACTTTGTCTGCTGTCTCTGTCCATCTCCTGTAGTATGTTTGCAGTCTCTGACCATCCTTTGTATCATGTCTGTAGCCTCTAATCATCTCTTGTATTATGGCCGCACAGTCTCGTAGTGTAATATAGGCTGAAATGAGAGCCACCAAGCTGGAGCCCAGAGAGGACCATCTGACTGAGCCCTGCACAGTGCACCTGAGTGGTGGTCAGTGACAGCGTAGCAAGGCCAGTCTGAGGGGGGATCACTAATGTAGGGGGCAGTGAATGCAGTAAGGTAAAGGGGCACTGATATAAAGGTTACCCCTTATATCAGTAACCCCCCCACCTTACCTTAGTGCATTCACTCTGTGGAAGGTGCTCTATGGTGACCAGAGTGCCCCCCCCCCCCACATTAGAGTTTCATTTTAAATGCAAGTTGGAACTCTGTGGACAATTACATAAACGGGAACTCTGATATAAGGTGATCTCGTCACCAGAGCCCCCCCTTACATCAGAGTTCCCTCATACATACAGTCCTTACCACTCCCCCTCCCCACCATATCTATCTATCTATCTATCTATCTATCTATCTATCTATCTATCTATCTATCTATCTATCTATCTATCTATCTATCTATCTATCTATCTATCTATCTATCTATCTATCTATCTATCTATCTATCTATCATACACACACACACACACACGCACACACACACACCAGGAGACCACCCCCCAATATTACACTGGGAGGCTTCCCACCAAACATTACACACTACATATACATTATATTGTACATTACGCATGCCTGCACTATATGCAATTGTCTACACCCACTGTTCACTGCTGCGCGTGCCGCATTACTACCCCCCTAGGGCACACAGAGGTGTCCTGGGTATTTTACAAACTCATAATGTATGCTACAAAAAAATGACAAGCCCTGCTGAAGTGTTCGGGTTTGGCTCGAAGAAAAGGTGGCAACCCTAATAGTAACTCCCCTGACATAGGATGAATAAGTGGCGTGTATAGCTCGCTGTATCCAGGGGCGCTTCAGGGCTAAAATTTTATTACCCATAAGTTGTGTTTCTTGTAAAAACATAATATGCGGGCGGTGGGTTCGTAAATATTTAAAAACAAGGGCTCTTTTAAATTTAGAACTTAATCCCCTGACATTCCAGGAAATAAATTTAATCTGCGTTCCCATGAGTGTAATACCAAAAGATGTCACTAGATGGGGGCCTAGTCTCAGCAAAGGATACAGGAGTCATACAGCCACTTACAGTACTGTGTAGTGCATAATCATTCACAGTTAACCCTTACACATAGGGACAGTGGAGGAGCTGATAAGTCACTTCCTCTCACTATCTCTAAAAGGACCATTGGGGTGCAAAAAACATTAGAGAAACAAAAGAAAAAAAAAAATAGTTCATTAAATATAACTCCCTGTCCCAGCAGCATGTGTGAACCAGAAAAAGAAAAAAGACAAAACTATGCCACTGGACTTTTTTACCCAAAAAATAGAACAAGACCCTCAGTAACAATCTGGCCTAGGGCAACCAAAAACAAAAGGGGGGGAGGGGGGCAGCCCAGACCAGTGATAGGGGGGGGGGTAAAAAAAACAACAGGGAAAAAGGAAAGTTTCCAGCTGACCCTATAGCTTCCAGCTCCCAATACCTGAGCTTATAGAGGATTAAGTCCCAATGATAGCCTATAGTTATATATTCATTTATAGGTGCCTCCTGGGATCTATAAGTTTTCCTTGTTATATTCATGAAAGGAGACAAAAAAACACAAGTGAGTGGGAAAAAATAAAAAGGATGGACGGAGATCGGGGGGGGGGGGGGTCATAAACCCCAATAAGCTAGTCAGAAGCCAGGAGGAAGACTCTGCCAGGATGAGTCATACCTGCATGGGCAGTAATCATCCTAGGGAGTCCAGCCAGTCAGCAGCCTCCAATGGGGTAAGAAAAAAATTACCACAGTACCTTGATGCACAACTTGCAGCTTGCTTGGATACAGCATACTGTATGTACACCCCTTCTCCCTAAGGGGGTTTACAGACATCCACAAAAGAGCGCCTGCAACGTTGAATCTCAGGAGAGAAATCAGGTAACAGGTGAACGGTGGTATTCTCATACTTGAGCTGAGGATACTTTCTGGCAGCAGCAAGGATAAGGTCCCGATCACGGTAATTGAGGGATTTCACCAGGAAAGGCCTAGGAGGCGCTCCCGCCCATCTAGGCCCAGTGAGTACCCTGTGTGCTCGTTCCACTATGTATGCTGAATAAACCTGTGTGAGATGCAGGAGTTGTTTAAAGAAATCTTCAGCGAAGGATGCCGGGCTATCCCCTTCAGCCCCCTCAGGCAGGCCGACCACCCGGACATTATTCCAGCGAAGTCTGTTCTCGACATCCTCCGAGCATTTTCACCGTGCGTTGTAGGTCTGCAATGGTGCGTGCAGAGGTGGTCGCTGTGTCCTCCACGTCAGAGCTTCTGGACTCTGCCTCCACCATCTGTCCCCGGAATTTGTCCAGATCATTGCGGATTAGGCCACATTCCAGGGCTAGGGAGTCAATATGGCCCATGAGGGAGGATCTGCTAGCCTCAATGACTGCCAAGATGGTGGATGTGGATGTCTTGTCCAGAGAACAACTGTGCCCAGAGGTGTACTGGGCGCTCCCTGTCCCCCATCCACCGGATGGGTTTGCTGCAGCTCCATTAGTGTGGTAAAGGAGGCAGCCATCCTTGAGGGGGAAGGCAAGATGGCCACAGCGCGAGGTCCGGCCGACGAGTTGTGGGGCTTGGGAGGAGGTTTTTTGCTGAATCTCATCTTGGAGGGCATAGATGGGTCGAGGAGGAGACCCCCAAGCAGCAGCAGCCACTAATTCGGCCAGATGGCGAGGATATGCGCAGGATTGCGGTGGATTACGATCCTAGGGAGCCGGAGCTCTCAGCTAAAGCGTCCTCTCACATGGACATTCGGTCCCACCCATCACTATAATTAAAAACAAAAACAGTCGATACATCATGGCGGTGGGCCGCCTTCATGACCATCAAAGGACTAAAAAGATGGGACTTTTAAGGCACAATTGTAAAGGACTACAAAAAGTATATAAAAAAAATATATAAAAAGGTTGAATTTTATTCGTAACATACAAAGAACATGGGGAGTAGACATGGACATTTAAAAACACATCAGATATAGACATACAACATCTGTGATAACACCATTGAGGGTCCTATCCTGCAGTCTCCTAAGTGATTCTAATACTCATAACAGTGCAATATATTCCAGGTAGAAGAAAAGGATAGACTTCCCCTAGAGAGTTGGAAATTGAAGGGGCACTGCAGGTCTGGTATTCCAAAGTGGTGTATTCTCCAATTGCTCTACATGTTTCACGTTGACAAAGAACGCTTCTTCAGGAGCTAGAGGTTCGATTAGATGAGAAAAAAAGCAAAAAGAAAGATATTCACATAGATGAACTGATTCAATGGATCACTGGAAGCGATCACAGGTAAAAGAGTTTCTGAAAAAGATCAGACTGGCAGCAGACAGAGACCGGGGCGTCCCAGGTATATGTAACATCAAATGATTGTAGGTAAGGGGAAAGCTTGTATGAGCTGCAGTTCCCACAGTAAATGACAGAAGATTCTGGGACTGCACCGCTCTGCTGAGTTGCTGCCTGTTGTATGTCCCCAGGGACATAACGTCAGTGAACATTTTGTCCATCCTCTGGTCAGACCATTCTCCGATTAAACTATCGTTGACTGACCTTTGGACTAAACCTCACCCCTCTCCATGGGGTTTTAATGCCACCTTATTAAATGATCCCACACTATATGCTGAAATCGAGACAGAATTACGTGCCTATTTTCGAGATAACCCATCCTCGGATACGTCCCATAGTATAACTTGGGTGGCCCATAAGGCTACTATACAGGGTAAACTTATTCAACTAGCAGCCAGGGCCAAATGAGCTCGGGAACAGACGATCAAACAACTGGAAGCATACTTAGAAAGTCTCACAGCTCGCTTTACAGATTAATGCCGCGTACACACGATCGCACATTCCAACAACAAAATCCATGTTTTTTTTCCAGACGGATCTTGGCTCAAACTTGTCTTGCATACACATGGTCACACAAATCTTGTCGGAAATTCCGAATGTCAAGAACGCGGTGATGTACAACACGTACGACGGCACTAGAAAGGGGAAGTTCAATAGCCAGTGCGCCACCTTTTGGGCTCCTTCTGCTAATCTCGTGTTAGTAGAAGTTTGGTGAGAGACGATTCGCACTTTTCAGCCTTGTGCTTTTCCGATCATTACTGCTCTTCAGTTTGTGCTTGTGGGTTCGTATCTGGTTTTCAGTGCGTGTAGTCAGTTCGCATTTGTTTTTCAGTGCGTATTATAATAGTACGTATTTGATTTTCAGTGCGTTCTTGTCCGTTCATTTCTGATTTTCAGCTCACTCTTCTCAGGCCTTTCTGATTTTCAGTGCGTTCTGTTACTTCGTTCTGGCCAGCCAATCACTTTTAAGCCATGCTGCGGGTACGTACTTGTCGTAGAGTTCGTGCTGTGCAGGGGCTTGGTGAAGGGGTTCTTACTTTGACCCAAGCCCAGTCCATGAACAGGGTGGGGAGGAGTTCATGGACAAAGAATTGGATACTCCAGCGTGACCAATTCTCTCCTATGCCTTTGTTGCGGGAAATCCGTGAGAATAATCTTGATGATTTCAGGAATTATCTCTGGATGACGGACCCCATTTTTCACTGTTTGTTGGCTTTGCTGTCCTCTTATATTAGAAGCCAGGACACCTGCATGCGACAAGCCATCACTCCCGAGCAGAGGCTAGTCGTTACGTTGCGGTACTTGGCGACAGGGAGAAGTCTGCAGGACATCAAGTTCTCTACAGGCATCTCCCCCCAGGCTCTGGGGATCATTATTCCAGAGACCTGTTCTGCCATCATTCAGGTCCTGCAGGACTATATTAGGGTACGTTTTCTCCTTTAACATCACATTCTATGTATTTAATGTTTGCTAGTGTATTGTATTTCTTTCATCATTCCCTAATTAATGCATGCTTGAATTTTTTTAACTTCCTTTTTTGTCCTTCATGTATATTTTCCTTCACTAACCTCCCCAGGAGCTATCCTGGGCCCATACACACCCAGCCTAGTCACTTAACAATGTATTTTGTGAGCTCCATAGTAGTGCTTTACCCTAAACACCCCCTAAAATGTGTACAAATGTTATTTGTGTCCTTAAATTCATGCAGAGTGCCAGAAGCTTTTTTTGGGGGTCATTTGGAAGCCTCCTCCCCCCCCCCCCAACCGCTAAGTCAACCGATACCAATCCTCTATCTGCCGACTTTGCCAAACCCATACACACTATACCTATCTTTTTTGTGTTCATATTTATGGATGAATTCCCCAAAGCATGTAATGAAAGGACCTGCCAGAATACTTTCAAATGATACTGTTTAAAGTTTTGTTCCCCTATTATCTTGATAGGTAATTGCATAATGTAAAAAGTGCTTCAATTTGTACAGTGTCTATTTATATTTTTGTATTATGATACTTCTTACCTGTCCAGTGGGCTGCCAATAGTGTAAGTAAATTGGGGCTGGCCAAAGTAAAACACATTATTTGTGCATTCAGCTCTCAATGAAGTGGAGAGGGTTACCTGTCCAACACATAACCCCGCACCCCCCCCCCCCTCAATTTTTTACAATGGGCCATTAGAGAGAAGAATGAGAATGGCCCCATTCTCTCAATACCTTATGTTTTTTTTATACTTATCGTCAAGGACCCAACAGCCATGCACCTTTTTTTAGACAACCCAATACCATAAAACTTTTTATCAGGGTGGGAGGGAGGGAACTTTCCAACCTGCTTCTTCCTCCAGACTGCTGACCTCTGATCTCACCTCTCCTGGACAATACTGACCACTCCTCCCTCACTCATCATATCCTCCAATCCAGTAAGATAAGTACTTTCTTAAACACCCTCCCATTGTTAACCCTTTTCTCTGTCAGTTATTTACACCCTGTCATGTATGTCCTGCGCCTTCATTTGCAATTTGGCTACGTACATGTCTTGACTAGGGCAGTCAGATAACTCACTACCCCAAACCACACAAGCATGCAGACTTATCATTATTAATAAATGATGACACTGACAACTGCTGGATGTAAATGGCCTGCTCGACCTTTTATTAACAAAAACCAAATAAACTAACCATTATTCAAAAATATTCCAAAAATATTCCAGCTCCATTCCCACTACTTGGTTGCAGGTCCCTGACGACCCCATCTTCAACTTTTTTGCTCTGTAATCTTCTTAGTTAGCATCTGTCCCCAGCCGCCAGAATCGCCTCGAGGACCACTAACTGACCACAGACCCCCACCAACTTATTACCTGGTAGTCTAAACTTAAACCAGACCAACCGAGAGTACTCCATACCTGAGAATGGGTCCCCATTCTCTCAATACCTCATGTTTTCTATACTTATCGTCAAGGACCCAACCGCCACCGCGGCACCAGTGTGACACCTTACACTTGTGCCCGCCGCCACACCAGCAACGCACTTCGAATGCCATCTTCCAATCCCAATGCCCAAAAGGTCAATCCTGACTGGGTTGAGATGCACCCCATCCCCTCTCAAGTACCTCCAGGTGTCAACCTCCAACTCCAGGTGTTTTACCACCACCCCACCATTATGCTGCAATAAACCCACCCACCTCCTTGTTGACTTTTATACGAGTCTTGTTAATTTTCTCAATGGACCGTGCCCCCCTCCAAGACATGCATGCCACGATGTCCGACCATACTACAATCATGTCAGGGAAGGAGGTCCTCAACCTGAGAAAATCCCACTTAATGTCTTTTATGACATGTCTCATAGGTCTAATGGACAAATCATTGCCCCCCACGTGAAGGACCAAAATATCCGGAGACTGGTCCAGCCGTGCGAAGCGATGCATATCAGGGACCACCTTATGCCACATCATACCAGGCATCCCAATCCA
Source organism: Lithobates clamitans (assembly GCA_037952925.1). Lineage (NCBI taxonomy): Eukaryota > Metazoa > Chordata > Amphibia > Anura > Ranidae > Lithobates > Lithobates clamitans. Next base: position 4,393,520 of record JBBGZY010000013.1, read on the forward strand.
CCTGATCCTGCCCTCCTCTCTAGCCAGCCTCAACTGTCTAACTTCTGGCCTGACATCTGCCCTTTTCGCCCCCCCAAAAAACATATGAATGTCCCATTATCCAGATGAGACATCGTGGGGGATCTGAAAAGACATAACAAAGACATACCCAGCCAGGGGCCAACAAACAGAAAAGATGTACAGTCAATGTGAAAAAAACAAATCATAATAAATGAGGCAGAACATACAACTGATATCTAGTGGATTCCCACCTACCAATCTTTTTTATGGCCTCAGAAGGAAGTCCCCACCGAGACGACTCAGTGGCCGCCACCAATACGAAATGAATGAGCTGCAAAATCCTCCGCGCTAAATCCTCCTGCCTGCAGGCACTTACGAAAAACTGCCGTAAACCTGGATAAACACGATCCGTCGAGGTGCACTAACAACGCCCCTTCCCCCTGTGGGCGAAGAACCATGAACTGCTCTAAGGCTGCCACTGGGCAGAATTTTGAGCAATAGCCCCTGAATAATTCCACCTGGACCCCTTTACCAAGCTGATCCATTTTTGACCGCCTTATCCAAATCTGTACCGACCCTACCGAGCACTGTACGTCCCCAAGCTGTAACCCCCCTGCTACCCCCTTGGAGGGTGAAACCAGCTCACTGATTCTAAACGCCCCAAAAAAAGCCAGCACAAAAGCCGCCCGAAAAAGGACCTATTCGTAGTCCGAAGAACATACTTTCCTTAGATTCTCCAGAATTGTTCCCAGCACCTCAAAGGACATTGAGCGTCTGGAATCCTTTTTGGAACTGCCCTTCTGGTAGCCCCTCAATGCCCTCTTGACAACAAAAGATTTTGTGAAATCCCTGTAACCCGCCAACTGAAATAAAAAGGCCAAGGCCGCCATCTTTTTTCCTATCGCAGCCCCCGAAACACCATTCGAATAGTTACTACATATAAACCACAACAACCAAGCCTGTATATGTTCGGAGTCCTCCAACCCGTCTACCTCCTCCAGCAGCGCGAACCATTCCTGCCACACTTTAGAATACACCGTCCACGTTCCAACGCTGAGAGACTGCCTGATCAATCCAGCGGCGACTCCAGTGCAGTTTTCCATAAACTTGGCAGACATTGCTCCCCTGTGAGGTCCGCCTCCGGTGCCAGCGTACGAAATTCTTCCCCCTTTTAACGAGATAAAGCATCCGCTTACTTGCTATCCACCCCGGGAATGTGCACTGCGAATATAAAAACATTCAGCCTCAAACAACAAAGCACCAGGTGCTGAAACAACCTTATCACAGGTGGGGAGGAAGCTGTAATGGTTTTAATTGCCGACACCACCCCCATGTTGTCGCAATTAAACGCACTTTTTTGTTCCGCAATACCTCCCCCCAAATTTCAACTGACAAGACAATGGGAAATAGTTCCAACAAAACTAAATTCTTCAGGAACCCAGCCTCCCTCCAAACTGCAGGCTATGGTTCCGCGCTCCATCGCCCCTGACAGTAAGCACCATATCCCACAGACCCAGCCGCGTCCGTGAACAAGACCAAATCAGCATTGCTGACCGGCCCCACTTGCCACACTGAACGACCATTGAAGGATTCCAGAAATGCATCCCAAATCTTCAAGTCATCCCGAAGTTCCTTGTTCAGGCGCACAAAGTGATTGGGTACCCGCACCCCAGATGTCTCTGCCGACAGCCGCTGGCAAAAAATGCGACCCATAGGAATAATCCTGCAAGCAAAATTAAATTTACCTAATAATGATTACAGCTCCTTCAACCGGATCTTATTCCTGCCACTCGCCATACTCACCTCCCCCCGGAGGGCCACCAATGTGTCCTCTGGCAACCTACATTCCATGACCACAGAATCGATTGTGATTCCTAGAAAAATCAACTCCGAAATTGGTCCTTCTGTTTTGTCGGCCGCCAATGGAATCCCAAACTGCTCAGCCAGGTGAACTGTCCCTAGCAACACCCCATAACAGCGGGACTCCGGAGGGCCGATGCATAGGAAGTCGTCCAAATAATGGATGACCGAGTTAACCCCAGCAACTTCCATAACTGCCCACTCGAAAAACAAACTAAAGGCCTCAAACAGGGCACAGGAGATAGAACAGCCCATTGGAAGGCAACGATCTATAAAGTAAGACCCTTGCCAATAACACCCTAACAAGTGACAACTTTGGGGATGTGCTGGTAGCAGCCTAAACGCAGATTCCACGTCGGTTTTTGCCATGAGGGCCCCTTTTCCATATTTTCTAACCCACAAGATAGCCGCGTCAAATGATGTATAGGTAACCGCACAAACTTGCGGGTCAATACCATCATTCACTGAACCTCCTTTGGGGTAAGACAGATGATGAATCATCCGAAACTGCCCCAGGCTCTTTCTTCGGAACCACACCCAATGGTGAAACTATCAAGCCTGGCACCGGTGGGGCAGAAAATGGGCCGGACATCCGACCTAGCGCCACCTCCTTACACAGTTTGGCCGACACCACCCCATGATGGAGAAGTGCCGACCTCAAATTTTCCGATACAGGAGGAACTTCCTGCACCGTGCTCGGAATTCTAAAACCCTCCCTAAACCCCGCTTCTAACAAACTTGCTGCTGCCCTATCGGGAAACCTACTTAGAAAAGGCAACATCCTTTCCAGTCTCACCAGCGTCATCCCTTTTTCCAGTGGCATCCCCTGACCTACCTTTTCCTTGTTTGAAACAGCGCATGAGGGGGTGTGTACCACTGCACCCGGAGCACTCGTGTTTGTAGCGACACAAGCTGCCAAACAGGCACATTCCCTCATTAAACTGCCAGCAAACCCCTTTTCTTCTAGGGGCCTCCTGCGGAGGAAGCGCCGCCGGCCACACCTGGAGAAAACTGACTCGTAGCCCTGGATGAAGTCATCAACTTCATCTAGAGGCTAATATCTTTGTGGTCCCACCTAATAGAGGGATGAATGGCCTTCCGCTGACGATTTTGTTCGTCATACCGAAGCCACGCTAAACCTCCGTACACCCTGTGCGCCTCACTAATGGCTTCTAGATAGCAAAACAAAGCAGAGCACTTCTCAGGGGCTTTTTCCCCAATCACACTCGCAAATATCGCAAACGCTTGCAACCAGTTTGCAAATGTCCGCGGAATAAGCCTGTACCTCCTCTTTTCTTCTTCCTTCTTACTTTCGTCCGGCTTTACCCGATCTGGATTGAACTTTTCCAACAGGAGCAGGGAAAATATTTCCACAAACTCGTCTTTGCAAATTTTCTCCCGCACGTCCTGCTTCAAATGAGCCCCCAAAAGGTCCCTTGAAGCACACGTACACTTCGCACCGCACCGCATCTGCCAATCGCACCTTTTCTGCGTCCTTGTCCTTCTGTGGCACTACCGCCACCGAGCCCACGACCTCTTTCTCCGTCTGTGTCCGGCCACCACCCCTACCTTCTGCCGGGGGGGGCAACTGCGACCGGGAACTCCCTAACCCCTGGGCTCTGAAAGCGGCAAAGTAACTTCCGTAAGGAATTCCAGAGACCCTCATCCCTGCCTCCCCCTGAGGGACCCTCTACATTACTAACCCCCCTAACACTATGCACAGCAGACATGACAGACGAGACAGGAGAAGACAATAGGTACAGATTTCTTACCAGGCTGTGTTGGGCGAGAAGACCCTCCAGCCGTCGGACCCGACACCACCGCCGCCTCCAAGGGCTCCTCAGTCAGCTCACAGTCTTCACTGCTGCTGTAGGAGGCTGCCACTTGTCCCTGTGACCAACGCCATTCTTCCTCTGCTCTCTCCCTCTCCTCAGGTGCTGCCTGTGTGACCGGCGGTGTGAGGCTAACTTCCCCCTGAGGGCTCTGTCCACTATTGCTGTATCCCTCCTTGATGACATCATCATGCTGCACCGCCAACATGGCCAACGCACAGGCATCTCTCTGGCCAACCCTCCCAGGCCCTGACTTGGGCCTGGAGGCGGGGCCTCCCGACTGACGCTTACTGTAGGCCGCAGAGCCTCTTCCACGAGACAAGATGGCACCCCGCGAGGCGAGCCGCCGGCCACAAACGAGGAATGGCCAGCGCCCGAGGGTACTGTTCTCCCGCGCCGAGCTGCCACCCTGACCGGAGCATCGCCAGAGGAGGCAGCCGCATGAACTTCAGCCCGGATGACAACGGAGGGGACAAGCCTAGGTGCCAGGTGAGTGTCCCCCCTTCTTGGACTTTGCCGTGGACGGGGATTCCTCCCAGGCCCCCTGCCAGCTGACGAGGGGATCTGTTTAGCAGGGGGGCCTGAAGGGGCCCAACTGGGACTCCCAAGCCGGCGTTGAGTCCTGGGGGTGTTGTCTGGGCTGAGGCGCTCCGGAGGCCTGGACCTCCGAGCCCGTGTGGGAGCAGGCCCCGGCATGGGGGGGCCCTGCCTCACCCCCTGCAGAGATGCAGCAATCTGACTCTGTAGCCAGTCAGTGCCATGGACCTCTGCCACAGCCCTAAACTGCCCTAACAGCTGCTCTAACTCACTCATTTTGTTTTATCTTCTGCAGCTCAGCAACTTTCCAACCTGCTTCTTCCTCCAGACTGCTGACCTCTGATCTCACCTCTCCTGGACAGTACTGACCACTCCTCCCCCACTCATCATATCCTCCAATCCGGTAAGACAAGTACTTTCTTGAACACCCTCCCATTGTTAACCCTTTTCCCTCCGTTAGTTACTTACACCCTGTCATGTATGTCCTGCACTTACATTTGCAATTTGGCTACGTACATGTCTGGAACTTACAAACTTCAACTTTGACAAAGTGAAGGCAATATCAGACATTAGTATGTCCAAACTGTGTTGATCTTGCCTTCATCAGATGGGGTGATGTCACCCCTGTGAAAGCCAAATTTTGAAGATGCACACAAATTGAGAGCCAATATGGGGATTTCCCTCCTGATCCCATGCCTAATGTCAACATGTGCTAGCCCCCATCATGGCGGATCAATGGACGTGTTTTGGGGGTGCAACCCCTTCCTCTCATCTAATTTAGTTGCGAGGAAGGGGTTGCACCCCAAAAATGCGTACATTGATATCCCGTGATGGCAGATAGCACATGTTGACACACTGTGCGCATCTTCAAAATTTGGCTTTCTAAAAAATATTTCAAATGTGCGAAAATAATAAAAATACAAACAAACAAACTAGAAGAATTTTGGGGTGTTTTTCGATTCTGCCTAAAACATCAATGATGTTTTTGAGTCTTTCTTCCACATCATTGATGACTTCCTTGATATTCTGTAAATCACGATTGCACACCATGATCTCCCCGATGAGGACATGTGCACTTGCACTTGTGAAATGAGATTCTTCTTCCACAACATCCATATCACCTAAAATAAAAAAAAACACACCATGTATTATAAATATGCAGGCATCCATCTATTACCTGAAGCTGTGGTCTCAGACACTCACCTGTTGTGGTCACTATTTCGCCCACTTCATAAACCTCTCCTTCCTCCACATCTTCTGGTTGTGGTGTGGGGATTTGCATTCCTTTAGGAGGTGGGGGGTCCCTGGTGTCCTCAGATGTCCAGAGTCTTTTCTATCCTATGTGAATAAAAACAAGGTATATTTAGAACACAGATATTTGAGGCCAGAAATAGTAATATGAAACATTGCTTGGAAGTGTCGTACAATTGTCTTTTTTGGCAGAGTTCCAAGCTGAAGACATTATTTTTTTCCATGTATAAAGCTGGAATACTTACCTTTTTTGTCCAATTTTCACACATGGAGACACCCCTAGTATCCACTGAAGCAACTACTTACTTTTTGAAGAACTCTCTTGATCTTTCTGTACTGATCATGCTCCATCAATTTCAGGTCTGACCAGCGTTTCCTCAATTGATCCTTGGATCGTCGTACCCCAAAATTCCTGTGCAGACTTTTCACAACTTTAGTCATGATCTTGGCCTTTCTCACATTTGGGTTTGGGTAAGGTCTATGCTTCCCATCATAGTCGGCCCTCTTCAAGATGTCCACCATCTTCACCATCTCTATAAAGGACATGTTTGAGGCCTTAAATCTCCTCCGGGTTTGGGAAGTTCGTGGCTCCGGCCTTTCCTCGTTGCTGCTGCTGTCTGCATGCACTTGCTCTTTCTCCACCATGTGCTCTCCCACTGCGCCGAAAGACAAGAGGCGGGGAATAGACTAGAAAGAACGTCAGGGGCGGGCAGAGTTTCACGCATGCACAGTGTATAAAAAGCATAATAGGCGTGCCTCGTACGTACGATCTGTGAGCGGGGGAAGGAATAGCGGAAGAGCCGAACGTAATAACGAATGTACAATTTGAACTTGGTGCATCAGTGGCCTATACTGCTTCTAGATTAAGGCCTTTATTGGGACAAGATTAGAAGAGTTTATCCTGACATTAGGGTTTGTCTTGTTTTGTGTCTTGTAGAGAAAATGGATCCATTCAATGATAGGGAATTTCTAGCAAAATTCATTGACATGTTCAGGGAGCTGCCCTGTCTGTGGCAGGTGAACCACCCATTTTTTAATAAGCTAAGAAAGAGGAAGGCAGCGCTGGAGAAACTGTTTGAATTTGTGAAGCGGATGATCCCCATGGCAGACATCACCTATTTGAAGGCCAAATCTGGTGGCATAAGGAGTACTTATCTTAGGGAGCGAAAGAAGGTCCAGAATTCCCAGAGATCAGGAGCAGCAGATGACGTTTATGTCCCCAGGCTGTGGTACTGTGACAGACTGCATTTTCTGTCAGACCAGAGTGAACCCAGGCCAGCACTCTCCACTCTTCCTTCTAGGCTTCCTTCCACGTCAGCTGAGGCTTCCGATGTCCAACATGGGCCTTCCACCCAGGAAGATGTGGAGGAGCCCAGCTTGAGTCAGGTAGAGCATTGTTCAACATGTTTCTTGTTGTAAAATTAATGATGTTAACTAGATGTTATTATTGATCACTAATTGCTGATTTAACAAAGTGGTTTACATATCAATAGACTGTAGTGGCCAAAAAGGATTGGGACAAGAATGAAAAATGCTGGGTTCAGAATGATAGTCTTTTCTGTCTGTTAACATTCAATTTGCAACAGTCACAGCTCAAAATTGTGTGTGATTGATGACCAAAAATCTAAAACTATGTCCCTTTTTCATACACAGGAAAGCCTCAGCCAGGAGGTGGCAGGGGTAAGTGGCAGCCAGGAGGTCGACCATCGTCCTCCTCCACCTCCTGCCACAACTCCAACACCAGAGCCACAGCCTGGAAGAAAGCGTCTAAGGAAGACAAGAGTGTGATGGGCTGGGTTCAGTCTGGTCTGGCAAAAGATGCAGGCTGTTGTATGATCACAGCCTGGGGACATATATGTCATCTACTGCTGTTCCCGATCTCTTGGACTCCTGGAGCGGATTGTACTCACTATTATATGGACTCCTCAGGCCACCAATTTTGCCTGTAAAATAGTTTTGATGTGTGCCCGGGGGTACAAAGGCTTCGCAAATTTCACCAGTTTATCCAGCGTTGCCTTCCTCTTTATTTTGTTATGACCCATAATAAATGCCTATTTATTTTTGTTAAAATACTTGCCTATGTGTTTTACTTCAAAAAGGACAGTTTGTGAGTAGGCAGGTACATTTCAAAAATACAATGTCAAATTAACAAGGGACACCAACCAACCTCCTTGAGGTTAAAAAATACAAGATAATTATGGTGTTTTGGTAACTTGACACACAAAACGAAAAAAAAAAATATGGAGATCACTAGGAAAAAAAATAATAAAACAGGAGATCTTGATTTAAAAAAAAAAATCACTATAAAAATAAATACAAAACATTATGGAGATCTGATTAAAAAAATAACTAATATTATTCAGGAGATCACGAGAAATAATAAAGAAATCATTTTTTCACAACTGTGAATATCAGCAGCAAAACAACTTCAGTATTCTAGCATTATAAAGAAGAAGAGAATGCGCAGCATAAAAAGATTTAAAAATTTGCAGTGACGAATGTGCTATCTCCATTACAAAAGGTTTTACCAGACCGAGCGCTTCCGTCTTGTAATTGATTCCGAGCATGCTTGGAACTTTGTGCGTTGGAATTGTGTACACACGATCGGAATTTACGAGAACTGATTTGGTTGTCGGAAAATTTGAGATCCAGATCTCAAATTTTGTTTGTTGGAAATTCCGACGGAAAATGTCCGATGGAGCCTATACACGGTCTGAATTTCTGACAACAAGCTCCCATCGAACATTTGTTGTTGTAAAATCCGATCGTGTGTACGCGGCCAACACTCAAGACCGTAGTTAAGGAAACGTTATTCCCAAGGATTATGATTTCTTGTCTCTAACGCATAGGAAGCAAGCTATTTTAGGGAACATGAACTATTGCCATGCAGAATTGGGTAGAATGTTCTCCTCATATACTCATGCAAATACACTGTTCGACTTTTTATCCTTATATTGTATTTACTTCAGAATACGGAAGCTATGTACTGTTTAGAATCAATGCCAAGGTCTTTATTCTGTGTTGTGAAAACTTGAATAAAAATGATTGAAAATAAAAGAAAAAACAAAAAAACAAGCTCTTAATATCACTTTAAACTCTTGGTCAGTTGAATAAGGGCCCTCATTACACTTGTTTTTGGTGGGAAGAATGCTCCTTACATAGGTAGTCAGTGTGAAGACTGTGAGATATTATTCAGTGCACACGGCTCAGGATTGGTTGTCTGCGCTGTTGTCCCTACTAGGAAGCTGAGCCAGGGCAGTAATATGCAGCTGATGCTGGAGCGAGTGCATATTGACAGGCAGGGCCACTGATAAGGCAGTAGCAGGAAGGCTGGCTGTATTGCCTCATTGCCGACTCTTGTGGCTCCTCCTGCAATGCTGCCAGCTTCTCCTTTTTCTCTCCTGGACCTGCTATGGGTGGGTCACCGTGGGTGGCTGGCACCCTGGCTCTGCTATGGGAGGGTCACTGTCTCACCATTGGTGGTTGGCTGGCCCCGCTATGGGTGGCTGGCTGGCAAACAGACACTGCAGTTGGCGGGCCACCATGGGTGGCTGCAGGGCTGAAACTAGGGGGCTGTGCCCCGGTGACACATATGGTGCTGCCCCCACTCGCACTGGGAACATGTTTCTTTCACCAGAGAGGCACGTTTATCACAATTCACAATATTATGGAGCTACACATATCAGTGTAGGTTAAATGTGTTCCCTCACTTCCTTCATTTGGATCACTCCTTGGAAACCTGGCCTGCTCCTTGGCTCTTCCTCTGGTCTGGATGTGTTGTTCCTGCCTCAGCCCTGGGTCAGGTATTGCATTTGACACCCCCTTCCCCCCTTTTACAAACTTGGCCAATTTTTTGAGCTGACATATTTTTGGCATCATAATCCTGATGAGTGAACAGGATTCACGAAACGTGTAGAGTTCTAGAAAGCCAAGACTGTCTGATTCTTACATCTTTCATGTATTTGCTCATTTTATTAAATTTATTTTAGAACGGCAACTTTCTGTATTTTTTGTGCCACATCCAGTATTAAAGCTTAACAACAAGAGAAAAAACCCTAGTGGTGGACTTTTAAGGCACATAAACAAAAATGTTTCTAATACAAAAATATAATTTATTAGATTTAAACAGTAAAAACACAACAATGGTGTAACATCTATTATTTGGAATGCATATCAAGCATTTTTACATCAATGTATATACAATATTGAAAAGTACTCTTGCACCCGATGCGTTTCGAGGTATATGTACCTCCTTCCTCAAAAAAAAAAAAAAAAATTATATATTATATATATATAATAAAAGCAATGGGACCGATGCTTGATGCAATATTTTCTTTACTTGAAGTATCCAAAATACATGAAAAGTGCAAACGTGCAAGCAACTGTACAGTATCGAGCATAGATCGCTCTTCCTCAGGCTTCTCTGGCTGTGTGTGAAGACACTGATACAATCCCTCTCTTTTATCCACACCTAACAAGTTACCACACATGTGTACAATCTAATCATCACCACTAATAGCCAACAACATTCAGAGAATTTAACCCTCTCCAAAAAAGAAAAAAGAGAAACAAAAAAATAAATAAAAATAATAATATTATCGATCTATAAATAAACATATATACAAAATCAATTTATGAACTTCTAATTACAAAAGTTATCAATTAAATCTCATCAGGATATCTAGATTGGCAACATGCAATATCATCAAGGACTTCATTCCAGAGCTATTCGTCTACCCAATTCCCAATAGTGTAGCCTCGGGTTTCCTTCTCATACTAAATCTATAGTGATAATTAGCCAATTTCTCAAATGGGAATTCCTTCCATTGGATCTTAAAGGAAAAAAATAAGATACACAAATATATATGTTTCCCCCACATAAATGAGATTGCAGGGGCACACAAGGATATATACCACATGGGATGTCTGACAGGTATAATAGCCATTAACCATTATTTTCTCATTGCTTGTACGATGAATATAGTGATTACCCTTTAGCATAAGATTGCATTGAATGCAGTTAAGGCATGGAAAACATCCATTTCTTTTTCTGCCGAGAAATGTCGTTTTGGTTTCTTGAGTGTTAGATCTAAATTCAGATCGCACCAAAGAGTCACGTAATGTTTTGTTCCGCCGATATGCCTTCATAGGGATTTGCTGAAGCTCATCTATCTGGGGGTATGATCGTTTTAAGAGTGGCCAATGTTTTCTCACAATATTAAAAATCTTGTCGCTGTAACTATGAAATTGGAGAATGAATGGTACCCTTGGTTTGGTTTGTTTGTATTTTCTACGCCCATATGTGTTCTCTGGCTTAGTGATTTTATATAATTCCTGTGTAATCAGATCATCTGGGTATCCCCGCTCTCTAACCAGTGTTTCTCAACTCCAGTCCTCAAGGCGCCCCAACAGGTCATGTTTTCAGGCTTTCCATTATTTTGCACAGGTGATTTGATCAGTTTCACTGCCTTAGTAATTACCACAGCTGGTTCATTTGAGGGAAATCCTGAAAACATGACCTGTTGGGGCGCCTTGAGGACTGGAGCTGAGAAACACTGCTCTAAACCTAGAACACATTTCTTTCAATCTATTGTCTCTAATCAATCCATTACTGACAATACGTGTGACCCTAAGAAGCTGACTTCTAATAATGGATCTGAAAACATGAGGGGGATGGTAACTGTCAAATCTAAGAAGTTGATTCTTGTCAGTGGGTTTGGCATATAAATCTGTCTCAACCTGGCCATGTTCTAAATATACCCGTATGTCCAAAAAAGGAACCGAATCGCCCCCCACATGCATTTTGAATGGGATATCCGAAGAGAACCCATTGAGTGTTTCATCAAATGCTTCAAGGGATTCAATGTTGCCCCGCCATACCGCAAAAATATCATCTATATAGCGCCACCAGGTGGCGCAATTCCTCTGAAAGTTCTCATTGTTAAAAATATATCTTTGCTCAAAATCGCTCATGAATGAACATGCGTATGGCGGGGCAACATTAGAGCCCATCGCAACTCCAGTAAGCTGTACAAAAAATTAGTCTCTGAAAAGAAAATAATTATTATGCAGAATGACATTAAACAATTTCTCAGAGTGAGATTTGTGCATCAGAATATTCCTGGCAGTCTCTGATCAAACCAATTGCAGCTTCAATGCCTGCTCTATGTGGGATCTATGTGTACAAACTTGTGACATTCCACGTCACAAGCATCAAGTCTTCCTGGGTTCGAGGTAACTTCTTAATTTTTGATAAAAACTCATTTGTATCCTTTACATAGGATCTGGTGTTTTTCACAAGAGGTGACAGGACTTTGTCTAATAGTTGTGCTGTGGGAACAAAAATCGATTCTCTCCCTGAAACAATCGGGCGTCCCAGTGGAGAGTGGCTGTCTTTATGGAACTTAGGTAATATGTACAAAACAGGGATACCTGTATGTGACGGTAACAAAAATTCAAATAGATCCTGTGAAATTAGCCCTTCCTTTACCGCGGGTTTAAGAATACTTTCTAAGATTTTTCTAATGCTCCATGTGGGATTTGAATTATTTTCTTATACATAGTCCGATCATTCAACTGTCGATTGATTTCATCCTCATATGCTTGGGGGTCCATTATCACAACTGAACCCCCTTTATCTGCCGGTTTACAAATGATATCGTTTTGTTTGCTCAGATCTCTCAAGCCTGACCTTTCTTTATGGGATAGGTTGTTAGGTATATGATCTTTGTAATCAACCCGACTGGCCAAATTTTTAACCCCTCAGGTGACCTCCTGCACAAACATTTCAACCGGGGCATAGGTGGTAGGGGGGACGGATTTAGATTTTGCTAATAGACCAAATGATCTACAGTTCAACATCCCCCCCACTGATTCCTCCTGAGTGAAAGGTTTGTGAATAAAGTGAACCTTCCATCTAATGTTTCAGAACAAACGATATAGGTCCTGATCAAGTTCAAAAGGATCCGAATAACTTTTCGGGCAGAAAGATAAACCTCGATTAAAAAGTCCTACCTCCTCTGGTGATAGGACCCGTCTGGAGATGTTATGTACTAGATCTCCCTTGGTCGATCGCGGTTGCCTCGTACATTGCGATGTCTGTCTTGACCTCCCATCTCGTCTCTGTTGAATCGAGATCTGGTCTGCATACAAGAGGGGACTGCCCCCCTCCGATCTTGTTGTAAAAAATTGGATGAGGAATCCGTATCTGTATTTGCTGAAGAGTTATCAGACGCATCCCTCCTGCTGCTCCCATACTCCAAATAACCACGTCGATTGTATGGGCGTGGCCACCTGTATACCTGGTTTCTTTCGTAATCCTCAAATGTCCCGATCAAATTTATTACGTTTCCTGGTCTCCAAGTCAAGCCGTATTTGTCTATATTTTCATCCACTAGGTCTTTGCATTTGATGAAATCTTCAGATGTCATCACAGTTCGTAGATCTTGTTCAATCTTAGTGAGTTGATCTGATATAGAAATGAGTTCCTTATGTATGAATGAAATCGTGAGGGTCATCAAATCAAATGAGCATTTATTCAAGATTTGCATAAATGTATTCTTAACCACTTCAGCCCCGGAAGGTTTTACCCTCTTCCTGACCAGAGCACTTTTTACAATTCGGCACTGCGTCGCTTTAACTGCTAATTGCGCGGTCATGCAATGCTGTACCCAAACGAAATTTGCGTCCTTTTCTTCCCACAAATAGAGCTTTCTTTTGATGGTATTTGATCACCTCTGCCGTTTTTATTTTTTGCGCTATACGCGGAAAAAGACTGAAAATTTTGAAAAAAAATGATATTTTCTACTTTTTGTTCTAAAAAAAATCCAATAAACTCAATTTTAGTCATACATTTAGGCCAAAATGTATTCGGCCACATGTCTTTGGTAAAAAAAATGTCAATAAGTGTATATTTATTGGTTTGCGCAAAAGTTATAGCGTCTACAAACTAGGGTACATTTTCTGGAATTTACACAGCCTTTAATTTATGGCTGCCTATGTCGTTTCTTGAGGTGCTAAAATGGCAGGGCAGTACAAAACCCCCACAAATGACCCCATTTTGGAAAGTAGACACCCCAAGGAATTTGCTGAGAGGCATGTTGAGCCCATTGAATATTCATTTTTTTTGTCCCAAGTGATTGAATAATGACAAAAAAAAAAAAAAAAAAAAAAAATTACAAAAAGTTGTCACTAAATGATATATTGCTCACACAGGCCATGGGCATATGTGGAATTGCACCCCAAAATACATTTAGCTGCTTCTCCTGAGTACGGGGATACCACATGTGTGGGACTTTTTGGGAGCCTAGCCGCGTACGGGGCCCCGAAAACCAAGCACCGCCTTCAGGATTTCTAAGGGCGTACATTTTTGATTTTACTCCTCACTACCTATCACAGTTTTGAAGGCCATAAAATGCCCAGATGACATAAAACCCCCCCAAATGACCCCATTTTGGAAAGTAGACACCCCAAGCTATTTGCTTTGAGGCATGTTGAGTCCATGGAATGTTTTATATTTTGACACAAGTTGCGGGAAAGTGACAATTTTTTTTTTTTTTTTTTTTTTTTTTGCACAAAGTTGTCACTAAATGATATATTGCTCACACAGGCCATGGGCATATGTGGAATTGCACCCCAAAATACATTTAGCTGCTTCTCCTGAGTACGGGGATACCACATGTGTGGGACTTTTTAGGAGCCTAGCCGCGTACGGGACCCCGAAAACCAAGCACCGCCTTCAGGATTTCTAAGGGCGTACATTTTTGATTTTACTCCTCACTGCCTATCACAGTTTCGGAGGCCATGGAATGCCCAGGTGGCACAAACCCCCCCAAATGACCCCATTTTGGAAAGTAGACACCCCAAGCTATTTGCTGAGAGGCATGGTGAGTATTTTGCAGCTCTCATTTGTTTTTGAAAATAAAGAAAGACGAGAAAAAAATTTTTTTTTTTTCTTTTTTCAATTTTCAAAACTTTGTGACAAAAAGTGAGGTCTGCAAAATACTCACTATACCTCTCATCAAATAGCTTGGGGTGTCTACTTTCCAAAATGGGGTCATTTGGGGGGGTTTTGTGCCACCTGGGCATTCCATGGCCTCCGAAACTGTGATAGGCAGTGAAGAGTGAAATCAAAAATTTACGGCCTTAGAAAGCCTGAAGGCGGTGCTTGGTTTTCGGGGTCCCGTACGCGGCTAGGCTCCCAAAAAGTCCCACACATGTGGTATCCCCATACTCAGGAGAAGCAACAGAATGTATTTTGGGGTGTAATTTCACATATTCCCAAGCCATGTTTGAGCAATATATCATTTAGTGACAACTTTGCGCAAAAAAAAATAAAAAAAATAAAAAATTGTCTCTTTCCCGCAACTTGTGTCACAATATAAATTATTCCATGGACTCGACATCCCTCTCAGCAAATAGCTTGGGGTGTCTACTTTCCAAAATGGGGTCATTTGGGGGGGGTTTGAACTGTCCTGGCATTTTATGCACAACATCTAGAAGCTTATGTCACACATCACCCACTCTTCTAACCACTTGAAGACAAAGCCCTTTCTGACACTTATTGTTTACATAAAAAAATAATTTTTTTTTGCAAGAAAATTACTTTGAACCCCCAAACATTATATATTTTTTTTAAAGCAAATGCCCTACAGATTAAAATGGTGGGTGTTTCATTTTTTTTTTTCACACAGTATTTGCGCAGCGATTTTTCAAACGCATTTTTTGGGGAAAAAACACACTTTTTTACATTTTAATGCACTAAAACACACTATATTGCCCAAATGTTTGATGAGATAAAAAAGATGATCTTAGGCCGAGTACATGGATACCAAACATGACATGCTTTAAAATTGCGCACAAACGTGCAGTGGCGACAAACTAAATACATTTTTAAAAGCCTTTAAAAGCCTTTACAGGTTACCACTTTAGATTTACAGAGGAGGTCTACTGCTAAACTTACTGCCCTCGATCTGACCTTCGCGGCGATACCTCACATGCATGGTGCAATTGCTGTTTACATTTGACGCCAGACCAACGCTTGCGTTCACCTTAGCGCGAGAGCAGGGGGGACAGGGGTGCTTTTTTTTTTTTTTTTTTTTTTTTCTTTATTATTATTATTTTTTTATCTTATTTTTAAACTGTTCCTTTCATTTTTTTTTTTTTAAATCATTTTTATTGTTATCTCAGGGAATGTAAATATCCCCTATGATAGCAATAAGTAGTGACAGGTACTCTTTTTTGCAAAAATTGGGGTCTATTAGACCCTAGATTTCTCCTCTGCCCTCAAAGCATCTGATCACACCAAGATCGGTGTGATAAAACGCTTTCCCAATTTCCCAATGGCGCTGTTTACATCCGGCGAAATCTACGTCATAAAATGCTCGTAGCTTCCGGTTTCTTAGGTCATAGAGATGTTTGGAGCCACTCTGGTCTCTGATCAGCTCTATGGTCAGCTGGCTGAATCACCGGCTGCATTTTCAGGTTCCCTGTTGAGACAGGAGAGCCAGAGAAAAACACGGAAGATGTTGGGGGGGGGGGGGCATTCCCTCCCACTGCTTGTAAAAGCAGTCTAGAGGCTAATTAGCCACTAGGATTGCTTTTACATGAAAGCCGACCGCTGGCTGAAAAGAATGATACCAAGATGATACCTAAACCTGCAGGCATCATTCTGGTATAACCACTCAAAGTCGTGAATGGCGTACCTGAAGACAAAAAAATGGTTAACAATAAAGCACAGTAAACGGTAAGGTATAAAAAATTGCATACCTGAAAAGCAAACATGATAAAACATAATAACAATAAAACATTGCAGAATAGAATACAGTAAAAAAGAGCAGAACAATAGAGAGAGAGAGAACAATAAAACGACAACTATTTTTATTTTATATTTTTGTTTGTGTTTTTTTTTTTTTTTTTTTTTACACTTTTTTTTGTAACTAACTTTTATAACTGTAACCGGTTCCAGGTTCGGGTCTCTCAAAATGCGATGGCATCTCGGGAGACCCTGTGAAAGTGTGCCTAGTCTGTGCAATGCTGTACCCTACGCTAATACTCAACTAGTGTATGGTAGCGTTCAAAACATTCACCAATGCAAAGACCAGGATTGTCAGGACAGGAGGGACAATAATAGCGGGTGTCACGCCTATATCCGCGCTTGCTGCAGACACGACATCTTTTTTGGCGGGTTCGTTGGGTAGGGGTACTCGGGAGGATATAAAGAAAATGCCTCTCATGCAGCCGACTGCATTTGGTTGGGGATGTGAATGGGGGAAGTACGGGCACTGCAGAAGCGGTGGGCTCCCAATTAGGATTGGCGAATGCAGCAGGAAGGGCACTATGGGCACGACGGGCCTGTGTTTGTCTTCTTGGGGGCAGCGGGACACTACTTGTGCTTGCCACCTCACCAGCTTGAACTGCACTTATGGGACTCGCCACGTCACCAAGTGTTACTGCAGTGCTGGTTTGACTACGACCGGGGTGTACTAGGCCGCTGGCGCTTGCCAGTTCACCAAAACGCTACCAAAAAAACTGTTAGCGATCGCAGGAATCAGGCCTGACTCTGCGAACGCTGCAGTTATGCGTTTAGTGTTTTGTAAGTGACAGTGATCGATCGATACTGCACTTGGGTGGGCTGGGCTGGGCCGGGCGGAGGGGCAAAACACAGGTGCTAGCAGGTATCTGGGCTGATCCTGCTAACACTGCGTTTTTGGGAACCCTAAACTGCTGGGGACACTAGTATAGATCTGATCGGATCAGATATTGATCGGATCAGATACTATACCACTAAGGGAGGCGTATGCTGCGTGCGTGGGTGTTAGCGGTACTGGCGCTAATCTGACGCCTGGGGCTGGTGCTTGCCAGTTCACCAAAACGCTACCAAAAAAACTGTTAGCGATCACAGGGATCAGGCCTGACTCTGCGAACGCTGCAGTTATGCATTTTGTAAGTGACAGTGATCGATCGATACTGCACTTGGGTGGGCTGGGCCGGGCGGAGGGGCAAAACGCAGGTGCTAGCAGGTATCTGGGCTGATCCCGCTAACACTGCGTTTTTGGGAACCCTAAACTGCTGGGGACGCTAGTATAGATCTGATCGGATCAGATATTGATCCGATCAGATACTATACCACTAAGGGAGGTTACGGTGCGTGCGTGGGTGTTAGCGGTACTGGCGCTAACCTGACGCTGCCTGGGGCTGGTGCTTGCCAGTTCACCAAAACGCTACCAAAAAAACTGTTAGCGATCGCAGGGATCAGGCCTGACTCTGCGAACGCTGCAGTTATGCGTTTAGTGTTTTGTAAGTGACAGTGATCGATCGATACTGCACTTGGGTGGGCTGGGCTGGGCCGGGCGGAGGCGCAAAACGCAGGTGCTAGCAGGTATCTGGGCTGATCCCGCTAACACTGCGTTTTCGGGAACCCTAAACTGCTGGGGACGCTAGTATAGATTTGATCGGATCAGATATTGATCGGATCAGATACTATACCACTAAGGGAGGCGTATGCTGCGTGCGTGGGTGTTAGCGGTACTGGCGCTAATCTGACGCTGCCTGGGGCGACGCATATCACCGCCGGGCGATCAGGGGGCTAAACCTTTATTCGGTAATAAACGGCGGGTTCCCTGACACTATAAAAAATAAACGAACTAACCAGCGTCACCCGTAACGGTTATACGGTGATCAGTGGTGAAAGGGTTAACTAGGGGGCAATCAAGGGGTTAAAACATTTATTAGGTAGTATATGGGGGTCCCTGACGCTATAAAACGCTGACGGCGAACCTAAATATTTACCTCCCTAAATAGCGTCACCAGCGACACTAATACAGCGATCAGAAAAATGATCGCTTAGCGACACTGGTGACGGGGGGTGATCAAGGGGTTAAAACTTTATTAGGGGGGTTAGGGGGGTATCCTAGACCTAAAGGGGGCCTAACACTCACTGCCCTAACACTAACTGTCACAAACTGACACTATGCAGTAATCAGAAAAAAAAAAAAAAAAAAATACTGCTAATGTCAGTTTGTGACAGGGGGGGGGGTGATTGGGGGGGGATCGGGGGGGGGATCGGGGGTGTAAATATGCCTGGCATGTTCTACTGTGTGTGTGTGTGTTTGGTGCACTCACTTGTCTTCTCTCCTCGGCGCTGGGACGGAAACTGCCCAGCCGAGGAGAGATGACATCACATCCTCTGCCTGTGTGAAACGACACACAGGCAGAGGAGGATTCCCATTGGCTGGGAGCGATCGCGAGGGGGGGGCCACGATTGGATGGTCTCCCCCTCGCCTCCCGACGCTCCCAGTCAAATGCCGACCGCCGATGGCACCGGGGGGGGGTCCGATCGGACCCCCCGCCCGCGGGAGGCAGATCACGTACGGGTACGTGATTTTGCCTGCCCGTGCCATTCTGCCGCAGTATATATGCGGTAGGCGGTCGGCAAGTGGTTAAAGTCGTCATTATCACTGAACGTGACTTATTATCATTACGTGACTCTTTGGTGCGATCTGAATTTAGATCTAACACTCAAGAAACCAAAACGACATTTCTCGGCAGAAAAAAAAATGGATGTTTTCCATGCCTTAACTGCATTCAATGCAATCTTATGCTAAAGGGTAATCACTATATTCATCCTACAAGCAGAGAGAAAATAATGGTTAATGGCTTTTATACCTGTCAGACATCCCATGTGGTATATATCCTTGTGTGCCCCTGCAATCTCATTTTATTTTTCCCGTTTAGATCCAATGGAAGGAATTCCAATTTGAGAAATTGGCTAATTATTACTAAAGATTTAGTATGAGAAGGAAACCCAAGACTACACTATTGGGAATTGGGTAGATGAATAGCTCTGGAACAAAGTCCTTGATGATATTGCATGTTGCCAATCTAGATATCCTGATGAGATTTAATTAATAACTTTTGTAATTAGAAGTTCATAAATTGATTTTGTATATATGTTTATTTATAGATCGATAATATTATTATTTTTATTTATTTTTTCTGTTTCTCTTTTTTCTTTTTTGAAGAGGGTTAAATTCTCTGAATGTTGTTGGCTATTAGTGGTGATGATTAGATTGTACACATGTGTGATAACTTGTTAGGTGTGGATAAAAGAGAGGGATTGTATCAGTGTTTTCACACACAGCCAGAGAAGCCTGAGGAAGAGCGATCTATGCTCGATACTGTACAGTTGCTTGCAAGTTTGCACTTTTCATGTATTTTGGATACTTCAAGTAAAGAACATATTGCATCAAGCATCGGTCCCATCGTTTTTATTATCTATTTTTGGTGGAAGATTGGGAGTCCACCGTGACTGTGCTTAGATTAATCAGAGGATTAAGAAAAGAAGGTAACCCACCTATTGATAGATATATATATCATATCTGAATGAAATATTCTTTGTTGATCCTGCCAAATATATGCCACCCCACACGATTAAACACTTTATGCAACTCTCTCTTGCCATTTAACAGCTATTATCACCAATATTGTCTGATTTAATGTATCATATTGTGCCTAAATATATCTATGTTGATCCTGCCAAAAATATATGCCATTTAACAGTTATTATCATCAGACTTTATGATGGATATCTATGTTTGTCTTGCTCAATGTACTCCACTCTATGCTTTTTGCAATGTTATATAACCCTGTCATATTAATCAACATCTGCTACCATTATTTTCTTGTTTCCGCAAGGTCATTGATTACTGCTAAGTGCAATTATTGGACCTATTGTCTCCACGAGATCCTTATATAGGATATATTTGTACCCAATATTTATCATCATTACTCTTATAAACAAATCTGAAGTTCGCCTGGCACACAAAGCCGCCCGGGCCATGTAACCCGTGGCGGCATCATGGGAGGGTACAGTCAATTCCATCTATGACTGACCTCCATATTGCGCATGTCCGCTGGGGAAGCCTACTGTGTAGGCGGATGGAGTGGGAGTGGCCCCGTTCTGACGTGCGTGCGTGCCCGCCCATGCGCGCACTCGACTCAGGGGGCCATACCTGGCTAATCCCTGCTCCCTCTCCCTCCCACACCATTGCTGTTGCAATCAGAAGCAACAGCTGATTGGAGGGGAGGGGCTTTATAACACTATTGTAAGAGCATGGCGGATATTCACCGCACTCTGCTATGTGACACCGGTTTGAACAGTAAGAGATTCCCTCATTCCTGAACTATTAAGTAAGAAACTTCTCTTGTGACTGTTAACCGCTTCCTTTGTGTGCTGTCTTTAGCTTTCAATGCTTAGACCAAGGCTCTGCTCTGGCTTAAACAAGCTACTAACTAGTTGATTAACAATGTCAGTATAATATTATATCATCAAGGCTCAAGTACTTTATATTTTCTACTACACAGAATTAATTTTTATTAGCAAATCTGCCCTGTTTGAATGCCATAGCAATATAGACATTATAACAGTACATCTGTGATGTTTCTACATAATATTTAAAACTGACTATTCAACTAATTAAATAAGTGACCTATTCAATTGTTACCATTATAGTTACCACTTATATACCAGCAACATTAGTCGCTGAGCTTCTAAACAACTCTCAGGTATGATTTAATGTTTGCACACTAAAACTATCTCCTATTAACTCAAATTAAAATTCATGCTTTTTATTTATAATAATAAGCAAACATGATACTCTATTATACATTTATACTACTATGTTTTTTGCAAGACTCGCCTTTCTGCCTCAGTGAATCCTCAGAATACATACCCCGCTATTACGTCCTCTATTGGAATCTCTCTTTTTGGAGGGCTAAGGGAGGGTTCTTTCCCTCCCCTATTATCAGCAGATGAAAAAAAAATACAAATTTTTTAAACAAATTTTTGTTTTCACCTGGGTATGGATACAAAGTAATATTCAAACCATTGTTTTTCCTTTGGAACCAAAAATTTATCTGGTAGACAGACCGTGTCACTGCTGTTGTTTTTAATTATGCCGCGTACACACGGTCGGACTTTTCAGCTACAAAAGTCCAACGGACGCTGACGGACTAAAGCTGGCTGGTAATCCGATCGTGTGTGGGCTTCTTCGGACTTTCAACGTACTTTTTTAGCCTCAAATCCGACGTACTTTAGATTTGAAACATGCTTCAAATCTTTACGTCGTAACTACGACGGACCCCGAAGTCCGCTCGTCTGTATGCTAGTCCTACGGACAAAAAAACGACGCATGCTCATAAGCAAAAACTAAACGGAAGCACTCGGTCTAGTAAAACTAGTGTTCGTATTGTAGGTAGCACATTCATCACGCTGCAAAATCTGTGATCGTTGAATGCAGCGCATTTTATTTCTTCTTTACGAATGCTCTAAAGAACGAAGGTGTTTTGCTGTTCATAATCAGAGTTCTCCCAAACTGATTTCTGAATTCTTTTTCTCTTTGATCTCATGAATGATATAGTATGCTTTTTATAAACAATGTTTCCATACTAATAATACTTTTTCCCTTATTTTTTTTTTTTTTTTTTAGGTTTGTAAAGTTACCACAAAGAACCCATTATTCTTTTTTTTTTTCTAGTGATTATTTTTTAGTTTTTAGATAAAGTTAACCCAAAGCACCGTTTTTGTTTATGTATATTTTTTTTATTTTCAAGACTTACCACTTGAACATTATTAACATTAGTAATGTATTTTTGGTGTGTTTTTTTAAAACTCAATGAGATTGTTGTCCCTTGTTAATTTAACATTGTGTGTAAAATCAATGATTTAAAAGAAAACACATAAAGTCTTTTGCTAAACTCAAAAAAGATCCATTTATTCATGGTCAAAATAAAATAAAGAGGAAGTCAACGCTGGAAAAAGTCGGTGTACAAGAAAATTGGGATCTTGAGGAGTCCATATAAGAGGGAGCACAATCTGGTCCAAGAATCCCAGAGATCAACAGCACCAGCAGATGATCTAGATGTCCCCAGACTGTGGTCCTACAACAGCCTGCGTCTTCTGTCAGACCAGACTGAACCCAGGTCATCACTTTCTTCTCTTCCCTGCAGCCTTTCCTCCACGCTGCCCTGCAGCCTTCCCTGCAGCCTTCCCTGTAGCCTTCTTTTGAGGCTGTGGCTCTGGTGTTTCAGTTGTGGCAGGAGGAGGAGGAGGAGGAGGAGGAGGAGGGGGGGCTGCCTCATGTAGTTGGGTGTTTTTTGTTAGCGTGCCCTGCAGCCCCTTATGGATTGTTTCCCCAAATAGGCGCTCACAAATGAGGCGCTGCTCCCAATCCATCTGAAGAAGCCTGCTGGCTAAGTAGCAGCCATAGGCTTCTTCCGCTTCGGGGGGGCTCGTTAAAAAACGGGTGGCCTGTTGCATGAGGCGCAGGGATGCGTCCTGTGTGACCATCCCCTTCCTGGCCCTTTTTTTGGGAAGGTGGAGGGGAGGCACTTGGGATTGGGTCAGGCTCCTACTGGGCCCAGCCACCTCACTTGGCCCAGCCACCTCACTTGGCCCAGCCACCTCACTGGGAGCAGCCACCTCCTGCCTGACACTGGGCCCAGCCTCCTCCAGGATGATGGTGAATCCGGCCTCCTCCAGGCTGTCCATGGGCCCGGTCTCCTCCTGCCTGCCACTTTCCCCACATTCCTCCTGGATGGACTCATCCTGTGTATAAAAAAAGGACAATAGTTTTAGTTTATTTTTTTGGGTTCATCAATGACACACAGTTTGCTTCTCATGAATAGCAAATTCAATGTGAATACATCTCTTTAATAAAAGAGTCTAATCAGACACCCTAATTATTTGAAGCAGGTGCCAAACATATTTAGCCACTACTATCATTTGATATGTATACACAATTTGGAGTGCAAAATTATTTTAGACAATTATAACATCCAGTTAACATCATTAATATTAGTACAGTAAATATTTGTTAAAATAATTTACCTGACTCCAGATGGTCATATCCGGTTCATCCAGGATGGAAGACCCAGCTTGCTCCTCATCAGCCTCTGCTGGGGTGGAGGGAAGGGTGGAGGGAAGGGTGGAGGGAAGGGTTGAAAGTGATGCCCTGGCTTCATTCTGGTCATCAAGAAAACGGAGTTGATTGTAGTACCACAGCCTGGGTACATAAACATCATCTGCTGATGCTCCTGATCTCCTTGATTCCTGGATCTTCCTATGCTCCCTTTTATACATGTTCCTCAAGACCCCAATTTTCTTGAGCACTGTCTCCATTGTTGCTCCCGGGATGGTCGCCTGGACAAAGGACAGAAGTCTCTCCAGCATTGACTTCCTCACATGCTTGGCATAATACTGAGGGTGTTTCACCTCCCACAAATTCCTCATCTCTCGATATTTTGAAATAAAAGAAGTAAGGAACTCTGGATCCTTCAATAGGGGATTCATTATATCTGGAAAAGAGAAAGTCACAAGACCAAAAACACTTATTATAGGTTTCTGCTAACCCCTCATCATCTTCTCCCTATGTAGGCCTCATCAATCTATCAAGCCATATAGGCCGCTTGCTACAAAGTCATGACCATAAACCCCAAAAAAAATATATATCTCAAATTACCTTCGTTTTGTAACGTCCTGGTCCACTATCACCTACGCACAGAACGTACGTACGACACGTGCGAAAGGCCCCTCTTTATACACTACGCATGTGTGAAACTCCGCCTGCGTCGCCCGCCCCTGACGTTCGAAATTAACTCATGTTCTCCGCCCCCTAATTCGACGCACAGAACGTACGTACGACACGTGCGCAAGGCCCTCCTTTATACACTACGCATGTGTGAAACTCCGCCTGCGTCGCCCGCCCCTGACGTTCGAAATTAACTCATGTTCTCCGCCCATTTTTTGTTACGGCGCGTAGTGGAGTTAAAGAATGGCGGAGACACCTGAAATGTTGACGACCTCAGGTAGTGGAGACAGCCCGGAGGCTGGAACGTCAACGAAATCTATGAGGCCTAGATTTAAGGCCTCTAATATGAGTTTTAAAGAGATGGTGGAGATGGTGGCCATTCTTCACAAAGACGACTATGATGGCAATTATGGGCCGTACGCACGGCCAAATTTGCGCAAGGCCAAAATAATGGCGAAGGTCGTGGAGACTTTGCAGGCATCTTTTGGGGTCCAGCGCTCCAAAGATCAATTGAGAAAAAGATGGTCTGACCTGAAACTCAGGGAGCCGGATCAATACCGACGTATCCGGAAAGTTCTTAAAAAAAGTAAGTACTTGTCGTGTTTTTCTCTTGTGTTTATTACCTTGTATACTGCTCCATGTGCTTTTCCTTCCTATACGATTTTTGTTCATCGTTTTAAACGATCTTTTAATAAACCTCGTTACATATCCATATCTATCTCTATCTCTATCTCTATCTCTATATATAGATAGATAGATAGATAGATAGATAGATAGATAGATAGATAGATAGATAGATAGATAGAGATATATATATATATAGATAGATAGATAGATAGATAGATAGATAGATAGAGATATATATATATATATATAGATAGATAGAGAGATATATATATATAGATAGATAGATAGAGAGATATATATATATATAGATAGATAGATATATATATAGATCTATAGATCTATAGATATAGATAGATAGATAGAGAGAGATATAGATATAGAGAGAGAGAGAGAGAAATATAGAGATAGGTAGATAGATAGATATAGAAATGTAAAACATTCTTTATGAATATTTGAAGTTCTCTTAATTTTTTGGATTTACATTTAGTTAGATATTTAGAGATTTTGTTCCAGATATAGAGAGAGATCAAAAGATTATTAACTATATTTTGAGATATTGATATCTATCTATCCGGTATGTCTTTATAATTTTAAAGATTGAAGTAAAATAGGAACTCTACACAAACCACTTCACTCCAAATGTTGGAAAATTATTATGTCCTAAAATATCTGTGTGCTAATTAGATTACTAATTTTTTGTTTCACATAGGGGAAAAATCACTCAGCCAACCACAAGAAGACAGTCCACCCCAAGCAAAACATGATTGGGCAATCAGCCCAAGTCCCATTGAGGATGTGGAGGAAGGAGAGGTGGGCGACATGGGCACCCCACCAGGTGAGTGTCTGACACACCAGCTTACGTTAATCTATGCATGGCTGCCTTTTGTTTAATTGAATTTGTCTACTCTATTTTAGGGGATCTGGTTGTGCTTCATTCAAGCAACAGTGCCACCCCCGAGGATGTGGAGGAATTAGGCTACATGGCCACCCCACCAGGTCAGTGTCTGAGACAACAGCTTTATTTATGGTAAGGTAAACTATGTATGTGTGCATATTTCTAAAGACATTTTTTGGTTTCATTCCACTTTAGGAACAACAAGAAGTGACTATTTCACCTCTGAAAGTGCCCAACGTCTAATTGGTCAAATAATGGCCTGGAATCAAGACATGGATGAAATCCGTTATCGGCTGGATCGTATGCAGCAGGAAATGAAGGACATGATTGATGTTTTGGGTCGAATCTAAATGCCCTTTTTTAAACCCCAAAACATCAATCATGTCCTTCATTTCCTGTTTTGCTGACCCCATTCTGGGCCTTCTCTTTCTTTTTTTGGCAGAACATAAATGGCTGTTTAACCTAATGTCAAAAAGGAGGGCTGTTTCTCGTATATCCCTCAAAAATCCACAAAAAAAATAAAAATTGATTTTCTAAAAAACACCAAAAAAACAAAAAAAAATTGATTTTAAAAAACCCCAAAAAAAAAAAAATTGATTTTAAAAAACCAAAAAAAAAAAAAAAATTGATTTTAAAAAACCAAAAAAAAAACAACAAATTGATTTTAAAAAACCAAAAAAAAAAAAACAAATTGATTTTAAAAAACCAAAAAAAAATAAAAAAAGTGATTTTAAAACACCAAAAAAAAGAAAAATAATTAATGTTAAAAAACAAAAAAAAATTAAAAAAATTGATTTTAAAAAACCAAAAAAAAAAAAAAAACTTGCTTTTAAAAAAAAACAAAACTTGATTTTCCAACAAAAAAAAGCCTGTTTTCGAAAATCAAAAAGCCAAAAATATTTTTTTGTGGATTAGGTAGAAATATTTAAATATAATTATATTTTGCTACATTATTAAGATACCATTATATTTTTGTCTATGAACATTTTATACTAAATGCAGAACTGAATGCATAACAACCATTAATAAAAACATCTCCTTTTATAGGATTTTAACAAATGTGTGGTTTGTTATTTCAAGGCTCAGTATCAGTTTGGTTATAATTGTCAAAAAGTTGTTTACAGTGGCAATGGAGCTTATTTAGACATTTTTAAAATTCAAATACAGTTGGCACTACAACTGCTCGACCATAACCTAGGAGACAGCCCAAAAGAAAGGCAAGCAATAAATATAATGCCAGATTTCAGCAATATTTTTTTTATTGTCAAAAAATTATATATCCTGGCCCATTGCAATGGCCCCCCTACCCATAAAATAATCAACATATTGCTGTCTAACTTGACGGGAACTTTGGGGGGCCAAGCCAGTACGGACAGTATCCAGGCCTGTAAGGTTGGCTTCTATTTGTCCGGCCTCAGGCCCAACTGTGCCTATATAATTGGCAGAATGCTTGTTTAAAAAGTTGTGCAGAATGCAGCACGATAAAATGATAAAATTAAGTTTGTATTCCGCCAAATTAATGGCTGTTTGAAACAGGCGGAACCGGCTGGCCAGAATTCCAAACGCATTCTCAACCACTCTTCTAGCTCTGGCCAGCCGGTAATTAAAAACCCTCCTCTCCGGGGTGAGGGTTCTTTGGGGGAATGGCCTCATGAGGTGCTTGCTCAGAGCGAAGGCTTCATCGGCAATGAAGACAAAGGGGAGTCCTTCCACGTTATCCTCATCAGGTGGCAATCCCAGGCCACCACTCTGGAGACGCTGGCAGAACTCCGTCTGGGCAAATACTCCTCCATCCGACATCCGGCCATTCTTCCCCACGTCCACATATAAAAAATCATAGTGTGCCGACACCACCGCCATTAAAACAATACTGTGGAACCCCTTATAATTAAAATAATATGACCCCGAATGGGGTGGTGGCACAATGTGGACATGTTTCCCATCTATAGCCCCTCCACAATTGGGAAAGTCCCAACGGCTGGCAAAATGGGATGCCACAGTCTGCCATTCCTGTGGCGTTGAAGGAAACTGGGGAATCAAACAAGAAAACCAAAATCAATTAATTTGGAAGCTAACATTGCAAGAAAATTAGACAATTAAAAACATTATTCCCCAGCATCAGTATAACATTCAATAATTTAATTCTTCTGGAATAACTAATATGGAAAAAGGCACACTTATCAGATTGCTCACCCCCTCTGATAGAACATTGATTACATTTTAGGGGGTTGTGAAATCCCTAAAAAAAATTACTTTAACGACACGCAGGAATTTAGGGACTAAAAAGGCTACAAGACTGCAGTTGTCGCACTCTGCAGGTGCAGTTGCTAACCAGCTTACAGTAAATGAGGTAATGTCAAAAGGCATTCATGTTGCAAGGAGTACACAATCACAGGCAAGGGCAAATAATGAAAACACTTTGAGGCTTGCATATGATTTGATGATGGAAATCAGCAGAGCTTCTGCTCATTTACTAAAGCACTGGAACAAATGCACTTGTAGAGTGCACATGCATTTTGCAAAGTGCAACATAGATTTGCTTTAGACAAATCAACACCACAGAACATTCAAGCAAATTTTAACGAGGGTGGGGGTGGGGGGGTTGTGAAATCTAGCTAATTGCTAATTAGCAGCACACTATTTGGAGTGAGTTCAGGTGGGGGGGGTTGTGAAATCTAGCTAATTGCTAATTAGCAGCACACTATTTGGAGTGAGTTCAGGTGGGGGGGGGTTGTGAAATCTAGCTAATTAGCAGCACACTATTTGGAGTGAGTTCAGGTGGGGGGGGGGTTGTGAAATCTAGCTAATTGCTAATTAGCAGCACACTATTTGGAGTGAGTTCAGGTGGGGGGGGGGGGTTGTGAAATCTAGCTAATTGCTAATTAGCAGCACACTATTTGGAGTGAGTTCAGGTGGGGGGGGGGGGTTGTGAAATCTAGCTAATTGCTAATTAGCAGCACACTATTTGGAGTGAGTTCAGGTGGGGGGGGGGGGGGTTGTGAAATCTAGCTAATTGCTAATTAGCAGCACACTATTTGGAGTGAGTTCAGGTGGGGGGGGGGGTTGTGAAATCTAGCTAATTGCTAATTAGCAGCACACTATTTGGAGTGAGTTCAGGTGGGGGGGCTTGTGAAATCTAGCTAATTGCTAATTAGCAGCACACTATTTGGAGTGAGTTCAGGTGGGGGGGGGGGTTGTGAAATCTAGCTAATTGCTAATTATAAGCACACTAAATACACTCCAACAAAATACATTCAAAATGAGTAGACTAGGTGGATATGTTCCCATCACTTCATGCTGGGAAGGTTATTGAAGGAAACTATACATGCATGACAAAAAATAACAGGAAAAAATTCCAGCATGTGTGAGGATAAAAAGGGGACATTCACACTATATTGCAATGATGGGAAGTAGTGTTTGAAGCAAGAAATACATTACATTATCAAAGATTACATAAAAGAACATGTGATGCTAATAAAAGAAAAATATCTTACCTTAATATAGTCCTTCTGCAGGACCTGTATGATGGCAGAACAGGTCTCTGGGATAATGATCCCCAGAGCCTGGGGGGAGATGCCTGTCGAGAACTTAAGGTCCTGCAGGCTTCTCCCTGTGGCCAAATACCGCAAGGTAGCGACCAGCCTCTGCTCCGGAGTGATGGCTTGCCTCATGCAGGTATCCTGCCTGCTGATATAGGGGGTCAGCAAAGCCACCAAACGGTCAAAAACGGGGTCCGTCATCCGGAGAAAGTTCCTGAAATCCTCAGGATTATTCTCACGGATCTCACGGAGCAAAGGCATGTGACAGAACTGGTCACGCTGAAGCAACCAATTCTTGGTCCATGAACTCCTCCTCGCCCTGTTCA
The DNA here is from genome assembly GCA_037952925.1 of Lithobates clamitans. Taxonomy (NCBI): domain Eukaryota; kingdom Metazoa; phylum Chordata; class Amphibia; order Anura; family Ranidae; genus Lithobates; species Lithobates clamitans. The sequence continues at coordinate 4,422,974 of JBBGZY010000013.1, forward strand.
TGGACTGGTCTTGGGCTGAAGAATAAACTACAGCACCAAGCACATACAATGCACGAGCTCTACGACGAGTACGTACAGGTAACATGGCTTCAAAACGGTCGGCTGGTCAGAACGCACTAAACAGAACGCACTGAAGAACAGCAAGGCCTGTGAAGAACGACCTGAAAATCAGGAACGAGCGGCCAATAAAACAAAGATTTCTCAATGCCAACTGACCAAACGCACTGAAAAGCAGATACAAACCTCACAAGCACAGACTGAACAACAGTTAAAACGAACTGAAAAATACGAGTCTCACAAGCGCGAATCGTCTCTCACCAAACTTCTACTAACACGAGATAAACACGAGATTAGCAGAAGGAGCCCAAAGGGTGTCGTACGGGCTATTGAACTTCCGTTTTATAGTCTCGTCGGACTTGGTGTACGTCACCGCGTACTAAGCTGTCGTACTTTTGTGTGGTCGTGTGTGGGCAAGTCCGTTCGTAAGAAAGTCTGCCACAAGTCCGCCGAAGGTACGCCGGAAGTATGTCGGACAGGCTGTCCGACTTTTGTAGCAGAAAAGTCCGACCGTGTGTACGCGGCATTAGAGTCATATGGAATGCCAAGTCAGCAATACATTATAAATACGTAAGTGTAAAAAACATGGAGACTATTTTATGAACTGTTATGCCGCGTACACACGGTCGGACTTTTCATCTACAAAAGTCCGACAGCCTGTCCGACAGACTTTCGGCGGACTTTCGGCGGACTTGCGGCGGACTTGCGGCAGACTTTCTAACGAACAGACTTGCCTACACACGACCACACAAAAGTCCGACGGATTCGTACATGATGACGTACACCGGACTAAAATAAGGAAGTTGATAGCCAGTAGCCAATAGCTGCCCTAGCGTGGGTTTTTGTCCGTAGGACTAGCATACAGACGAGCGGACTTCGGGGTCCGTCGTAGTTACGACGTAAAGATTTGAAGCATGTTTCAAATCTAAAGTACGTCGGATTTGAGGCTAAAAAAGTACGTTGAAAGTCCGGAGGAGCCCACACACGATCGGATTACCAGCCAGCTTTAGTCCGTCAGCGTCCGTTGGACTTTTGTAGCTAAAAAGTCCGACCGTGTGTACGCGGCATTACACTCTTATATATGCTTATATCTGCTTTTTCTAATATATTTTTCTAGAATATTTCTAGATATTTTTTTTTTTTTTATGTTAGCAAATTTTTTATCACCAATGTGGTATGTAGATGTAGTTGATAGTACGCGCCACAGGGTAAATTGTTGACATATTGATTTTTTAGCCAATTACCATAAATAGGTATATACTGGCTGTCTCAATCTAAGTTGTTTATCCATTTCTTTGGAAAAATAATATTCTAGCATTACTGTTCCCTTCCTCCTGAGGAAAAACCCTCAAGAAAGGGTTTGAACCAGATTGTTTCATTTAAACCAGGAGGCTGAGTAGCCTTTAATCTATGGATCCATCGTGATTCCATTTGCAACAAAATCTTATTCCAGTCCCCTCCTCTGGGACTTGGGTGTATGCGATCCAAGATAAGAAACCTTATTTTCGGAAATTTTCCATTGTGCACTAATGTGGTATGTCGGCCGAGAGGGAGATCAGGGTCACAGGTTTGCATGCTAGTTACATGTCTATACGCCCTTCTCCAAAATTCCAATTTAGTTTTGCCAACATAGAAACATGTGCAGTCGCACAAAAGCAGATTACCCCAAATGTTTTACAATTAGCAAAATGCTTTGGGAAAATAGTCTGGCCATTAGGAAGAATGGGATTTTTTTGTGTGAGCATGAATTTGCAGTAATTACATGCCCCACATTTAGAGGTTCCTTTATATTTGCAATGAGGTTTGTGCATTTCTCCTTTGTATTCATTGGTAACCATCCTATCCCTAAGGGATGTGGCTCGTTTAAAGGTAAATAGTGGTCTGGGTGGAACAAATTGTCCCAGTGCTGGGTCACATTGAAGCATATGCCAATATTTATCTATGATGGTTTTAATTTTCTTTTGCTGATTGCTATATTTGGTAATGATTCTGATAGCATTGCTGTCACTTTTAGGTTTTTAAGGATATAATAGCTCGTTCCTTGATTGTAGGGACGCTTGTTTAAACAATCGTTTTAACGAGGCACGAGAGTAGCCTCGCAGCAACAATCTTTTACGTAGTTTGTTTGCTTCTATTTTGTAGATGGTGTCGTTTGAACAGTTCCGTCTTACCCTGAGGTACTGGCTATATGAAATAGAGTCCATAAGAGGTTTGGGGTGGAAGCTGGTAGCGTGCAGAATTGCATTGCTTGATGTAGGTTTCCTATAGAGCCTGCTCAAAATGGCTCCTCCCTCTCCTCTATAGGCTTCCACATCCAAGAATGTGACACATGATTTGTCAAAGGACATGGTAAAATTTAAGTTAAAGTCATTCCTGTTCATCCTTAGGAGACATTGTTGGAGTAGATCCGGTGATCCATCCCAGACAATGAATATGTCATCGATGTATCGGTACCAACCAAGGATGTGGTCCGTGTACATCTATAAGGTTTCATCGCCCAGGAACATGGCCTCCCATCACCCCCATTATAAATACGTAAGTGTAAAAAGAGAGACTACATTATGAACTGTTACACTCATATATGCTTGAATGCTTATATCTGCTTTTTCTAATATATTTTTCTAGAATAGAAATGTCTCTAGCTCATACCCACCCTTGAGGAAGGAGGTACATATACTCCGAAACGCGTCGGGTGCAAGAGTACTTTTCAATATTGTATATACATTGTTGTAAAAATGCTTGATATGCATTCCAAATAATAGATGTTACACTATTGTTGTGTTTTTACTTTTTAAATCTAATAAATTATATTTGTATTAGAAACTTTTTTTATATGTGTTTATGTGCCTTAAAAGTCCACCACTAAGGGTTTTTTTCTTGTTGTTTGCTCATTTTATTATGCATTTGTTTGTCATGAATTTATGTCAATTATCATGTGCTATATGTCAGCTCTTTCATGGCTTATCAATGGACTTATTACTACAATATTGCATTATGCATTCTGAAAATATGAAATGTTTTACACTGATTGTTAAATACATTTTTAATTTTATATATAGTACTTCCTGCATCATTATCGTTGAAATGACATGCCTCATTTAAAGTCCCATGACCATTGCTCCTTGTTTGTATTTTCTAGTCAAAGTCACTTGGGACGCAGCAGCTGCATGGACATAGCCGAATTTTTAAAATTTGACATGCAGACAGGAAGGGATGCATGTATCCAAACGCACAGTGTCTGCATTCGTATCTGTGCACCCACTTCTATAGGTGAAGCTCTCTGGTGGATGCAGATGCAGCAAAAAGTGGCTCAGCATACAGGACCTGTCTCAGCACCTGTCAGAATTTTTGAACAGTTGTGAATGGCAACCATTAATTTTTTCATTTTTAAAGCTGAACAAGCTATAGATAGAAGCTGATTGGTTGCCATGCGCAGCTGTTGCAAATTCTGACTGCACCAGTTTTGATAAATTCCCCTTACTATGTTTTACATTTGTTACTCCTGACTACTGCATTCTAAGTACAGCACATTCTTTGTTAAAGTGGTTGTAAAGGCACAAGGTTTTTAATCTTCATACATTCTATGCATGAAGGTAAAAAACCTTCTGTGTGCAGCAGCCCCCCCCCTGCCCCACCGAATACTTACCTAAGCCCCCTCTCGATCCAGCGATGTCCACAAGAGCCTTGGCTGTCGGGGGACTCGCACTCCTGATTGGCTTTTGGCAGCAGCGGGATCCATTGGTTCACACTGCTTTCAATCACAGCCAGTGAGCCAATCAGAAGACGGAGGGAGTGGAGTTGAGCCATTGCTGACCATAGGTGATGTTGTTACCCAAATATAGAATGCAAATATTTGAAAATGTACTTGTCATTGGATGGGCAGAGCCTAATGGGGGAACTGACAGGTTAGTTCCCCATCAAGTCCGCTTTGCTTTTGATTGACAGTGCACAGCAGTAGGCAGATCAATAGCTGCAACTCATTCCAATAGCAGCTTTTAAATTTGACCACTGCTGTGCTCTGTCAATGAACAGTAAAGTGGACTTGATGGGGAAGTAGTTTGTCAGTTCCCCCATCAGGCTCTGCCCACCAAGTGACAAGTAGATTTTCAAATATTGCATTCTATATTTGGGTACATCACCTACAGTTTATTCCTATTTACAGTCAGCTTTTGGCCTGGGAATCTGGCAAATGGGGCTGGCAATACAGCTCTGTGCAGGAAGCTGTCACATACATGACAGCTTCCCAGTACAGGCATGGCCCACTCTAAGGACTGGCATACCTCCCTACGCCAGCTCGGAATTGGTCTGGAACTGGGGGTAATTCTTTAAGAAGTTTCACCGACATAGCAAAAGCTTCTTAAAATGGCAATAATAAGAATTACCTAAATTTGCCACACATGTCAGCAATATTTCCAACACTAGCACAAATGCTTGCCTGAATTGGATGCGGGTAGGTAAGGGAACTACCGCCAGAAATATGTTGTGAGGGCTCTTTGGAAATCCCCCAAGTATCTCTTCCTACACAAAATTGGCAGCTTTCTCCAACACAGAATATAGCTGGCCATACGCTCAATGCTGTATCCTGGCCCAGGCCAACAAGGCCCAGGCCTAAGGCAGCACTTAGCTGCCCCCCCCCCGCACGAAAAAAACAGCCTCCTCTTGACTCCCACATGCAAAAAGTCCCCACTGGCTTACGCTACACTTTTAGTGTACTTTTTTCGCTCATGGTTTTTGCAACCTGCTGTTTTTTCTCTATAGGAACAGCTTTATGCCAGTTACTCCTGTTTTATTTAGAAAAATGTATTGCAATTAAACATACACAGGTTAAAGATCTTTCTGTCTATGTGTTGACATATTTTGGGGTTATTCTTGGCCTGATTGAGTCCTAATTCTTTGACTATGAAACCGGTTTGTGAATTTTACATGACCACCATCAAATGGAACATTAGTTGGGCAGGTCCCCATCCCCAGTGTTCTTCCTGGGATAAGTGGCAACGACAGCCAAGAGCAGTACCTGTGTGGTCAGATCACCATTGTATGTCCAATAATCCACAAATATGGATTTAGCCCAACCCTATTTGCTGGCCCAATGTGATGTAATTTAGGGGTATTTTAACAGGTGAATATGAACACTTCCAACACAACAAAGTGCCTTTGTTATCACTTAGCACTGGCATTGGTTCTGACATCAGTTTGAGATGTTTTAGTGATTCGGAATCCACTGACAGGTGCACTTGACCTCCTTCTGACCTGCATTTACCTGTGCTTCATGAAGAGTTTGCCTTCCAATAGACTGGAGGGTGAGCTTTAGGAGGAAAAGGTGGGGCCTAAGGAGGAAGGTGTGTGGTTTACAAAGGCAGGGTGGGTCTTAAGCAGGAAGGGGTGTGGCCTTGACAGGAAAGGGTGTACCATATTTAAATTAGGGGGTGCACGACTTTAGTCAGGCCTAGGGCAGCACAAATCCTAAACACACCACTGCATACGCTATAAGATTTCTCTGCGGGCTAAACAAGAGAAATCTATTGATTCCCCCATCCACTCTAAACAGAACGTATTGACAAATCTGAAATCCTGGCTTTGGTATTTATATGATTGGAAACAGTCACAGCTCGGCCAAAACATTTCTGCCCAGCTCCTTTCTGGCAGCAGTGTTAATTTTCATGTCAAATTTCAATTTAGTTTTAGTCATAGTCTTGACTAAAATGCCATTTTAGTTTAAGTCGTATTTTAGTCATCTGAATTGTTTTAGTTTTAGTTGTGTTTTACTCGACTAAAATCGAATGGGTTTAGCTAATTTGTAATGCATTATTTAACCACTTTCTGCCCGCGTTATAGCCAAATGACGGCTACAGCATGGGTTTCCAGTGCTTGGAGGGCGTCAATAGACATCCTCCTGTGGTCGCGCTGCTCGTGCACCACCTGGAGCGCGTGGGCGGCGCACTCTGTGACTTCCTAGTCCTTTCAATTTGGCTGATCACAGAACAGGGTAAAGGGCCAATCACAGCAGGCCCTTTACCACATGATCAACTGTCAGCCAATGACAGCTGATCACAGAAGTAATCTAGCCAGTTATCGGCTTTTTTCTCCTCACGATCAGTGTGAGGAGAGAAGCAGAAAGCCGGTAACCAGCTTCTGTTACAGCGACATCGGTCCCTGCCTCGGTGCCTGCCAGTGCATCTAATCAGTGCCTATCAGTGCCCACCAGTGTCACCTATCAGTGCCCACCAGTGCTGCCAGTGCCCACCAGTGCCATCTCTCAGTGCCCATTAGTGCCACCTCTAAATGCAGCCTCATCAGTGCCCGCTTATCAGTGCCACCTCATCAGTGCCGCCTCAGTGCCCATCAGTACCACCTATCAGTGCTGCCTCATCAGTGCAGCCTCATCAGCGCACATCAGTGAAGGAGAAAGATTACCTGTTTGCAAAATTTTATAACAAACTAAAAAAAAGTTTTTGTTTTTTTTTACATTTTCTTTTTTCAGTGGTGATTAAATACCACAAAAAGAAAGCTCCATTTGTGTGAAAAAAATCATCACAATTTCGTTTGGGTACAGTGTTACATGACCACGCAATTGTCATTCAAAAAGTGACAGCTCTGAAAGCTGAAAAATTGGCCTGGGCAGGAAGGGGGTTTTAGTACCCAGTAGGCAAGTGGTTAAGCATTTCTCTAGAATTGCCATTTGCCAAACTCATTATATACTCCTCGAGTAAAAATCTAATTACATGGTATTATTTATGGCATTAGGGTTTAAACATGCACTACAGACACATTTTTTAATGTTGTGATATATAACATCTTTATACAATAAATCAAACATAGTTTCATAAACAAACAAGAATGTTGCTTTTTGACAAACAGAAGTGCAACTTTAAAATGTAAAAAAAAACTGTAAACCCTATTGGCTGTAATGCCATCGCACATATTACCTGAACATATAACCAACATTAAAGCAGAGCTCCATCCAAAAGGGGAAGTGGTGCTTGTTTGCCTCCTCCCACCCTCCGCTGCCCCAATTGTCACCTTTCGGGGGGGGGGGGGCAGGTTGCCAATTCCGGCTGGCTCCCTTCCTCTTTCCCCTGCCGCCGGGCCATTCACAAAGCGCAGCACACTTCGTGCATGCGCAGAAGGGAACCGGCTGTGAATCTGGCTTCACTGCCGGATTACCTTAGCTGAGATGACGGCAGCTCAGGTGAAGACACCGCTGGATTCATGGACAGTAGGGATGAGCCGAACACCGCCCAGTTCGGTTCGCAGCAGAACATGCGAACAGGCAAAAAATTTGTTTGAACACCATTAAAGGCTATGGGACACGAACATGATAAATAAAAAGTGCTAATTTTAAAGGCTTATATGCAAGTTATTGCCATAAAAAGTGTTTGGGGACCCGGGTCCTGCCCCAGGGGACATGTATCAATGCAAAAAAAAGTTTTAAAAACTACCGTTTTTTCAGGAGCATTGATTTTAATAATGATTAAAGTGAAACAATAAAAATGAAATATTCCTTTAAATATCGTGCCTGGGGGGTGTCCTTAGTATGCCTGTGAAGTAGCATACCTTTCCCATGTTTATAACAGTGCCACAGCAAAATTACATTTCTAAAGGAAAAAATGTAATTTAAAACTGCTCGCGGTAGTAATGTATTGTTGGATCATATATAGATAAAAATACCAAAAATAAATAGCGTGGATGTCACCCCCAAAATCCATACCAGGCCCGTCAGGTCTGGTATGGATAGTAAGGGGAACCCCGCACCCACATTCTTAAAAAATGGCGTGGGGGGCCCTAGGCGCTATTTACTCTGAACAGCAGTATATATACTATACGGCCTGTCCTATATACTCTGCATAAAATTGGGCCTTAGGTGTTGGTTGTACCAGAACACTGTAAGCCCTCACAGTTACTCTTGTTGGGCACAGGAACGGGCCCTCCTGTGAAATATTATATCAAGAATTTTAATTACATGCCCCTGTTAAACAGGGGCAGAAAAATTGGGCCTTGGGCGGTAGTGGTGCCACAACACTGTAAGCCCTCACAAAAGTTACTCTTGTTGGGCGCAGGAACGGGCCCTGCTTTGAAAAAATTGTATCAAAAATTGTAATTACATGACCCTGTTAAACAGGGGCAGAAAAATTGGGCCTTGGGTGGTGGTGCTGGTGCCCTAAGCCAGAAATATTGTTGGAAGCTAGCATCATCAAGATTTAGGAGGAATAGGATAGTCAGCATAGGCAGTCTTCAAGGGATCCTACATCCATAGCAAATTCAATCAGTTACATCAGCATCAGGTGCTTGATAGCTGCTGATCCAAGATTTATTAATTTTTATGAACGTGAGCCTATCAACGGAGTCTGTGGACAGGCGCACTCTTTGATTTGTTACAAATCCTCCAGCAGCACTGAATGTGTGTTCAGAAAGCATGCTGGATGCAGGACAGGCCAGTAGCTCAATTGCATATATTCTGGCCAGTGATCCATCCTCAAGACCCAGTGGATGCTCTGTTGGAAAGGTCTCCAAGTCTGCCCTTGCCCCTAGATATTCCTTCACCATGTAATGCAGACGCTGGCGATGGTTGCTTGAACCGATCAGACCTTGGCGCTAAGGACTGAAAAATTGTTTAAAGGCATCTGTCAGCCGGCCACCTTCTCCACCGCTCTTCCTCTGACTGAACGAAGCCTCAGCAATACGTTGTCCGGCACCAGGAAATTTTAACCTCCCAGGGTCTGGAAATGCATTGCACAAACCTTTCTTTAAGGCCTCCTGAAGATGTTTCATCCTCTGCTCCCTCTGCGAAACCAGGATGAGTTTTGCATCCTTACTCTTGTAACGTGGATCAAGAAGGGTTGCCAGCCAGTAATGATCCCTCTCCTTGATAACACAAATCCTAGGGTCCTTTTACAGGCTTTGCACAATCAGGGAGGCCATGCAGCGTAAGTTTGCAGAGGCATTCGATTCTGAGTTCTCTGGCTCACTAAGGATCACATGATCCATTAATACCCCCTCCCAGCCATGTACAACTCCTTGGGTTTTTGGGGACTGAACTGAACCAACATCAGAGCCTTCAAATCGCTGTGCATCCTCAGCAGCATGTACCCGACACTGTGGTTGAATAATTCTGGGGACTCCTCCATGCATGATGATGTGGCCGGAGGAATAGGCCGCTTTGGCAGCTGCGTTGGAAGGCAAACTACTCTGAGCCTGGGTGACAGAGGATGAGGAGGATGAGGACGGCTTTGTTATCCACTCCACCAACTATTCTGCATGTTCTGGCTCAATAATACAATCAACAGCAGAAAAAAATAAACACAAGCGTGCCCCATGGCCATCTGCAGAGGATGCACCATGTCCACGACCACCACTGTTGACTGTAGACACAGAGGCTGCTTGCCCTCTTTTAGTGGCATGTGAGCATTTGCCTCTCCTTGGTGGCCTTCTGGACATGATGTATTTATTGTTTTGCAACACAACACTACCTG